>JAIEZT010000012.1:25553292-26221332 GCA_019594935.1 Periophthalmus modestus | reverse complement strand
TGTTTTTGTTTTGTTTTTTTATTTATTCAAGGGCAGTGACAGTATCCACATTTCTGTAAATGTTACCAGAATTGCCAGTTTTGCGGGCTATTTTCCTCTCATGGCTGGACAGATGGTAAAAATGGACCAATCTAAATTGAACCATTAAAGGAGGATAAAACAGAATGAAACTAAGAGAGGCAGGAGGGTGGGACATGAGGACGCAAAAGATTAGGCAGTCGACCGCCCTGCCCCGACTTGAACTTAAGAAAAGGATAAACACTTATCTTGGGTAGTAATTGGTAGCCTATTTAGATCACCATGTTACCTCGATTCGAATTAGTTTATTATTGAAATATGCTGTTGTATATTCATGAAAAATGTTCAGTGGGGACAACATGGGCTATGTGGGCGGAGCATTTACAAAACAACTAGAAAGGCCGTAAACCTACATGCTAGAGCAGTATACCACTGTTCACACGCACTGCTAACACTAAAAAAGGCATTTTAACTCAGTCTAACAAGACTACCTGCAAATGGAACCGCGTTGGAGCTACGTGAATAACTAGCTTAAAAAAAAATGCAAAAAAAAGCAAAAAAGGCAAATGTATTTATTTGGCCTAGTCTGGTCAGAATTTCAACGCAGAAAGCCAAGAATTTGTCGAAGCGTGTTAGAAAGCCAGCTATAACAGTACCCTGCTGCTAACCGTCAAATCGCTGACTAAACGGCCTGTTTTGTCATGGGCACGCTTTTGATACATATTTTCCCTGAGTGCTCAAAGGCGGCATTGTTTTAATCAAGGTTCTCCATATCATCCGCATTGCATAACTTCCATGTGTCATGTCTTTTTTACCCTACAATGCACATTAAGACGGAACGGTAATTCTTTTGGTGACAGACTTGGTGTTCCTGTAAGCGTTGAGGGGTGAGAGGAGGATTCAATAAAATGCCTTGTACCCCAGACATCTGTAAAATCGGATCATCGGGAGGGACGGAGGGCGTATCAGCCATGGGACGCGGAGTGAAGGGTGAGCAGTTGGTTCATGTTTTTGTTCGTTGCACACCAGGGAGCAAATGTTCAGCCGGGTACGTCGGGAGCTCGTTTGATTGAGGCAAACTGATGCAACTTGAAGTGAATTTTGTGCTGGGGGGGGGGGTGCGGAGGGGGTGGTGACAGTTTGTAGGACTAGTGCTGCATTTTGCAGTGTCAGTTTAAAGCACACTTTCAAATCATCGCAAAATATATCTTGCCCATATTGTTGTAAAGCTTAAAAACGCCTATGACAGTTTTGACCTACTTATTTATTAATATAATACGCACTTTAGATAATTACATTTAAGCTTAGCCGAACACCTAACATATTAAGATCAACCATGTTACCTTTTGATCATTTGTGGTGAAAATGCTATATTCATGAAAACAACATATAAAAAATGTTTAATAGATTTCACTTTTTGATACTCCAGTAAGTACTGCCCTCCCTTTACTCCTTGCCCTAAGTCAACTCCCACTTCAAGCTACCATCGTTGTGCACTCCCCGCTAATGAAAGTACTGCAATCGCATCATGTTTGTGAAGTTGTAGGGTATTTGTACCCTGAGTTTTGATATTTGTTCCCTGATTTTGTATATTCATGAAATTATGAAGTTGTAGTAGAGGCATGTACCCTGCGGACCATAACCATAAACCATATGCTGGAAGAGATCGCAAGATTACTCAAAATATTATGGAAGACAAAACTACTTAAGGCATGTTTTTTGAAAGAGGAATTGCCTTTATAACATGCTAATAAAGCTCCAAAAAGTTATTTTGCATAAGACCCTCTTTTTAATATTTCTTGTTTACATGCACAAAAATTGACAGACAGCTAAAACATGCACTTTGGGAAATCATGTAATCCTTCATCCCCCACCTTCTAACGCTCCTGGGGTCTGGACCGCGATCACCCACTGCTCCTGACATGCTGCTTAGTGGCACTGAAGCCAAGCTGTTTCCCATGTGCATTCTGTCTGTTAAAATAATGTTGAAAAGTTGGGTCTCAAAATGTACTGCATATATTACCACACTAGACCGCCTATAGAAACAATTGCAAACCACATTCCTCTACTCTTTCATCATCACCCCCCAACGCTCTCCCTCGCAGGCCTAACATTAGACGGGGCTGGTTGCACATCGGGCATCGAGCAGCATCTGGACTGTAGCATCTCTGTGCATAAAAAATGGCTTAAGAGAAGACATGTGGCGTAATGCGGTGCACTGGGGGGTTAGCGTTAGGGTTGGCCGTGCTAGACCGCGCCTGTCTGCTCGTGTATCGCGTAGCTCGGAGGCGTGGCGTTTGTGGCGTTTGAAACAGGCAGCAGCTGAGCCAGGCCCGGGCCTCTCTCTCAGCCTGACATTTCCAGAGGTGCCAAGTCGAGCGGCATCTTGTTACTGCCGCTGACAAGTGGAACAGAGGTCTAAACCCGTTCACACTGGGGAGGCAGAAGTGAGGCGTGGACATTTCGCCACATAAGGGCTTTGTTTTTGACAGTTGACTTTAGTGGAGTTGATCTGACCAAAGCAGAAGCTGAAAACAGTCCCGCAGTGCTAGAAAACAAACATGGATTCACTGCACTGAGAAAAACCAGAAGAGGTTTAGACAAACAAATCAGTGAGGTCGATTCATGGAATAATTTACTGAATGGGCACTTACTACCCGACAGGTGGAGGGGACACTATAGTTTAGTGGAGGGAGCGTGCTAATTTTGCCTAACACCTCTTGAGCTGTGCACACAAATGTACTTTCTTCCTTCTGTCACCATGCTGTTCAGATACAGTTCTCCTCTGTATCTTCTCCACCGCAGCAGCAAGAATTATCAGCCTTCCATCTTCTCTTCACCACCACCAGTGTCTAGGAACAAACACCAAACTTTCCCTTCGTTCCATCGTCCTCTAAATCTGATTATTATCACTGAAATCACTAATAACTCTGCCTGATGACGTTGCGTTGCAATTAAAGGTACCTGCTGTTGTTTTAGGTAACCAAAAATGTTCTTTGTCCCAGTACAGACATATTGTAAAAGCTCTTAGGGCTTTTAATGAGACCGCTGCATCTTTCATCATCTGCAAACAAGGAAGTGCACTCTTAGCATGCTGCTAGTTGTTGTTCGCATTACCATGATGGCTCTGCTCTGGCCTCTAAAAACTCATTGCGGTGAATAATTGGGGTGCTCAAATGCATAAGGTAGGAATAATTGCTGCAAACTATTTACAAAAACTAGGGATGGAACGAGACACCATTTTTCCACGAGACGAGACCCAACATAAGATTCAGTCCACGAGAATGAGAAAGAAATTTATAATAATTCAGTTGTGCAGTTCAGCTCACAATTTTTGGCTTCACAATTTGTTATTTATTTTATTAAATGTTTGTTGTCTATTTTGAACTGCTTTTTAAACTACTACACTTCCCAACTCATTTTTGTCCAATCCCAATGTAAGCAAAAAAATCTCATGAGATCATTTTCCTCATGTATGGACACATCTTGTGACATCTTTATTTCGTGAGATCTTGAGGCACGAGATCTTGTCCCACCGCTGTTTAAAACTAGCTGTTTTTTTCACATATTTATGACAACATCTTCTTTCTTCTCATATGTCTATGCCCTTTGATCTATCAGACCAACGATCCTATATTTAGCCCTACTATCCATTCCACCATCACACCCCACGACCCCCCTGAGGGACCCTCCACCTCTCAGTCTGAAGTCCAGGTGTGTCCATCCATCGCTGGGCCCCCGGGCGGCTCAGGTGCTGTACTGCGCTTTGGAGAAGGGGAGGGGGTTGGGGGTTGGTGGTGGTGACATGTGGAGAGACGGAGGAGAAGGTGATGGTCCTGACAGCTCCGTGGTTGTCGGCTCTCTGATCGCCCAAACACACTTCACCCTGGATCGGGCGCTGAGGCCAGTGATGGTGCCGCGGCCTGTCACCAGAGGACCCGGGGGCTGTGGGGCTAGTCGTCATTTTTTGCTGCGTGTGCTAGTCCTGTCGTATTGAAATGATGTAGGTATTTGAGCGCCAATGTGAAGCGTCTATCTACCATTGTCAGGGGCATCAATGGGTCAGTCATACAGTAGGGATAATTTGTAGGTAGGGCTAATTTTAATTCCTATATTGTACAAAATTGACTCTTGTGAGCTTTAAGCCATGTAGTAACATGTGTCTGCATGCTCTGTTCCACCTTGTGATGTCATGAAGCAGTAGTTTTAACAGCTAACTTTTACGTTTTGTTCAGTAGAGATAGAATGTTCCAGGGCTGAAATCATCCAAATGATTCTAGTGAAGTTACATGGAGTTTAAAAACACTGAGGAGCACTTCCTGCTCCTAAACACTAAATATAAAGGGTTTGTGTGTTAAAAACAGTGTGAATGAAACAAACACAACTCCAGGTGTGTTTGTGATGAGGAAAACATTATAACATAGATCGGAAAAAAATAAATAATATGAGCATTAAAGCATTGAGACTGTGACTAGATTTGCGATCTACATTTTAAACGTGTCCAGAAGAACTGACAAAATGTGTGAACTGACAAACTTGTGCAAGAAATCACTTTCAGAACATGCTTTTGGATATTTTGGTTTGTGGGAGAAATTATGGTACTTCAAAAATGGCAGTGATTTGTGTGTGATTTGCTAATTGTGATTTCGATTCAACTGCGAAACTACTTTTTCCGCACTACCATTTGAGTACCAATGTGAAGTCCCTAACATTGAAAGGAACAGCAATGGCTCAGTCGTGCAGTCTCTCCCCAACTTTTCATAAGGTTGGTAGTTTGATTCCAGCATTGATGTTGACTGCTTTGCTTTTCATGTCAATATACAATAACTGATTATGTAAAAAATGTCATCTTTGGGCATTAATGGCCGTGCTGGACCATGTTGACGACTTTGTATATGGATAGCTGCAGTTCACAGTATAGAGAGCAGTGCAGAGAGCAGATTTTTTTTAACATTTGTGCTAAAAAACGCTGTAAAATGCTGCTGAATTCCTACGTGAATCGTGAAAAATGAGGAATCAGGTACAGAGCAGTGGGCATGTATGGGAGGTAGGTAGGTACAAACAGGAACTTTCAGAAATATGGCACCTCAAATACAAGATAATAAAGATAACTCAAACATGCATTAACAGGAGATTTGCATGATCCCCCACCAACCCAAAACAAGCACAACAGGTTCCAGATCCTCCAGCTAAATTAGTCGTAACCAAGCCTAGCTCAAGATCTGGAGATTGGTCCCAGGGTGCCGCACTTTGTCCTCGCTGCTCCTGATGGATGGCGACAGTGTCCTTGAAAGATGGGTCCAGTGCAAAGACCTACCATCGAATATTTTGTTCATTGCCCTGATCCGACTTCTGAACCAAAAACAAATCAAACCATCAGTATTTTTTTTTTTTCGTAACCGTATCATTCGGTAGCACAGTGGATGCCAAAAATCAGCATGTCGATTCTTTTCAACGAGAATCATAAGTAAATACATCCTTTGGTTCTCTGCTCTTGGATGGCAGTGTGTTCTGTCACCATCAGACCCTGAAGGTATGCAGCCAGTTGTCATTGTCAGTCGTGTGCTAGTCTAGTTGCATCGTAAAGGAGAGGAGTCCATGTCTCCTCATTCGGACTGTCAGACTAGGAGTTAGGAGGCGAGAAAGGAAAGGTCACAGACTGAGAACTGACTTCAGCCCCCGGGATACACAGTACAGTTAATAAAGCATGTGTCACCCTACTACCGCTAATGAACATGTTAGCGGAGTATATATAACTACGCTCATCTTGTAAATAAAATGGCTACGTCGCTATGTCTAATTTGGATGACCAATAAGAGAGCTGCTTGCCTGTGATTGGTGGATATGGGTCTATTCTTACAGTCTAAAACGCTGCCTTGTCGAGTCTTAAGTGGCATCTAGTGGTGACATAGCAGATTGCAACAGCATAGTATTTTTTTTTTTTTTTTTTTAACCAGAATCACAAACCACAAATGCAAAAAAAACTGTGCTTAAACCATGTCAAAAACAAATTTAAACTGGATTTTACAGGTAACAAGAACTAAACCATGCCTAGCAAATCCAGAATGATATCGCTCTTATACAAATTGATATCAGTTTTTTCCCCACGCCCTCCGTTGTGTTCGACCAAACGAGATCGTGCATTCAGATTTGTTTTTTCAGTGACACGTGTGAAACGCTCATTTGCCACCCATCACATTACAAATCAATAATGCTTTGACCATTGGTTCTGCAGAAATCCATGCATTTTGTTTGTCCTGTGTTATTTTTTTCCTTTCTTTTTTTCTTTTTTTTTCCTCGTAAGCCGCCATATTTGTTGATCACAGCCATCTGAAAATTGGGACTTACATCTTCGTGGGTATTGAAGAAGTGTGTGTTCTGAGTTCCAGGTAATATCTAACTAGCTCCTACCTCTCGCAAGCCCCAAATAGTTATAAAACTTAATTTTTGGGTGACTTTTTTCAGGCAGCAAAGGGAAACTGCGTAAGACCGGCACAGCTCAGTTTTTCCTAGCACAACTTTCGGCTCTTACCACCAGGTTTATGATCTATAAAATATTATTAGAAGCAGACAGCACACAGGGGTTTCACTTAGTTACAAAGTGCTGCTTTTAGAGCATACTGTATGCTTGTGTCCATGGAGATGTTATTGCATATAATGTTCCACAGTATGAGAATACACACAATCGTCATGGAGCCAAGCAAGTGACACGACCAGGCCAAGGACTGTGGAGTGACAACTTATTTCATTTTTGCCAGATTAACACCTGTACAGGAATAAATGCAACAGATAATGCTTAATGCCTGTGGAACATTCCAGATAAAGCAGTAACATCACCACGGAGAAGGGCAGGTAGCGGACCTTCCAACAGAAATGTTACATAGTGCATCTTTAAACGCACCTCACCTAATTTTTACTGTCTTGTGAAAAAACATAAAGTATTTTAAAAAGGTTTGCAGTGGTCCAAAAGTTATTCCTTACTAACTTCGTGCTTTCCGAGCATCCTAATTATTTACTGCAATGAGTTTATACAATTTTTTTTTACAACTTTCAGAGACTAGAGTGGAGTTTTGTCATCACGGTCAAGCTAACAACTAGTAAGCTATTGCACACTTCCTGACACTCGGACAAGATACAGATAGTACACAGCTGACTTCATTTGACCTCAAGAGCTACTTATACATATATTTGTACTGGGGCAAGACACATTTTGCTCAAATATTGCTCTAATATATATCTTATATTAGAGAAATTGCTATTTCTCCACCTAGTTTCACCTGACCAATGCTTATTTGAAGTTATATTGCAAACAGGCTAATGAACCAACCAAAAGGCAGAAAATGGATGAGAACAGGCTGATAAGGGAATTGGATAAAAGTTATTCCGTTTTATTCTTGTCTATTTTTCCAAATGATTAACTCTCATTCTAACAGTCCTGGCGGCCATTTTACAGATTATCGAAACATCCTCTTCACTGCGAGCTCTCTGCGCCCGGGACAAGTGAGGCCTGGAGATAAGACTGCGCTTAAATTAATCTGTTGGAAAAAGGAGCGCTCGACGATCAGTGCTAATTGTAACATGTTCCAGAGGCTGATGGCGGCGGAGTGCTGCAGACTGCTAATGAGGATCAGCCAGACAGCCCGATGGAACCAGAGGCAGGCTGGAGCTGGAGACGAGGCAACCGGGGAATGTGTTATGGTGATTTAGTGGTTAGTGGAACAAAAACTGTAAAGAAAAAAAGAGAAAAAATATGGAAAATGCATTATGGTGAATTATACATTTATATTATATCATCCAGAATTATCATTAAAGCACATTCTGGCAGTTTAAACCTTCATTCAACAAAATAAAGGTGTTGCTGTTATTTATTTTTATTTGTCACATAATAACTATTTGCACTTTAGACCAGTTTTGGCCCTTGCTGGTTTCTAACTAACAGGCCTTTATGACTGTGTCCAAATGTCCACACTATCCCCTACTTAAGGCTCTATTTAGGGGGTCACACCATTTTTTAGTGGTGTCTGAATGTCCAGTTGGTGACAAACTAGTGCACTCAAACTTTCCCATAATGCACCTTGAAAAGTAAAATCCAGCGCTGGCCATTAGATCGGTCAATATAGACCACAATGCATTAGGAGAGTTGGAAAAAGAAAAGCGGACAGAGACAAGTCTTTAACTGAGCACATCTGAGTGAAAGCAGATAGAAGCGCTGGTTTAAAATTATAATCAATATTTTTCATACAAGTGTACTCTGTTATAGTTCCATACACACACTTTGTTGATGGCTTTACACTACATAAAAGGGCAAAAATGTAAAAGTAAAAGAAAAATGCTTTCTATTAATGACCTGTGATTTATAAACTGTCAGATGATATGTAATAAATTAGCTTATCACACTTTTGTTGGAAAAAGAACTAACAAATATATTGTTCCTTCATTTTGAAGAGCGTTTGCAATAACAGACGATTCTGGGTTTTTTTTATACTCTTTACTAGACACTATACTATACTAGGTAATATCAAAGTATTATAAAAAGCATTAATGCAAAGGATAAAGAAAGGATGTCAGTATTTCTATTAAAGTGAAAATTATTTGGTCTTGAAAAATGTACTAAGCAGTTTTCTTTCTTTTCTTTTTTTGCTTGCCTGCTTACTGGGCCTAGCCACATGAAACAAAAACTGGCACAAAGTTCAACATCTTCTCCGTCAGTTTAAATAAACAAAGATGAAATTATTTTTTTAAACAATTGCCCTAGAAAACTGTGTCACATATTGCAGATTTTTTGGAGCCAATCCCAAACAAATAATAATAAAATTCAACATTTGTGGATCATAAAATTGGATATTTCTTTTATAAAGTTAGAGTTACATAGTTACATACTTCAAATGCTGCCCCCTAGTGTTTGCAACATCTTTGTTTTTAGTGCGCAAAAAAAAAAGCTACTTTTACCTAAATTGATTATTTACTGAATCGCCTTTCCTGAATTGGCTGCTATCATGGTTGTTTTTAGGTTGGCGTGGGCGGGGTGGGTTCTGGTGCCTATTTTTTTTTGGGGTGCAGTGGGGGGTCCGGAGGAGGAACAGCTGGGGCCCATCACTTCTCATCGGGGCCCGCACAGACAGACTGATGCTAATGACACTCCATTCTCTGCCATTATCCACATCATTAGGAAATTAGGGGACAGAAGGTATTTACTGTAAAGCTGCCACCGCCAAGGGAGAGATAAACGATCGCTGATGAATGGGACGTGGCCGGGCTGCGCACCTATCGGCTCACAACAAACATCACTCACACCTCGTAACACAGGCTAGGTGGCTAAGAGGTCGGGTCCATAGAAATTGTAGAAACCGTGCCACTGTTCTGAATCTGTGGAGCACAATGTGAGGGAACAGGCGCCGCTATGGGAAAACATTAGCGTTCTACCTTAAGAAGCAGTGCAGTTAGCGGCCCACCAAGAGACATGTTTCACTAACTTTTCCAGAAATGTTTGATTTTGTTTCAGCAGTCACTCCCTGTATCATTTATACAACAGCGTTTGGAATTTCTATGTGAAAAAATATGATTTCTATAGCATTTCTTACCATAATGCCTCTTGGGAGAACATTCGTTGCTGTTGCTTAAGTTGCTCTTGACAAGCCTTTATGCAGCTTCACATGACGTCGCAACATTGTAGAGTCTCTGGTGTTTAAAAGTGAGCTGGCATTTCAGCTGAATTTGACTTTCAACTTGCACATTACAGATATGTTGATCGGACCTTTGGTTTGTATCATGTGGTCCTATAGCAGTTATGATATAGATCAGCCATTTCCAAAGTCTGCTGAGTAAGTCATTCAAGACCATTCCAAACTATTCTGAAAAGGTCAACATTTGCCCTATTTATGTTATCTTTCTTTAGTCAGTGCTAGTCAATGCTAGTTTTATAATTAGTATCTGTATGCTCCCTATTGCTCACTCTTGGACATTTACAATGTTCAATGATCACGTTGTCGTTCTCCACATTACAAATAAATGTGAGGCCGTAGTTTGTCATCACTGCTCTCAAACAAGTGAATAAAAGTCCAAACGGATGTCTAATATTCTAGTCTTTTTCTTACCCTGTGCAGTTGAATGCCTCTCCTCGTCTGCGCCTAATGTAAATCGGACTGCTCTGTTAAATGCAGCAGGTTTCCGAGCACGAATCGCCTTCTCCAGATGTGTTATTGAGAACTTTGAGATTTGATTCCCGACACCTCAGTACTTCTCGGGTTAACATCAAAACCTACATCGATCTGCTGAAGATTAAAGTCAACAGCTCACAAATGCGTGGTCTAATTAAGTAAGTAAGCAGTATATTTACCCATCTGTCTGTTTCATCGTTTAATTTTTAGACAGTTTTATCAAATTTTGCGCTGTAGTCGTCTGAAGACTTGTTCCGCATCTGAACTCTGGGAGATTCATCTGGGACTAGACACATCTTTGTAAAGTAGTGTGCACTCTGGATCCCAGGCAAAGAATTATTTAAGTCATCAAAACAGTGAGTTTTGCAGATTTTTGTCTCTCTGATGAAAAAAAAAAATACAAATTTTCCAAAAACTAAACAATTAGTGCTCCTCAAATCATCTCCTCTTGTCTGCAGCTGATGAAATTAAATATCACTGGTGTAATTTTATAATGAAAAACAAAAACAGTGTTTGCACGTTCCACGCGGCAATTAGCGGCCGTCCTAATGATGATAATTTGAGTTTTAATTCTGAACCCACTAGTGACTGGCAGAGTCTATCAATTAGTCCATTAGAGGCGGCCCAGCTGTGCGCCCAAACAGGCTGCTGGTGCAATTCCCAGCGCGCGCCTGGCTCAATTACGACGGCGCGCTTCATCATAATCACCACCAGGATGTGTGGAGATGCAGATGGCTGCCATAGATACAAACAGAGAGAGACAGAAAAGATGAGAGAAACAGAGAGAGAGAGGGATAGATGACAGAAAGAGAGAGAACAGAGATGAGAGAGGAGAAGACCACACTACAAACAGCACTGTCAGTGTTCTGTGATGCGTGAGGGCAATCTGAAAAGAAAAGTTTGGAAATTATGCAAAAGAGACCAATGAGACAAAGTGACAGAATCAGAGGGAAATCAGAGGCGTGTTTCAAAGCGAGCTCCAGTGTGATTAGGCTGTGGTGATGTTTGTGCAGAGGGAGTAATGAGGTTATTTAAGTGGGACAACTGTGGCTCAGGAAGTTGGCGTTTCCAATCCTACCCCCGTTCATACTATCAACTAAACATAACGTAGTCTGGAACAGCCACACTACATCCCAGAATTTACTACAGCGACATGTTTTCCCTGCGTAGTGTAATTACAGTCTTTGGACATGTGTGTGACGTTGCTGGTGTAGATGATCCTATTCCTGGAGATAAGACTATTCCTATTCCTTGGCACCAACCTGTATTTTACACTTGGTGCATGTCACTTAAGTCCAAATCATATGCCGGTGGTTGAGTGGAGCCCCAGCCCTTTGCTGCCTCCCTGTGCTCCGCCCCTGCTCTAAGCGCAGCCTCTGTAGCCTCACACTGCAGTCACAGTCCAGTCTAAAACTTTTGTCTCGACTCCTGTTCTATGAGAATCCAGCTGAAATGTGGAGATAAATGGGTCACACTTCTTCGGGGTTTACGCACTATTGAATCTATAGACGTTTTAGTTCTTCAGCTGTTTGTGCTTGTAATTCTGAGAATAAGTGGGATGTAGAACATTATTTTGGATTTTTTTGGAGTCTTTGATTTTGCTCAATGATTAAACACATTCGGATGCATTATATGTCACTGCGCACAGCAAACAGGGCAGTGTTGCCCAATGCTGGCCCTGAGTAAAATAATCATATATAACCTCAGCTGCTTCACTCCTCGTTGTGTCAGCAGGTGGAGTTCTCACCCTCTCTGCTCAATTAAGTCATTTCTTTTCCTCATTAACAGTATTTATTGATTTAGTGAGTATGCCAAATGTCCTTTCAAAAGCCTTAATATTAATACAGGGCCTTTTTTTTTTGTTTTCAGTCTTGTTTTTGTCTTTCTTGGAGCAGTGATTTTGGCAGCCCGGCCCTAAAAGAAAGTGAAATGTTGTCCTGAAGAGCGGTGGAGGAAGGCAGTGTGGAGGGGATCAGCTGGCCTGCGAACTCCACCGCGATCCAAGCTGTTTGACTGGCTCCAGGCTCAAGGGCCAGCTTGAGTCGCTGGCAGGCAAAGGCTGGAGAGGGGGTGAGGAGAGGGGGTGAGGGTGGGGAGAGGGTGTGAGGACAGGGTGTGGGGTGAAGACAGAGAGAGAGGGTGCGGGGTGAGGAGAGGGGGTGAGAAAGAGAGAGAGAGGGAGGGGTGGGGGTTTGGGAGATAGAGGGTGAGAGAAGGAGAGACAGGAGAGGGGCTGGAACAGAGTGAGACCAGAATAGACTATTATATTGTAGAAGTGTCTTTAATTCTGAATATTTGTCTCTCATTTGACACAACAGTAATTTAAAGGGGCTGTACTTTTTTCATGTAATAAAGTCAAACAGGTTATGTCTTTCTCCTGTACATATGTATTGTAAAAGCAGCTTATAGGGTCAAAATGAGACCGCTGTGTGCTGTCTAGATCTAATTATCAACACACACACACCATACAGGATCAAACCAGTATATAAAACATGAGCTGACTGTGAAACCAAATATACCTTTTACTGATAACAATTGTAATGTTGATGTATTCTTAATTACAAAGTCAATGGAGACGATGGCCACCACCACCAACATAGTCCCAGATTTGCACTGTTTAACTGTTAATCTATTGTGTACAGAATGGGCATAGAACTCTGTGCTAACTCTACCATACCTGGGCCGCCTGTTTGGAAATGCTTTCAGCACACCGGCAAATGCAACGGTAGGCCTGTGAACCTGGTCTAGCTCATGGATCTGTGGCCTCCTTTACAAAGTCCGGACCTTTGCTGTGTTCTCTAGCGTCGGTCACTGCCTAGTCCCATCATTGACTCTGAGCTGTCAGAGTCAGTCTCAGAATCTGTGGCTGTTCCTCCGGCTCTTTGGACTGCTGACCTAGCACCCGCCAGGTTCGGCTTGGTGAATGCCACATCACTGGCAAATAAGACTTTTACCCTTAAGGGTTATTTTGTGTTCAATGGACTGGATTTTCTCTGTGTGACTGTGAGTGACTGTGAGTGAGTCCAGTGCATGGCAGAGTTGAGGTCTATTTGAGGTCTTCCAGTCTGGTTTTAAAACACAGTACTGAGTCAGTGCTTAATAGTTATTGATGATATTCTTTTAGTTTATGACTTTTGTCTTTATTGTGTTGTCCTTGCTTTACTTGTTTTAACAGCTGCATTTGACACTGGACCATGACATTTGAAATATCACCTTGAACAGCGGGTTGGCATCAAGGGTGTTGCTCTGGATTGGTTCAGGTTTTATCTGAAAGAGCTAAGACCTCCATCTGGGGTCTTCCTGCACTCATCTATCCTACAAGAATCCACCTTGGGTCCTATTTTACTTAGTTTGTATTTACTGCCCTTGGGCTCAATCATCAATGAATCATCTCCTTGTGTTGTCATGACGATTACTGTCAAATAACAGTTTGCTCCCCTGTAAAATGAAAGAGGGCCTCTTTTAAACTGTTTAAAATGATGTTTAGAGGACATTAAATTGTGGATGGCTTTCAGCTTCCTTCATTTTAATAATTCCAAGACTGAAGTAATGGTGTTTGACCTCATCTCTATGGATCTAATATGTACTCTATCTGTGGACTGACCATTCTGTGTGAATAGTGAATCTGGGCTTTAAAATGGATCCACACCTTGAGTTTTAAGGCCAGATTCACTCTACTTCCAGTTTCTTCCACCTGTGGCAACTGGCTGCCCAAAGACCTGCTCCTCCTGAGTGAGAGCAGCTCAGTAACGACACATGTACACATTCAGTGCAATAAACATAACCAAAAATAAAAAAACAAAGAAAACATGCTGTTATTTTAGTGTATGTTTTTGTCTAAAAGGTTACATACTGGGGCTTTAGATTAAAAGAAAACTCGAGACCAAGATACCGGATGCGTACAGATGCTTTCATATCAATTTTATAATATGTGTATATGCCAAACACCTAATTATTTTAATTTAATCTCTTCTTTATTTCACTTACTTGTCACCAACCTTGGCATATGAGCAGAGACCTTGCAGGTGTCCAGCTCTCAGCACCTGTACATTGTGTCAGCAGTAACTTTAAAGCGCAACTGTTATTTGGAGTTTGGGTGCGTTTGTTTTGATGGAGGTGACACCCAGACACCTCCCGCTGGGCAGAGGGACCTGTCTCCTCCGGTACATCTCCCACACAGTACCACGCGGATCACAATAAGGTTACTGTGGCCGTGGGGTAAACAAGACCACACTACCCCACCCACAGGCCAATGACACCGCAGAACGGAGGCGTAGATTATTCCCTTGATATTACAGGTGCTATGTTAAAGATGCACTATGTAAGACAGAAAAGTGACATAGTGCACCACCACCTTCAAGGCATAAGGTTTCCAGCTGTTGGTGCACTTAGGAATGAAGCAACATATATATAAGCTAGCTCTGAAATGCTACCAGCTTTTTACAACAATACAACAGGCTTTCTACACTAAATATGGGAGGAAATAAAAAAAACTTCAAGGGAATGGCCCATCTCATCAAAACCAAAGAGAGTGGAGAGAGGCTTAGAAGCAGCTTTCGTGATGTGTCTCCAGAGTTCACGTGGCTCCCCCTAGAGGCTTGGTGGGATGCTGCAGGAAACAAGCGAGAGACACTTTTGTCCTAACAGCTGCGACTCTCCTCAAACTGTCCTCACACAGGGTCTGACGAGTTTGTTTGAGCTTTTCTATTATTATTGTATTTTACTCCTCAGTCTGCTTAAAGACCCCTCAAGGACAAAATCACACTGATTGACTGAATTGATTGAAACAATAACTACTAATGATTTTGTGTCTATCTTGTAGTGAAGTAATTTAAAGTAATTTGCAAAACGAATCTGGTGAATGGACAGAGGAACACAAACGCTCAGGCAGATCATGCAGTGAGGCCAGGCATTTTGAGCATTACTGTCAAAATGTCATATTCTAGTTAAATGAAGTATAAATAAATGTTAAACAGAATAAGTTTTATAAATTGGAATGATCTGTTCTTCTACATCTGGGCTTGGGACAAACTCAAAGACGATGATGTTGTTTGAGCTTGAAGTCCGTTGGTGCTTTACTTCTTAAAGATGTGGAAATGTGTAATCACATCTGAAAAATAAGACAAATAATTCTGAGAGTGACAATAATCTTTTGCTCAAATTCAGCCCTTTTCAAAGCTGTAGGAGTTCCATGGTCATGAAATTTACAGCAATATAATTAATGGGCCATAAGGGAACGTTTTTATGGCACTAAGAGCTTCAATGTTGCTTCTCTCATTTATTTCAGTAATTACAGTACAGCCCATTGTACATTTCTGATTAGGTCTAGTTTCAGTTTGAGGACAGGTGTTTTTGGACTGCAGCAAATCATACTGTGAACTCCTCCTACAGATTATGTCCTGTAGTTACAGTGCACTTTGTCACTTTTGTGGTGTCACGTTTTTGAGGTATTGGCAATAAAAAGCCCAATTAAATAAATGCAAGAAAGAAATGTAAAATGCCATACTGTGACACATTTATGAAGACGTACACTTCAAGAGTAAGGTGAAGTACTTCGTCCAGTCCTCAGATTTCAGACTGTAAATGCTGAATCCTAAATAATCTTTACAACTGCTATTTTGCCGCACATTAACACATTAGCACAAAGGCTATTCTTGTACGTGATGATCTCGTCTGTGTAGACCTGTCCAACATGGCCAACAGCAGCGCAGCACGTGCCCTCTGTGTTGTCTCTTTTATAGGTCACTCTCTCCCCTGGACACAGATCTGAGCCGGCAGCTTCGAGCTTTACATGATCAACTCCATTCACAACCCTACAAGGACACAGCCTCTCGGAGGGGGCGGGCCGCAGCGTAGCCAGGGGATGGAGCCTCCTGCTGGGGTCAGATCGCTCCTTACCCCCCTGACATGGGCATCCGCTGGCAGGTGATGAAAGGGAGATGCTAGGGCAGAGGAGCAGGTGGATGGGAGAGGAGAGAGAAGGATGTGCAACAACCAAGACTACTTGCTTTAAACGCTCCTAAAATGTAAGATATTTCAAAGACTTGTATGATTTTTTAGTGCTAAGTAATAAACTATACAACTTGTAGGTAACACTTTTACATTTAGTTCATTTTAACCTGCAATAATAAAAGGACAGTAAGTATTTGGATATTAAATTTCATACATATGGCATGTGTCCCCAGAAATGAGTTAAATGTTCAAATCAAACATAGCTCTTATTGATAATGATTCAAAGACTAATGTATTCTTCATTATAAAATCATTGGACAGGTTGGCCAATGCTGAAATCCAGTTGGTTTAAACCTAAAAGCACTCACTCTGATCTGAATGGTCACCACCTAAACCCCAGCACCAATCTCCTGCAGCCAATCATGAATCAGTGAAGTGAGTGAATTCTGGGGGTTCTGAGCTTTCACATGAGGCCTGTCCATATACTGAGAATGAGAAAAACTTGTATGTGTCCTCTATCCGCGGGGTTAAGGTAACCCAGGTTCATTTATGGTTGTAGGTTACACACTGTCCCTGTAACATGTCAGATTGCAGTGCTTTTTGATTGAGAATTATGACTTTTTGTTGTTCTTAGAGGTACAGATGCTGTACAGGTCCTGCCAATATGACCTATAACTCCCTCCATTCTGGCTTTGTTTCCTCACTTGGCAAAATGTTCAGCTTTAACTGGGATTCTCTGGCTACATTATTTCTACACCCCATCAGACACAACTCTATGCTCTGTGATGCGGGGGGTCAAACGGCAGCACGCTCTGTAATAATCGCTTTTAGTAAATTTGTAAAAATATTTTGTATATAATTATCACTTATCACTAAAATAACAATTTACAGGATTTACAGCTATAATCAAGCGTGAAGATTGACTCAATTCATAATGAACAGATAGTTTGTTAAGAATGATTCAGGCTTAGAAACTATGTAATTAAAGTTCATTCATTGTTCATTCTAAGTAAATCTTTGTTCATCATTTATTAAAGAACACATAATATTATATACATTCATTGTATTGTTATATCTTGAATTAATTTTCACATTTCAAGTTTTTAGAACTTCTTTAGCCCTTATTCTGTTCTCCAGTACTTGCAATTGGGGTTAGGATGCTATCTACTGGCAGCAAAGGGAGGCACTGTTTTAAAAATCACGAAAAAAAAAAACCAAAAACTATGATTAACAACTTTTTCCGACATGCTAACTGAACGGTGCAGTTGAAATTAAATCTACAGGCAGAAATGTTCAAATATTGATTTATGGACTTAAAACAGAGCAGGATACTTCCAGACCTTTACCTGTGATGTCACAAAACAGGGGAAATTCAAAATCATGTGTTTTTATGGGGCTTAGAAGGAGTGGACAATGTTGTAACAGGGTTAATAGCTCAAAAAAGTCAATTTTGCATAATGCATTCTTTAAAGAGGTGATGCAAAATCCACTATTCCTCATCAAAAACATGCCTGAAGAGGTTTTATATGTAATCTCTGCACGTTTGAGTAATCTTGTGATCTCTCCTGGGCCCTATTTGAATCCTCATACAACACATGATAGAAAACAATACACTACGACTTCACAAACCTGATGCGATGTGCAGTTTTTTCATTAGTGGAAAGCAACGGAAGGGTCATGTGTTCAAATGGTGATATCTAAATATGTTATGTGGGTTAATTAATCTCCCACAGAAGTGTAATAACCCCTCTTTAAGGCTAATTAGGGTGTATTATAAAGTATCACCTAATAATCTATTAAGGGACAAAACCATATTATCCCAAAATCCTAATGTTTTTATGACTTTGCCTTGCAACATAAACCAGCTCCCATCTTAAGCACCTCCGCTCTGCCCCTCGGTCCCTGTCTGGTGCTCGACCGTGCTCTCCGCGCTCTCCTGGCCTCCTCCATCACCCTCCCTCCATGCCTCCTCCCTGCGTGACTGACAGCAGAGGACACTCTACCCCATACTAGCCCCCCCCCACCCCACCCCCCCACCCAAAACCGCATCATCATTTCTACCACTGCCATCACCCCCAGAAGAGGAGCCGTGACGGGCCGCCCCAAAAGCAGATGGGCTCCTCACTCAGGCGCGAGCACAGGAGAGGGGAAAACATCTTGAAAGTCGTGTGGCACAGGATGGAGAGATGATGGGGAGAGGAGGAGAGAGGAGAGGAGGAGGGGAGCGAGCAGAGGGTGACCAGAAGAAGACTAGAAGAGCAGCTGTGTCTGTTAGGGGCCGAGGAGGGACCAAACGTTAGAGGAAACAAACATGGCTGACTGACTCAAAAGTTAATTTTTCATCGCTATATATATACACTACCAGTCAAAAGTTTGGAAACTCTATGTTTTTGTTTTTCTTCTTCTGCTTTATGCATTTTAGATAAATACAGAAGACATCGAATATGAGGTGCAAAATATACAGGATGAAAAAGTGCATCTAGTTCCAGGGGGCCCTAAGCAGATGTGTCTCTGGGCCCCTTGGCAGTGGATTTACCTGGACTCAGCTCTTGGTGATTCACATTTGAGAACATTATGACTGTGCTCTCATCACCTTGTCCTGTGTGTGTTTCCATTTATATGAGCAAAAGGCTAAAATATTTTAATCTAACTTGTAAAACAGTCAATCAGTGCACCTCGGGGGGTAAACACATAGATAAAACAAATGTAGGTAACAGCTACTATATATTAAAAAAAAACAAACAAATATAATCTTTATAGAGGGATATTTAGGCTGCTGTAAACACTGTTTCTAGTATAACTATATAAATGTTTAGGCTCTTGGGGGCCCTCTAGTGGCCGTGAGTCTGCTTATAGGCTGGGCCGGCCCTGAGTATATCCAAACTTTTGACTCATAGTAAAGTAATGAGTGAATAGACCGCTTAGGCCGCTTTCATGGTTTATTTAAATCTTGGGTGATTTTGTGGTCATTATGATACAATACACTATATGGGCCTCATTTATCAAGTGTTTTGTCAGATAAATGCGTTAAAAGTGGAGCAAAAACCTGACACAGTTGACTTTTCTGTCCCACTTAGATACTAAAACAGACACAGCGCAGATTAGCTCCGACGAGAGAGCAATACGCAAAGCTGTGCGCAAAATTTGAGGTAGGGAAAGTCGTTTAGGGGGTGCTGCCAGATTGATCACAGCTATGAGACACACAACTAAAACTGCGTCTATATAGAGCTCCTCCAGATTTCGTTAGTCACCCAATCCCAGCATGCAACACCAGACTCCGTACTTACAGGGATGGTGGTGGAGAATCTTTTTTTCCCAAGGTATTTATGTAGGAATGAAGGCAACTGTAATTCAACAGATGGAACACGTGTTTAATGCCATACTGTGGAAACATCCAGGCAAAGCAATAATATCTACAAGGAGACAAGAAGGTTGCAGAAAAAGTTGCATAGTGGATCTTTAAATGAACTGTATTTAGCTTGTGCTCTTATTGTTTTAAAAAAGGTATTACAGTCACATCTGAACCTGTGTTGCCAGAGCCTTAACCTGCAGATAAAGGACAGATGCAAGTTTTTGTCATTTTCAGTATATGGACAGGCCTCGTGTGAAAGCTCAGAACCTCCAGAATTCACTCACTGAGCTGCAGAGGCTGCACTAGCACTAATTCATGATTGGCTGCAAGCGCTGGGGTTTAGGTAGAGACCACTCAGATCAGAGTGAGTCCTTTTAGGTTTAAACCAACTGGATGTCATCTTTAAAACTGACAACCCAAGTGAAAGATCCTGCTTTCTAATTGGATTATCATCTTGAGGACGAAAACACCAAATGATTACAGAAATGGGGCAACATGTCTAATGTTTTTGTAATCAACATTACAATAGTTGTCAGTAAAAGCAATATTTGATTTGAACATGTCTGCCTCGTATCTGGGGACAAAGCGAGGTCAAGTTTACGAAATTTAAAATCATACATATGCTTCCTTTAAGCCCGTCCTCTTTCTTTCGCAATGTATACAAATTATAAACATGCATTTTCACCTGTCCCTCCATTGGGGCAAATAGCCACCCACATCCCTCTCTTCCTTCTATCCTTCTCTCTTTCCTCTCCCTCCTCCTCTGATTCGGACATTACGAGGGGTGACCGCGGACATCCATCAGGCTCTATAACTGTGGCATTAGCGCGCAAATCGGAGCTAAAATAACCAGATGCGGATGCGCCGATCGCCTCCAACCGCCTTTAAGTTCAAGGAGAGTTCAACCATAGTCTAACGCCAACGGGACCCTGGAACGATCCGCGCAAATCGCCCCTCTCCACCGGCTGTAATTGTCTTCACGCTCCACCCTATCCCCATTCCGGCTCCCATATTTTCCGATTACGCAGACGTTGAACCCGGAGCGAAAGATATCACAATTCGCGTCTTTTCTTCTGATTTTTTGCCCTGTCAATATGGATTGTAAAGAACGACGGAGAGGTAAACTTTTATGGGGGTAATAAAATGGCGGGATGAAGCGGAGGAGAGCAGGTGAAGAGGGGATGGGTGGGTAATAGACGGAGGGAGAGGAGGAGGTGACATTGGAAACACATTAGAGACGTTTTAACCTCCGCACGGGGCTCTGGGCATGGGCAAATACGGGGGCAATGTACTGTGTCGCCATGGAGATAAGACGTAGTAATAAAATATGTTCCGACTGTTGATGGTGGAGAAATATTGTCGAATGCAGTCGACTGAATCAAACTGGAGATTACGATGGAGATTTGGAAGAATTTGATTTATTTAGTTTTGGATTTTGTAGTAAGCAGAGGTGGTGGAGTAGCCAGACATTGTACTCAAGAGTAACTTTACTTCAAAATAATATTATCCAAGTGGAGTTACAAAGTAGTGGTCAAGTAAAAACGTATTTGGGAAAACTATGAATGTAATCTGAAGGACAAAACATGAAATAATGCACAAAATCTGGTATTTTCGAAGGATTGACACAAAAATCTGACAAATGAATCATATCTGAAGGAGCGGAGCGAGAAACAAATGTTCAAATCATTTCATCTTGTCAATATAAAGCTTTTGTCACTTATAGACTCACTATGACCTTCACTCAAGTGTAAGTATGAAAATCTTACACAAGAAGGAGTAAAGTATGCTGTTAGAAAAGTACAATTTCTTTAAAAAGTTTCTAAAGTAAATGTAACTGAGTACTACCCACTTCTGGTAGTACGGCAGGGCGGTTTAGGAAAAATATTGAATACAATTGTCCCAACATACTGTGATTGATAATTTATGATTTAGACACAACCAAGGGCACTGACATTTGAGATAAGACTGAAATATTATTTAAACCAGGGGTCTCAAACTCAAATTAGCCGGGGGCCGCAGGAGGCAGAATCTGGGTGAGGCCGGGCTGCATCAGGTATTCCACAAAAAAAGCTTTGTTAAAACCTTCTCAAAAGTCATCACCGTTTTCAACATACATGAGGAAAAATGCCAATTCTTGTGGATTTTATGGATATACGTCGTTATTTGTTGAATCTTTTATGACGGGGAATACACAGCGCTAGTGACTTGTGTGTTTGGGGTTTACCGATTTGGCGAAACCTTCTACACGCAACATGGTAATGGCACACTAACATTAAACTTTCATACTGTCCTGCTGGCCACAAAATATCGTCGTTTGAGACCCCTGATTTAAACTAATCCAAGAATCCCATGCTTTTCAGAACATGTTTGTAGAGCTATGAACTACAGAGTTAGTAGCTTTTACACAGAATAAGACCCCATGGAGACACAGGGAGGGCATCTGACACACAAGGGGATATTTCAGAACATGTTTGTACAGATCTAAACCACAGGGTGAACAGTCTTTAGAAAAAGACAGGATATTTTGTTGTTTGTGGAGGAATTCATGGTACAAAACTTGTGTACTTTGCTAATTGCGTCCATTCAAATTGTGATTTTGATTCGATTGCGATTAATCTCACAGCCCTAGACTTTGTTTTCAATGGATCTTGCTCATCGGAATCAGAATCAGAAGACTTTTATTGCCATTGTCAGCGAACGAAGCTCACAAACTAGGAACTTACTTCGGTGATTAAGTGCAACATAAAACACAGAATAAGTACAAATAAGGGCATGCATAAAGTAAAAAAATATATGCTTAAAAATAAAATAAAATAAAATACTTTGAGGTAAATATATACAACACTTACATTACATTACATTACCTGTTACTTATCATTTTAAATAAAGAGATGAAAATGAAACTGAAAGTCCAAAAAGTATTATTTGTATGGTTTGTAAAGTTACATTCAATGATCTGGTCCTATCCATGTGTATCAGAGTTACATGAAAAAAAACAACAAAAAAACTCCAGACTGTTGCCATAGTAGTTAACAATAGGTGAGGTTACCATAACAATACAACTTTCAGATCAGAATTCTGTGGTAGAGTTTGCCATTTAAACTGTCAGATTGCAGATGTTTTGACATGTTTTATGGTTAATATCTCTGCAATTACTGAGCGGCATTATCCATTGAAACAACTTTTAGTCACAAGATTGCTATGCCAACTTTGTGAACCATGTCTCTAGCAAACAAAAGCCTAGTATTTCAACATTTGTAGACTAACTAAATATATACATATGTGCTGCTCTCCTCCACATGAGTTTATGACATCAAATCGTGTAACAGGAAGGCAACCTAAAACGACATCTTTTCAATAGACAAAAGTCCTCAAAAAGTACTTCAAAACTGGAACAAGCCATGTGACCAAACCCTATGGTGAAGAGGAAGAGATGGAGAGACTGAGGAGGCTGGCGGTTCTGCTGTTGTGGACGGAGAAGAACGTAAGAAAGACTATGAAACTCACTACACCAGCCGTCTCCTGCTCTAATTGGTCACCAGTCGTTAATTTGCATCATGTCCCGCTAATTCCACATTAAATCGATTATGCACACTCGTTTAACAATAATCGGATGTTGTTCCCTCACTGTTCCTTATCTCCTTAATACGACCAAACAAGCTACAATTAAGACCATCTCTATCTCGCCTCTTCTATGGCATCTCTTCATTAGCTGCTACAATGAGTCCAATTACCCACAATCCCGTGCAGTGTGCGGGGGGTTGGCACTGGGCCAGGCTGAGCTCATTATTTTGTCATATGACCCAATCGTGTGTCGGCGATTGGGTTTTGGCTCCTTCAGAAAGAATAGCGTGTAAATGATGATATGAACTAACATGTAGTTATATGGTACATTTTAGGCGTGATAAAGGAAATGTATTGGGATGCTAAAAACTTACGGAGAGGGTATTATGTAAAATAGACTTTCTATAACTTTCTCCCCACATCAAAAACATGCATTAAGAGGTTTCATATGTCATCTACTGTGGTTAGCTGTAAGACTGTCCACAGCTCAGCGCACAAGCCCACATCACCCATGCTGGCCATTTTCCATGAATATACAGACGCAGGATACAAAACAATACACTGCCAAGTTCACAAACCTGAAGCCATGTGCAGCAGTATTAATATAGCATTTTCAAAAACAATAAACAGTAACATGGTGAACTATCAATAGCCCGTCTTTCACTGAAAACATGTTAGGTTCATGTGACATTACAACACTCTACACTGCCCATACTTTAAAGTGGAGCTGTCAGACAGCAGATTTGCTGACCTGGTTTTATGGTTAATATCTCTGTAATTACTGGGCCTAGCCACATGAAAAAAACAGTTGAATGTCTTCTGTCAGCACAAATGAGCTCACAATAGCTTCTTAAAGTCGCAATATTCAACCACAAAGGTGTGTTTTTGTCTGCTAAAGTGATTTTAGCAACAACATCAATACTGCATGTTTTTGGATCTAAGCTAATTATAAGGTTTGAGGATTTTCAGTTTGGAAAACAGTGTACCTTCATCTGAAATAATCATTCTCTAGCTCAGTGGATCTCAACCTGGGGTCTGATGCAGTGGTAAATATAGATTCCTATATTTCTTGTCCTACTGAATGAATTTATCTAGGTCTAAGTCCTGAAAATAAAATCAGACACTAGATAAAGCTACATAATTTTGTCTTCAGGCATTGCTAATGCCTGAAGACAAAATGATGATGAGGCTTCCAACTGAAAACGGTTGAGAAGCACTTCTCCAGCTTGCATGTTGTGAACGACAGCTTTTGTTAAAGCTTGAAATGCCCACCAGTAGAAAATATAATTAGGCTGAACATTTTGTTTTATCTGAAATGAATCATTTATTGAACAAGCTAACTTTGGCACTTTGAACTTGGCAGGTCAGTCACGTGCTCCACACACATGTAGGTCAAAGAAGCCAACAGGTGGGCTAAATGTTCAGGTATGTCTTGTCATATTAGTAATATTAACATTTGCACTTTGTAGCTGGAATAGTTAATAAAATGGCTATCACACATATGACCAGACTTCTGCAAACATAGATAAGTGCAAAACTTTTAAGCTCCGGTAGTTGTTGATCCAAGCACAGTATTTTCCTGGCTGTATATCAGGGTTTCTTATACAGTGCAGTTGAATGCCTCTCCTAGCATGATCAGACATGATTGGCTTTTGATACATAAAGTTGATCAAAAGGTAAAAACAAATATGTTTTTTAACCATATTGCATTTTGCAATCTCAAACATAACATTGTTCCCCCATTAAAAACATGCCTGAAGAGGTTTTAGATGTCATGCATGTTTATGTAATCAAGTGATCTTTCCCTATTCTAACCCTCCTTATGGTTAACTGTAAGATTCTGTGCAATGCTTAGAACACAAGCTTACATCACCCATGCTCCCACACGACAATTCTCCACAAACATACAAAAGCGTAATACAAAACTTTACACAACAACTTCACAAACCTGATCCAATGTGCAGTAGTTTCATTAGTGGGATGCACGATGATTGTGTTGTGATCTTCTGTGTTGTGATCATTCTGGAGGGGCTGTGACTTTGCATGGGGAGCAAGGGGAGGTGGAATTCAACATCAAAACCAAAAGTGAAACATGTTAATACGTGTCGACAAATATAGCATTTTCAAAACAATAAAAAGTAACATGATGATCTAAATATGTTGTGCATGAGCAGTTAACACCTGATATAAATACTCCATCTTTACAGCAAGCTTTCTGTAGGGTGTCAGAGTGGGCGTGGTTAAATCATAAGTGGGCGTGACTGTCACACACTGGGGTGGGGCCATGTTAAGACTAGGAGCAGAGCAATAGACCGTCAGACGTGTGCAGCGGTCTGTCACACTATAGGATCAGTTTAATTAGTGCGGGCTGATATAAGCTCATTCAGTCACTGCTCAGAGCCCCTCCCCCCACGCCCCTTCCATCTCCATATATGGAAAATACCTCAGTACAATAGGCCTGTCATTCCTGACCTATGATTCTCAGGAGGTCCCCAGAGGTTCTAGAAAAGAGGTCCAAGCCACTTTATGAATTTCAATGCAGGGATCGTATCATATGCTTCTATTTAGTATTTTATGATAATTACAGATTTTTTTTTCTCATAAGACAGTAGCTTATAAGGTAGGAGAAGGATGTGAATATATTTAAGGGTAAAATTGAGGTTGCAGAGAGAAACTGTCAGTGGCTGGATGGCATTTTAAACTGTTTTAATTTTCATATTTGCATTTGCTTTCATCCTTTTGCATAGGTTTGACTTTTGTATTTTATGAATGGACATGAAGCTGCTCCTTTGTTACCAGGATGACCCACATGACTTTTTAGCCTATCTCTGATGAGGACCATCCCCAGTGCTGCTGACAGAACTCAGTGGCAGAGTGGGGAGCTTTGCCGGAGAACGTACGTGCCTGTCCACGAAGAGCAGTTTGCTGTTTTTACCTTGTTTAGTCCTGTGTTTGCTGGCTTCTGCTCTGTGCCCTAGGTTGCCCCAAAGAAGATATGGATGATATGGCTGTCCACTCTGCACCTTGCCTCAGAATCAGATTTAGCTTTTTTTATTTTAGCTCATAATTTTTTTTTTTTTTTTTTTTTAATCCAGTTATAGCTTTTATTTCCTATTGGCTGTTTTTTATTATTATTATTATTTTATTGCAATAAATTGTTATTATTTTAACTTATCTTTCAGGTTTAATGGGTTCCACCATTTTGGCTCCCACTTCTATTACATTTCATCCATAACTTATTATCTTAATTCTACCACGATCAGTTCAACCTTAAAATAAACCCATTTTAATCAATAACAGAACCACTGCACTAGTCAACACTTTAATCGAGATCGTTAACTGCAGATGCTGCTATGGTCTATGGCAGGGTGTCAAAATTTTTTCCCCGAGGCCCACATACTGAAACATATTTGAAGCGGAGGACCACAGACGAGTGTCGATGCAGGTTTGACAGAGACATTGTACTGTTAATAAGACTTGGAAGATTATTTTTAGGTCTGTGTCATAGTGCAATGTGATGTTATTCAGTTTATAAAGGTAGAATCTCTTTGTAGTAAAAATACTTCCTGGGCCAGTTTAGGAGGAGGCATGAGGGCCAACAAAAATTGGTCTCACGGCCACATTTGGCCCCTGGGCCATAGTTTGATGTTTCAAACAAAGACAATAAGCGTTAAGATAATGTATACGTTTTGGTATTTAGACCAAGCATGGAATGAATAGCAGGCTTCTCATACAGCAATAAAGTTGACTATTATTCACTTTCTACTTTTATAGCCACAGCTGCCCTGGGGCTGACTGACACATATGGATGCCAATATGTGCCAAGAGTCTCATTGATCACCCCAAACACTCATTCAGACACTGCATTAACAGCAGATCAAGTACCTTGTCCAAAAACACAACAGTAGGCCTATCTACGCACAGGTCAAGTGCTGAGATTAAACCGCCTGGGATCCAAAATACACACTTCTTCAATACTTAAGGTGTAATTGACAGGTGGATTAGCCAATCAGGGACATGCATGGTTTGTATCAAAACAAATATGGCTGCTTATGAGGAAAAACGAAAACAAAAAAAAATCGTGACGTGACTGAGGGCACAGTGAAGAGACTGATATCCCTCTGTATGAAAACTCCAGAGAGAGATCACTTTGGATTTGCTAGGCAACCCAAACTGAGTACCTGATCACAAATGTGTCTATGTCTCTCCAGCTCTACATGCTGAGACGTATCTGTTTGGGATTGTGACAGGCCCTAGATTCCACATGGTTCTCATCAAAACCCCGCCCACATAGTGGTCCCTTATTTCACCCTGACATTGCACCAAGACAGACAAACAAGTGCACCTTTAACGAAAAACTAATCCCTGGGCCTTTCTGCATGTAATGTACAAGTTTATGTGCTGTACTTGATTTGTCTTAAAAAATAATGCAATGATTAACTATGATGAGTTTATAAAGCTCTTTTCACAACTACAATTACTTCCTGGTTCTCAGAGGATAAAACCGTGTTATAATAATTTAACACTGGCTGTATCCGTATTAGGACAAAATTTATTTCACTGTACATAAAATTGTGTGTTTTTGCAATTCACTCAAAGAAAATGTACTTGAAATACAACCTAAATGTGCTGTACCTGATTTTACCATCTTAAAAAGATTTTTTAAAAAAACAACACAAACAAACAGAAAAATAGAAATAAACAAAAAACAAAAACAGAACTAGTTCATTTTAAACGGTTTGCAGTGATCCAGAGATATTCCTCACTTGCCTTTCATTCAGAGTATCCTAATTACAAGCACTTTTCACAACTCTCAGAGGCCAGAGCAGTGTTGTGCCATCATGGACAGCATGCAGTGGACTTATTTGTACTTCAAGAGCTGCATATCTGTGCTGGGGCAAGACAAGCTTTGCTGAAACACATGGGGGGAAAAATTGGTACTGCCTCTTTAAGGACATAACTTTGGCAGATAACAAAAGGTCTAAAGCAGACATGTCAGACTCGGGCCCGTGGGAGAAATTTGGTCCTCCATATAATTAAATTTGGCCCGCAAGATCATATCAAGTATGCATCAGAGCTGGCCCGCCAGCCGCCTAGCTGGCGGGCCAGCTCTGCCAGTATAGAGCATGCCAGTATAGAGCATGCACCAGTAATACTATGAATCCTAGAACTCCACTTCTATTGACACTCATTAGCATCTGCTACCTGTCGCCTCACTCAAATTTAATCCACCTCTTCTGAAAAACTTGCAGATGTTGTTAAAATGTTTCAAATATCATATACATATAAATATTTAGTTTAGCCCTCCATGAATTTGAGTTTAACACCCCCGGTCTAAAGTCTGCATCTTGCCGTCAAACCAAGCCAACTCATATTTAGCTGAAAGGTGCTGTACCTGATTTTGACTGTAAAAAAAAGCCGAAGTTTAAATCTGTCAACTGGACAAATCGTTGTAAGAGTGAAGACGTTTCGCTGCTCATCCAGGCCGCTTCTTCAGTTCTGGTCAGATTGCTGGTGGCCACTGCCTTAAAAAAAAAAGGAAAAAAAAAAGAAAGAAAAACAGAACTAGTTCATTTTAAACCATTTGAAGTGGTCCAAAGTTGCTGCAACGGCTTTATAATTACACACCAGCAGTCCGTATCAGACCCTATTTTAACCTCAAGAGCTGCTCATACACTAGATCTGCACTGGGGCAAGTTTTGCTCAAATACACAAGAAAAAAAAACTCAACACAGGCTCTGTAAGAACACAATTTTGGCTCTGACGTAATCCACCCGCAGGCACCATCCCTTTAATGTTAGGAGAGACAACAAAAATGGCAGACAACAAAAGGTCCAAACTCCACATCTCGCTTTCAAACCAAATTATCTCATATTTAACTTCGACTGCGTCCATCTGCAAAGCCCAGGCCTCCGAGTCTTAACTGTCACCTGATGCGCATTACGGCCACTCCGCTCCAAGACGGTCAGGTTTATCCGGCAAACAGCGGCCGTGGCGGACTTAATTAAAAAGTTCCTAGTTCCAAAATACAAGACAAATGCGGCGGAAAGCTACAGCAAAACACGACTTAAGGCTAAATTTAAAGGTAGTTAAAGAAGGCGTTGTGTGCGGAGAGAGGGGAGAGGGGAGGGCAGACGGGAGAACAAAAGGGACGGCAGAAGGACCGGACAGATTAAAAATAATAAAAAATACACACGGAGTGAACTGAAGGCCTCCAAATACAACAGAGAGGAGGAGGATGGAGGGAGGAGGAGGAGGCAAACAGACAAACACGGGGATAGACAGGACCGTGCTGCTCTTAACTCTTAAAGTCTGTGCTGCGGTAGGCCTACTGTCAATGTGTGAGGAAGTTATTAAGATGTCACTGCAATTTAAATATTATAAGAAATAGTATTATTATTAGTATTACCACGGGGGAAACAATTAAACTAGGTAATGAGAAACATGGCCAGATATAATGACGTAGGAATGCAGTCGTAATTAATGCTTTGAACAAGTTTGGATGATGATTTACGGGCTTGAAAACTGAACAGAGCTTCTACTTGTGGCGCAACAATCCAGGGAAATTTCACAACGCATGTTTGGTGAGGCTCAAAGGCAATATACTTATACAGAGGATTAGTGACACCAGTGTGAAAGAAGCTAAATACAAATCCAGGTATATTTTAGGTGCGGGAACAATATTATAACTCATTAAAAGTATACCGGAGTTGAGTTTTGTTTCATTCTTACATGTTTTAATCATCTCCATGTTTGTTTCATTGGAAAACCTGGAAAGATCGATCTCGGTGATCTTAAATTGGCTGTAAAAATGGCTCTTAATCTCAAAATGAAACAGCTGCGTACTGTCTGCATCTAATAATAAAGTATTGTGTCATCTGGGAACCAGCAAAGGTTCGCATGCTAGTTGTCTTTAGCTTCACCATGATCCATCTCTGAAAGCCTCTGAACTCATCATGGTGAATAATTAAGCTGCTCGGAATGCATAAGGTTAGTGAACTAGCATGCTAACACCAACTTCCTCCAGACAGCACGCAGCGGACATATTTAAATTTTACTACAACTGAAGTTAGCATTGGGGGGTGAAGCTTTTAACAGTATACACTTGAGATCCTGCAGCCTTCTGATCAGAGGGCCTAATCTAACCAGCTGCAACATTTCCGCTCCTATAAAGTCTACCTCAACAATCCAAATCTCTGTACTCATGTTATCTTTATGTGTTTATCTGTTTAAACTGGTCAATATTTGTGTTGGCCATTTGTGTTTGTGTCTGCAGCCCCAGCCTCACAGCAGAGGAGAGGTGCCAGGGCCCAAAATGAAGCGGTCAGTCGACAGCTTGGCTTGTCACCCAAACCAGTGGGCAGCAGGACGCGTGGAGTTCACCGGACAACTGCTCACCACACAGAGCCAAAGAACAGGGGAGAGGAGAGAGGAAGCAAAGAGGGAGAAGAGACACAAAGACGGTTAGAGAAAACAAGGGGAGTGGGGAAGGAGGGTGGGTGAAGGGGAGAATGGAAGAGAGGGGATAGAAGACCAGGGTAGAGGGAGAGAGGAGACAAGAGGACAGGGGGAGAGAGGAGACCAGGGCAGAAGAGGGGACAGGCCAGGCAGGGTTAGGTTCTCGGGGGCAGACACATGAGGAACTGGGCTGTGAAGAAGCATTCTGGAGGAGGCCATGGAGCAGGTCAGCCTCCAGACTGCAGGAAAACCATTATGTAGGTTTTAAGGTTAATGTCAATAGTCAATATGAACTTTCTATAATTAAAAGATAAAAAGTATTATTATTGTAATTCGTTGATGTCGAACTGGAACATCAAGCTAAATGTTTAACAAATATTACATTCTTTGACAGTGTACGGTTTAAATCAATTCAATGAATTGTATTGTAGAGTCCTAGTTATTAAAGCTCAAAGGGAGTAGGGAGTTTGCCGCAGTTCACATGTCCTCTGCGAATGTGGAGAGGGCGTTTGACTGTGTCCCTCGTGGTGTCCTGTGGGGGTGCTCCACAGTGACATGTGGTCATGAGCTTTGGGTAATGACCGAAAAGAAAAGATCGCAGATACAAGCGGTCGAAATAGGTTTCCTCCACAGGGTGGCTGGACGCTCCCTTAGAGACAGGGTGAGGAGCTCAGCCTGACAGGAGGAACTCGGAGTAGAGCCGCTGCTCCTCCACATGGAGAGAAACCAGCTGAAGTGGCTTGGGCATCTGCTCGGGCATCTGTTTCCGGATGCCTCCTTGATGCCTCTCTGAGGAGGTGTTCTGGGCATGTCCCACCAGGAAGAGGCCCCAGGGAAGACCCAGGTCACGCTGGAGAGAGTATGTCTCAGGATTTCCCAGAAGAGCTGGATGAAGTGTGTGGAGAGGGAAGTCTCGGTCTCCCTACTTTTGTGACCTGCACTCAGATAAAGTGGAAAAATATGGATGGATGGAATACATTTAATATTTTTCATGAATATATTACAAATGCAGACAGGAGAGGGGTTAGGGCAGTTCGGGGCCTCGCCTTTATATCACTGTCTAAACTCTGAATAAAATCTACAAGAATTACCTGAAGTCTGTTGTATTCGCTTAACATTCAGCTGCACAGAACCAATGACAGGAGCAGAGGTGGTCCTGACCCCCTCCCACACATCTGCTCGGCCTGAACTCAGCCTGAACCAGGTCTGAACCAGGACTGAACCGGGACTGAGGTCTGAAGCAGGACTAACCCGGCTCGTGCCCCGCTCCAGGTTTCATGGTTCTTTGATGGTGCATTGTGGGTAACATGTGATTGTGAGGGTGGGTGCTGTGGTCAGATCTCTGCCCTGACCCTCTCTCGCTCTCTGCATTCATAATGAAAAGCAGTCATTGAAGCAGTCATCTGGGCTAATTCTCAGGTTTATGCAGCAATGAGAGGGGCTTTCATGTATTACTCTACAAATCTCTCAAAATATTTAGTTTATCACCATGTTTTGTTTGATATTTTTGGGATTTGAATTTTAGATTTTGATGTTTGCATAAGACATTTTGATCTCCTAAATGAGTTCAGCCATTACTATTTATATATTCAAACTGCAGTGTCCATTTTGTTCATATTAATTGTTCAGCCAATAAATCCCAATACTTTGGGAATCTGAAAGCGTCCAAAGTCCAGGCACATCTAAACAGGCCTCATCTGTAACACACACAAATAAATGTTGGGATGTCATTCTCTCTCCTCTAACCTGGAACAATGAGGTGATTTACCCCTAGGACAAGAGAGAGAAAAAGGGAGAGAGGGAGGGGGTGAGAGAAAGAGGGAGAGGAAGAAAAAAAAGAGGGAGAGAGTGAGAGAAAGATGGAGAGAGGGGGGTGAGAGAAAGAGAGAGAAAGGGTGAGAGAAAGAGGGAAAGAGAGGCAGATGAGAGAAAGGGGGAGAGAGTGAGTGAAAGAGAGAGAGAGGGGGGGGTGAGAGAAAGAGGGAGAGCGAGAGTGAGAGAAAGACGGAGAGAGGAGGGGTGAGAGAAAGAGAGAGAAAGGGGGAGAGAGAGGAGGTGAGAGAAAGAGGGAGAGAGAGGCAGGTGAGAGAAAGAGGGAGAGAGAGGGGTGAGAGAAAGAGGGAGAAAGAGAGGAGGTGAGAGAAAGAGGGAGAGAGAGGGAGGGAGAGGAGGGTGAGGGAAGGAGAGAGAGAGAGGGGGTGAGTGAAAGTGGGGAGAGAGAGAGAAAGACGGAGGGGGGGGGTGAGAGAAAGAGGGAAAGAGAGAAACGAGGGAGAGAGAAAGGGGGGGTCAGAGAAAGAGGGAGAGAGAGGGGGGGGGGGTGAGAGAAAGAAGGGAGAAAGAAAGAAGAGAGCGAGAACAAGGGTGAGAGAGGGAGAGAGGGGGGTATGAGAAAGAGGAAGAAAAGAGAGAGAGAAAGACGGGGGGGGGTGAGAGAAAGAGGGAGGGAGAGGATGAGGGAGAGAGAGAGGGTGAGAGAAAGAAGAAGAGAAAGGGGAGAGAGAGATGAGAGGTGAGAGAGAGAGAGAGAGAGAGAAAGACGGAGGGGGGGTGAGAGACAGGAGGGAGAGAGAGAGAGGGATGAGAGAAAGAGGGAGAGACGGGGGTGAGAGAGCGGAGGTGAGAGAAAGAGGGAGGCACAATGTTAGAATGTCTTTTTGTCTCATGGAACAATAAGGTGAAACAGGGAGGAGAAATATGGAGAAGAAAAGAACGAGAGACAGAGGGAGACAGAAAGAGAGGGGGAAAGAGAGACAAAATCTTGGGATGTCTTGCTCTCCTCTTCCCCGGAACAATGAGGTGAAACGTGTGATTTACCCCCCCGCCAAACAGAGGGAGAGAGAGATAAGGAGAGAGGGAGGAAATGAGAGAAATGGTGAAAGAGATAGGGAGGGATATAGAGAGGGAGAGATAGAAGGAGAAGGAGGGGAGGGGGAGAGACAGGTAGAAGGAGATAGGAAGAGAGAGAGAGAGCAAGAGAAAGGAGAGGAGAGAGAGAAAAAGAAAGACAGAGAAGCAGAGTACAGAGAGATGAAAAAAAGAAAGACAGAAAGAAAGAAATGGAGAGAAGGAGAAAGAGAGCAGGGAGAGAGAGGAAGAGAGGGGGAGGAGGAAAGTAGAGTGAAAGAAAGAAGGCAGCAAGAGGAGGAGAAAAAGAGAGATATGGTAAAAGAGAGAAAGACAAAGGGAGAAAGAGAGGGGGAGAGCTAGAGAGAAAGCGTAAGACAGAAAGAGAGCAGGAGAGAGGGAAAGAGACCGGCCCAGAGGTCATCCCCAATTTCCAGCCCCTTGCGCTCCTTCCTGTGCGCCTAATAAACATTTAGCTGAGCGCTTAGCAGCCTGATCAAATGTGACACTTTAGTTAAGCCACAGCCGGAGGTCGTGACAGCCAACGTCCCGCGAAAACATCCCATCCACGAGAGGCCATCCCGGGGCAAAGGCGAAGGACGGGGGGGGGGGGGGGGGTAGGTGCGGAGGAGGAAGATTTGGTGGAAATGAGATGAATTAAAAAGGGAATGATGGTGTTATGAGAGAGAAAAGGAAGAGGAGCAGGGAGCAGACAGGTGCAAAGCAGACAGGAGCAGAGCTAAAGGAGCAGATCCAGAGGAGCAGAGGCAGGGGAGCAGAGCCAGAGGAGCAGAGCTAAAGGAGCAGAGCGAGAAGAGCAGACAGAGAGGAGCAAATCCAGAGGAGCAGAGCCAGAAGAGCAAAGCCAGAGGAGCAGATCCAGAGGAGCAGAGCGAGAGGAGCAGAACCAGAGTAGCAGAGCCATGAGGAACAAAGCCAGAGGACCAGAGCTAGAAGAGCAGAGCCAGAGGAGCAGAGTCAGAGGAGCAGAGCCAGAGGAGCAGAGCCAGAGGAGCAGACAGGAGCACAGCCATAGGAGCAGAGCCAGAGGAGCAAAGCCCGAGGAGCAGATCCTGAGGAGCAGATCCAGGAGCTCAGAGCCAGAGGAGTAGCGCCAGAGTAGCAGACCGAGAGGAGCAGAGAGGAGTAGACTCAGAGGAGCAGAGCCAGAGGAGCAGACAGGTGTAGAGCCAAAGGAGCAGACCGAGAGGAGCAGAGCCAGGGCAGCAGAGCCAGAGGAGCAAACAGGTGTAGACTCAGAGGAGCAGAGCCAGAGGAGCAGACCGAGAGGAGCAAACCGAGAGGAGCAGACCGGGAGGAGCAGAGTCAGAGCAGCAGAGCAAGAGGAGCAGACAGGTGCAAAGCCAGGCACTAGAATGAGACCAAAGAAGAGATTTAGATTATAAGGTTAAGTAAAGGAAGGAGCCTTAGAAGTCGAACCGAGCACCTTCATGCTGTGTGGTACAGTACTGGCCACTGTGCCGTAGTACCAGAATTTAACTGTGTTTCTGCTCATAGTTATAGTTACAGATACCATACCAAGATGGCGTCCGTTTTTATATCCAAGGTGAATATTTGAAAGTCACGTAACGTCTTAAACTGGTCTTTACTACAGTTTAAGTTGAACCAGGTTAACGACGGCTCCCCTAGTTTTATATCCCACATAAATGAACTTTAAGACAAGAATTCAAATATGTGCGCTGCATAGTGGAAGAATTTCGAACATTTAAACGCTTATATAATATGTTACTGTGGCAGAGTGGTAATCCTGCCTCCTGCCTCTCAGTAAGGAGGTTGCGGGTTCGACTCCCCCCTATTTCGTCTTGTTATGTCAATCTTGGTTGTCATACGCCATAAACTCCTCCCATTTTGAGCGAATCGTCTCTTATTATCGAGATTTATGCTTTGCGGGCCCCCTCCTCCAGATCTGTCCCAAGGTTAATTAGGTTGATGGTGTCTTTAAATAGCGCCTCCCTAGCCCCCCACCCCCTCACCCCTCCCAAGGAAACAAGTGGAGATGTCCGTCAGATTGAGAGGGGCAGTGGAGCGGGGAGGTAACCAGAGGAGGGAGGGGGAGGGTTTGGGGATAGGAAGGAACAGTAAATGATGGCTATATAATGTCACTATTTCAGTTTAATTTGGATAGATATAGAGACGGGGAGAGAGAGAGACAGACATAGAAAGACATAGATAGATAGATAGATAGATAGATAGATAGATAGATAGATAGATAGATGCTGTTTATGCTGTTTAAGTATCTAAAAGAGGGGGTATTTTACTTCTATGGGGTATTAATTGTTAACACATAACATATTTAGATCACCATGTTACACTTTATTGATTTGAAAATGCTATAATTGCCCAAAAATAATACATTTACATGTTTAATCAATTTCAGTTTCATTTTGGATACTCTGAGTTGTCCCTTCCTTTAGTCTCCGTGCTACGTCGCTCCTCCTTCAGAGCGATATCACTACACAATCAGCGTGCAACTACTATTGCGCATTGCCTCAGGTTTGTGAAGTTGTAGAGTCTTGTTTTGTATCATGCTTTTGTGTATTTATGGGAAATAATCATGTGGAGGGGCGACAACGTTATAACATGTAAGAAAAGCTCCAAAAAGTTGATATAATAATGCCTCTTTCATTTCATAATCATGTTTGAAGTGTTAGTATTGCATCATAATCCTATTAGAGTGTATTTCCTGTAATATAACTAATAACAATATGTAATAGCTACTGTGTATATTACCCAGCCTTGGTTGCCACTGGCATAAAATTGTTATATAAACAATGATGGTTGATTTAAAAACGCAGAGGAGCTCCATGGATTAGAAGAGGCTAACAGGCGGGGAACAGTGGGGAGTTTTGTTTTTTTTACATGACATAGGGCCTATTTAAAGAACACAAATTATATAAAATTGTTATACTTTTGTTCCCTCGTCAAAAACATACTTGGAGTTGCATTTTTCATCATTCATGCTTCTTCAATTAATCCATGAATCCAAAGTCGCCTTCTCTGAGCACTCAAACATTTTGCCTGGATTGTTGCGTCATAGGTAAAAATCCAGACTTCTTCAGTGCAGTTTTTTTACAGTCAAAATGTATTCCCAACAAATGTACGGCTCTATCTGCATAGCATTCACGGAGGGAAAAGACTTCATTTGATTACTTTGCACCTGTTTATTCTTGTTGCTGACAGCAGAGGGAGCTCCAACGCCTAAATACCTCACTAGAAACAGAGGTGTAGTTTCTAAAGTACATTTTCCAAATACAGGCATTATTAATAAGTTGGGAGATGTTAAATACTGATCCAAAGGTGACCAAAAGCATGTTTAAAAGAGATTTGCATCACATGTGTTCTTTTAGAAAAAAATGGAGGATGCAGTGACTTGGTTTCTGGGCGTGTAAGTGAAATAAATATAACATCAACTCTAAACTGTAATGTTTCTTCTGTAAAGTGTTCAAAGTGTACTTGTGATGGGCCGAGGAGGTGGGCGCTTGGCTTTAGCAACAGCTTTCCTCTCTCTCGTTCTCTCCTCGCTTCTTTTTCTCTCACCCCTCCCTCTCTCCATCCATCTCTCCATCCATCTCCCATCTTCTCTCTCTCTCTCTCTCTCCTCTCTTTCTCCTCCCGCCATCTCATCAAGCTCCTGTTTCTCCTCTTCTGCTCCTCTGTCTCTCCTCCACTTTTACCTTCTGTTCTTTAACCCCGCCACTCCTTCCTTGCACCCACCCTCTCTCTCTCTCTCTCCTCTCCTCCTCTCTTTCTATCTCTCTCTCCTCCCTCCACTTTTTCTCTCCATGTTTCCTTTACCACTCCTCCTCACTCTCCCTCTCTTTTCTCCTCACAAATCTCCCTTCCTCTCCTCACTGCCCCCTCCCTCTCCCCTCTCTCGCTTGCTTTTCCTCTCCCTTTCCTCCTTCCTCCCCCCTCTCTTCTTGTCTTTCTCTCTCTTTTTTTCTCTCTCCCATCTCTCCCTCTCACTCTCCTCCCCTGATCTCTCTCTCCTCTCTTCCCCCACCTCCCGTCTTTCTTTACTCTTCCGCCTCTCCCTCCCCCCATCCTCTCTTCTCCTCTCCCCCTCTCCTCTCCTCTATACGCTCCTCCTCCTCTCTCTCCTCTCTCACCTCCTCCGCCCCCCTCCCCCTTCTCCTCTCCCCTGTTTCTCTCCCCCCCCTCTCTCTCCTCTCCTCCTGTATCCTGACCATCTGCGGGCCCAGCTGGAGTGCTAGCGCCGGTCTGGCACTTGTTCGTTGCCATATTTACTGATCTAAACACAAATGGCCACTGCCTGATTGTTTCACCGTTCATTAGTCAGACATGGCCAGGCCAGCTGCTACCGAGCAAACCTTTGTCACTCCATCTCAGCACCACCCGTCTGAGGAGAGGAGCGCTCCATAACGGGACCAGCGCACCCAGAGACCGACCGACTCACCCACACCACCCATCAGAGGAGAGGAGCGCTTCATAAAAGGACTGGCACACGCAAAGACCCGTCCACGTCACACAGCCTGTCTGAGGAGAGGAGCGCTTCATAACAGGACAGGCGCACCCACAGAACTACCTGCATCAAACACACCACCTGTCTGAGATGAAAAGGGGTGCTTCAATACGGGATCGGCGCACCCAAAGACCAACCAATTGCACCTGCACCACCCATTTGAGGAGAAGAGTGCTTCATAACGTGACTAGCGCACCCAAAGAACTACCCGCATCAAACACACAACCCGTCTGAGGTGAAGAGGAGGACTTCATTACAGGACCGGTGCACCCAAAGAGCGACCAGTTCACCGAAACCACCAATCTGAGGAAAGGAGCGCTTCATAATGGGATTGGTGCACACGAGGACCCATCCACATCACACTGCCTGTCTGAGGAGAGGAGCGTTTCATAATAGGACTGGCGTACCCAAAGAACTACTTGCATCAAATGCACTACACCACCCGTCAAAGGAGCACTCCATAATGACACCAGCACACCTAAAGAACCCATACTGTCCATCTGAGGAGAAGGGAAGTGTTTCATAACAACTAATGCCACCCGTCTGAGGAGAGGAGCACTCCATAACAGGACCAGCACACCCAAAGACCCATTCACCTGCACCTCCAGTCTGAGAAATGGAGCATTTTGTTACAGGACCAGTGCACCCAAAGACCCATCCCCATGACACTGCCTGTCTGAGGAGAGGAATGCTTCATAATGGGACTGGTGCACCCAAATAACTGCCCACATCAAACGCACTACACCACCCATCTGAGGTGAAGGGGAGCACTTTGTAACAACTAGCTCCACTCATCTAAGGAGAAGAGAAGCGCTTCATAATGACACCACCCATCTGACTAGCGCTCCTTAATGAGACCAGCACACCCCACACCACCCATCTGAGGAGAAGAGGAGCACTTCATAACAGGACCAGAACACCCAAAGAGTGACCAATTCACCCGCACCCCCAATCTGAGAAGAGGAGCGCTTCATACCGGTGCACCCAAAGAAAAGGAAGAACCATCCACGTCACAGTGTCTGTGTGAGGAGAGGAACCACCCACCCACACCGTCCATCTGAGGAGCTTCATAACAACTAACACCACCCATCTAAAGAGAAAGGGAAGTGCTCCATAACGGGACAGGTGCATCCAAAGACCAACCGACCCAATTTAACACCACCTGAGAACAGGAGCATGCACCGAAAGAACCACCTACATCAATCACACTGAGGAAAAGGAGTGCTTTGTAACAGGATCAGCGCATTCAGAGATCTCCCTATCCACACCACAGGACCTATCAGACAAGCCCTCCACAATGATCTTTACACCACCCATCTGAAGAAAGAAGCACTCCATAACAGGACTTACAAACCCAAAGATCTACCCGCATCAATCGCACCACAACGGCATCTGAGGTGTGGAGTGCTCCTTAACATTACTGGTGCAACCAAAGACCCACCCACCTGCACCACACCACCTGTCTGAGGAGAGGAGCGCTCCATGATGGAACCAGCACACGCAAAGACCCATCCGCACCACAACGGCCACAACGAGAAGAGAAGAGGTCCTTAACGAGACTATAACATCACCCGTCTGAGCGATCTGTAATGACACCACCCATTTGAGGAGAAGAAGAGTACTCCACAATGGGCTGACGCATCACCCATCTCAGCTCAGTCACACAGGAGGAGGTCAGAGTAGAGTTGCTGCTCCTCCACGCTGAGAGGAGCACTTGTTTTGGGGGGGTGAAGAAAGCAAGAAGGGCCGGGAGGGTTGTAGTTGAGGAGAGAGAGAGGAGAGTGGAGAAGTTGGGAGGGGAGAGAGAGTGCATACATACAGAGGCTCAGTCAAACCCAGAATTCTGTCAAATATAGGGAAATGCTGATCCTATTTAAAGTGCATGATTCCATGGAAATAGAATGTTAAAACCATACTCTGGAACATTCTCCATGGAGATAGATGTGAAAGATTATAGTCAAAGGAACAACATTTCCATGGAGACAAGACTCCTCCAGGCCAAATAACAGTCTGATTTGTGGAAATGCAAGCACACATAGAGTAAGAAAGCATCTTTTTCTATGTTTTTCAGTGCAATAAAAACCTCCATAATGAACAAACATGCTTTTATTTTAGTCTATTTTTGTTACGTACTATAATATTGTATCACCTTATTCCATTGAATTATTTAAATTGATTTAAAGCTAAAAATGAGTTTTTAAATGAGCTATTAACATTTATTTAACATAAATATTCAAATGAAAAAAGGATATAATTTATCTACAAAAGTTCATTGTTTTGATTGGCTTAGTTAAATAGACAGATGCCATGGTTTAGCTGCCACACTATTGTTATTTTGCCCCAGGACAGCTTGTGTTGTAGCCACTTAAATACTGTAACTCACTGTGCATACATAGAATGAATGAAAAAAGCAACAGATTATTAAGTGACCAAGAGAGAATAAGCATATTTTAAATAGCAGTGCATTTTTTTATCACTTTGACACCCATAAAAAAGAATAGAAAATAGCCATGTGTCAAATTAAACAAACATTACTGACAATATGAAGTCCTACACACTCATATTGATTCGTTGAGATAACTATCCAACTTGTCTTCACACTTACGGACTCATTCCATCGGGAAAAAACGGCGGCAAAATCAATGGAACATGGGTTAAGTGCTGCACGGCGCTAGCTTACTGTTGTTGTATTGATTTCCCATTACGCCGCGGGCCGGCTACAGCTGTGAGGATTGGATTTGTGCCACCTCCCATCATGCTTTGCAGTCTCTCCCCTCCTCTTCTCTATTTCCTCTACGAGTCCATCCATCACACTGCGAGTGAAACAGGCTTGTTAGCAGGTGAAAGGGCGCGCTGACGTTAGCATTAGCCTGACCACAATACGTTACACGGCCCACAACTTTAAGGCCGCCTTGTTTAATTAAGGTGTTATGAGCTAATTAGCACGCGGCTAATTCTCGTCAGAGTGGGGGGAATCCTCGGAGGTGCGGCGGACATTAGCGCGCTGCAAACTGAATAATTAGGAGCAAAGACGAGGTCATTACAGCGAACGCTCATTTTACTGTGACAAGATTTAATTAGAGAAGTGAACGCGGCTGTACAGTTTCAACAGGGATTTTTGTAATTGATAATGGTAGCATTTTTAGCCTGTACTTGATGAAAAATGTGTTTAGACATTCAGAATTTCTCAAACTGCAGAGGGATATGGCAGCCTACATGCTTTTTGAGGTAACCAGAGCGCTCACACCACCAACTAGATAATCACCTTATGACATAACAAGGTAGAGCTGAGAGTTTTCAGCTCTGAGGAGGTAGACTAAATAGTAATTATACAACATGTGATTTAAAAACAAAATACCACCAGGTTTTGAATGAACAAACAACATTACAGTTGTCCCTCGCTATATCGCGGTTCACCTTTTGTGGTCTCGCTGTTTCGCAGATTTTTTTGGTGCAAATTTACATTTTGCATGCTTTTTTTTACATCGTATGAGCGCACATTGTGTTCTGCGTCCTGATTGGCTAAGAAACTGTAGTCCATTGTAGTCCATCAGTCTCCTCTGTTGTGTCTCCTGTACAGTACAGAATGAGTTCAGCCAAATTTACATAAATGTTCGATCGCAGTGTGACTCTGAAGTGCTGTATGATTGAAAGTTTTCTCCCCGACAAAACCCAGAATGTCGATGAAACGTTCTGCAGCGACAAATGTCAGAAACACTTTGGACTTAAAAGTGTTTCTGTGCACAGAGATGCCGCCTCTGTGGATACTGCTGGAGCAGAGGCACGTGGACAACACATTTAAAATGATCATCGACGAAGAGGGATATAATATACGAAGGTTTGAACTTTGAGAGTGTTTAAACAAGAGAGAAATGTGAGAAAATGTTAATGCCTGTCTGATAAAAGTGTACAAAGTGTGTGGTGAGGGGTTTTACAGCCTTAAAACATATATGATAATTGTAAAAAATGAAGCTGACTACTTTGCGGATTTCGCCTGTTGCGGGATATTTTTAGAACGTAACCCCCGTGATAAACAAGGGACCCCTGTACAACGCTTTTCAAAGAACTGTGTGTAGCTTGTCCTCAAGAAAAAAGTATTACAATCACAACTGAACCTGTGTTTCCAGAGCCTTAACCTGCATACAGAGGAAATACACATTTGTCTCATTCTCAGTGTATGGACAGGCCTCATGTGAAAGCTCAGAACCTCCAGAATTCACTTACTGAGCTGCAGAGGCTGCATTAGCACTGACTCATGCTCCCCTGCAGGCGATGGAGTTTAGGTTGTGACCATTCAGATCAGAGAGAGTTATTTTCTGACAGCAGTCAGCCCTAGAGAGGCGACTGCTGTCATTCATTTGGGTTCATTCAAAAATTAAAAATTGAATTGAATTTTAGATTTAGATCAATTAGATGTCCCAAAGAAGAGATTCATATGAGGTTCATTCACATATTAAAAATTCCAATTTACAAAATCAATGTTGTAAATATATATACCATTATGCCCAATATTTTTGTAATTAAGAATAATAAAATTGGCATTGCAATTGTTACCTGTAATGGTTATGTCTGATTTGAGCATAGGGACAATACTCAATTTTGAACGAATTGTTGGCCCTTTGTTTTGCTCTGATGTTGAACCATGACAGAGAAACAACAGTCTGGAACAGTCACACAGCGTTAGTTCCACATGGTTCTCATCCAGCAATTCTGCTGATTAGATAAAATGATCTGTTCCTGGCAGTTGCTTCTTGTGGTTCTCATTCAACTGCCGTAAATTTCTGACTGGTTGAGCACACCTGAATATAAGCCGCACCAGGTACATTTTAAAAGAAAATACATTTTGTACATAGGCCTTGAATATACTTGAATATAAGCCAAATGATACAAATATGTTGTAACATGAGATATTTACACAAAAAGACGGTACACAGAAGGTTTTGAGTTTTAATTTAAGACACTTTTTTCAAACTGTGCCAGAAAATCTGCAGTACGGCACCAACACGCCATCAACACGAGATGAACATACCTGCATGTTTAGAAAATAAAACCGCACCAACACAGACCATCTGCTTTTATTTCCTCTGAAAGCTTTTGTCGTCTTTTTACATTGACTAAGTTCTTCCGCTGTCCATGTCCAATGTCACACCATCGATTCATTGATGCCAAGCTTCTGTGCAGTGGCTTTATTTCCTTCTTTGAGACCAGATCCATTGCCTTTAACATAAAAGCTGCATCATTTGCATTTTTCATGTGTTTTCCATGATGAGGGTGTGTGCATGATGCGCAAAATGATAGTTTAAAAATCAATACTAGTGTATTCTTCAGCTTATAATCTTTCCCTACGTCTGTCTCACTTTTGCATTTACTGCTAGAGAGTGCCCCTGGTGGCCATTAACCGGTAAAAATCTATAAATTTGCCGCACCATTGTATAGGCCGCAGGGTTCATGCATGGGGGAAAAAAAAGTAGCGGCTTATAGTCCAAAATTTACTCTAAGTTGATATTTGAAATGTATAGGCATGTTTTAAAAGTATTAATTAAGCCTTATTTTAGGCTTATTTTTTATAATATATGCCTACTTTATGGAGTAAAAGGTGTTTATCTGAACTAGAAAAAAAAAGTCAGGTGCAAACCCTTTCAAAGCTACAAAAAAGTTTATTAAAGGCATTGTATCTGATTTTTACTGCCTATAAAACGTGAAAAACAAAACTAGTTAATTTAAATGGTTTCTTGTAGTCCAAGTTATTCTTCACTTTCCTTATGCATTTTGAGCATCCTAATTAATCACTGCAATGAGTTTTCAAGAGCTTTTCACAACTTTCATAAACCAGAGCAGAGTTTTTGAGTCACATGCAAACTTCCTGATGATTGGACAGTAAAAATATTTATAATTAGATTCAGACAGTACACAGTCGATTTACTTTGACCTCAAGAGCTCATTATACAATGTATGTGTACTGGGACAAGACAACCTTTGCTCAGATACATGGGGAAACCAAATCAGGTACAGGGCCCTTAACCCTAACAGACTAAACAAACTGTGTGCATTAAACTTATTTGAACCTTGTTATAAATTAAAGAGATTTTTGTTGAAACAAGTGGCTCTTTTATTAAAGGTTGCTGACCCTGGACTGGAACCCTCCTCCCTTAATCTCATATGGCCCGGAAGTCAAACCTGAGACCTTAGACTGTCCCTAAAAGAGCAGAGTGGGAGAGTGTGGAGTGATTCAGCCTGAGCCTTCATATGTTCAGCCTGTTCAGTATGCTGCGTGAACCTGAATCTGCTGCTGCTGAGAGGAGGTGTCTGGGGAGGGGGAGAGCATGTAGGCGTGTTTTTTTATCACTTTATGGGGACGTGTCTTCCTTATGGAGACAAAAATAATGTCTCCATGATGTAAATCCTTCAATTTTAAATGAAGAAACAACATGGTTTAAAGACCAGATATGGGTAAAATCAGGTTAAAAAACACATATTATGCATGATCTTTTGTATTGGCCGTAAAACATGTTCTTGAGTACCTTAGCTTTGGCATCTCATATTTTAGAACTTAAAATAATGACCATATATCAAAACCATGCATTATTTTCCAGCTTGGGCACTCCCCATACTGGAATCTGGTGAAGAGCTCCCTCTAGTGGCAGCAGAGGGATTTACAATGGGGGAAAATAATCATAGGTAATAAAGAACATGCGTCAAGAACGCAGTTGTAATGAACACAATTTGAACAAGTCTGCAGATGATCCATCCTTCTGTTTTCTTCCACTTCCATGCAGGGCCGGGTCACGGGAGCAGCAGTCTAAGCATGTTCTCCCAGATTTCCCTCACCCTAGACACATCCTCCAGCTCCACCGGTGGGACCCCAAGGCGTTCCCAGGCCAGCCGAGAGACATAGTCCCTCCAGCGTGTCCTTCGTCTTCCCTGGCGCCTCCTCCTGGTGGGACATGCCCGGAACACCTCCCTAGGAAGGCGTCCAGGCAGGTCTGCAGGTGATTTATGTCTTAAAACTGCACAGGGTTTTTACCTGTGACGTAACTACTGTGGGAAAATTTAAACTTCATATTTTCTGAGGCCCTGAGGCAAAGAACTTTTTACAGATTATTACTGAAACTAGAGTGAATTAAGCTATATACAACTCTGTTTTGATGAGGGAACAATGTTATAATATGGTTAGAAGCAAAAAGTGTGTGTTAGGGTTTCGGTTAAGGTTATGCAAGTAGTGACTATGGTTAAGACAAAGATCAGGTCCAGGAAATGAAGTCCTGGTGGATTATGTGTATTTTAAACTCAACTATTTCAAGTCAAAACTACTACTCATTTGAGCAAGTATTGATTCTAAAAAGTCACATTCACAGGACAGAAATGAACCATTCCTGAACAGCTTTAGAATGATTTTATATAAGTATAAGACACATATAGACTAGTATTCGCCCATGGACTGAGATATAAGACCACATGGTAATATTATGTTGAAAATGATATTCTATTGTCTAAAGAAGAGTGTTTTTATTTATCACTGTGGTATCGGAAACCGTATCAAATCTATTCCTTAGTACTGAAATCAAGTCAAAATTGAGTCATGTTTGATGAAATGATTGGCACCAAAAATTGACTGTTGGCCACACGGTTTATCACACTCGAGCGTGTTTGGATTTTGGTTCCAGTGGGATGACAGTGGCTCACTTTGCGTCATAGATAGGTGGTGGAGGATTTGGTGTGCACTGGGCTTGAGTGTAATAATGTGTCTGAAAACAATTAGAAATCAAACAACTAGCTTTATCTCAACTTGATAATATTTTTCCAAATCCTACTCGGGTGTCAAAGAGGGACTAGACACATGAACTCCAGCCACAACTGCATTTCAAATAGAGCTTCTAAACTGTAGGACTAAAGGGCAGAGTGGGGTATCCATGCTTCAAACTCGGCCCCTGCTGCCAGTTGTTTGTAATCAGAAACACCTTGCTGTTATCAGGGCAGTTCTGTGTGATGTCACCAACTACTGGAAATTGCAGAGGCCACTGAAAGCAGCACACTACTCAGTTTTAGACAGATAGCTACAGATTTATTGCCTGGGATCCAGAATAAACACTTGTCCAGTACTTTACGAAGAGGTGAGTCTGGTCAAATCTCCTCGTTTTCTGATGCGAGTGATTGACAGGTGGGTTAGCCAATCACGAATAAGAAAAAAATCGCCCAGCGAGGGCAAAAACTGTTAAGCAGATGTCATATAAATTTGATTCAATCTATAAATGACAGTTAACCAATGAGCTCCTTTTCCTTAAAGTTGCCAAAAAAAGACTTGGAGCAGTAGATAATACTATTAAAACACCATATACACACAGTTAAGTAACGGAAAAAGTGGATTTAGTGTTTAGTCCCACTTGAAGACATACTTGCTTGTAGGAGCCGTGTCTGAGGGAGTATAGGAAACAGCAGTGAGGACGGATGCGGCGTGTTGTTGCGTAACATTTTCACGCTCGGCCCACTGCAGTGCGATCGGCCACCTCCCTCTGGCCTCCATCTGCCTGTCCACACACTGTCCACAGAGAGGGAACGCTTCACACCGACCCATCCACAATCACATTCTTCTCAGCTTCAAGAAAGAGAGGGAGAGGGAGAGAAAAGGGGAGAGAGGGAGAAGTGAAAGAGAGGGACGGTGGAGAGAGAGAGAGAGAGGGGGTGGAGATGGAGAGTGAGGAGAAAGAGAGAAAGGGGGGGCTAGAGAGAGGGAGGGAGAGAGAGGAGTGCAGAGAAAGAGTGAGGGAGTGTTTGGCGTGCCGAGAGAAAGTGGCGTCCATATTTGCGGTCCATCTGTTGAAGCTCCGCCCACACGGCAGAGAGGCGCCGGACAATAGCGGGAAGTGCAGGGGCAGTGGACATTTGGTGCAGCTCAGAATCGCACTTGAGAAGTACAATAACGCTGACTCTGTACTACGAACACAGTGTCGTTTAGAACAGGACCAACTGCAAATGGGAATGCACTACAAAAGGACGCTTAGCATGGGGAGTTTGGCTATTTCTGATTTAGTTACACTAGTCAGCCTATTTAAAGCAACACCGTGTAACTTTCTGGAGGTGGCATGTCACCTTAGGCCTGTCACGATAATTACTATATCAACTTAGTGTTCACTATATGAAGCTGGGACGATATATTTTGGGGCTCAACATTTAGAGTAGAGGTTATTTTTGGAGTAATACGATAAGATTTAAGTTGTAGAGGGTTGGTTAAATAACTTCTATGGCTGTTAATCCGTTCATTCATTTGTTTTATCTTATGCCTTATGGCTAATGCCTTATCTTATGCCTGCTTTATTTTAACTGTGTCAGTGACATAAAGTAGTTTCAATATTTCTGTTTATCACAATTTATCCGTAGCTATGTGTCATGCTTCAAAAGGAGTTATCGTGACAGGCCTAAGTCACCTGCATAATTCCATGGAAATATATCTATATATTTTTTACACTCTCCATGGAGATAGATACTGTATGTTTTACTTTATTACAGCCAAAGGAACAACATTCCAGTCACAGTAAGGACGTTTTTTTATGCTTTCCAGTGTAATAAAATCATCTGAACTGAAAAAAAACCTTGTTATTTTAGTCTAGTTTTGTTTAAAATGTTGGCAGCAAGGCTCAGTTTTGGACCTGGTGTCGTCCCACTTTGGACCAGTTTTAGTTCCACATGGCTGAGTGTGATGAATCCTGGCCTAACACACATGGAATTATGTATGAAACAGCAACAATTCCACCCAAAAAGCAGGGACAATTTAAACTCAAGGAAAGCCTTTTTTTCTGTTAGTTTAAACATTCATTTTACCAGATAACAATGCTGTCAATCATTTTTTGTTCTATAATTACTATTGTGAAAATTTGATTCTGTTTTGGTCTTTGTTTGCTCTATGGTTGCTATGTAACAAATATGAAATGACCTCTTCACATTTCATTTACCAGGAAGTAGAACTGTCAAACTAAAGAAAACCAGGCAAGATTTTTAGCAAAGATATTGGACCAATATATTTTAGTGAGTCTATAATATGCAATTAACAGTACAGTACATATGCCACAAACTGTATTTAGCAACCAAAAGGGACTAAAGTAAAGTTATCACTGTTTTGCAACTATATTAATAATGTATTGTAGTTCATTGTTTTATTTTTGTGTGCACTGCAGACATCTGAGAGAGACCTTTTCATTGCACCGTTTTTACTATCACCGAAATGCTCCTGCCCCACTATGAGGACGGTCAGGGTAACACAGATTTGTACTATACAGCCCGGACATAAAGGACATATTCTATCTCGCTGCTTTCATTTGAGATTAGAGGGCGACACGGTTCTCACCAGTCACAATTACACACTATTGGCGCATTTTACAAGACAAGAATAAAACGCCAAAAATTATGAAGCAAAACAACGACTTAAAATTTGCAGTTAAAGGTGCTGTGCTTGATTTTTACTGGCGGAAAAAAATGTGGAAAAACAGAATGAGTTCATTTTAAACGGTTTGCAGTTGTCCATAGTTATTCCTCACTTACCTTATGCCTTCTGAACATCCTAATTATTCACAGTGATGAGTTTATAAGGGCTTTTCACAACTTTCGGAGGCCAGAGTTGAGTTTTTGCATGTTAACAACTTGCATGCTAACCTGTACTGATTCTTGGGCAATAAAACAATTTATAATTACATGCAGACAGCAGATATATTTATAAAATATATCTGTACTGGGTAGGGTTGTCAAAAGTATCAAAAATCTGATGCTAATTGATGCTAAAACTAGTATCGAAACTAGATACAGTGGTCCCTCGTTATATCGCGGTTCACCTTTAGCACTTTTTTATGCTTTTTTCCAGTGTATGAACATGTATTGTGTCCTGCGTCCTCCGTGCCATGTCTCCTGTACAGTACAGAATGAATTCAGCCAAATTTACATAAATGTTCAATCGCAGTGTGACTCTGAAGTGTTGTATGTTTGAAAGTTTTCTTCCCAACAAAACCCACAATGCCGATGAAACGTTCTGCACCGACAAATTTCAGAAATGCTCTGGACTTAGAAGTATTTCTGTGCACGGAGATACCGCTGGAGCAGAGGCACGTGAACAACAAATGAAAGCGATCGTCGAGGAAGGGGGATGTAATATCAAAGGTCTGAAGTGTTTAAACAAGAGAGAAAATGTGAGAAAATGTTAATGTCTGTCTGAGAAAAGTGTATAAAGTGTGTGGTGAGGGGTTTTATAGCCTTAAAACATATAATAATTGTAACTGACTACTTCACGGATTTCACCTATTGCTGTTTATTTTTAGAACTTAACCCTTGTGATAAACGAGGGACCACTGTACTCATCTGAGCAGGTATCAATACTAAGAAGGCCACATTCACAGGACAGAAATTAACCTTTCTTGAATATCTTTAGAATGATCTTGAGTATGTGACAAATAGAGTATATGCCCATGTGCCATTATGGGACCTACTTGAACGACTGAGGGATTACATAGGTATAAGACCACATGGAAATATAAAAGAAAGCACTACCATTTAATGCTGAAAATGTCATTCTATTGTCTAAAGAAAGGCATCATTATGGGTTCAGAATCAGGATTGAGTCAAAACTGAGTTTGAAATTTTTGTATTGTGATAACACTACTACCGGGCAAATTTTGCTCAAATACATGGTAAAAATCAGGGTCTTAACCTTTCAGACCTTGTTTAGTCTTTCAGGGGAGCAGTTTTAGTTCTGCTTTAGTCCTAGTTTCATGTTACATGTTTTCTGATGGACATGGTTTGAAATTTTGACAACCCTAGCCTCAAAGATCTTGCAAAAAATGTCGCACATTATTTCTCTCTCTTTCGGGCTTATCCTCCCTCCTCTCTCTCAGAAGGACATAGGAGGAGGAGAGGAGGGGAGCGAGGAGAGACGGAGGGCAGGGGTCCATATTGAAGCTAATGATGCTTCTCCTACAGTTTGCTGACTCGTGGGATCGGGGACAGGCAGACCAGAGCAGTGGCTCAAACCCAAACTCCACGAGAATTAAATGTAATGGTATAGTGTGGACTGTACTGCCTTGACTTAGATATATGGGGCTTTAAAGGTGCACTGTGCAACTTTTCAGGTGGTGAGTACGCTATCTGCTCATCTCCATGGTGATGAGCAGGTAGGTTCCACAGTATGGGAAGAAACATATATATTTTCATGTATTCAATGACACATGTTTTTCTTGCTAAAAATGTATAAATGAATAGCCATGTGTTCTTGCTGTGAGCAGGGACGCCTCTCCACAGAACTGACCTGTAACTTAGCCTGCTTGTCTCCATGGTGATCGTTTAATGCTGTGCTGCAGAATAGAGCAGGCAAAGCAATAACATATCCATGGAGACAGGAAGGCAGGCAACTGGATGCAAATAAAGAGAAAGAGAAAACTGACCGGTTAACAAAAACTGTACCTTTTAAAGCCCCAGTATGTAACTTTTTAGCCAAGAAATGGACTAAAATAAAGGCATGTTTGTTGGTTTTGGTTCCATGGAAATGCTGTTCCTTTTGCTACCCAATTTTTTTATGCAGTATGAAATGCTGTTCCTTTTGCTATGTATTTTTTTATGCAGTATGGTATAAAACACAACTATCTCCATGGAGAATGTTTTGAAGTATGGTTTTAACTTTCTGTTTCCATGGAAAGTTACCTGTACCCTTAAGGACAGGATTAAGATGTCGGTGCAGGGCTGATGGTGGCCAGAGAGTCCATTTCCACATTTTAGCGACTCAGCACAATAGGCAGCAGCGACTAAAGGCACTCTCCAGACTCTACCCATTATTCATATTACATTTAAATTATTATAGACCAGACATGATTTGACTTAAAAGGATCAAATCTCTAAAGTATATTATTCATTTCTATCTATTTGCACAACTTCTTTTGGTCTCGAGTGTTTTTCAGCATCACTCTCTTTTCTCTTTAATGACTTATTAATGCTCCTGTCTCATATCAGCACATACAGTACAAACATTATGATATTCCCCACTCTCCTCTGCCCGGCCCATCAACATAATTAATACAAGCCATTAGCACAGAGCCCTATGTGAATAATTCATACAGCACTTTAGGATGAAATACTCAGATCTGTTTCTCCTGCGAGGTCGTATCAGGACGATGCTACAATCAATGTTAACTAATTATGGGGTTTAATTGTCCAAATGTCTCTACATAATTGGACAAGGAAACTCTAATGTTAGTGTCATGTTGGTAATAGCTTTGCTGCTAGTTAGTCGTTAGAAAACATACTAATAAACCTTATCAGTGTTTGTAAGGTAAGGTAAGGTATCTTTTTTGTCCCCATAGGGCAGACATGGGCAAACTACGGCCCGGGGGCCGCACACAGCCCTCTGAGCTTATTAATTTCGCCCAGCCAAATGTGACCAAATTATATTAAAATAGCTAAGGGTACACCTATTACGGTGATCTTTTGGCACTTGATAAAACTGAATGTGAGTTTTTCTGCTGTGTTTATTTAACTCAAATTTAATAAATTAATTATTATTTTAATTATTTTAATTAATTATTAATTAATTTAATTAATGCATTTGGAAAACAATTTGTGCAATGAGCCATGCATATTCATGCTTTGCTACATGTTATAGGCCAAATCTCTAATGTAATATATACATATATATCCTGGCCTGGCCCCTCTGTAAAATTATAGATCCCATTGTGGCTCGTGTGTCAAAAAGTTTGCCCACCGCTGCCATAGGGAAATTTGGCATCTGCATTTGACCCATCCTTCAGTGTCACTGGGACAACCTGTCAGGAGCATTGGGTGCCTCAGTGCAGTGCCTAGGGTTCCATCTCCAGATCTTGAGCTAGTCTTGGTTAGGACTACCTTACCTGGTGCATATTTTGGGTTGATGAAGGAAACCGAAGTGCCCAGGGAAGACCCACCTAAACTCCACACTGAAAGGCTTGGACAACACAGGGATCAAACCCTGAACTCTCTTGCTGAGACAGTGACGCCTAGATTACTATCATTCCACATGATGACTTTAATGCATTTTCAGTGGGGATGTTAGCGTTAGCCTTTTCACAAACTATGAAAAACCAAGGTTGTTTTGGTGAAGGACAACCACTTGACCACTCACACCAGAGTGTCTGTTACCAAGGAACAGTGTTCAGCTTAATTTTTCAACCAAAACAAATGCCACCAAAATTAACATATATTCTAACAACAGTCAAAGCCCTTGTAATTCAGACAATAGTTTTGATTTCTTTGTTGCTGTTTCCATAACATCTTATTTTTCTGAGATAGAGTTACCAAGACCCAGAGGCTTGCAGGGCCTAAAGCAGTACCAGGGTCACCACATGAGGCAGTGTGACTGTAGTGTGTAATATGGAGGTCAATCTACTCGAGGTTTAGTTAGAGTCACCTAGTAACTTTTTCACCGCTTCAAGGCCCACAGCAGCCTTTTGGATGGCTGGAGAGATTTCATTGTTGCCTTACACACCAGAGGCATAACAGGTAGTAAGAGAGTTATGATTTAACAAGCTAAAATATATGCTCCTTAATATAAAACTAAATGTACTCATTCTCAGACACATTTCCGGCTCTGCTTCTTTCATCAGCTCCTCTGCTCGGAGTGACCCTGCTCAGCGCACTTAATCTGGGGTGAATGTCCCGCTCCACGCTATCAGGATGCCGTGCTCTGGTCCGCGGGTATATTTATTTTCGCTGAGGCTCTAATGGCCTGTGTGTCCCCTGGCCCCGCCCTCTGATGCTTATTTACTGGGCCGCAGATGCTCGGGCTCAAAGTGACTGGTCATGTCAGCGGCAGCCATTTTTCTCTCGCTCACCCCCCTCCCCTCACCCCCACGATGCAAACGCGCCGATCCCATTGACATTGACTCTGTGACTCTTAGGGCCATTATGTTGACAGCTGATTAGCACCGGATTACAGGGAGGGAGAGAGGGGGAGATAGAAAGGGAAATGGGGCCTCCTACGCAGACAGCACAGCGGAAGGCAAGGACAGGAGAGAGAGAGCGGGGGGTAGAGGGAGATGGACAGTGGAGCAGGAGAGAAGAGGGAACAGGGGGGAGTATAGGGAGAATGGAGAGAGTGAAAGGGGGAGAGAGCTAGGAGAGGGGAGGGAGGAGAGGAAGCAGAGATGGGGCCTCCTACACAGACAGCGCAGTGGCAGGCAAGGACAAGATAGAGCAAAGGGATGTTAATCACCCTGGTAATCAAACCCACAACCTCCCTGTATTAAGATCGCAATTTATTAGCATATTTTTTACTGTATTTACCATATATTTACCATAACCAGCAGAACTTGTAACATTATTTCTGTTATATCAGTGTTTTATGCTGTGATTAAGTAGGCAAGGCAAGTTAATATGTATAGCACAATTCGTAGACAAAGTTATTCAAAGTGTTTTACAGAATAAGAAAGACATTAAAATCACAATACAACAAATCAAAACATAAATCATCACAAATAATAATCATAAAATTAACATTAAAAGAGAAGAGTGCAGAATAAAAACCTTTCAGTCATATGCACAGGAAGATTTTTCCAGGTTTTATAGTTGCATAAAACTGAAACACTGATTCTCCATGTTCTGTCCTGACTCTGAGCACCAGCTGAAGGGCCAGTCCCTGAAGTCCTGACTCTGGGCAGTGTGAGGATGGTCCTCATATGAGATGGCACCAATGGCACCAACATGTTGGAGATGTACTTTGGTGCTAGGCCATGGAGAGACTTGTTCACAAGCAGAGCTGCTTTAAAGTCTATTCTCTGAGCCACAGGAGCCAGTGCAGAGACCTGAGCACAGGACTTCCTGGTTCTGGTCAGGACCCGAGCAGCAGTGTTCTGGATGTACTGCAGCCCTCTTAACGCTCATTTGGAGAGGCCAGTGAGAAGGCTGTGCATGGATAAGTCTCTAAGTCTGGTTTTGAAAATCAAAGGTAAACTGATACCTTTGATTTTTGAAATGTTTTTGCTGCAGATGATATTGACTGATGTGGCTGTTAAAATTCAAGTCTGAGTCCATTATTACCCCTAGATTTCTAGCCTGATTTGAAGGTTTTAGAGAGAGAGACTGGAGGTGACTGCTAACACGTTCTGTATGTTTCTCTGGCCAAAGACTACGACTTCAGGCTTGTCTGAGTTTAGCTGGAGAAAGTTGTTTTGCCTCCACACAGTGATCTGTTGGATGCAGTAGCAGAGTGAATCCACTGGTCCATTTAGTTAAATTACTTGTTACTGGTAAAAATAATGCCGCTACTAATGTTGTTATACTTAATTAGCGTTATTCCCAACACTGTTCACAAGACTGCACATGCACGGGAGTTGCAAGTGCAAAAGATGCAGAAAACAACTACATTATTCATACAAAAAATGGATATATATAGGAAACATTGTATTTATATAAAGACAGATTAAAGCTGTGAATCATGAGTTTAATCTGCCTTTTTATATATGCAAATACCAAACAATACCAAATCTTCAGCTAATTCACTCATTAACTTTTGTCCCATATAAATCCTTATAATGGAAATAAAAGGATTAATCGACTAATAAAGCCCTATAAATTGCATTCTTATAACAACATTTTAAAAGAAAAATAGACAAATTCTGAATTTGATCATTTCAAATAGTTATTACCAAATCCAGCCTAATAACCTAATAGTCATTTTAGTTACCTCAAACTGGATGAAATAGACTTATAGAATATTGAAGAAACCCAGGAGCTGTGTGCACATCACATCAAAACGGTGACTAAACCAGGACTATTGGCACGTTCATCTGGTCTCCCGTCGCTCACGTTTCCCAGATGAGATGTCAGGGTTACATGTGCTTTTATCTCACAAAGTCGCCAATAAAAAAAATCACTGACCTCGCTCATTAACAGCGCTTAATACAGGTAGCGGTAAGGTTTGATGTTGTTAGTGTTCTCAAAAGCTAAACGTTACTGGTTTACTTTTGTCATGATCCTTCAGGTTTCTCCCTTCACCCGTCCCTCCTGGTGTGTGTCACTCTCGGACACCTGTTCCCACCTACCTGCACTTGTGGACCCCCCAGGCCAGTGCTTAACTGCACCTATGGACCCGACCCTAAACCAAGTCGACAGCCAGATTTAAACTAGTGTGAACAGTTTTTAATTATTTACCCAACACTACATCTTTTTCAGTTCAAAATCAGTGCCCTGTCAGTCTAATTTAGCCTCCATTTTCTCTGTATCTGGGCCACTTTTAAATAAACCACTTTTGTCTTCACTTCACTCCCATGACTCCTGCTGCTAGACCACTTCAACATCCCAACGGATTCACTTTTCCAATAAAACCCACACGTAAGCGTCTACCTGTCAAGTCCAACATCTCACTCAAATCCCAAGACCAGACGCTAGACCAGATCCTAGACAGAACCAGTCCTTAGAGTCCTTCAGTAATAATCAAATACCTCAGACTGACCTCCGGGGGGCGATGTGTAATTAAACTAGGTCTAAGTCGCCCCCCCTGAAGCGTTAAAAATGTGAAGGCAAATGTAGCATCCCGCGTTCGTCTGCCGCGCGGAGTGAGCTAGGTCCTGGAGGCAGATCGGACAGATGCTGCGGTACACGGTGAGGGGGGAGAAGAGAGTACCAAGATGGCCGACGGGTCCGGGATTCTCCGAGCAGGCTGTTGGATCTGTGGAGTGAGTAAAAACAGATGCTGAGGATGTATGGGTAAATAAATGTACAATATGGACGCAGGGTCAAAGGTCAGAAATTCTCAAGGGGGTATGTTGATTGGTTGATTGTTTTGAATAAGCTTTAGTGAAGTTTTCTGTTAAATGCTAAAAAATAAGGCTATGGGCTAGTGCTGCAGCAATTAGGTGGACATAACTGTGACAAATTATAATTACATTTTGATATGACTGTAAAATAAATTCAAAAAGATGTTTTGACGCTGTTGTGTACAGTTTTGTATCTCGCTTTTGTTTATTTATGGAGACTTGCTGTGTGGGAGCGTGGGTGATGTAGGCTTGTGGGCGGAGCATTGGACAGAATCTTACAGCTAACCATAAGGAGGGTTCGAGTAGGGCCTGGGAGAAGTACTCAAACGTACATGAATGATATCTAAAACCTCTTCAGCCATGTGTTTGATGAGGAAACAATGTTATAACATGGTAGAAAGCTCGATTTTGTGTAATACCCTCTTTTTAAACAATTTCTGATTTTCCTAAATAATGCAGTCACAGTATTTCAACATTTATTTCGTTAAAAATGTAAAAAAAAAAAAAAAAAAATAGATCAAATGAAAAAATGAATACAGATATATTGGTTGACTTTTTCTATTATTATTGTATTTTACTGCTTAAAGTGCTGGAATTGCCCCTCTAGGACATATAAAGTGATTGTGTAACATTTATCGCCAAATATAGTCCAAAAATATTTGTATATATTGTGCAGCTTGGGTCAGTTTAAATGATTGGCCCAAAATAAGTTCACCTTATTTCTTTTGTCCCTTACTCCACATTTCAGATAAATAGCTTTAAGAAATTTGTGGAGAAAACTAACAACCAACATTTTAGCTTGGAATTACAAAAAAAATCTTACAAGTAGGCCTAAACCAAATATGCTTATAAATCTAGGTAAAGCAACTCAATTCAAGGAACAAACTAAACGTCATTTTAACTTATGTTTATTATTCTCTGTTTCTTCCCTGTCCCTCTATAGGACCCCATTGAAAGTCCATTTACCGTCTCATGTTCATTATCGGCTCATCACTGTCACCCCGTCACCACAGGGTTGCCCCATAAACCACCAGACGCTCTCCTCTGCTCCCGCCCTTTTCTATGGAGAGGGGCGCCCATCTTTTCTATTATCCACATCTGACACGTCCAAGCTCCAACGTCATACTGCCCTGCCGAGTTTATGCTTTTTATGCTAATATTGATGCTAACGTTTGTGCTAATGTGAGGCCCGCGGTATTGGATATTGTATTGTAAATTTGAAGCTTTGTTTTGTAGATTGACAGCGCGGTGGTGGGACACAGGGGTGGTGCTTGGGTCCTGTTGACTTCTATTAGAACAGAACTAAATGGGGTGAGGATACTTTGACATAGTGTTTAACCCACGAAATGCCACCAGCTGACCTCTGATAGCAACTATGGCACAATCTGATTTTTAAGTTAATCTTACAAAAACATTTATGTCCATTTGCGATGAAAAAAAATTATAAAAAATATGAAGAGAGATTGAAAAAGATGTTTATTTAATGCCAACATTTTTTTTTAGAAGTGCTCTCTGCAACGTTTCTCGTGACATGTATGCCACCTGCTTGTCTTCGTGTAGATGTTTTTGCTTTGCCTGCAAATGCTCCACAGTATTGCTTTAAAATGTATGTAAGTTACCATGGATTCTTATTGGGCGCACCTCCACACAGATCTCACCTGTAACTTGGCCTGGAAGTCATTTTTTGTGATGTGACTGTGAGACTGAACTGTTCCTTAACACAAACTCTTTTTTCTTTCTAGTTTTTATGTATTAACTCTGAACCAGCAGAAGAATCAGCACATGAACAGACCGGGCAACACGAGTGAGAGCTTTCTGCACAACAAAGCATATTTGGGATCATAATGCCAGTTAGTTTCTGAATTATTATTATTATTATTGTAGAATGTTTTATTTCGATCATGCATAATTTGAAATATAAACACTCCCACTGTCAGTTTGAACCATTTTAAACACATCTTATTTGTCCATTTCTCTTTGATTAGTTTGTTTATATAATGAGTTCTCACATACATGAATATAAATAGAGCCGTATTTTTGGCTCTATTATATGACCAGATCCAAAAGATTCTGATCCCATAGAGCCGAAAGTCGCATCATGTAACCGTTTGAAGATATTTCCAAGACACAGAGTATATATTTGAATTATACATATACGCACCAAAGCTAAGATTCCCAAAGTTTACCAAGCCTGAACAATGCTATTGGACTTTTTAACCTTTTTTACCTGGCTCTTATATTTAGATTGTACTCAAATGTGTGCATATTTAGTACATCGCTGGCTTTCAGATGACTTCACAGTATTCTATAGGCCAGTTTTGTCTGTGTAATCCCTCAGTCGTCCAGGTCTGATCCATAGTAAAAGCCAAAAGTAAATCTGTCAACTGGACAAAAATTTGTAGGAGTGAAGACATTTCGCTGCTCATCCAAGCAATATTATTTAATACAGAGGAGGGACAACCAAGAAAAGGAATATTGTTAAAACGCTGATCTGTGTTGTAGTACAGTGGCTCTAGTCAGTAGTAGAAATGATCAGATTCAACATTTGTCAATTTACCTTTTGGATATTTCATGGCAAAATACAATGTAATCAATAGTAAAACCTGGCTCTTGTTCCATTTTAGAATCTGAAAAACACCACTATAAAATGCATTATTAACTTCACATGGAAACATTAAACATTTTGTCCAAATTCTGCTGTTTATTTCACAAAACACGAAAAACTTCTCATTTGATTCATAAAATCAGAAAGGAAAGGAAAAAAAAAATCACTTGCTGAACTTTGCCCAGTCTCCTTAATATCGTCGGACGTTTTCGTATAATACTACATTTGCATTGTGTCCAGAGCTTCGGTGTCACCCATCACCGCATCTGGCCCCTCACCCTCACCCCCACCCCACCCTATCCCCTCCTCCAAAACTGCTGACTCTCCCCCCCGTCCCCCTGCTCCGCCACCGCCACCGCAATCTTTATGGCCTGGATCATATTGTATCGTAATGTGCTTTATTGTGCACAGAATAAGCTTTTCTTACAGGTAATTGCAACGCACCGAATCGCTACCTAGCACTTCATGTTAGCTACACCGCACGGGCCGCGACTGTGTAAAAAAAAAGAAAAAAAAAATGGTGGAGAAAAAAAACGCAGATTTATCTTGGCAGGGAGAAAATTGATCCATTTCACCTTTGTCTAATGGAAATTTTTATCAAGGGTTATCTGTTTATGCAAATGGGGATTCGAGGGAGCGGAGGCGAGCAGGGGTTGTTAATCTGAACGGCCTCTCGGAACGCCGACGTGGGGGCGCGGGAGGAGGGGGAGGGCATCTGGGACACTTATGCGTGTTTAGGAGGGGGAATTGTCTCTCTGAGGGGGACATTAAACGTTATGGAGATATGTAAATTATGGGCACTTTTGGGGGGGGTGGGAGGGGGGACATATATGGTCAAATGTGCGAACAGGATGAGGGGAATTTGAAATGCTCGATATGGGTTGTCAGAGTAAATCATGGGGCTTCTATGAGGACATATTTGCATAATTGTGGCTGTCTGAATGTGAGCGTTGAATGTGTCTATCCAGTGGGACCATCACGAGTACAAGTATATCGCATTCACAACAATGTACATGCTCCAGTATTGATCCAGGGTTGGTTAAAGCTACAGTATGTAACTTTTAAGCCAATAGACTAAAATAAAAGCCTGTTGTTGGTCGTGTTTATTGCACTAAAACAGGCTTGCATCTCCACAAACCTGACTCTTATTTGGCCTGGTGTCCATGTTGTTTCTTTGGCTATAATCTTCCACCGTGTAGCATATAACAAACCTGTCGCCATGGAGATTGTTCCAAAGTATGGTTTTAACTGTCTATTTCCGTGGAAAGGGTTCGGTCAGGTTCACGTAACATTCTGAACTGCATATATTGTCATACTGAGCTGAGGTCAGGTCAAAGTGCAATGCAATTCACCTTGTAAAATCAGATATAGAGATTTTTCTACATAAATCTGGTCTGTTTCTCAGTTATCTCGTTACTTTTTTAGTTGTAATCTGCCATGTTTGTTTTTACCCGAACAGACAACGCATCTCTTTGATTGGTTAATCCGCCTGCCAATCATGTCCATCCAAAATCAGGAAGACGGGGGAATAGAATTGACTTTTTCTCAAATATTTCTTCATAAATTGTGTACTAAGATATGAAGTTAACATATTCAAATCAAATACTGAATGCACTGATAACATTGACCAAGACAAGCTCACGATCTGGAAACTTAACCTTAGTTCCCAAGACTAAATCCGTTTCAATTTAACCTAAAATGCCTCTCTTTCTGCTCTGAATGGTCACTACCTAAACCCCAGCACCTGCAGTCAATCATTAAGCAATAAGTTGTGTTTGTACTGGCTACTTCTTTCACAGTAATATAAAAATGTATTGTGATTTCGAGTCAAAATTCATGATGTCCCAGGTGAGTCTTGCATAGGTTTTAGCCAACGAACACCATGCAGGGCCGTCGTCATGATACAGGTGAAGTTTTTGTTATGTGACCGCCAAAAAAATAAAAAAGTTGTAACTAAAGCTTAACTTTAAAGGTCTTACATTGCACAAAACTGACTCTTGTGAGCTTTACGCCATGTTAGAATGTTGTTACCTTCTCAAACACATACCTGGGGTTGTGTTTTGTTTCATTCACACATGTTTGAGTAATCCTGCATTACTGGCCTGCCTGCATCACCTTGAAGCAGTCATTTTGAAGTTCACAGCTACTTTTTAACTTAAGTTCAGTAGAGATTGGTAATTCCAGGGCTAAAATTATCCAAATGATTCTAGTGAAAGTGCATAGAGTTTAAAAACACTTCCTGTATTATTATTATTATTATTCCTGTAAGAATTCAGCCTAAATATGCAGGGTTTGTGTGTTAAACGTGTGAATGAAACAAAACACAAGTCCAGGTCTGTTTGTGATGAGAAAACAACATTATAACATAGATCAGACAATAGCATAATATGGGCCCTTTAACATTAGCTGACTACAGGTGCGTGTTTACTGTTACTATGGCTGCTAACACATGTTTGTTTGATGAGAATCACAAAAAACTAAAATACTGATTTTAATGTCCAGACCTTACTAATCTTCATATCTAAATGTTCAACTAAAAACAATTTTGGAGGGGGAAAAAACTGGAACTGCCATTTAACTAAAATCTAAGACTGAATTAGGATTTTTTTTTGCACTCAAAAATACATAAAAAATGATGAAAATTTGCATTTGACAGGTTTTCATGTTTTGTTTTGTTTTTTCTAATTATTATTACTTGGTTTCTTAAATTAAGTGTCAGTTTATGGAAAAAAAAGTTGAAAAGAAAAGCACAAAACGTAAGTCAAGTTTATTTCTATAGCACAATTCGTAGAGGCCTGTCTCACATCTTCAGGAAGATTGTTCCAGGTCTTAGCTGCAGAAAATTGAATCGCTGATTCTCCATGTTTAGTCCTGACTCTGGGACCAGCAGAAGGCCGGTCCCTGAAGTCCTCAGAGTGTGAGATGGGTCATATGGCACTAACATGTGGGAGATGTACCTTGGACCTAGGCCATGCAGAGACTGTTCACAAGCAGAGCTGCTTTAAAGTCTATTCTCTGAGCCACAGGAGCCAGTGTAGAGACCTGAGCACAGGACTTATGTGATCCTACTTCCTGGTTCTAGTCAGGACCCAAGCAGCAGCGTTCTGGATGTACTGCAGCTGTTTTAACGCTCAAAATAAAAAAATACAAGACGTAAATGAGAGTTCTAACCTCTGTGTATGTCACCAACACCAAAAATTCCATCCAAACTGCATAAGCCTTCATTTAACAAAATGTTTTTGTTAGTCTAATCGCAACTCTTGTGTAATTTAGACACTGGTTGCTAGGTAATAGTTATGGAATTATCTCTACCTATGTCATATCTGGTGCCTGTGTCCAGTTAAAGTATAAACTAAAAATAGACAAAACTTAATATCTAAGTGGTGAGCTAGTTTATCAAATGCATTTTCTAGTGACGCAGGCATACTGTATTATTTATTATAACTTATATGGCTAAATATAGTTAGGATATATAGCCGGGTTCACACCTAAACACAAAACCATGAAGGCTCTGTATTCTCCTCTGTGACGCTGACATCTCTATCCTCCTCCGGGCCTGTTCAGAGGAGCCATAGCGCCCCCTGCCACCCCCCTGAGTCAAACTGCAGCTGACGTCTATGTCTTTGTTCTGCACTCACTCCTGCACAGATTGTATTAATGCCACTGTGAAACATAGACCGCTCTGTTATACACAGATACAAGGGCTTCTTCTCAAATCAAATCCTCTAAGCGTTTGACTTATTAAAAATGCTATAATTGCTCTCGTATGATTATTCTGTAGATGAGGATCATTGTCATTGTATATATTGTAACAGTATATTTTGATTACAGTGTTACATAGATTGAACAGTAAGATAGCTAAGTAAATGACTGTAGATTGTAGACGTAATAAAGTACAGTTAGTAAAGTACTGTAATTTGGGGTATTTGTACTTTACTTTAAGCACACTTTATCATACACTTTATTGTCCCTCTGCATCCGACCCTCGTTTTAAAGAGGGGATATTGTTCTGTGATGAATGGGAGGGGACTAGAAATGTATAAGTTTTGCTTTTCCCGTTTCAAACTATGCATATATATATATATTTGTGTCTGTGCTCTTATGTGAATTATATGTGCAGGTTTCAAATAAATATTCGAACTGTCTAACTAAGTATTATGTTCAGGCCTGAAGTGATTTTATGTCATCCATGCATGTTTGAGTATTTTAGTGATCTCTTCCTATTTGAACCCTCTTCAAGGTTAGCTCTAAGATTCTGTCCAACGCTCCGCCCACAAGCCTACGTCCCCACGCTCCCACACGATAACTCTCCATAAATATACAAAAACACGATACAAAACTGTACACAACAACTTGACAAACCTGATGCAATGTGCAGTATTAGCAAGATACACACTGATTGTGTTGTAATAGTGCTCTGAAAGGGGAGTGACGCAGCCCAGAGAGCAAAGGGAGGGAAGACCCAGAGTGTCAAAAAGGAAGTGAAAGTTAGTAAACCTGTTAATATGTTGGTGATTTAAATATGTTATGTGCACATACATTTGAGAGCAGGTATCTGTACTTTTTACTCCACTGCAGTAGGAAAAAAAAAAGTTACTTTTTACAGAATTACTCTTATAAATATAAATAAATAAATAAATAAATAAATATATATATATATATATATATATATATATATATATATATATATATATATATATATATATATATATATATATATATATATATATATATATATATATATATATATATATATATATATATATATATATATTATATTACAGTTACTTAATGTGTGTATCGTCCATGTGTATCGTGTGTGTATCGTCCGTGTGTATCGTCCATGTGTATTGTCCGTGTGTATCGTGGGTATGTCGTCGTGTGTATCGTGTGTGTATCGTCCGTGTGTATTGTCCGTGTGTCCGTGTGTATCGTCCATGTGTATGGTGGATGTATCGTCCGTGTGAATCGTGCGTGTATTGTGCATGTATTGTGTGTGTTTGTATCGTGTGTGTGTCGTGTGTGTATCGTATGTGTATTGTGCGTGTATCGTGTGTGTGTATCGTGTGTGTATCGTATGTGTATTGTGCATGTATCGTGTGTGTGTATCATGTGTGTATTGTGTATTGTGTGTATTGTGTGTGTATCATGTGTGTATGGTGTACGTATCATGTGTGTATTGTGTGTGTGTGTATCATGTGTGTATCGTGAATGTATCGTGTGTGTATCGTGTGTACATCTTGTATATTGTGTGTGTGTGTTGCGTGTTGTGTGTGTGCTTGTATATTAGTGTGCTTAGTGTACCGCAGGCTTGTAGTGACCTCTAGAGGACAATGTTGTAACTGCACCAAAAACAGCCAACTTGTTCTTTCCCTGACACCTTCACAGTGAGCTGTTCTGTACTTACTGTTGCTTGGCCTACTTAAAGCTACAGTATGTCACTTTCAGCATGATTTCATAGACGCAGAAAGTTAAAACCATACTTCTGAACATTTGCCGTGGAGATAGATACTTTTTATGCCATACTGTGGAAGATTATAGCCATAGGAACAACATTTCCATTAAAATAAACATGCCAGGCCAAATCAGGGTAAGGATGCAAGTTTTATTATGTATTTCATTGCAATAAATGTAACCAAAATGCTTATTTGCGTCTGTAGTTTGGGTAAAAAGTTACATACTGTGGCTTTAATTATGTTTATAATCCAATAACAGTAGGCTCAGCTTTAGTAAATGTTTTGACAAGCCTAACTAATAGTAGCCTGAGTGAAGCTGAGTGAAGCTTCATGCAGACAACAACAGATTATTTAAAACTGTATTTCTTACACCTTTAACCTATAAAACCTACTCCAGTGGGTCAAAGTTTTTTATTTAACCTGTTGAATTTGTTGCAAAAGACGAAGTTTAAATCTGTCAACTGGACAAATCGTTGTAGGAGTGAAGACGCTTCGCTGCTCATCCAAGCAGCTTCTTCAGCTGGATGAGCAGCGAAACTTCTTCACTCCTACAACGATTTGTCCAGTTGACAGATTTAAATTTCGTCTTTTGCTATGGCTCAGACCTGGACGACTGAGGGTTTATACAGACATGTTGAATTTGTTCATCATTTCACAACTTGCCTGGCTGAATACACAGAAACAATATTTACATGTTGTACTATTTCAGGGGGCAAACTTTTGACACACGGGTCACAGTGGGTTCTCAAATTTGAGGGGCTGGCCAGGACATATATGTGTATATATTACATTAGAGATTTGGCCTGTAACATGTAGCAAAGCATGAATATGCAAGACTCATTGTACAAATTGTTTTCTAAATGTATTAATTAAATTAATAATTCATTTATTAAATTTCAGTTAAATAAACATATTAGAAAAACTCACATTTAGTTTTATCCAGTGCCAAAAGATTAACAACTTGTTGAAAAGGTAAATCTATTATCTATTTTAATGTAATTTGGTCATGTTCGGCGGACCCGATTAATAAGCCCAAAGGGCCGCGTGGGGCCCCCGGGCCATAGTTTGCCCATGTCTGTGCCGAACAATTTATCGTGACTAATGCCACCAACTCTCTTTTATACTCTGCTTGAGTATTGATTTTTTATGATAATAATCCATGTTGTTGTTATAAAGTCTGTTCAATAATCTTTCACACCGCACACGTGTAGTGGAAAGTTACTCGCTCAAGTACCACATTTGTAGTTTTTTGTTTTGTTTTTTTTAAGTAAAATGTCTACGTCTGCTTGAGTAATATTATTTGAGTGTAAAAGTAGAATAAGGCTACTTCAGTTATGTTAGTGATCCAAAACTTTCCTCTGTGGACTATGCATGTTCTCCCTGTAGGATCTTAAAATATAATCACTTTAAAAATGCCTTGGCATTATATAGCACCTCTAACCGGCCTTGCTTAGCTTCTGAGATCAAGATCAGGCATTGACCTGCTGGTATTGCCACAACTAACCCTAAACCAGGCCAACAACTCTGCAGTCTGACAGTTAAACAGTAAATTCCACCACAGAATTCTGACGTGTCTCCAGCTCAGTTTTAAATTAGGTTATAGGGATGGTACAATGTTGTGATCACGTACCTACAATTCAAATCTCCTTTACCTTAGTTTACCTAAAATAATTTAATTCAACTGCAAACATTTTGGACGATATCCACAAATATGCCCAATCTCCTCTGACTGCTCTTTTGAAATCCCCAAAACTACAATGCAATTCCCAATAATCTGTCCCAAAATGATATTGTCGTACATCCAAATCTGTTTCAGAAAAAAAAAAGTCTCAAAAACCAATTGTAGCATCGTGTCCGAGAGACCCGTGTGCATATGTAGCCGTGCAAACTAATAGGGATTAGCTCTAAATTTTTGCCCGACCACAAACCACAACAACTTTCTAAAAACACTAATCTGATTGCAAACAGCAGCTAAGTGTTCCAGCACTGTATACAAGCAAATTAATCCCAACTTAAATTGTAACGCTTAAATTGTTTGGTCCCTCCATCTGGAAGGACAAGATGTCTGTTCTGAAGAAAGTAAAAGAGAGATTAGAGACTGTTTAATGCTTTTGAATGGGAGATTATATTTAGGACAAAAAAAAAGAGGGAAAAAACAATATATTTGATTGACCAGAAGAGATGAGATAGAACTAGGGGCAGATGGAGGGTTGTTTTTGGGAGATAAAGTCAGAGGAGGGAGAGTAAATATATGGTACACAGGAAAGACAGTGAATATATGGTGGCACTTTTGACTGTAGGTTAGAGGTTTGATCCCAGCACCAGCCGAGCATATACTGTTGTTGTGTCCTTGGGCAAAACACCTCACTCACGTTGCCACTATGTGAATTTGAGGATGAATGAATAGTGCTATGTAAAATTGCTGTTAAAAAGGCACATGAATACAATATTACAATAGAGATTAATAGAGTTCTCTTCTTCTGATTATTCACAGTAGGTTCATAGCTATCTTGGCCTGCCTATAGCTACACAATCATGAACATATTTGAGAGACAGAATAATATTACAAATTAAATGACTTCAAACTGTGTGAGTTATGACCAACACAATGTGAGTTTGAGGCGACATCGTTTCCTGTCGCTGTTCCTAGGCTGTGAATGATATAAAAATATAATACATTGCTTACAAAATGTTCTGTTTCCCATGTGTCAATCACAGAAAACTCTGACATAACGACACATTTTGGCCAAGGTCACATTTCACACTTCTTTACAATAGCTTCTACAGGGTTCATGACACCCACTCTGGCAGGATTTAAAACACTGGTGTAATCTCAATTTGTTAGACTCTGTATTAGACTCTGCATCAGACTTTGTATTTGATTCTGCTTTGAATTTTGCTATACGATGCCTTTAACCCAACTGTACAATAAAGATCTACAGAACAATTCCCGAGCCTCACCGTCTGTTCTTCATACAACAGTACAGAACCCAACAAGGCCTACAATCAGAAGTAGAACAGATGGTCACTTTATCTGACAATTAGAGGCAGGCTAAAAACATCAAAATGCACTATAATGCACTTTGGATGTATTGGAAAGCACTATACAGTATAAGTCCAATGCATTATGTAGTATTGATGTGTTAAAACCAGTTTATTTAAACCTAAAACGACTCCCTCTGGTCTGAATCATCACTACCTAAACCCCAGCACCTGCAGCCAATCATGAATCAGTGCTAGTGCAGCCTCTGCAGCTCAGTGAGTGAATTCTGAGGTTCTTTCACATGAGGCCTGACCATATTACAGAGAATGACAAACACTTGTATGTGCCCTGTATCTGCAGGTTGCACCCCAGTGAGGTCTGGTCTTGTCCCTTTCCTTTCTGCTGTGGCTCTTTTCGCTCAGGCGCAGTCCGGGGCAGCCTGTTCGGGTCGGGGTCCTTCACTGATGACGTCAACGCTGCTGATTTGGAGGATGTTGTTGTGAGCTAAACTTTTGTCAAACCTTTTCTCTTTTATATATTTATTTTACATGCTTTTTCTCAAATGAGGAGCCCGTACTACAAGCCGCACAATGGCACCCACTGCACATACACCAAACTGAAAGGTAAGCCCGCGACATCATTTTGTTTGGCCTACATTTTACAGTCGGGGCTAGTTAGCATTAGCGGCTAGCCCCAGTCTGAGTGGAACCGATTAGTTTGGGAAGAGTAAACTTCATTGAGTCTTTTTTGTGGTGATAAACGGGTTTGATGGCTTCGGAGTGTAAATGTATTGGGTTTATTGCCTTGTAAAATAGACGTTTAAACGAGATATTCATTTTAGAGCTGGTTAAAAGCTTTCAATACTGCTAAGAAGTCCCAATCAAAGGCTGGCACGTCACCTCAGTCAGACGTGCTAATTGTTCATGCTACGGGTCCAGACAAAGGACACGTTTAAGTTTTATTTGGTGATACAGTTTGGAGAAGTAGAAACATTTTTATAATTCAGAGCAACTCAAAGGGACTTTAGGCAACTCAAATAGGAGCTTATGGTAGTGTTTACAGAACTTTAAAGTTGTGTGTTCTATATTTGCATGTGATTAAACTTCAACCTCTTGTTTTTTATTTCTATATACTTACTTACTATTAATATATTTAATGAAAGTTCAGAATAAACAGTGATAAACTTGTCAATTCGGTTATATATAAATTAGAAAAATGACTTACTCCCAGACCAACTACAGTTTGCCTTTTGTTTTATATGTTGTGTTTCCTGAAGAAGTTGAGTTATTGCAATAAAAGTTTAAGAATGACTTCCCATAACAGTGGCTATGTTTACAGCCACCCCAAAAATTTGATTCCTGGATCTTTAAAATTGATCACATCCAAACCACAGTGCTATGTAAATGTTATTTTAATAGATGTATGACACTAATAAACATCAAATAATGATGATTTTCAGTGCAACAGGTGGCAAATACAATTTTCACATCTTGAGACTTGAAGTTTTATTGATACACAGCTGAAAATACAATAAACATAGAACATATATGCATATAAACATATTATAATCCAATAGAAATATAAAATAAGATTAGTATTGTCATGATACTTACAAACTCGATTTTGATACTAAGGGATAGACTCAATACTCAATACTGATACCAATGCCACTAAAAAAAAAAAAAAAACATCTATTTAGACAATAGACATTTTCAACATTAAATTGTAATACTTTATTTCATATTACCATGTGGTCTTATAGCTGTATAATCCCTCAGACGTTCCATCGTGGTCCATGAGCGTATACTAGTCTGTGTGGTCTTATACTTGTTCTGGTACAGCTCAAGATCATTCTAAAGCAGTTGAGGAATGGTTCATTTCTGTCCTGTGAATGTGACTTTTTTTTAGTACTGATTCCTGTTCCACTGAACATCTAGTTTGATACTAGTTTCAGTATTGATTATTATCTGTTTGTTAATACTTTGACAATCCCACTTAGAATGTACATTTGCATTTCTTGTTATTTCTGTCTTGATAACACATCCCCCCTCTCCTCCCAGCTTCATCCTCCTCTGGCCCCTCCCCTCTGGCTGCAATGCCTCAGAAGCCGCAGAAGCCGACTCAGACCACCCACTACATCGAGCTGGGCGGGTACCAGTACTGGCCCGTGCTGGTGCCCCGGGGCATCCGGCTTTATACGTATGAGCAGATCCCAGTGTTTCTGAGAGACAACCCTTACATCACCGATGGGTACAGAGCCTACCTGCCCTCTCGCCTCTGTATCAAGAGGTCAGTTGTCCTAGTAATTGTCCTAGTAACTTGAAATCGCAAAATGTTCTGTACAGTTTTGCGTCATGCTATATATTTATGGAGAATTGTTGTGTAGGAGCATGGGTGACGCAGGCTTGTGGGCAGAGTATTGGAGAGAATCTTACAGCTTACTATGAGGAGGGTTCGAAAAGGGCCCAGGAGAGATCACTAAATTACTGAAACATGCATAGATTACATCTAAAACCTCTTCAGGCATGTTTTTGATGAGGGAACATCATAATATGGAAGAACGCTCAAAACATTTATTTTGCATTATACTCCCTCTTTAAAGACAATTGAAGGAATTTGAACTTTGAAAAAGTTTGCCATCTGAAAATAGGCAAAAAAACGCAGCAAAATTCAAAAGCTGTCAGCCGAACAGGAGCAGTTTGTGCTTAGATTGCAGAAAAATGCTTTCTGGGCTGGAGAGGAGTTTGGTTTTGGTTCAGTACCAATGGATCGGCTACTAGTCCAATTTGCAACCTGTTTGAGCTAGCAATACCCTGTCCAGATATTTTAATTAGTGATATCCACTCTGCTCAGTGAGACAGATGAGGCCCAGTTTTTGAGGCAACTAAAGCTTTATACTTTCCTTTCCACATATGTACATTATTTTAAACAATCCATCCATTTTCTTCCGCTTATCTGGTGCCGGGTCGTGGGGGCAGCAGTCTATTTCAAGCAATGAAAAGTGAAATTCCATTGCCAAGTTTTTGAAAAGCAGTTCCTGCGACTTGAAGAACATACAACACTGGTCTAAGTGTTTCTAATATATTGTGTGTGTTGCAGCCTGTTCATGGTGTCTAATGAGTCCGTCAACATGTGGAGCCATGTCCTGGGCTTCCTGCTCTTCTTCTGCCTGGCTGTCTACAACATGGCATCTGTGCTGCCCTCAGTGGGGGCCTCCAGAGAGGACTACGTCATCTACTCTGTCACCCTCTTCTGCTTTCAGGTACAGAGCATGGGTGGGGCTCAAATAGTACAAGATGTTGCCAGATCGTCCATCAGCTGGTCTGAATACTACACAGTTGGTCTGAAATCTACACAATGGTATTGGTATTGGTCATGAAAAAGCCCATTATCTATTAATCCTTGGTCACTATAATAACTACATCTTAATGAACTTTTAATGTAGGATGAACAAAGACTTAATGAACAAATTAGGTTAGGAGTTAGGGCATTATGAATTACGTATTTACTAAGCCTGCTTTCTTAAGGCTAATTAAAGTGTAGTTATTACACAACAGTACATCCAAAAACAATTATTTTTTGATTCAGTTTATATTTAGTGCCTTGTATACCTTCCCCTCTTGGTCCTTGTTCCATTGTCCTCACCTGACCTGTGTCCCTCTCTTCCTGGCCCAGCTGTGCATGCTGTGCTCTGTGGGCTTCCACGTCTTCTGCTGCCATCGCTCAGAGAAGACCAGTCGGCGCTGGATGGCTCTGGACTATGCCGGTCTGTCCATCGGGATCCTGGGCTGTTATGTGTCCGGGGTCTTCTACACCTTCTACTGCAACAATGTGAGTTTGAGTGTATCGTGACCCATAGCTCCAGCTACAGCCAATGAAGCCAATCGATAGTCCAATGAGGTTCATCTGGTCTTCTGATAATTTATTTTAATATACTTTTTTTTCAAACCAAGGTTTTGTTTGTTTTCATACGTGACAGCTTTGAGGCATGCAGATGCATCGAAACTGTCAGGTATTCAGTCTGTTAAAATTAATTAAGCCAATCGAGGCTAGCAGTAATAGTGGCTAATTGGGGGCCGAATTCCATATTTGGACTTCGGAGTGCGTTTATCATAGCAATGAAAAGGGCCAATCAGGAGTGAGGCTGTTGAAGGTACATGCCCCCCTTCCGTCCGCACCGCCGGTTTGACAGGGGACTGGCGCTTAGTAATGCTGTCGATCTAACTAATCTAACGGGACCATAGGAAAACAAGGTGCCTGAGTGATCTGTTATTATTGTTCATATCATGATTTGTGGACAAAATAGCAAAAACTAAACAAACTAAAAACACCAGGATAAAATGTTTGTTTTAACCCTCTCCACATTAAGACCAAGTTACAGAGGGAGAGATTGTTTTTTCAATAAAAAGTGAATTGAAGTCAGTCATGCCCATGCTCACTTCCTGTTTGGACTGCGATGGCTAGTGGGCTGGTTATATCCCTTTATACAGTCTGTGCTTTTAATCAATAATCTATAAGATTCTGAGAATGTAAGATTTTTAATTGTACTTTTTCCTACACATAATGTATGCATTATACCAAAGGGAAGGTATCTGTGTAATGCCCAAAGGAAAGGTACAAAAATCCTAATAAATGGAATGAATATTGGACCCGTAAAAATGCTCTCATGCCCCCAGCTCTACCTCTTTAACTGAATTCCTCCGAAGCTGTCAGTCTGTCATCTGCTGATTAAACGTCCCCACACCTTTTAAATGTGAGCACTCCGAACGCCCACAGCCCGCTCATCCCTTTAACCGCACTCGCTTTGGCCGCCTCCTCCCTGGCATCTCCCGCCAAACGCGGAACAAGCGCGCTATTTTGCCCTAGCTAAAATCTGCTGCGCCGCAAACCAGATGGCTAGCACAAAAAGACAGAAAAAATTGTAAAAAAAAAATCACTCTTTCTTTCATTTGGTGCCAGCGTCGGGCCGTTCCTGTGTTCCCGGCTCTCCCCAGACCAGGCAGGCGGCATTATAATGTAGCATGAATCATTTGGTGCAGGAGATTTAGAGATTTTTTGGCTGTACGTGGACTGTGTAAATTTATGCGGCGCTAGATTTGTCTGGAAAAGTGCGGTTGGACCCTCTCCACACAAACGGACAGAAGGACCCAGAACAAAATGTGAGACATCTATGAGGGGCACTTATGGATTAGATAGTAGTTTATTTGAATAGTTTGTGTTTGACAGAATGTACAGTGGATGCATTCAGTGTCTATCAGAGGGGCCTTAGGCCTGGTTCAGTTCTGGGCTCGTCCTGGGTTAGACCTTGTTTAGTCCTGGCCAGGTTAAAGAGGGGGTATTATGCTTAATCAGTTTTGTGGTGCTTTCTATCATGTTATAACGTTGTTCCCTCATCAAAGACATGCCTGAAGAGGTTTTGAATGTCATCCATGCATATTTCAGTAATTTAGCGATCTTTCCCGAGCGCTATAGCCTCTTTTCCACTGGCACGGTTCACTTAGGGCCACCTTGGAGCAGGCCTGTTTGGTGCGGTGCCCTCCAGCCGAGTTGTGTTTCCAGGGGCAGGGCTTTGCTCCGTGAGGCACTGACGTCACCCAACCGTTACAAACATTTTCTTAATAAATAAAATCCAAATCACATTTGAATTGGGACAACAGATGGAAATTAGCCTTTGGCTATAATCTGGTATGTTTATATTCATGTTGAATCATGTTTGTTAATTAACATGCATTGTCCCAGTCAAAAAAAGAAATAAAAATTACATTCGTAATCATAAGGCCGATCTCACCAATTCACAAAAAGACATTTAGTTTGTTGCACTGAGACATACGACTAAAGCAAGCGTAAGCACTATAGTACTTCTGGTTTATTGTCAGCTTTTTCCTGCATTTATTCACTTCTCTGTCTCTACTCTGTGTTTTAATTTCCCTTTATGTAATGCAGTGGGTTTGGCTCATGTTAGAAGCAAATATAATATTTTCCATCTTTATACTCAAATACTGTGCATCGATGAACAAGAAACTGCTGTTACATTCATGCTTTGTTTTGCGTCAAATATCAACATATGTCATATAACATGTAAAGCCGTTTTTTGTGTAACCCAACCTCAGCTAAAGAGGTCCGTACTATGCTGACACCCTCTGGGGTCTAGTATTGGATGGTACGGTTCTCCTTAGACAGTGCAGACACTCGCTGTCCATACTGATCCAAGCAAAGCAACCCAGTGGAAATGAGGCTTATTTGTACCCCCCTTATGGTTAGGGTTATATTTGTACGTGATGTCCACAGTACTGGCGGCAGGTGTACCTGGTAGAGGTCCTGTCTGTATATATTTGTGTATATAAAATTGTTATATATATTTGTACTTGTTGTCCACAGTACTGGCGGCAGGTGTACCTGGTAGCGGTCCTGGCCATGATCCTGGCAGTGTTCTTTGCTCAGATCCACCCTGTGTCTCTGAGTAAACAGTGGAAGCAGATGCGCTCGCTGCTGTTCTGTCTGGTGGGGGGGTACGGTCTGGTGCCCACAGCCCACTGGGTGTGGCTCTCTGGAGGCTTCAGCTCCGAGCTTGTCCAGGTACCATCCACACATCTACTGTCTTGTGTGTATAATGCTCCTATGGTCATGACCTGTGAGCATATAGTTAAAGGTCCTGTGTTACACAAAACAGACTCCTGTGAGCTTTAAGTCGTGTCACTTTCACGTGTTTGAATAACCCTGTCTGTCCACATCTCCAAAGCTCACAAACACTCTGTTCCACCTTATGATTTTATGAAGTGTTAGTTATAGTTAACAGCTACCTTTTATCTTTTTGTTCAGTAGAGATGGACAATTCCAGGGCTAAAATGTTCCAAATGATTCTAGTGAAGGTGTATGGGAGAGAATACAACAGGGGCGGTTCATCCAGTCTAATTAAAAATGGCAGCTTTAAGCTGTGTGTTTGTATGAGGGAATGATGGAGACATGGAGAAAGCACTGTATAACATCCGTCTCCTCTGTCTCTCTCTCTCTGCCCCCCTTGCTGTACCTCCCTCCCTCTCTCTGTCTCTCTCTGTCCAGGCGTTTGTCCCTCGGGTGCTGGGGATGTACGTCCTCGCTGCTCTGGCTCTGGTCTTCTACGTCTCCAAAGTCCCAGAGAGATATTTTCCAGGTCACTACTCACTAATCTTTACACCTAACTAAATGAAATGTTTTTTAATGACTTTTAATGCCACAATTCAGTACTTGTGATGCAATTAGCAGGGGCAGAAAGAAAGACATCTTTTATATGGTCAGAGTTACTGTTTTATAACCACTCTGTTAGACAGCAGAATGATGAGAACCTGTAGATAGTTATTATGAAGCAAAACATTTATAAACTTTGTTTACTGCATATATCTTTTCTATTAGGGTTAAATGTATTTATTGAAAATGTTTTCAGCTAAAATGGCTGCCCCAGACTATAATGTTGCTGGGACATATACAAGTTTAAAGAAACAATTGAAGCCACACATTAAGCCTTTGAACTACCCATAACTGATCTGAGGGTCAAACATATCCTTCAGTCACATACCCCTGAACACATTATATTATAGCTAATATCTCAGAATATGTCTAATTATATCAAATTATGTGCAACACTTCTAAAGCTTTTGGGCAGGCCTGTGAGAACTAAATGATCAAAAATCTTATCAAATTAAGACAAGGGGCCCAATCTCGCCACTCCAAACACGCAAAATACACATAGTAGCCATAGACTTTAAACTACGTTTGTTCTGCCACAGTGCATTTAATGTGTGTGTAGAAACAACAGTCTGGCTTATGTGGCCACTGTCCTTGAGTGTAAGTATACACAACGCCAAAGCGCTCTGGATAGCTCCTTCATCCTTTAACACTCCATACGATCAGAGCCTGATTCAGTGCACTCGGTTCCATGAAGTGCAAAGAGCCAAAGTGCGAGTGAGGGTTGAGGCTGGCGAGACACGCTCCACATCGGAGCAGCAACTTTTTTGCTCTAAGTCTGAAGTTTCATAAGTGTGCTCCTGCATCAGACCTCAACATCTCATCGGACTGCTCTGCCTGCTCCGGAGCGAGTCTCCCACCTCCAAGTTAAGCCTCACTAATCCTACTCATGAAAGCAAGGACCCCGAATGACTTCCCGCTGGTGGGAAATGCATTTAATTGGATGTAATAAATGTTAACTAGATACTAGAAATATTTTGGCACAACAGCAGATTTTTTTTTAATGCTCCTTGACGTTAAATGTAATGCTTTTCAAGACCTTAATTTCTGCAAAATCCATTTAATTACTTTTAATCTTTTTAACTCCCTGTGGAAATCCTGTTAACCCATGTTTTATTATTCAGTACAATATTCAGTATCAGGACTAATAAAAGTTTGTGTGTTCTGCACAGGCCAGCTGAACTACGTGGGCTCCAGTCACCAGCTGTGGCACGTGCTCCTGGTACTCATGTTCTACTGGTGGCATCAGTCGTCAGGCTTCATCATGGCCTATAGACACAGCCAGGCCTGCCCCGAGCCCAGCGCCCCGGGGTAGAGAGGAGGGCTCAGGGGGCAGAGGAGGCGCGCAGGGAGCAGAGGGCTCAGAGTGCAGAGGAGGAGCGCAGGTGAGAGGGAGAGCTTTTGTAGAACTCTTATTGTACAAAGTAACCTGGGGCTGCAAGATTAATCGTAATCCAGCTGACATGGAAATCAAGACTGCAATTTTAAATGCCATCATATCTTCCACAAACAACAAAATATCCTGTCTTAATTTTGCATAAAAAACCTGTAGTACAAACATGTTCTGAAATGTGATTTGTGTATTAGTTCATATTGTAGTCTTTTGGTCAGTTCTTCTGAACATATGTTTAAAATGAACTTTGAACAGAATCCTTTATTATCAAAACAGAAATTGCTCATTTAATCGTATCTTTGGTAAAGAATCAATGTAATCTTTGTCTACAGTTGACAAGTGTATTCAAGATAAATGTTTTATTTAAGGTGGTAAAAGACAGAATGATCCATATAAAGAGCTGGTTTGATTGAGTGATCGGAAAATCTGAACAAATAGGACCAAATAGGACCAGATAGAGTAACACAGTATAGTTACTTTAAAATATTACTGCTGTGAAAATAAAATAATTTACTTCTTTACTTTATTTTAAGTAAATCTAAGTAGGCGTGGACGAGGTGATGGGTCATAAGTAGGTGCACTGCTCTTAAAGCTGTTCTTTCATCATTTCAGATGGATACTTTATGGCCCTATGTCATGACTCAGTGTCCTCTTCTAAGCACAGTTTTCACATTTGTATCAAGCCACAAAAACATCCTCTCGTGTGTTTGCTTGTATTTGTCATAGCCACATGAACGGCAGTCACTGTGCTGTATTTCCAGCGTGCGTCCTCACCGGCTTGTGTTGTTTGTGTTGACAGTTTGATTGACAGCTGCTGGGTCAGATGAGTTCGATGGACTTAAACAGAGCGGGATCTCTCACTACACTTCATCCAGCCGGACCTAAAGACTGTTCAAGACACGAGATAAATATGTTTAAAAGTGTGAAGCTGCAAAATAAGGTTCATAAAGTAGATGAGGTAGCAGGAGCTTAAAAGACTACTGGAAGTGCCTGTGAATCAAAGAGAATTGAATTTTTAAAGTATTACAAAAATAATTTACACCAAATATGATTTTTGATTTTTTTTTTTTCTGTTTTTAAAAGTGGTGTGGGTATTTTTTTTTTTTAGCCAAATGTAGCTTCCAATTTATCATTGAAAAGGGGCTGTCCAAATTTAGTTAAAATGGAACAGAAATCTATCTGGTTAGTTGGAAAACGCTTAACTCCTGTGCCCCTACCGACAACCATCCAGTTCAAATTGCTCAAATGCATTGCATTGGATAGTACTTATTTACAAAATATTTTTTAGCACAATTTCAAAGTTTTCAGAACATGCAAGTGCCTACAAGCTAAACTAAAACCACTTTTTACATTTTTTGTCATTCAAATCATGCCAAATACTTAATTAACTTGAATTTGAAGTTTGAAATTTATCCCAAAAGTGGTAAAATGTTAATCTATTGTAGCACAAATAACTGTTTTTATACTCCCTTCTTCAAGCCCAAACCCACCATTCAACTTTGTAGCTTTTTGGTTTAAAACTGAGCGCCCCCTACTGCACAGAGTCAAATCAGGTCCTACAAAAGGGAACCTAATCATTTGCACAGGACACTGAATGGTATTATTCTCTACAATTCATTCTATGTATACAAAAGCCTGCTTTATCGAACCAAAGATCATATATGTCTTAAGATCTAGCTGTAGCACAACCTAATCACAACGTTTTGTCCAGTTGACAGATTTGAATTTCTTTTATTATTTAGTGCAATGATTAAAGTTTACAGGTCAACATAAGTGTCATGTTGTGAACAGCACCAGTCAAAAGCACCAGTCAAAAGCTTGGACACACTAATTTTCCTAGAAGAGAGTATTATGTAAAATTGTTTTGAGCTTCCTGCCCTGTTAGAACATTGTTCTATCATCAAAAACATCCCTGAAGAGGTTTTAGATGTCATGTTTGAGTAATGTAGCGATCTCTCCCGGGCTCTATTAGACTTCTCTTGGTTAGCGGTATGAGTCTGTACATGGTTCCACCCACAAGCCCATGTCACCCCAGCTCCTGCCATTTTCCATACAAAAGCCTGATATAAAACAATGTGTAGTGACGTGATGCACTGTGCAGTAATTTCATTAGCAGGATGCACTCTGAAGGGGGCGTGGCCTATAGCATTTCCAAAACAATAAAAGGTCATGTGGTGATCTAAATGTTATGTATTAGCAATTATACCCCATAGGAGTATAATACTGCCTCTTTAATGTCATTTAAAATTTTGATTTATTTTTACATATTTACTGGGGGTTGAACCCGTGCGGATGAGGCTTAAAACAATAGCTGGTAATGTGTTATATTCCTATTTATAGAATGGTCATTTAAATCCTTGTAAATGCTGTACTTTGAATGTTTTTTATTATTATACAGAAAAGCTGTCCAATGGGCTCTTCTTGTGTCCAAACTTTTGACTGTACTTTTTTTTAAATACTACCTTTCTCATTTTTTTCATTCTACATGAGTGATAGGTTTATATCACTATTTGTTTGATGTTACATGGGAGTAATTATCTATGTATTATAAGGTTCCTCAAAAAGCTTGGGACTACTTTTTCTTGGTATTCTTACGCCTAGTCATTTCAGTGGTTTGAAGCTCTACATAGGAGTAATGCAGTGTGTTAAGTTATTGTATGCAAGTATTTGTATGTTTTGTAAATATTTTGTCAACTTTTGGTTAAGCTTCAACTTGTACAGCTTTTGTACAATAGGGCCTTTGTAATGTGGACTTTTGAATCTCTGAACGGTTAAAACTTGACACTAAATAAAGTTAACTGCACTGGTTAAAATGTATTTTCTGTTGAATTTTTGTTGAATATTGTAGTCATTTGTTAATGTATTGGTTTGGTATTTGAATGAAAAAAATGACATTAACTTATCGATGTGGAAACAAGTTACAGGTCAGATCTGTGGAAAGGCAAGCCTGCCCAGAGTAAGCACATTTGACCAAGTTTTTTTGTTGTTGTTTTTGCATCAATAACACTAATTGGAAATTTTAAAAGATAGAAAGGTGTAGAGCCATATTGAAGAACATTCCAGGCAAAGGAATAAAATTCAATCAAGTCAACCAGAAAAGTTACATAATGCATCTTTAACTTGCTATGTTATCTCATTGCTTTAACCTCAGCCTACAGTTCACAATATTTAGTTTTCCATTTTAGTTTTGCAATTTCATGCTGAGAGAGAAGACATTGGCCAATTAAAAAGTGGATCAGTTATTCTTATTAACGCGGGAGAAGCAATACCAACTACAGCCACATGGGGTCAGTGATAGAAAAACGAGGATAAAAATGACTTGCCTAGATGAGTGTCATACTAAAATTTCAAACTCAGTTTCAAAGGAGTAAGCGCGATACTCAATACCGACTGATACAATGATAGTAAAAACATTTTTTATTTATACAATAGAATGTGTGATTTTCAATATTAAATCATAGGACTTTCTTTTACATACCTGTGTAATCCCTCAGACATCCAGCAGGTTCCATAGTGGTCCTTGGGCGTACACTTGTCTGTGTGTCTTATACTTGTTCTGATACAGCTCAAGATTAGTCTAAAGATATTCAGGAAAGGTTCACTTCTGTCCTGTGAATGTGACTTTTTTAGTATTGACACCTGCTCAAATGAATATCTAGTTTGATGCTGGTTTTAATATTAATTAGCATCTGATTTTCAATACCTGACAATCCTACTAGATGATTAATAAATTGTATGTTTGGATCCATCTATAGGGCTACGCAGTTTTATAAACAAAACCACAATAGGAAAATGATTCATGGCTGAAAACAATATTTAGAAACCGCTAAAAGAACAAAAATTTGTTTTCTGTGCCTTTTGAGTTTTATTTCAACTCTTTAACAATGTGTTGAATTCATACAAAAATCTTACATACAGAAACACAAGGCGATGCTACCTCCAAATTCAGTACTCCCAGTACTTTGAACGATCCCTTCTGGTTCAATAATATTAAAACACTTCTGAATAATGCATAGAGTAAAGGCCCATTCAAACTAAAAAAAAAAGTGGTTATTTTCGGCACCTCCCAAAAGTCCCACACTCAGGTTTTTGTTCAGATTTAGTGGACTGACAGAAGGAGGTACGTGGTAGTATAAGGCATTATGGTGCAAGAAAAACAAGGGCAAGGCAAAAGCTCAAACACATCACGTTTCAGTTAGTTTGGACTGTTTGAAACCAAAGGAGCGACAGTCCCTCAGCGCTTTAGGGCACTCCATTCCTGCTTAGACCAAGTTCTGTATTTGTGTTTTTGGGCAAGACAGGTAACCCACATTGCCTGGTATGAATGCAGTGTGTATGTGAGTGTTGGTCGTGGTCTGCGCCTCAGAGGGACCGGTGGCACAGATTGGCAGCCTCGGTTCTGCTAGTCTGCCCCAGGGCAGCTATGGCTATTGCAGTGGCTTACCACCACTGTGTGGGGTGAATGAATAATGACTACAGTGTGCAAGCGTCTAAAGCACGTTGTAATAGTAAGGCAGTATTAGTTTAATAGAGTTGATGCCAAGTATAAATACATCTTAATTTATATGTGGTTGACGGGATGTTTTTGAAAGAGGCTTTTCATCAAGGCAAACTGGAACAAAAATGACTATAAGAAGTAAAAACTTTGGACTGAATGTTTCCATAAAAAATAAATTACTTGTTCATTATAAATAAAAAGTCAATTTTTGTTCAAGGAGTTTCCTGACAGACTGGACCATGTGCAGTTCGCATTCATGTTCATTTCAGATATTTTTGTCAGTTTTCACTGAGGCAATATTTCTGTGAAGTAGTAACTACAAAATCTCTAAATATTTCACATATATATTTAGAATATGCATTTGGCTAACTAAATACAATATTGCCTTAATTTACAAACAAAAAGGCCAAAAGGTAAATTTGTGGTCAAAATGAACACGAGACACCCTGGGTTTTAGGCTCATTTTTACAATCTCTAATATAGTGATTACAACTATGGCCTCAAAACAGTCCAAACTAACTGTCTACAATCCACAGTCAAATATTACCCATCAATACTTCCACTTTGACAAGCGCTAAAAATGCAGCATGAGGCAGAAGAATGGTCCTTTTACACATTTAACACTCAGTCATCTCCACAGGGTTGTATTAAAAAGTTCATTAAAAAGCAACACGGACAGTCACAATCCATGTAGAAAAACGCGTAAAGAAGGGAAGACATTTTGTTTTTTTAATAAACTCATTGTTTTGAGGGAAAAGGCGCTGCTCCGAACGGGTCTAACTCAACGGGCTGCTGCTGTGGCGGTGGCGGCACAAACTCCGCAAACGGCACTGCCCCAAAATCGTCGATTGTTTTAGCTTCTCCGCTCCACGACTTTTCCGATTTCCCATCACCGAGATTGGGATGGAACGGCTTTGCCCCAAACGGATCCAAGATGGCGTCCTCTGAGGGCGCAGCCTTCTCATCCCCCTCCGCCATTGTCACATCTACACTAATGTTTTCCTTCGAGTCGGACGTACTAAGGAACTCATTGCTACTTTGCGAATCCCTCCTTCCGACTTTTTTGTGTCTTCTAACCTTCTCCGGTGTTCGGTATGTTGGCTTGTTGTTTTTTCTTACTCCCGTAGGCGTACCGTGGTGTCTTTTCCCATTGCTAGCGCCGCTACTTGGATCTTGCTTAGTTTTTCGTTGCCGCGACGATAGTTTTTGGAGGCTACGTTGTTTTAACCGTTGTTGCTGCGGACTCGAGTCATCACAAGACTGCCGGAAAAAGATATCCTCTGCGCTCCGTGACGTAGTCGGGAGTGTCGAAGGTGCGTTGGATCCGGGTTGGAAAGGCGAAAATCCGAAAATATCGATTCCGCCTTCTGGGGAAATGGGCGGAGTTTGCCCCAGTGGAAGCGTCCCGGATTTGGAGAGATTCCGGTTGAACGGCGCTTTGGTGAAGACGTCGAAATCGTCCACTTGTTGTTGTTGTTCATGGCTAGTTTGGCGGAAAGGCGCTTGTGAGAAAATATCTGAAATGCTGTGCGTTATTCCGACTGGAAATGGCACAGCTCCAAAAACGTCAACGCTATCTTGATTTTTGGCTAACGTTCCAACTGTCTTTTCCGGAGATTGTGGCGGTGTCATCAAACTCACTCCAGCTTGATTTGAAACATTTGAGGATTTTGTACTTTTCTTTGAGCGCGTCTTGACTTTGCCAGTCTCACAGTCTGAATCAGAGCTGCGTTCTTCCTCGGAGTCCATCAGTAGGGGGTGCTGTCCTAAGTTCTCCGGTTCGGTATCTTCTCCGTGTTCGCTGTTCAGGGCCTCCTCTTCCTCCCCCTCCTCATCCTCGCTGCTTTTGGGCGACGGAGGGTCTGATTCGAAGTCGCTGTCTGATTCGTCACCGGTCTTTGTGCTGCTCTTCCTTCCTTTGGGCTCCTTGGCGCCGTCTGAAGGCTGGAGGGGCTCAGAGGCAGTGTGGGGGGGCAGGAGAGGTGGAGTCGTCTGGGGTTGGATCAGGGCTCACTACAGCAGCACCTGAAATGAAAAAAGATGATTAAAATGGTCATCAACAGAATGTACAATGTGCAGGTGTACTTCTCTCAGACAGGGACAGGAGGTAGAAGAAAGAACTTCCAACGATTTGTTGAACAAATTGATCAATCCACAACACAAAATATTTAGTCTGGATCTCAGTCAGACAAGGATAGAAATGTGTGTATATTGTGTGAAAAAAGAATTGGCAACAAAGCTGGTTGTCTCCATGGAGATGTTATGGAATGACAGTGGGAAACAGTATGGATTCGAACTGGCATTTTTTTTTTTCAATCACAAGTGTTTGTATTGCTAAAGTACCTTAAAAAACATTAACAAAAAGCCTTTATACAGTGAGTGAGCGGGCTTGCCTCTCCACAGATCTGGTATCATGTGCCAGGCTTTAGCAAAATAACTAGCTACCACTTGTAGCCCCTGAACAGACTTATGTTACAAATTACATTACAAAATGGTGTCTAATCTGTAGCTTGGACTAGTGCCCTCCTTTTAGAGGAGTTTAATAATATTGTGGAACACTCCAGGCAAAGCAATATCATCCAGACAATCAGATCCTCGACCAGAGAAGTAACATAGTGCTCCTTTAAATGAGCTTTACAACAGGGGATTTTGTTCCAATTTTGGCATTTCCTTCATAACGTTCAGAGCCATGACAAATTGGTCCTATGTGTAGAAGTATAGATAAACTATTGAACATTACTTTTACTTTATTTTTTTACTTTTACCTTTTTAAGAGAACTTTAAGAATTTAGTGAAAACAATCTGCCCACTCCCAGCATATATTTTTAAGAACACAGAACTTGTAGTAACATTTTCCTATCTTCATTCCAATTATGTGTAGGTGCCAATCCACAGTTACTCTCCTAATTTAACACACACCATCATGTGTTTTCAAACGTTCACTTGCACCTGGTTTGGGGGATAAACCAGGTGCTGGTGATGTAAAGAGTGCTCGTAATGTTATGGCTGATCCTACACTGCCTTTAAGATCAAATATGCTTAAAATCACTGAGCTCACTGAGAGAAGGCCCAGGGTTTATGGTATTTAACTTTTTTTTCTTTGCTATAAACTTCCATATATTTTGGTTCATACAGGACTGTAGTTGATAAAGAAATTCATGGTTGACTTGAATCGATTAATTGACTAAAACCCAAAACTGACTAAGAAACGATGGATTTATAAACTTGTGAATCATGAGTTTAATCTGCCTTTTTACATATAAATACCCAAAAATACCAAGTCTTCAGCTAACCTTCACCTCTCCTTTCTGCTGTTGTGTCATATAAATCCTTATAATCCAATAAAATGCTTTAGTGGCGAAATACAAATTTTGGTGGACATAAACCAATTAATCGACCTAATGACTACAGCCCTAGCTCCACATATTTGATGTCTTCAGTCTTCAGCATTTACAATCCAGAAAGTAGACAAAAATGTAATGAGTGCAACGTGTGAGTGTCCAAAATTTTGACTCGTAGCCTACATTAGAAGCTCCCTTTGTCTCCTCTCAGAAAGTGAAATCTGGATTATAAAATATTACAGTCGTTTCATCTCTGCATAATCCCAGCAGTGTGTTTGAAATTGGAGCAGAGGGAGCGGTCAAGGAACTCAATATGCTCCAAAAATCAGACTTAAGATTCAAACCTAAAAGCAGGGATTAAGGATTTTCAAGAAATATTACTTTTGTTTTTAAGTTTTATAATCTGTGCCCTTTCACCACAATCCCCTCTGCGCCCTAATCTTTCCCTCATATGTTGAGAGTAGGGATGTAACGATATCGGCGATGGCGCGGTAGAGGCCCCAACGATATCGAGGCAATTTTGGTCCTACGTTTTTGCCGATATTGTTACATCCACCACCTCCTGCCTACTGCTGTAACCACTGTAACTACAACTGTTAATACAATAACTCCAGGGGATTTACTTTGATAAAAAGGTAAAAAGTTAAATCTCTGCTTCAAAATCTATTGCGGAAAAAATGTGAAGTACTCCAGAACTCAATTTGAAAATGGAGAACAAATGAACAGTGTCCAATTATATAAAAATGCACAAATATTTCAACAATGATAGTACTATTGAGTATTGTACTAGTTTCAGAATGAAGATGGGCCCCTGCTGTGAGCTGGCACTGCCTTCACACTGGCATGAGAACAGATTGAGTGGATATTTTGAGTTTTTGAGAGATGAATCTATATCAATATCTTATGATTACGGTTGCAACTAACCATTATTTTGCTCATTGGTCTGTAGTGATAATATTTTTGAGGGATCGATGCATAATCCTTGTCCAAGGAATAACATCTTTACTAAATTTGATACAGATAAATCTAAAGATCTAATCTAAAGCCACATATCTATCCAAATCTCCCCATATTTTCACGATATACAATTTATTGCAATACTGTAGATGCTAACAAAATGGTGAATATGCTACTTTTTCTTTTTAAAATGCCTAGACAAGACTTTGGTTCTGTCATAATCCAAAGAATTAAAATTTTGAAGCGCTGAAGGGCCGTCATTTGGATACATTGTGATGGTCCACGACATTAATGTGAGACTTCTGACGAAACCTAACATTACTTTGGTTATTATTACATCCCTACTGTTTTGTCTGTAAGTAACTGATCAACGAATGAACTCAAAACATACCTTGTGCTTAAGGAAGAGGTTTTATCACTCAGGGCTAAAATATCCCCAAAGAATTGTGTCAAATGTGTGTTTTTAATGAAAACACTTAAAAGATGTTCTACAGTCGCATCTTTTACCTTCATCTCGGGCAAGTTTGATTAAAATCCCATATTCACGGGACTTTCATGAGCTAAACAACTAATGGATTAATCGAAACAATAAACTCCAGATTAATCAATTACCAAAATAACTTAGTTGCAGCCGTAGTTTCCCCGTGTCATTTTGATATAATCGTTTTTGCTCCGTCTGAGTCATACGTCTTCTGTCGGCACATGGCATGTTTTAGAGTCAGTGTTTACTCTAGAAAACGATTATTCGATTGACTAATAATGCAATTAATCGATTAACTTGTTGATTTTGAGCACACACATTTTATCTTTTTCATTGTCCAGGATGACCTCGTGCGGCATCTGTTTAGATTTATCTGGGTCTAAAAATTTCATTCATTGGTCTTTCGTAATCCAAATGACTATAATTTGATTACTAAACTAGTTAATCATCTCAATGATCAATTAGTTGTGAATATTCCACTTATGATGTACTTATGATGATGTGATATAGTGGGGAGGGCTGCTAATGCTAATGCTACATCATACTATAGCCCAAAGAACTGAAAGACATGTTTAGTAACAGTACTGGAAACATTTTGAACATCGATATTCTACTGAAGCTAATCCATCTTTTGTATTGTCTTTATTTCCTACTACTGACTTCTGAATTCAGTAGTTCACCTCTACATGCTCTGTTTGGTACACTAAAAGTACAATAAGAAGGCAAAGGGATCAAACATAAATTATTAAAAGCCAAATTTAGCTCCAAAATAGAGAGCTTTTTACAAATATTCTTTGCATTTCCGATCCTCATTTCACTGCCATGTTTGCCGACTTATTTCATATTAACACAACATAAAATTACTCAAAAACAGCCATCTCAAACATCTTGCTCAATGTGTCTGGTGGAAAATTTTAAGAATCAAAACTCAAAATCAAACTGTAAATTCATTTGAAAGACGTTTTTATTCATGAATAACATTTGATAAGAAATACATTCACACGCATATGATACAAAGCTTTGTACAGTCGCCAAAACAAAAACAAAAAAAACAAAAAAAAAAGGCCATTGACCTAAAGGTTCAAGAATGCAGAAATTAAATTATGTCTGATTCCTATAAAAAAGTCACAGTGTGCTAGAAATTCCATAAACTATAAAAAAGTGAACGAAGCAAATTGTTCTTGGAAGATTTCGCCAAAGCTAGAAATTTCAGTTGTTTTAATTGCACCAGATGTATCCTGCTGCAATGACTGAACTAAGATGAACTGATAACAAATCAAAACTGTAAAAAGATCATGAGGCTCATCTGTGCACTATATGTTCCACAGTATAGCATTAAAATGGAAACATGCAGGTGATGCCATCAGACCATAGTGTTCCCCATAATACAGGAGACTATGGTGGTCTCCCAAAGAACAATCTGGACTGAATGAACATCACAAAATTAGACTCTGCTGCCCATAGTATTATCATAAACTTCTGTAAGAGACGACGAGGACGTCGTTTTGGACGACGTCCAAAATGATGGTTAAAGATTAATTATATGCAATAAGTGACATATATACTCCGCAAATTGAATGAGATTATTCAAATAAAAATAATTTCTTCCACTATAATCTATTAACAAAATTGATTAACACAATCTATGGGAAACACTGAGACCAAGTTACAGGTCAGATCTCTGGAGGTGTGAAGGCATGTTTTTCAAAGTATTACAGAAGAAAAAAATATTTAGTCTTGCGTTAATTTAATAAGTGCAAGATTGGCTAGTTTAATGCCATAATGTGGAAGATTCTGAGCAAAGCAATAACATCTCCCTGGAGACAAACAGGTGGCAGAACTACCACCAGAAAAGTTACATAGTGCAACTTTGTCTGTGTAATCCCTCAGTCGTCCAGGTATAGTCAAATCTATGATACAGATTTGAATTTTTCTTTTGTTCGAGTTAGTTTAAAAGGCACAAGCATAGGCATTTGAAGAAATTTTGATAAGCATATTTTATACCAAATTGAAACTTTTATAATAGATTCAATGTCACAATAGATGAGTTTAAGAGTCATCTAATCTAAACATATAACAAGAAATTTAGAGTTGGCAGAGAGATAATACTTGATATGTTGCTACGTCCACTTTCATATGACTCTATGGTTATTCTACCACAAAATTAAAAGAGCAGACAACATTTAAATGTAAACAAATAAAAACAAGAAATTTACTCCTCAAACCCTTGGTCCAAAACTTCACATTCTGCACTTTCAAATAAGTATAAAGTGCAATTATTTGGCCTCAAAAATCAATTCAATTGAACATATTATTATCATTTGGCACAAAATTTGCCAATAAATCCCATCCACCAGTAACACATGAACAAGATGTTTATGGCTGTCTCACTACATGAAGCAAATCAGAAAAAATGGAGCGGATTTTCAGAAAGCAGGCAGTGAAATGAGCAGAAACATGGCAAACAGACTTACCTTGGTCTATTTAGGTTATTATTATTATTAATAATAATATTATTAAAACATTTGTACAAAAAAGTGTGAAAAATGGTTCGTCTCTCTCTTTTGTTGCTTTAAGGCGGAAGCAGCAACAAAGGCCTCCTTCAGACCGAGCGTTAAAATTTAAAGAGTGAAAAAAGATGTATTTGTAATCAAATACATGTAAAGTATTTGGAAAGCATTTCACCATTTTAACTAAAGCATTTTTTATACATTCTACTGTTACAACAATGTATGGTTATCCTGGTGTATCTAGGGAAATAAAGGATTTGTTCTAACAGATTTAAAGCCATAGTGCAGAACATTCCAGATTACGTGCCCTTCTGACACAAAAGCAACTTGCTGTCACAACAGCCGACACGCTGCTGTGATACAGAAACATGCCTGCGATATCAAAACAGGCTCCTAATGCTCAACTACACACAGTGTTTTTTTCTTATGCAAATTGTTAGAAGAGGAGACACATCCTGGTTATAGATTACGAATCTGGTCTGTGAAAAGGCAAACTCACTCATGTTCAAGACAGTAAATAAAAACAAGCTGTGATGACATAAAACCCATTTTAGTTTATTGATGGGTGAGATGTTACCATGGAAGTCCACTCAGATGACATGCTGCAGTGTCTACGGAGTGGCCACTACCAACAGAAAACTGGTCAGAACAGAGGGGGCGGAGCCTTATGCAGTTCATATTATAGATCCGTGAATCCATGAACGTTCCACAGCAGAGCATTAAGCTAATCTGACACCAGAGATGGCCACGTTGCCCAACTCTAAAGCAATGCCTGATTCTTTACATTTTGAAAAGATTTAGCCTGATGTGTAAAGAGAAAATGTGGAGGTGGATTTTAAAGCAGATCTGAAGGAGCCCAGAGAGAGACTGTTGAACATACAGCCCTTGGGGATTGTATGAAACAGGAATCATACACCAAATACAACACACGGTGTGGTCGCTCAGTGAGGTCCAATGGAAATGTGCATCACCAGAGAGAAATCAAAGTCCTACTGCAACTATTGAGTATTTTGATAGTCAACTAGTCAGCTATTATTTCTATTGAACTCTGAGTTCAATAGAAATAAAAAAAAAAATAAAAGTTGAAAATATGGCAACTGAAAGCTTCTAGATTTGGAAAATTCACAAATAAAGTCAGAAATGGGTTGTTTTACATTTTTAACACTGTATTTGTTATGCACTATAGCAATTAACAGTTCAAAAGTGCTCAAAATGGTGAGTAAAAAACAGGAAACTGAAACCCATGAATAAAATGTCATTTGGCATCTGTTTTAGAGTGTGAATACGATTATTTTAATAGCCGACTAGTCACGATTACTCTGATGAACCGTTGCAGCTCTACAAGAATCCCATGCATTTCAGAGCATGTTTGCAGGGATCCAAACTTCTATTTAGGGTCTAATTAAGTTCATATGTGAGATATGCCAGCGGCGACCATTCAATTGTGATGGTTTAGTCCTATTGTGCATGATAATTACACTTTGCCACATTTTACATTGGACCTCACTGAGAGCTGATCAAAAATTAAGAGGTAATTTTCTCATACCAGCCCACGCTCCCACACTCTTAAAGTCGATACAAAACTCCCTTTAAATAGGTTTGGCTTCACTGTTTTGGTACGTACACTAACTACTCTAATCTCCCATAATCGCATACATTCAAAAGCTCTGAGGCTCGTATTGCATTGGTCACTGCCTGTTACACTGCAAAAATGAGTCTACAAGAGGTTAATGACTTTCATTTACAATGTGTGAGAGTTTTCATGGCCAACGCTGATATTGATTGTTCAGAGTACGGAGAAACCGATGACCAATAACCTCTGCCGGTCTTTTTGGACTATATGTGGGGCTGATTTTGATTACTATCCAGAAATTCTGAATTCACTACAAACTCACCCAGGGCCTTTTTACCACAAACCTTTAAGGGAGCTGTTAAGTTACATTTTGTGCAGTTATCGCTTTGCAATAAAGTGTTCAAATAAACCTTTATGTGTATTCTACAGACAGCAGGTCGGCTAAAAGTAAATACTGGCTCGTGCTTTAACACTGATGGCCAATACGCTAAAAATGTGCAAATACTGGCACAACAGATCAACCAACTGATGTATATGTCCGTCTCCAATAAAAACACCTGTAATTGCATAAATGAGTTTAATGCCATAGTGTGGAAAATTCCAGGTAAGCCATGGAGACTATATCGGGACCAAATTTGCGCAATATAAGTAAAAGTTAAAAAATAAGTTCTCCACAAGTGAAAACTATTCAAATCTTCTTATTTTCCCTCATGTAGAAGTTCATTGTTTGCAGTGCAGGCCTTATAATCTAGAGATGATCCTAGGACTAAAATGGCGGACTACAGATTTGAGTCTACGAAGCGCGAGTCTACGGTTCACATTGAAGGAGCAGAAGAGGACAGAGGCACAAAGCTTATTGCTGCCAAAAGTCGGATATTTTACATAGAAATACTGTGGTGTATTCACAATGAGAGTCAAGGTCCTCTGTTCTGCTTATGGGCTGACAAACACTCCTGAGTTGCGTCTATTAAACGATATTTTGTTAAAAAAAAAAAAAATCCTAGAATGAAAATCTACCATTGCCCATCACAGAATTATCAGATTAACGATCTTGTCCAGCTCTTGAGGTCAAAATAATTCTGCTGTGTACTTCCTGCATCTAAATATAAAGCGTTTTATTATCAGCAGGAAGTGTGCGTTAGCATGCTAAGTGTTTACCATCACAGCAAAACTCCGCACCAGTTTTATTTTTCACATTTTTAGGACAGTAAAAATCGGGTAGAGCGCCTTTAATAGTAGATAATTTACGTTCCCCGACTTGCTAATCAATAAATATAATACTCAGAATGAAATTAAAATGTGAATAAATACGTTTCTAGACAAAAGTTTAGCTGGAAATCAAAATGTCAGATCTAAAAAGTTCTGTGCCTTTTTTTCCTGCACAAAATACACTGTAAATCAACACGGGATCAATGCAGAATTATCAACTCACTAAACTAAAAACTAAGCATCGAGTCTGGAACGTCTGCAGTTGGTATAAGCAGAGCAGAGGACCTTTCGTTGAGTGTCGTCCCGATCCCTGTGAAGTGACTGTAACGCTGCCCTCCTCCCTAAAGTGCACACGAGATTTGAGGCTTCCACCATTGGAATAAATAGGTTTGCATTGTCGGGATGTAAAGACATGGGTTATGTAAACGATAAGTTCAAGTTTGGAATTGTACCTAAGTGTAACCGAGCTGAAAGACGGCATTCCCCCAACACGCTAGAATTTTATTTTAGAAAGTTTTGTTTTTTTAAAGAAAGTCCTAGATTTTTCTCTAGATTTTTGAGAGCAAATAGCCTCTGGTATTACTCAGTAGTACTCAGTTACATTTACTTCAGTAACTTTTTAAACACAGTGGATTTTGAAGAGTACTTTTCTAGCAGCATCTTTTACTCTTACTCGAGTAATATTTTTATTGAAGTAACAGTACACTTACTTAAGTTTTGGCTACTCTTCCCATTCCAAGTCTACAAGTGACAAAAGCTTTATGTTGACAGTACTGCTCCTTCAGGTATCATTTTGTTTGTATAATTTTTGTGTCCATCCTTTGAAAATACCAGATTCTGTGCATTTTTTTATCATTTTGTCCTTCCAATTACATTAACTTCAAATTAAAAAGATATTACGTCTTGTCAGCTACTCTTTGTTATTCTTACTTGAGTAGTACTTTTCCCAAATAATTTTTACTCTTTTTTGAGTAATTTCTTGGACCACTACTTAGTATTTCTACTTGAGTAATATTATTCTTGCTCGAGAACAATTTTTGGCTACTCTAACCACCTCTGATCTTACAACAGTTCAAAGAAAAAGTCTGGAATAAAAAAAGATAATAAAATTTTGACTTTTTTCTACTCATCTTCATCATAAAGTGGTAACGTGTTATTTAAATGCCATCTCTCAACACATATCAGTACATGTTTGTATATATCCTATTGCTTTTTACACTGCCCCAGCTTACTGTCTTTGCATTTTCAGCACTTAAACAAAAGCGCTTAAAGCCTCAGGCCTCTCTCATTTTAATTTGAAAAACGATTGCATAACTTTCTGCAAAGGCAAAATGTATAGTATCCTTGCAAAAATGAGCCACGTCTGATAGTCTTATCATTTCGATGTATTTGTTTTCACCAAGCAGTAGGGATCGATTTGGTCTGCCAAAATCAACCAATGACTTTTTCTTGATTTAAACAAGAAATTCTGAATTTGAATCTTTAAACTAATGCAGGTTTTTCCTATTTATTGAAAATGGATTGAGTTTAGCCTCATTTTGAGGGTAACCTGAAAATGTCACAATGAAGTTTTTTGAATACTTGACAACTTTAGGTGGGTGAGATCCAAGTAGGTAAACAGTAGATTCCAGTACATTTTTGGGGCATCTCTGCATTCACCAGAGGTGTGTAGCAGTGTGTTACATTTACTCATGTAATTACTCCTACTTGAGTAAAATGTCTTACGACAGTTCCCACTCTGAGCATGTGGTGAGTGATAAAAACATTGACAAATATGACCTTTCTTGCCATTATATCAGAACTACAAGCTGACCTGACCCTGTCTGAACAGTTGCTTTACTCAGTACCTGAGTTGTCAATTCACATTTTACTCGTACCGAGTTATTATTTAGATGCCTACTTTTTACTTGTACATGAGTCACATTATATTCAAACACCAGTACCCTTCCTTGAGTAACAGTTTCTTTTTCCCTGGTAGTAACAAAGTTGAATGTTAGACGGAAGAGCACTTCAGAATACTTTTGATAGAGGGCAACACCAAACCTCACCATACCACTTGGTAAAAAAAAGTACCATTTTCTATTGAATAAGAAGCAAGCTTTTTGCCTGATATCTGCTTAATCCCCCTGGCTTGATGGGGTGGGGTCCTTTGTATTAGGGTGAGGGGAGTGGAGGGGGCTCTGGACTTTCCACAGTGCTGGTCCCAGGTGCAGACACACTAAGACTTGCCTGCGTTGGTCACAAATGGGACAGATCCAAACAGATCTTCAGGTGGAAGGGCCTTTTGGACGGAAGAAGTGGTCTGCTGCTGGAGGGGAGTCTCTGCACTAGGGCTACGCTCCACTGGCTTCTCTGTGTGGGAACAGACAACAGGAAACATTACACATTTAAAGAGAAGAGAATAGATTCAGGACATTCTACAATCTGATCTTATTATTTCAGATTAAAGTGCACACAACAGGTTAGACTTCTCATTTCACTAATGCACAATTAAAATTATATTTAAGATTTTATCATAACTCTTGCCTAGTCTTTTCTAGTTCTGTAGTTTTGATGCAGTTTAGAGGAATGTTACAAGGGTCAAAAATAGTTATTTGACAAATAAAAATAAATGAAAACACTTTTCTTTTGTTTTAAAACAAAAAAGGTTTAAACTGTCAGAAAAATCCCTTGTGTGTAAATTATTATTTTTCAACTTTTTGTTTTCTACTTTTATTCACAAACTGTCACTTGACTAATGTAAAATTTTGATGAATATATTCCACAGGCACTAAAATGTATTCACGTGTCAAATGCACTTTAAGACAGAGGGCCGGGTCAAAAGCTGTATTAGTGACTTACTGTTGGAATCTTGTTGCCATTTGTTTGGGATTGGCTCCACAAATTTGCCATGAAAAGCAATCCCTTAAAAAAGTATATGTTGATTTTGAGACACTGTTTGGACAACACCAAACTATTAAAAGGTCTGTAGGTTAGCGTTAGCATTAGCAGTGTCACTTGCTTGCTCTGAGCAGGTCAAACTCGCGGTCCAGCAGCTCCTCCTCTGTGAGCTTGGAGAAGTTATCCTCTCCAAAGGGGTTCCAGCGGGACATGTCGGGGGGATGGCTGACTGCAGGGGGATTGCTCTGAGAGGGGGGGGCATCTGAAGGCAGCAGCGGGTTCCTACTCAACACAGAAGAAAAGACAAGTCAATGTGATGTGAGGATTGTCCTTTTTAGTTTAACACTATAATATTATTTTACGTCAGCGTAGTCCTGTGCGAGCCAAGGTTTAGTCACATCACCTGGTGCTGGTCTAGTCCTGGAACCTAAAGCCTGAATGTTTTGAATATCTGTCTGTGTCTGTTAGTTATGTAAAAGATCCTGATAAAAATGTACTATTGCTGGCATTTATTATGGACCTTCAGCACCTAAAAATGCTCTTAATGATCTGTTCATGATGCTTTCTAAACTGGAAAATTACTAGATCCTAATAATGGGTGATATAAGTCTTAACTGACTGGAGAAAGACCTCTGTAATGGCCTGAATTTCACACAATTAATTTCTATTCCGCCCTGAACTAACCCTAGAAATGTAAATAAAGGCGCACTCATTGATGTAATCTTAACAAAACAACCTTATAGTGCCACATCAATTGATTATTCCAATATGGTTGTTTGATTTTATAGGTCCTTTGTTTTTCTACATATTTTTAATAGAAAAAATATATAAATGAAATGAAAAGTCAGGACTAATATTGGACCACTGCAAACTGTTTAAACTTTGTGTTTTTTATGACTTAGTAAAAATCCAGTACAGCATTAAGTCCTGTTAAAGTCCTGGTATAATCCTGAATTTAGTCCTGGCTTAGTCCCAGTTTAAAGTCTTTATTTTACCTAGTATTAGCAAACGTCTCCGCAGGTGATGGCCCTCCTCCCATCTGCACAGTTGCCGTGGGGACGGCGGTGGGTGTTGTGGCATTGTATGACCCCAGGGGCATCTGAAACTCCAGTGGTGATGGTGACAGATAGGGGGCGCTGTGCTGTCCTGTGTGTGGGAGATGCACCTGCTGCTGCTGTTGTTGCTGCTGTTGTTGTTGCTGTTGTACAAATGCCTGTTGATACTGGTGCAACTGTTGGGATCAAAGGGAACAGGGGTGAAGGAATGAGGGATGGACCACAATGATTTAAATGATTTTGTGATTTCAAGGATTCTATGATTTCATGATTTTTTTGTGTGATTTGATGAATGTGGTTAGATTTCACGGCTGGATTTGGAAAACTGGGGATATTAAGGAAGAGAGGGTTTAGGGAATGAAAGTTAAAGCTCTAGTAGTGCAAATGATTTTCTGACCTATTTTTACTCAATCAAAAGCAAAATGTCATTATTTTTCAGAACATCATACAACTTTGAAGTTTAATTTAAAAAAAAAAGAAGTAAATATTGATACAACCCATTGCTAATATGGGATAGTGGATCACACTTCTGCTTCACAACCACAAGGCCCCAGGCTTCATTTCTGAACTGTAACGGGTCCATCAGTGTAGAGTTTGTATGCTCTCTCTGTTAACCCTACAGCCAAGTAACTCCTGACCAAGACTCTGGCTCGACTATTGTGCAGAACAACTGCTCCCTCAGATTGAAACCCAGTCACATTCAAAGATAAGTAATGTGTGGAGAACAAGTAAACCTATAATATTCATCTTGTCCAGCAAAGTTACATAAACAGTAATTAGGTGCAGGGATCACCTCCTGCTCATCTCCATGGAAATTATATTACTTTGTCTAAAATGTAAATTCTAGATAAGAATAGGGTTGTCATGATAACACATTTTGGAGCATGATCTGTTGCTTCAGAACATATCACGATAAACAATAATAGTGACAAATCTCCCAGTCACAAAGAAAAGGTACAAAAGGCAATAAGGCTGTAGAAATTCTTGGTCGACTAAAGACACGTCCTGCCGAAGTGAGAGTGGCAAACTGTTACATATGTCTATGCATCTGATCCAAACTGCGCTCTCAACGAAACAAAAAACATCCATTTATGCTGGAAAAAGTACTAGGAAACAATATCTTTACATAAAGACAGACTCAAATTGTGAATCATGATTTTAATCAGATTTTTTAAATATAAATACCAAAAACACCAAATCTTCAGCAAATTCACTTACTCACTAACTTCTCCTTTCTGCTGTTGTCTAATATAAATCCCTATACTTGACTAATCATTTTATACAAATAAAATGATTAGTCAACTAAATTTTGGTCGACTAAGAAACCATTGATCATTCAACTAAACAACTTAAGGTCTACAGAACTAAATACTGAGCCCTAAAATATATTGTAATTGTATATTGTTATATACGATATATTGTATATTGTTCCGTCTACCATTTATTGAACAAGTGGTCAATATATTTATGGTGGCAGGATTTAAACAATCCATCTGGTATTCATACCATTATAGGTGCTTTATTTCTACAAAATAACCTTGAAAAACATGCATTGTTTCTGTGGGCCGCCTGACAGATCTGAGCTGTAACTTGGCTTGATGGTGTCACCCACTTGTCTCCATATAGATACATAGTTTCATTCCATATTGTGGAACATTCTAGGCAAAGCAATAACATCTCCATGGAGACAAGCAGGTGGGCCTGTCACAATAATAAATTGGCAATATATTGCTGAAGTAAATGTACATGATAAACAAAACAGTAATATTGAAACCAAACCATAAAGCTCTCAAAAAGTACTGTAAATATTGTTAAAAATATGAGCTAGAATTAATAAATAGAATAGAAACAGAATGCAGCACTAAAGTAGTTAGGTTGTGTCTATAAAGAGTGATACAAGTTCATAATTCAACCTTCTGCAGCTCAAATCTCCTTCATAGAACAGAAAGTTAACCTTTTAAGGACACATTACATTACATCACAGACCATTATAGCTCACCTAGACTTTTATTCTTTTTCAGCCATAAAAATCATGTTAAAGAAGTATCAGCATGTACTGCCTTTTTGCAGACAACTTTACAACAACCTCTACTTTACATATTCATCCTTATTTTTCCGTTGATGCATCAAATAACTGACTGGGAGAATCCCGGCGGTACCTGTGCTCTGACTGGTCGTCTTCGAGGGACGTAAGCACATTACCGTAATGACAGTAACATAGTCAAAGAGCCCCATGCCTCTGCTGTGAGATGCCATTTGAATTTACAGGATGGCACAATTGGTTGAAGAGTTACATTAATGGAAAGTCCGCAACCTTGAGTCTATCGGCAGCGTTAGCATCTGACGCATGGGTTAACCCAATATTTCCCATAAGTACAAAGAAAAAGTACCCACTATAAATATTGACCCCCAAAAAGTATTGTTCCATCTGTCATGTGTTGAACGATAAGTCGATTTAGTATTTATCATGACAGACCTAAAAGCAGGTGCCTGACATTTCACTATAAAGTTACAAAGTGCACCTTAAATTGAACTTGCACAATTCTCTCTACTTGAATACATCACTTCCTCTGTAGCTGATGATCTAACTACTACTACAACAAAAGCACCATATTCATAGTGTTTAAACCCCAGACTCCCCAAAGGCTCCTGCGTGAGTCCTGGCCTGTCTCTGTGCAGTAGTCTGGAGGGACTGAGCACGTTTTCATACGCCTTCACCCTGTGTTCTATCCCTGAGGGCGGCTCTCGGACCAGATTGCCTTCTAAACAAAAACAGATGGTCCGGTTTCAGAGGGAACAGTCTAGAAATGCCTCCGCCCCGGCACGTCGCACTGGGCGCGTGGGGTTTCGCTCGCTTTAAACGGCGTAACTATGAATTTGGAGAAGATTTGGAGAAGACGAAGCGTGTAGGAAGTTTGAGCGTCTGTTTCTATCACAGTTTTGGCACCAAGGGGAAATCGTTTTTGACTGAAAGACAGGACTTTGCCAGTGTTTTTTGAAGAGAGCACATTGAAGTAAAATTTAGTAACAAGCGCTTGTAACTTCACGCTGTGTCGCCATGTGCTTCTCTGTCATTTGCTAATTATTTTGGATTCACTCTTCAAATGGGAAAATGCTGGCTACATCACTACTATTGTAATAGAACATACATTTTTGCAAACAATAAGGAAATATTTTGGTCAGTTCATACACTACCAGTCAAAAGCTTGGACATGCTTACATTTATTTTTTTTCTTTATTTTCATGATTATTTACATTGTACACTCACCTGAAGGATTATTTGGAACACCATACTAATACGGTGTTTGACCCCCTTTCGCCTTCAGAACTGCCTTAATTCTACGTGGCTTTGACTCAACAAGGTGCTGAAACATTCTTTAGAAATGTTGGCCCATATTGATAGGATAGCATCTTGAAGTTGATGGAGATTTGTGGGATGCACATCCAGGGCACCACATCCCAAAGATGCTCTGTTGGGTTGAGATCTGGTGACTGTGGGGGCCGTTGTAGTACAGTGAACTCATTGTCATGTTCAAGAAACCAATTTGAAATGATTCGAGCTTTATGACATGGTGCATTATCCCGCTGGAAGTAGCCATCAGAGGATGGGTACATGGTGGTCATGAAGGGATGGACATGGTCAGAAACAATGTTCAGGTAGCCCATGGCATTTAAACGATGCCCAATTGACACTAAGGGACCTAAAGTGTGCCAAGAAAACATCCACCACACCATTACACCACCACCAGCAGCCTGCACAGCGGTAACAAGGCATGATGGATCCATGTTCTCATTCTGTTTACGCCAAATTCTGACTCTACCATTTGAATGTCTCAACAGAAATTGAGACTCATCAGACCAGGTAACATTTTTCCAGTCTTCAACTGTCCAATTTTGGTGAGCTCAGGCAAATTGTAGCCTCTTTTTCCTATTTGTAGTGGAGATTAGTGGTACCCGGTGGGGTCTTCTGCTGTTGTAGCCCATCCGTCTCAAAGTTGTGCGTGTTGTGGCTTCACAAATGCTTTGCTGCATTCCTCGGTTGTAATGAGTCAACGTTGCTCTTCTATTAGCTTGAATCACTTGGCGCATTCTCCTCTGACCTCTAGCATCAACAAGACATTTTCGCCCACGGGACTGCCTTTTCACACCATTCTTTGTAAATCCTAGAAATGGTTGTGTGTGAAAATCCCAGTAACAGAGCAGATTGTGAAATACTCAGACCGGCCCGTCTGGCACCAACAACCATGCCACACTCAAAATTGCTTACATCACCTTTCTTTCCCATTCTGACATTCAGTTTGGAGTTCAGGAGATTGTCTTGACCAGGACCACACCCCTAAATGCATTGAAGCAACTGCCATGTGATTGGTTGATTAGATAATTGCATTAAGGAGAAATTGAACAGGTGTTCCTAATAATCCTTTAGGTGAGTGTAAATTCTCACTGAAAGCGTCAAAACTATGAATGAACACAGGTGGAATGTGGTAAACAAAAAATAAACTCAAACTAACTTTTGATTTTAAAAAATAGCCACCCCTTGCTTTGATCACTGCTTTGGACAAAGGTGGCTACTTTGAGGGTTAGAAGTTATTATTATTATTATTTATTATTATTATTAGTGTTCAGCTTATTAATGTATTTAAATATGTTTTTCCTTAGTGACATAAATCCATACATTCTTGCATCATATATTTGATGCCTTCCATATGTATCTAAAATGTCAAAAGTAGTAAACAGATTAATAAGAAATGTTTTTGGGGTTTTTTTGACTGGTGGTATATCTCTACAAAAGCTACAAAATGTATCAATTCAGTCATTTTAAATTTATCCTATTTTAAGTACAAAAACACAAACCAAGAAAATAAATATGCTGAAACAATGCACAATTTAAAATAAATATTTTTAAATGTATAGTATTTACCTTTGAAACTTTAAGTTAATTTCTGGAGAAATAGAAAGTCAAACCCATTCAGAAAATTCTCCATTGAGGTAGATGAGTTTTATGCCATGCTGTGGAATATTATAGGCAAAGAAAAAATATTTCCGTGGAAAAAAGCAGGAGGTGGCCCTCCTCCAGAATCCAGGTCAAATAAGAGTCAGGTTTGTGGAGATGCTCTAACCAAAATGGACACAAAAAACCCACACAGCTTTTAAATTGCTATAAATAATGAAATACATTTTTATGTTTTGCTCGCTTTGAAATTGCGTCCCCTTTGACCCCTTAGCTTTCTATCTGACGTTTTTGTCAAAATAGTTACATTACATTCTTGTTGCTGACTTTCTGAATAGTCTACCCTTTTATCAAGATCTTTTCTAGGTTTACATGAGCAAAACCCCATCTCCCTGTTTAAACTGAAGCTCAATCTCTCAGAGTTATAGAACACAGATAGACCCTATAGTTTTAAGAGTAGAATTGTGCAGTTTTCACACTCACCATAGCGGCGTACTGTGCCTGAGCCACCTGCTGCTGGTACAGGGCCGGCTGCATCATCATCTGCTGCTGTAGTAACATCTGCTGCTGCAGGGCCTGTTGGTACTGGACACACGGGAATGGTTCAACAATTAGTGTAACAATAAAAGTAAACCATACAAAATATTAGTTTAAAGAGAGACAGGAATGACTGAAAGTGAAAATATTGTGGACCAACTGTATATTCAACTGCAAGCTTGACCTTCTAAACGCAATGTTATGTTGCAGGCAGCAGATGGCTAAAAACAAATGAGAAGGAACTACTGAGACCATGATCCTTTGCTCTTCTTCAGTGCAGCTAATGCTTTGGAATAGCGCTCAACAGTCCCGACCACTTTAAACTCTGTTCTGGGAGTAAGTTTACAGTTCATTTTTCCCATGGACTTTTTGAAATGTTCAAATATTTAAGTTTAAAGGCACAACCAGCTAGCAAGCTCAGTGGTAACAAACGTTCCTAACGCTGCCGTTTTCACTCCAACAAAAACTTAAACTTAAAAGACCATAACAAAAATAAGAGCAATATCAAATATTACTTAAAAAAAAGCATTTAGCAACAATTACAATAGACAGAAAAATGATCAATAGCCAATGGAACAAACTGTTTCACAACTTCAGCACATTCAACCACCTGAATACTACAGGGTGCGGAGTGGACGTGTCCCATTCTCACCTGTAGATATTGTAGTTGCTGTGCATTGGCCTGCTGTAGATGCGGAGGCTGGGGCCCGGTCTGTGGATGTTGTGGGTGAGCTTGTGGGTGAGCTTGTGGGTGAGCTTGTGGGTGAGCTTGTGGGTGAGCTTGTGGGTGAGCTTGTGGGTGAGCTTGTGGGTGAGCTTGTGGGTGAGCTTGTGGGTGAGCTTGTGGGTGAGCTTGTGGGTGAGCTTGTGGGTGAGCTTGTGGTTGTGGGTGAGGAACAGTCTGGTGCTGCTGGAGCTGCTGGAGCCTCAGGTCTCCAGGCTGAAGCTGCTGCAGGACTCTGTGCTGTTGACTGTTGTTACTCTGAGGAGCCAGAGCAGGCGCTGTGGAGCTGGGGGTCGGAGCTACAAGGACACAAAATGCATGCATGAAATTACAACCAGCAAAATGTATTCAGCAATGAAACAATGAAATTCAGCAAAGAAAAGATTACCGTAATTTCCGGACTATAAGCCGCTACTTTTTTCTACACTTTAAGAACTGCGGCTTATGGTACAGTTCGGCGTATTCTCTTTTTTTCCGTAAGATATACAGAGGTCCTTCATTTATTACGTTCCAAAAATAACCCGCGATAAATGCCACAAAGTAGAAAACATTATTTTTTTTTTTTTTTACAATTATTCTATATGTTTTGCGGCTGCAGGTGTATTTTTCAGTTCCTCTGTCCCCGCCTCTTCGTCCTGGCGCCGCTCCGCTGTAATGTCTCGTAATGTTCTTTTTCCTGCAGTCACTGATCCAGAAACTAAAGCTGACTCCATCTGCATGGTTACAGCCCTTTTAGCTCCTTGTTAAAACTCATTCTGCTGTCGTCCTTATGTTATTTTCCTCCTTCTTTATGTTGTTCCACATGTAAAGTCTCACGTCTTGGCCGTGCTGAGTTTCTGCAGCGCATTTTCAAGCATCAGCTCCGTGGATGGGTTCTATGTTATAAATACACTTAAGTCACTCTCTCAACCTGGTCTGCAGCGTTCACAAAGACACAGGAAAAACTAAACATCTAAAGGCACTCGCAGACCGCAACAGACGATCTGGACGCGCATCCAGAGTGTACACAACGCATGTCGGAGGTGTTTGTCCTCAAATGCAAAGGTGTCCAACGCGATCTTGACGCCTCGGTGTTTCAGAGTCACACTGCAGGATCGAACATTATGGTAAATTTGGCTGACCGCATTCTGTACTGTACAGGAGACACGGCACCTCCTTTAGCCAATCAGGACGCAGAACACGCACCTTCATACACTGTAAAAAAAAGTGTGAAATGTGAAGCGCACTATAGCGAGGGACCACTGTAATGAACGTTTTTGAGCTAATTTTTCATATTACTACGTGGGATACCTGCGGCTTAAAATCCAGTGCGGCTTGTACAAGTACAAAATTGATTTTCTTTCTAAAATTAAAGCATGCGGCTTTTAATCAGGTGCGCTCTGTAGTCCGGAATTTACGGTATTTTACATTAGATTACATATTACACTGTTTTCTGAACTATGTTATAATACTGATTCCTCATTAAAAACATACCTGGAATTGTGTTTCATTACATTTCCATGTTTAACACACAAATCCTTAAATTACTAAATAAATAAAATAAGTTAAAGGTCTCGTCTGTGGAGATATGGCCCTGGTCACAGTAGAATGCATGGTTTTCAGGTATGTTTTAGCATAGCTGCAATTTCGATGTGGATCATTCCAGGTAACGCATTAAGATCTCCATGGTGACAAGCAAGCGGTATACTCTCTACCAGAAAAGTTAAATAGGGCACCGTTAAAAAGATAGCTTTTTCCTTTTTTCCGTAAAATATTGCTGTTCCCCCTTTACATTACAAAACTGCAATTATAATGTGGTTAAATGATCACATAATCGCAAACTGTTGAATTAACATTACTTCACATGGAGTATTTTAAAGCCATCCTACGTCCTGTCTGTCAGAGCTATTTTGAGATGAACCTTTGTGTCCGTTGCCGTTGGCAGCAGAAGGCATGCTCATCTTGACTGGAGTGACCGTGTTACTGAGAGGAAGCACATTACTGTTGGCTGCTTTGGGACGCTGTCTGGGAGCGATGGACGTCTCGGTCGGACCCACAGAGTCTGTGATCCTGAAAGAAAGACATCCAAAGATTAATTTAAGTTTGGTGGGGGAGATATATATATATATATATATATATATATATATATATATATATATATATATATGTGTATGTATGTATGTATGTATGTATATATATGTATGTATATATATATATATATATATATATATATATATATATATATATATATATATATGTATATATATATATATATAATACATACATATATATACATACATACATATATATACATGTATATATATATAATGTGTATATATATATATATATATATATATATATATATATATATATATATATATATATATATATATATATATATATATATATATATATATATATAATGTGTGTGTGTGTGTGTATAGATGTATAGATAGATATATATATACATACACACACAACACTTTTTCGTTATTAATCTTATGTTTATTTAGGTTGATCTCAAGACTAAAGATCTTCAAACTAGAGACAGACCGATATTTGGCCAGTAGTTGCACTTTTTAGCATATCAGCTTTAAATCACAGATGAATGCTGTCGTTGTGTCCTTGGCAAGACACTTAACCCACCTACCTCAGCCCTTTGGGACAACGGGTGGAAATTAGCCTCTGGCTATAATCCGGCGTGTTTACGGTCATGTCTGTCATGTCATGTCTGTTCATCAACATGCACTGTCCCAAATAAAATTAAAAAAAAAAAAAAAAAAAAAAAAAAAAAAAAAGCCAGCCAGATGCCTAAATGTGCATAAAGAATACAGAATATGCATAGAGCTTAATTTGAACCCTTTAGTCCAAATAGAGTACAAGAGAACAAAATAAATAAATAAATATCTATATATTGGTCAGTCTTTACTTTAGACCCCATGTATTTAATTGGTAGTCAATTGTGATCATTACAAGATTTCAAAAAGTGGTCAAAAAAATGATCGCAATTTTCTTAGAGTCAGATCACGATCACAATTAATCTACATAGTTGTTGGAGGCCTACATGAAACTAGAGCTTCTATTCGTCATAGGATACAGATGCATTATGCAGTAATTATAAATGGGATTTAACACATTTCTTTTCATAACACAGTTCACATCAATGGCCACTAGATGGAGCTGTTGTTCAAATAATCTGTCACTAAAAAGGAAGGGAACATATTGCTCAAACTGGTTTTAACAAGTCATATAAAGCTTAAAACAGCCCACACAGGGTCTTTTTTCATCTTTTTAAAGCCACTTATTGAGCCAACATTACGTTATTTTCTGATATTAAACAAGATGAAAATGTCATGGTGAATCAAAACAAGACACAACTGAACTTGAAATTGCAGACCAAGTAATATAACACAATCTACCTTGCTTTTGTCATGCTCTTCTTGGCAGCAATGTCACTGGCTGTTAGTGGTTCTGGTAAAGAAGTGGGAATGGGAGAGTTCTGGGAGCGAGAAAAAAAATCTATTAACAAATATTCCTTTATCCATGAGGAATTCTAAGGGAGACTTACAAATAGGTTGGGCACCGGACAGTCTTTCCCGGCCAACTTGAAGGCAAAGTACGAGACTTGGTAAATGTCCGGTCTCTTCTCCTGGTCTGGCTCGAGCATGTATCCTGCAAAACAAGGGTAAAATGAAGACTTCTTGATAGTATCTGATGTTTGACAACCATAATTTGGTTTGATGGTTTGAGATTTTAGTATTGGGATAACACTAATAGAAATGTCAAAGAAATACAAGATAGACAAGTATCAAAAACACTGACTTTGGTGTCGTTTGTTTGTTCTTTCTTTGTGATAAAACCACATATTCAGTGAATGTCAGAATAGTCCAGATGGAAATGGTCATCAAATTAAATAGATTCATTTATCAAATATAATCACAAATAATCGGCTTAGTTGTTGCAGCTCTAAATGAAACTAGAGCTCATATTCACTATTAGGATACAGATACATTATGCACTAATAATACTGTTAATAATAATAATGGGATTAACGTGTTTCTCTTTTATAACAGTTCACGTCAATGGCCACTAGATGAGGCGCTTGTTTAAGTAATCGATCGCTACAAAAGGAAGCGAAATATGATTGAGCAAATAGACTGGTTTAAACAAGTCAGAAGAAACTTCAAACTGCCCTAACACAGGCTGCACTAAGAGTTGAAAAAGGCACAACTGACAATAATGTAGTCAGCAAACTACTAAATATATAGACTGACCCCTTTTTGTTTGGTCAGGGAGTGTACTACCATCCACTTGACAATAAAAAAGTACTTTCTCTTTGTGGTATTATTCATTTGTGTAAAATCATTTTGAATAGTATTGCACATACACATGGTAAATATGCTTCAAGTCATTCATTTTGACAGTTGTTAAGTTTGTATTCAATTACTCATAAAACCACAAGGCTTCAAAGCTGCTTTAACGGATTTTTTTCATTCTTCTTGAAAAAAGAAAAATAGCACTAGTTTTTAATCATTTTAAACAGTTTGCAGCCGTCTGAACTACGGGGGAAAAAATACTTTTACTTAAATTATTGGGTACAGCCCTTCACATTAATTTTGTTCAGACTATGGTGGCGCAATTTTCACTCATACAATTTGTGGAGTACACATGCTACTTATTGCCAATATTTCATTTACTATGGGAGAGGATTTTAGACTATTGCGGGCCACCACAGTCGGACAAAAGAAAATCGCCGCTCACCCAAGTGGCCTCTACAGTTCTGGTCCACTTGGATGAGCAGCAAAACCTCTTCACTTTAAAACGTTTGTCCAGTTGACATTTAATTTTCTTTTGCAATGGAAACTACCTGCACGACTGAGGGATTATACAGGCATGCAGTATGCCCAGGTACAGTAGTAGACTAGCTGATATAAGCTGATGAGCAGGACTTACTGATGAGTCGGTGCAGTTTGGCCGAGTATTTGGAGTTATCAGGAATGATAAATGTCCCATCACAAATGGCAACTTGACTCTCCCCAAAAGGAAGTGTGAAGAAACACAGCTTGTACAACAAGCATCCCAGCGCCTGGAGACAAAACACACAGTCACATATATGAGGAGAGGTACACATGAGCAGTGGCATAGCTAGGCCCATCACGATAACTCATTTTGAAGTGCGATATGTTTCTGAAGAAAATATAGACAATAACGATAATATTGAAACTAATTTTGGGGATTTCCCCATAACTATTCTAAATGCACAAAATTGTTAAAACATGAGCTGCAGAAAATAAACAGCAGAAATAAAACACTTGGTTAGCTGGTATATGTAATAAGCCATACAAGTCATTTATTCAACCCTCTACAGCTCAAACTTATCCAAAAGTACCCACAATAAATGTTTACAGCTCTTGAGTGAGTGGAGTACAGCAGTGGTGAAGATGTCCAACTATAGCAACTATCGCAAGATCACATATACAGAAACCAGTATTCAAGCTAGTTACTTATTTGAGTATTGATTAAATAAAAATAGAATAAATAGAACAAAAAAAAATTTGCACAAATAATACAAGATTTAAATTTCTGGTGGTCTTGGTCTCGTCTAAAACCACATTATACTAATCAATGAAGCTACAACTAATTTTTCATTGTAGCATCATACACATACTAACACCTAGTAGTAGAGATAGTAAACGTAGTGCTCACAGTCAAAAAGAAGTACTATGCATAGTATCAACAGTAGTAACATGGTAGTAATACAACAGTACTTCATCTGTTTATCAGTACACCTTATCAGGAGAACTCGTAGTAGCTTATATAATAACTAGTGGACGCAATAGACTTTATAGTAACAAGCAGTAGTAGTACTATCTTATGCTTTCAGCTTCTCCAACCTGTCAGCCAGCCAACAACTACCATTCTACTACCACTGGTACTACTACTGCTACTAATAATGCACTTTCAAGTAGTCCTAGTAGTACAATAATAGCACATTAACTGCACTAGTATCCCACAGAAAGCCTCTCATATTAGCATTATGAGCACGTCTGTAATGTCTGGGGATCAAAGCGCTCCCCACCCAAATATGACATCTGTGTGTGAAGTGTCTAGGCTATTCCTGGCTCTGTATTCTGTTATTCTGTGCTGACGGGGCGGTAAAACAAAGATTAAAGGGACGGGGGAATTAGCCGTACCATTTTAGGGAGCGCTGCTTAAAGGGAAGAGAGCCCTGTAAATGCACTGATCACTCACTGAGCCCACTTCAATAAAATGAGATGAGACGCAATGTAGAGGAGACAAGAGAACACTGGAGGACAAATGAGCAAATGGGTTTGTTGTGTCTGCCAAAGTGATGACGGAGAAGCCATTTTGGAAGCACAGACGATCACCAACTGTTACTACTACAACTGCTGCTACAACTACTACTATTGCTACAACTGCTGCTGCTGCTACTACTGTTACCGCTGTTACTACTGCTGCTACCATTACTGGTACAACTGCCGACATTCAGAGATAATCGCCATTGGTGTCAAAAAAAAAAGTTAGAGCTTAGACTTGGTTTGGTCTTCCTATAATCCTTGTTGGTCCCAATTAAGAGATGGACTGACATATTGGTTGGCCCATATATCGCGCTGATATTGCACTTTTTAGCATATCAGCCATCCATATTAAATCTCTTGCAAAGGACAATATTTAGTTTGGGTTTACCAGCTGCCTACAGAATACGCATAAAGCTTTATTTGAGCACTTTAATGTGAAGGGAACACTGCTCAATACATCACTTCATTGCTCTCATAACACATTTGTAGAAAAACAGGCTGTAAATGAGCTTGTAGTTATTATAAATCATATACTTTGGGGAAAATAAGCAAATTCCCAAATATACAGGCAGAGCTTATCGACCATTGGTTTCCATTAGGTTTTAATAATTGCTGTCGGCATCGGCTATGGGGGGAAAAAAAAAACATTGGTTGATCTCTAGTTTTGATGTGATTTATGTGAAAATGTGAACATAACTAAACTGGTAACAAAAAAATGGCAAGAGATTTGAGGGAGACATGCAGCAAAGACATTCAAAAGCCAGATGAGTTGACCTGCATATGCGTGACAGCTCTACCACTGAGCATCACACTTTATCTCATGTTTACCAGTGTTCTCTGTCTGACCATGTGTGCACTTCCTTCGCCTTTCACTCCCCCAGTGTCAGTCCCAGCTGCATTTCACTTCTGTGCGACTTAAGTCCGAACAGGAAGCGAGAACGCAGGGGGCAACAGCAGGAAACGCGGCGCTAATTGTCTGTGTCCTATTTACAGTACTCTCCACGTATAGTATCTGTGAGGGTCCTAACACTCTATAGCTACAAGCAGGATGTGGGCCATGTTTGGACTTCCTGGTGTTTTCTGACAGCCCATATGTGAAGCTCGGGGCGAAACTCTGCTGGAAAACTCATCACTGACTCTGAGTAATAAGCTGTTTAGGCCAAAGAAACGGGAGAGGAGAGAAAGCTGTACGGATTCTTTGCAAGTCTGTCAAACTTTCACCATCTAAAGCAGTAGCTCAGGTGGTTAAGCCAGAAGATTGTCGGGTTAAATGCCGGTCTGGCTGGTTTCTATTATCGTTGAGCAAGAAACTTCACCCACTTAGTCTGTGGATGTTTTGTGTATGTTACAGCTGGATGATATGCCAAAAAAATTCTATAATTTTTTCCCCACCTATTGAACAATATCCATTAGATTAGACCTGTCATGATAATTACTATATCGACTTATCGTTCAATATAGGAAGCTGGAACAATCGAATTTGACGTGTGTACAATTTCTTTGGAAAGTGGGAAGATTTGGGCTAATTATTGCTTCATCACAATATTTGTTACATCTTATGCCACACTAATTCTGTCTGTTTAAAAATGGTTTATCGTTTATCTCAGTGTATCACTAAAAATATATCGTGCTTCAAAATGTATTATTGTGACAGATCTATATCTACAAATAGAAATGGCATTCAGTATCGATTTCCTGAAAACAAAGAATACAAACTTTTAATCATTGCTAATTAACAAAAAAGGTCATTAAAGTTCCTCTTTCAAAGTCTGAAATCTGCTCCAAGCCACATGTTTTTAGTAATAGGGGATTGAACTGGTGTTTGTACAGCTTTGATAAGAATGTACATTACCAGTCAAAAGTTTGGACACACTTTTATACTTAATGTTTTGTTTTGTTATTTCATGACTAGATTTCTAAACCTATGAGGAAATGTATCTGGAATATAGTAAACAAAAAAGTGTGAATTAACTCAAACATGTTTTATAGTTTAGATTCTTCAAAATGGCAACTCTGGTTTTGTTTTATTACAAAAACATTCCCTCACCCAAATGTCGGCCTTGGTGGTGATGGCTTTCCCTGCGTAGAGGTTGATCATTTCTGGAGCGCGGTACGAAAGAGTGGTGTATCTGACAACACAATGACACATAACTCATTAAAACATACACGGCTCGAACAGTCAACAGTACAGAGTAATAAAATCAGTTTCATGTTTGGAGTTTACACAGGGCCATATACCGATGAAGGCAGACACATATCACGCTTTACTGCTGCTGTAAATGTGGGAAAGTCAACAAACGCAAATTAACTAGAGGTGATAGTCAAACTGATCATGATTTCAGTTAGTACTTGAAACAGAAATATAATCTCTGATACCGAGGAGGGAAGATGAATATATGGTACATGTACTCACTCTCCCTCCTCTAAACCATTATATTTAAAGGCTCAGTTAAGCATTCTCACTTTTTGATCTCGTCCTCCACTGCGGTCACTCCTTCTTTCTGAGGCAGTAGAATTTTGTGAGTGGCACTGCCAAAGTCACACAGCACGTAGTTCCCCTGGTCATTCAAAAGGATGTTCTCTACCTGAAAACAGAACACCATAATAAATCAGTCTGTCACAGGAATGACACTGGCCTTGTTCTCATGCACAACCAAAATCTGATTATAATCTCATTTTTTGGACATTTAAGATAACTTAAATGACATGCAAATAGCAAACATCTGATGAGAGCACCATGATCAGAAAGAAATTTTATGTGTTGGCATTTTACATGTCATTTAAATAATCTCATAACACCAAAAATCTGATATTAATCAGATTTTGAGTGCCATGTAACCACAGCCACTGTTTGACAATACTGTACATTAATATTTCACAGATGTTTGGCAGCTGCAGTGTCACTATTCTTGCTCATTTGGAGAGAGGCAATCAAGTCAGTGTTTTGTAATCATTTAAAGCCACAGTATGTAATTTTATTTTTTTTTTCCCAATTTGGTTGAAGAACTTGGCAGCCTGACAGCCTGACGCAGGCTTGCATTACCACAAACCTGACTCTCTGGCCTAGAGGAGGGACCACCACCTGCTCGTCTCCATGGAAATGTTCCTCTGACTATAATCTATAGTCAGAGTACAATTCCAGCTTTCTATTTCCATGGAAATAAAATCACACAGGTGAATTGCCACCATCAGAAAGTTACATACTGTACCTTTAAAAACAGTATTATAAAAAAATAAAAAAAATAAAAAAAATGAAGTGTCTTTTCTGTTTTCTATTGGAAAAAAGTAACAAGAATTGAGTAGTAGTGAGAAGTTTTATTTTTATAAGTCATATTGCAAGAAATTACATGAATACTTTATATACTATAATACTATAATAATTTAGATAATAATGATAGCACTGAAGGATCTGTTAAGATGAACAATAGCATGTGTTTTTTTACTTTGTCTACCTACCCACAATGCATATAGAGATGAACACCGTGATAACATTGTACGGTGAGAGTTGGACACGTTACATCCCTTGTAAACACTTGCCGCCCTGGTTCTCCCTGTCCCTCCTCACCCTGGCCCTCTCTGCCTCTCTCCTCTTTTGTGGCGGTGTTGTGTAACGCGAGTGGGTCGAACACTGATGGGTCTGTGGAGCTGAAGAGAGCTCTGTTTTTGAGTCCAGTCCAAACGGGCCCAAACCAGGAGCGGAGCAGCCCACTGACAGAGCACTCATGAGGCACAATGAGGCGGCTTTACTGGGGTCGGAGCCAACCACGGTTTAGGATGAAAAAGCAAGTTTGCATTCAAACGATGTGTGATGTAGATTGCGTTTTGCTGCATTGCATCATTACATTGAGACAGAAAATTCTTACTACAATTTTCTTTGGATTTATTTTGATCATAATTTTTGTACATTTAGAAACTTCCTTGGCCAACTAAAGCCATCTGTGTCTTCTGAGGGTTCATACATTTTACACTATTTTCTGATCTACCTGGAGTTCACTCACATGTTTAACACACAAACCTTGCAAATTTAGGCCGAGTTCAAACAGAAAACACTTGTGATGTCATGTGGTAATGAAAGAAGTGCTCTGCTGTATTTTTAAATGATTCCAGTGAAGGTGCATGGACACCTTCACTAGAATCATTTGGATGATTTCAGCCCTGGAACTGCCGATCTCTACTGAACTAAAAGGTAAAAGGTAGTTGTTAACTTCAAAACCACTGCTTCATGATATCATTAGGTTGAACAGAGCATTTTGAGCTTTGGACACGTAGACAGACTAATAATAAAGGATAACTCAAACATATGTGAATGCAACAAAGCACAACTCCAGGTATGTTTTGAGGAGATAACATAGCATTATAACATTGCTAAAAGCTCACAAAGTCAGTTTTGTGTATTATGGGACCTTTAATCCTGATTGATTAAATAATAATAAATATTAACAATATATTAGCAATCATGCATTAGTATAGAGCTTTATAAGACACTCAAAGTCCCTTTATAATTTGGAGAATTTTTCATTCACTTCATACTCCGTGGCGGTATAGTTTACTCCAGGGTAGGTAGTGGCTAACGAAAGTGAAGCTGATAATCTGCACAGTCACTCCAACCATCAATTCCTCACGCACATTTATACTAGGCCAGGTGGATTAAATGCCTTGCCTAAGGACCCAACAACACACCAGAGCCACTGCTGCCTCCACCTGTCACTCACTCAGAACATGACCGAGACTGACCGAGAGGAGGAGTGGGTGCAGTGTGTAGCTAAAGCAAGGGCTTGCCAACTCCAAAAAGGAAAGAAAGAAGAAGGAAGAAAGAAAGACTTGGATTTACTCTCCAGAAGAAGGTAAAATTAATGCACACAAGGAGATCCGATATCTCTATAACAGTGAGAGAAAGTCCAGCTCAAACAAGAGCTATCCAACGCCAAACAAAAGCTTAAACCACAGGACAATATAATCTCCGAGACGAAAAACAGGTCAGATCCAGAGGTCCACAGCGGTGAAGAGCAAGTGCAGTACAAACACCAGAGCCACCGAGCAGAGAAGAAAGAACGAGCTCCAATAATGACACTGAATCTGGTGGGGATAAAACCAACAAAGACGATGAGGAAATGTTCAGGAGGGTGTAGGCCTCTAAATGCCACTCAGCACAAGAGGAGCCAAATGTCCTGAAGAAGGACAAGAAGGAACTGGACTTTGCTCTTCAAAAACCTGAGGGTCAAAGAGCACAGCGATCCACCCATCCAAAAAGACTGGCTGTAGTGGAGGAGCAGACTGGAGTGCTCATGTGTCAACAGCACTTGTTGCAACAGCAATTGTTATAATATGAAATATCTATGTGGTAGATATTCATGTTTTATAGTTTTACATGTCAACACTTGTATTCACATGTCAACCATTAAACATGTTGCGGTTGCTCAATTTTTATGCAGAAAATGGTTGTTTAAAAAAATAATAAATGGCAGTGTTTATTTTTTTTCCCCTTCAGAACTATTACATATTGCCTTTTAGAAGTGTTTTGCTGAGCGCTTGCTGAATCACAGATGTGGAGGAATCAGGTGCTCTTCATAGGATGCAGATCAGGGCAGACACTATTTATGATTAAGAAAGACCCTGATAAAGAGTTGTCGAAACATACAATTTCTGCAAACTAATCTGAGTGCTTCGGATTATTTTTTTCTTGATCTTATTATTTATTTCCTATTGAAATAGAGAAAGGAAGAGTGAGGGAGTTAGCTGAAGATTAAGTATTTGATGGTATATGTAAAAAGGTAGATTAAACTCATGATTCACAAGTTTAGTCTGTCTTCATAGAAGCACATTTTTTCCTAGTACTTTTTTTGTATTGATTAGTTATTTAATATGTGGTAGGCAAAAGTTATGTTTGTCTGAATTTTGTCATTACGTTTGTGGGTTTATTATGTTAGTGGGGATTAGTACGTTGTCGTGAGGAGTACCTACAGGGCTAGCTGGAGGGCTAGCCGGCTTGAGCTTGTTACAGGTTTACCTTGAGGTCTCGGTGGATGACGGGCGTTTTACACTGATGGAGGCGGGCCACAGCTTCACACGTGTCACAGAAAATATGGAGCACCTCCACCTCCGTGAAGCCCACGCTCAGACGCTGGTTCATCTGCTTGACCACCTGACCCGCTGCACAGAGAGGGGCAGAGACATCAATCAATTCATCACCAAATGTTTTACACCCACAATTTTACACCCACTGTTGAACCTGCTCCATGAAGATTTTATTGCTTTGCCATGAATGTTCCACAGTATGGCATTAAACAGATCTATCTCAATACAGACGAGCAGGTGACACTACTAAGTTGCTGGCCAGATCTATGGAACAGCAAGCCTATTTGAAAAACACATTCAAAAGCAGTAAGAAAGAATGCTTTTGAATATATTTTTTGCAACAAAAACAAGGGCTGGGGATGTTAGCGTGCTCTCTCTCTCTCTCTCTCTGCGCTCAGGGCATACACACACATTAGTCTGGACATGAGGATAAGAGCCCCGCTGTACAGACAACGTGACGGAGATGAGTCTTTGTTTTTAAACTATCCAAAAAGAGTGCATGATCATGGAGAAACGGCCCACTAAAGTCTGCAATTCAAACGTAACACTAAATAAATGATTTAAATTGTGAGTGGAGGATTCATGATCCATCAGCAGCAATGCGTGGGGTTTACCACTCATGTCAAACAACTGTCAATAGTTTACTTTGAAAACTTTGAAAACTAACTGGAGATATTCATGTTTAGTAAGGAGAGAACTGATTTCAACCAGGAATGTACCAGAACTGAACCAGAACTAAACAATGACTAAATAAGAGGACTGACCTTTACCAGACCTGGGCTAAAGTAGACTAGACCAGGACTCTACCGGCCTTCTATAGGCTGATAGTGAGTAGAAAGGAGCAGCACACTACACAAGACAACTACAAGATTAGAGCCATTTGATTTAATTGTTTCAGCTTCAAAAAGGTAAAAAAGAAAAAATCTAAAAACATTCCAATCCTACATTTTTAATCCTGTAAAAAAATATAAAATAGGTTAATACTGAGCCTTTTGATATTATATTAGATTTCATTTGAAGTAATGATAAATGGTGAATAATACATAGAAAAATCATATCCAAGTCAAAACAACACAACACTGGGCGGTTACTGCAGTATATTTAGGCCTAAATGGTACAATAAAAAGCTATTTAGGAGCCCTTATTATCCTTTTTAAATATTTTGACCTTTGCGCACAATATGCATTTACGTGAGATTATTTGCATTTAAACATGTCATTAAATATTTAACTCTAATAAAAACAATTATTTCCAAGCTTAATGGCACACTGCTGAACATTCTAAGCAAAGCAAAAACATCTCATGCAGGCAAGCAAAAGGCAGATCTATGGATGTATTCATAATTACATTTTAAAAATGCATGATATAAAATGTGTTAATGTTTACCCTTGTTTGCTTCTGTTCTCCAATCCATTATCTAACCAGAAAAGTTCCTTGCTTTGGGCTGCCAGCGCAAACCAACTAGTGTCATATTGAGCAACTAATGGCATCCCAGTTTACATGACATGATTGTGGTGCATAAACAGGACCTTACAAAACGAAATGACAAAGAGAAAATGTGAAATGCTTAAATAATTAAAAGCAAGAATTAAAGAGCCAATTCCTTACAAATAATGTTAAGTGTGGATCATAATTTTCAATATTTCTTCTAAAATTATGGATTTGAGTACCTGTAATATGCACTGTTTTGAAGACCTTTTTGATTTAACATCTAGGACAATAACTGTCCTGAAAGAGTGAATCTTTTTTTTAATTAAAAAATTCTTACAAAAACAGTAAATCTTACAAAAAAAAAAAAAAAAAGGACCCCTCCCACCATTTGAAAATGTCACATCATCAGATTTTTGAATGCTATGTTTTCATGGCCATAAAATTGCCAGTCCAGTTGTGTCTTGTACCTTTGCAGTATTCCATGAGGATAAGCACTTCCCACACGCTCTCAGACACGGGGTTAATGGTGGAGTCCAAATACGCCACGATGTTCTTGTGTCCTGACAGCTCTTTCTGCAAAAGATGCAAAAAAGGAATTTACGGGAAGCTCAATCAAACTCCAAAAATAACATTAAGGGCCTTGTACCCACGTTCCATGTATTGGCAAAGTGTGTCTTTGCCCTAGTACAGATATATTAAATAAGCAGCTCTCATTTTATTTTCTGATAATCAGCAAGTGAGTGTTAGCTTGCAAGTTATTAGCGTTACTATCACGGTAAAACACTGCTCTGTAGTGAAAAACGCCAAATCGAGTCACGATGAATAATTAGGATGCTCTGAATGCATAAGGTAAATGAGGGATAACTTTGGCCAACTATAAACTATTTAAAATGAACTAGTTCTGTTTTTCATGTTTGACAGTAAAAATCAGGTATCAGGTGACTACAAAATATTTTCCAATTATATATTTGAAACTTGAAATGGCATGCAATACATGCATTTGATAATTGTTTTATGGAACAGATTATTGGTCTAGTCATAGTTTCAGTACTTGGCCATCTTTAAATTTCTAAATATATGACATGCCGAGTAGTACAAGAATTTCTTATTGAAGTTTTTGTCACAAGAGTTCAATCAGCCCATGTTTCTCCAGTAGTTGCTCTGCAAGTGTCACCCTGACCCAGGCTAAATCATATCTATTCCAGTAATGCACTTTGATCATAGGAAGCTGGAGCTGAAAGAAAATAATACATGTCTTGATATCAGTAACTATATAACACAATATAGACATCAAAAATGTATTTATAGATAAAGATTATATTGCCGCGCAAGCAAGTGCTTAGTACTCCTCCTCCTACAAACACTCACCCTGGGGCGGAGTGGGAGCAGAGCTCTGAACTCTACCAGGAGCGTTTGCAATGCAGCAGCCTATCCCCAATCCGTGTGGTTGAAAAAATACAAATAAAAGCCAACATTAACCATCACCTAAATGTGTCAGGAGTCTGGGGGATTCCCCCAGGAGAATTCTGAACACACACACACACACACACACACACACACACACACGCAAAAAAAAGCACCATCCTCTATTCTGCTGCATTATTTTTGGGGCCTAAGTTGGTGAGATCTTATCTTGGCCTATGTTTAAATCTATGCATCAAACTTGGCCTATATACAATTTTTTTGTCATGTTAAATAATTTATTTCAAGTAAAATGTTCAACTCAATGCATAGTTTACATAATCAGCTGAACCCACTGTGGCTTTGGACAGGACAGCTTTTTTGTGTTCTGTGCAAATGACACTAAGCATTGTCATTTTAAAAGGGCCATGGGACGTGTTTAGTTTATTTTAGCAGCACTGGAGGAACCTTTCGAGCTATATGAAAATGAAGGCACAACTTGACGGTGCTTTGTAGGCCACGATTAAACAAAGCAGAAAAAAAGGACTTGCAGAAAGGGTAGGCCACTGACAGCTCCGAAAAGAGCCGAAGCAGAGCCTGTGCTGATGGGAGAGACGCGAGAGGAGAGAGCTGCCACCAGAGAGTGGCTCCTTTGGCCACACTCTCATCATTCCCATCTGACATCAATAAACACACAGACACCAGCCCACATAGGTTGCTGGACAACCAGGAAATCTTGTGTCTCCTGATTTCCACTCCGCCATCGCATGCATCTCCCCTGCACACATCATACATTATAATAGTAAGTATTGTGGTTTTCGTCCAAAAAGAAGGGAAGACACAAAAACGCCTCACAATTGGCAGTGGGTGGAATATAAAGAGGAAAACTGAAGGCCAGAAGAAAGATTATTATAAAAGATTATTATGATGCTGAATATCCAAACACATTACAATGCATCATCTCAATAAGCTGACGTGCCATTACAAAAACAACACTAAGCCCTTTAGCCTTTTCCTGTATTGATCGCTACATCCATTTAGCTTAGCATTGATGCTGCGTAACTCCTATAATGAGACCTAGCCTTAAATATTGATCTTTTAAACAGGCTAATCTCTGAGCTATTCAAATCACTGGTCTGAAACTCGAACAATATGAATTTCATTTTAAACTTAGAAATGCACTTAAACTTAGAAACTTGCAGGCTGGGCTCTGCCCCTACTTGATATTACAATGAGTACTTCAAAATAAATATAATTTTGAAGTGGTCGGGGGTGAGATAGTGGTGAGAAAGTGGAGAGAGCCCCTGGTGTTTGGAGGTCAGCTCATTGTTTTGTGATGAAGGCACAAACAAACCCTGACGCTGGCAAAACACTGCACTGACAGAAGGAGGGCAGACAGGGCCAAGACAGTATCAACTAATGATCAAATGAGAGATTCACACAAAGAATCAGTGTAAAACATTTGGTTCTACTGAAATACTAGCCAATCATTTTGTGTTATGTCTCTTAATCTGGAAGAGATTGTCTATCTAAAGGAAACTGTAAAATTTGTTGCATTACTACTAAATTAAACTGAAAAGCATGCAATTTTCTGGAGGGAGAAAATCAACTGCATGCTGCCATGAAAACAAAGTTAAAACTCTATCTCCATGGAGAATGCTGCTGACATACTGTGAGAGATTCTAAAGTAAAGGAACAATAATTCCATGGAAACCAGTAGGAGGAGGCCCTCAAGTAAGAGTCAGGTTTGTGGAGATGTAAAACCCTCTCAGTATAAGGACACATGTTTATGGAGGTTTTTATTGCACAAAAAACATGCGTTTTTAAGTCTATTTTTGGCAAAAATGTTACATACTATGGCCTTAAGCAAAACATTGTTGTTAATAAGATTATGTCGTCATGCTCAATAAAAATGTGTCATTCACTCTATTCACCTTATTCTGGAAGTTGCCGTGGGTGCCGCCATCATTATTCGGGTGATATTATTTTGCGTGGGGCTGCCGATCTTGACAGAAAATAAGTTCTATGCAAATTACAGAGCCGTTTTAAAGCCTTCCAGACAGTTGGTGCAGTGTTAGCTTGTTGATCACATGAACATAGAATGTTTAACAGAAATTAACCTCCTCTATATCATATTTTAGTGGCAAAATTCTTCTCAAAAATTCATTGAAATGAATGGAATTCCTGCTTAACCCGGAAGTGCCACCATGAAGAAGGGCAAGTGTGGTTTAGTAGCATTTAGAGGCAAAAGTGGGCGAGAAGAAATAAGGTCAATACTCAGTGACAGTACACTACTGTTGTAGCCACAACTGCCTTGGGGTAGACTGCCGGAAGTGAGGCTGCCAATTTGTGCCATCGGCCCCTACGACCACCATCACTCACTCCCACATTCATACTAAGCAAAGTGAGTGAAGTGCTCCAAGCACTGAGGCACTTTCACCCCTGCATAACATATGGTTTTAATTTGCCAATACATAAGCAGGACTTTTTCCACCACTGGCATTGGTACCATCTGTGTGATTTATTGAGTTATATGCTGATTTGCATAGTACCAGACTGTCTCCAACAGTTGTGATGTGGTGAGACGTGGGACAAAAAGAGGACCCTGACACCGAAAGCCTAAATGACAGGTTTGATCAGATCAAAGAGAAGTATGAATGGAGCAGGTGCCATCACACAATGTCAGAGTAACAACAGTAAAAACAAACCACACAGTCTGCTGCAGCATACACAGCCCTGGGTAATGTTTCAAACCAGTGAAACTGCTCCATTAAAACTACAGCAGGCCGTTACATACAAACAATGGAAACAGGTCTAGACTAAATCAGACAAATATAGACGGAACAGCCAGAGGAGGAGGCCTTTGTTCCAGCAAGTTGGATTTAGGCAGGCAGTTAAAGGAACTGTATGTTTATTTATTTTATTTTATTTAATTATTTATTTCAGAGACAGTGCAATTAATCAACATTTCTGTAAATACGCCAGAATTAGCCAAAGGCTATTTTTCATCTGTAGTCCCTTGACAACGGATACTGTCCACCTAAAAACAAGAGTAAAATTACAATACAATAAATACATAAAACACAGTTAAGAAATATATACACTATTACAAAGATGGCAGGCTCACAACAATCATTCAGCTGCATGCCACCACCAGAGCAAATACATACCGTATTTTCTGGACTACAAGCCGCTACTTTTGTCTACTTTTTAACCGCTGCGGCTTATGGTGCAGTGCGGCTTATACATTTTTTTTTTCCATGGCGCCAAAAACATTTTGCCCAGTAACAGTCTATCTATCTACATACCAAGGTTGTGTCCCACAAAAGTGGGGTAGCCTAGACAGGGCTCCCCACCACCATCACCACTCTCCAGTAACAGTAGACCAATAAAACTGATGAGTAGTTCACAGAGGTGAAATGAAAATGTATGATCCATCTAGCGCACTCTCACAACTATTGTCAATCAGTCATTTGTACTAACCCTCATCAACATATATGTTTTGCGGCTGCAGGTGTATTTTTCAGTTCCTCTGTCCTCGCCTCTTCGTCCTGGCGCCGCTCCGCTGTAATGTCTCGTAATGTTCTTTTTCCTGCAGTCACTGATCCACAAACTAAAGCAGACTCCATCCACATGGTTACAGCCCTTCTTGCTCCTTGTTAAAACTTATTCTGCTGCCGTCCTTATGTTATTTTCCTCCTTCTTTATGTTGTTTCACATGTAAAGTCTCTCGTGGACGCGCGTCCAGACCGTCCACAACGCGTGTCGGAGGCGTTTGTCCTCAAATACAAAGGTGTCCAACACGATTGTTTCAGAGTCATGCTGCAGCATCGAATATTATAGAATAAGTTTGGCTGAACGCATTCTGTATTGTACAGGAGGACAGGGCACCTCCTTTAGCCAGAACACGCGCCTCCATACACTGTAAAAAAGCATGCAAAACTGTGGTCCCTTGCAAATGAACGTTTTTGAGCTAATTTTTCATATTACTACGTGGGATACCTGCGGCTTAAAATCCGGTGCAGCTTGTACAAGTTTGTTTTTTTTCTAAAATTAAAGCATGCGGCTTTTCAGGTGTGTTCTGTAGTCCGGAAAATACGGTACACACATGACAATCGCACACAGACACAGGGTAAAAGGCCAGCAGGGGGCAGCAACAGCGGATAGAGTCAGTGTTCACAGATGTGATTTGCAATTAGCCAATGTTTTAACTGTATTTTAAAGGTATGGTAAGTGTTAGCGGATCTGATGGTTGTGGGTGTGAGGTTCCAATCCGAGGCAGCACGAACAGAAAAAGCTATTTGGCCAAAGGAACTTTTCCTGAGGGGGATGATGCAGTCTCCTCATGCTGCTCCTCTCGTTCTACTGTGGCTGGTGGTTCTGATGGAGATAAACCGACTGGTGGTGTAGAGTGGTGGAGATGATAGACTGTGAATGATTTGATAGATTAGGCGATTAGAGATTAGACTATTTGATCATGTTATCCAGGCTGAGTAAACTGTGTTTTTGGAGTACTGGACAGTGGTGAAGATGGTTTGGTTTTTTATCTAGGATTTTAACAGTTCGCTTGTGGAGTGATTGCAAAGGTTTGAGTGTTATTAGTGTGGTATTTGCCAGGGACCAGACGGGTAAACAGTATGTAACCTATGCTGTTACAGTACCACGATCACAACTGAACCTGGGTTGCCAGTGTCTTAACCTGCAGATAGAGGGCACATACATAGTTTTTTTTTCATTCTCAGTATAAGGACAGCTCACCCTGCAGCAGAGGCGCTGATTCATGATCGGCTGCAGGTGCTGGAGTTTAGGTAGTGACCATTCAGATCAGAGAGAGGCATTTTAGGTTTAAACCATCTGGGTTTCAGCATTGAAAGTGGCAACCCAAATGAGAGACTCAGGTGAGACTAATGCTGCGTTCAGACTGCGGCGTCAGGGGTATTGGGTGTACTTTCAAAGTCTATGGGCATTCCGACATTCCCACTGCGCATCTTGACCATTTTGAGCTTTCACAGTGTTTGAGCATCGATAACTGTAGGTGTCACACAAGAGATAAAATTGGGATTTGGATCTGGACACCAGTTTCAAGCTTTTGCTCTCAAATGCAAAGGCTTCCAACTAGAAGAGTTTGGTGCTATTTTGACGCCATGGTCTGAACGCAGCATCATTCTGCTTTCTGATCGGATAATCTTGGGAACCAAGATAGTCATGAGAACCACCAAATTATAACTTGAACAACTTGGCCATCATGTCCAATGTTTTTTGTAATTAAGAATAACATTACAATCGTTATCAGCAAAAACTATATTTGATTATCTACCTTGTATCTAGGGACACACATAGATCATGGTTATGAAATTTCAAATCCAAATCTTGCATACAGTTCTTCTTAAAAGTACTAAAAAGTAAAAGTAATACAGATAAAATTGAGCATAATTTAGAAGGGCAATATTTACAAAGCTAGAGCCAGTATTTATCAAGCTAGAGCCAGTATATTCATTGTGGACAGACAACATATTGACTGGCCAAAGTAACTGATTGATGTAGGCATAGGTACTACTACGAGAAGGACAAGGCCATTTGGCAGAAATACAACTTTCTTTTTTTTCAAGAGCTCCCATTCCATAAAAAAATATTGTGTTGTGATTCTTTTGTTTGTTTTGAAAGGTTAACATGCATACTTTCTGGATGGGGAAAAATGTGTCCCTGCATTTGACCCATTCGTCAGTGCCACTGAGGCATCCTGTCAGGAGCAGTGGGCAGTTACAAACAGCACCCAGGGACTCATCACCAGATCTTAAATGGACCCCTCTCAAGGTGTCAACACCGCTCCAGCCCAGCTATTCATCACTTATTATGCTACAGATCGACTGATATGGGTTTATCATAGCAGAATAGAATCCCGAGCAACCGTTGGTCAATAAGCTTTCAATAAGATATTTTTGGGCCCATACATAGGGCAGATTTTTGTTATTTTCGCCAAATTATGCAGTTTAAATTTACTATAAACTCACCAACAGCCCTTTTTAACAGAAACCTTTCAGAGAGCTGTGTAATCCTGTTATTTGTGCAGTTATCTCCTGGCTGTTAGAATAAAGTTTTGTGTGCGCTCTTTAGGCAGAAGGTTGACCTGTCCTGGAGATGTAAGGCCGATAGCCAATATGCAAAAAAGTCCTAATATTGGCCAATCTCTACATTAGTACATCTGTTATCACAATGTTGAATGTACAGTTCGCCTAGTAGTCTAGTAGTTTCTCGTGGCTGTGTTCCTCACCATGATGGTGATCTCTCTCTTGTAGACGTTGAGGTCGGGGAGGTTGTTGACGTACATCCTCTTTAGGGCACATCGTACGCCGCTGTGAGTCCGAGCCAGAAAAACCACAGAGAATCCACCTGCAAAACAAAACACAAATCTATTAATACATCCAGGTCCAATTTGCACCTTGTTTGATTAGGACTAAAAGCAAGAAACTGTTGATTAAACAGTAAAAATAAAAAAATAAAAAAGATTTGGCTAAAAGCAGTTACTGATTATGGTTTGTTATTAAATATGTAGCAGCTCATTCTCAAACTTATTTTGTCTAGCATCAATTTCCGAAGCACAAAATGTACTTAAATGTCAAAAATGTGATTTATAGATACAGTGGCTATAAAGTTGGTTGGTGTGAGGAGGAGGATGTGGGTGACAGGGTCAGATGAAGCAGAGGATAAAAGAAGAAGTTACAAGTTACAAACTAAACAAAACAGAAATGTTAGATAATTAGATTTGCAAAAGCTTAAAGTGCATATGAGAGGTTTTCATGGTTTTCTAATTACTACTTGGTTTGTTGAGATAGTACCTGTGGTAAATATTTATCATAGTTTCAGAGGCAGTTTGAGGGCAAAAAGTTGAGAAGTACAAAAAAAAACAGAATCCAATTACCTATGTCATCAAAACCAAAAATTCCATCCAAAATGCAGAGGTAATTTAAGTGCAAGAAGGCATTTTATCACAGCTTAAACCATTTAACAAAATACATGTGACTTAAATTTTGTTCTTAGTAAGAAAAAAAAAATCTTAGTTTCTTTTTTCTTTTTCTTAGTTTCTATTCATAACTATTGTACTATTTTGACAAGATTTGGTCCTTATTTTCATTATGGTTGCTAGGCGATTTACAGGATTACCTCTATGTATGTCATATCTGATGCTTGAGTCCAACCAGGAAGAAAAATTGAATGAAAATCTTTTTTTTTTTTTTTTAAATAGACAAATTTGTAGTAAAATCTTAAATATAATTGTTAGCCATGTTTTAATGAAATGAGTAGTTGTAGAGTACTTGTCATCTGCACTTTAACCTTTTTAAATAATTCAATAATAAAATGCCTTTTATGTCTTTTTCTCAATCTAACCTTTACCCCACTAAACCACTCAATGTCTTTTTGTTACCAACTCTAAACAGAAAAGTGGGCACAGCCATTTCAAACAAAGGCCTGTGTTTACTCCCAACACTCAGGAGCAGATTGGATTGAAGAAGCCTGACTCAGCAAAACCCGGATTACACCAGCGGGTTAAGGGTTAAGGGTTAATGCGGCTTCTTGAGATAAACAGTTTCTGGCGGAGTTAAGGTAAGGACATGAAGCACTATAAAGATATAATGATGTTCAAGATGTGAGGCAGACAGTTTGTTGTGGACCTATATTAGACTATTTTCTGATATATGTTATGATGTTGTTTCCTCATCACAAACATACCTGGAGTTGTGTTTTGTTTCATTCACACATGTTTAACACAAATCGTGCATACTTAGGCTGAGTTCTTCTTTCAAGTAGAAAACACTCTGTTCCACCTTGTGATGTCCTGTGGTAATACAGGAAGTGCTCCACTGGGTTTTAAAACTCCATACACCTAGAATCATTTGCATGATTTCATCCCTGGAATTGTCCATCTCTACTGAACAAATGGTAAAAGGAGCTGTTAACTTGAAAACTACCGCTTCATGACATCACAATGTGGAACAGAGCATTTTGAGCTTTGGAGATATAGACAATAATAATAATATGAATAAATAGTCCATTTATTGTATATATGTGTATTGTATAAGCAGCTCTTGGGGTCAAAACATATCCATATGTGCTGTTCGCAGCATCTAAGCCAATCAGGAAGTGAGTGTTAGCTTGCTAGTTGATGTTAGCATTACTGCCCCGGCAAAACTCCGCTCTCTGAAAGTTGTGAAGAGCACTTATAAACTCATCACGCTGAATAATTTGAATGCTCTGAATGCATAAGCTAAGTGAGAAATAAGTTTGAACCATTTAAATAGTTAAAAATAATCTAGTTTTGTTTTATACATTTCAATATAGTAAAAATTTGTTATTTCACAGTATGACATTACATGTATATCTCACATTATCAATTACTATTCAAAAATGCTTTGAAAAACATGCATTCTTATGGTGAGTGCGTTGCCTCTCCACAGATGTGACCTGTTATTTTTCTTAGTAGCTTCGCTTGCTTGTCTCCATGGTGATAGATAAGTTTAATGTCATACTGTTAAAAGGTAACAACATCTACATGGAGACAAGCAAGTGCCAGAACCTCCTTTAAATCATTACATAGTGCGCCTTTAAGTTTAGATCAATTATTTTTTTTTATAAATAACGAAAAGGAAAATACAGCTCAACCCCTGTGACTGTCAAAAACTGCATGAGTAAAATGATCTGTAATAAAAGCCTTTGGGGTTTCTGTCTGGTGCAATAAAAAGTGTTCTAACATTGTCTCAGAAGCGCCTTCAGTCCTTTGTATGTTTGTAAAATTTCAGACAGTTTCAATTAGTGATGTCACAGCATGTCATATTTAGCCTAAACAATTACTGAGATAAAACATCACAATTAATCAAAATTTTGAGGCTATAACCAAACAACAGGGACATCCTTCATGGTTTTCATTCCCATTGTCCAATACATTATCACCCCTCTAGTATGTGACCAGCCTTATGAAAACAAACAAAACCCAGTTGGCCTAATGTTGTTTTGGACAAAATTTTGCTTATAATTTATAATCATTATTAATTGATGGTTACATTGTGACAATATTCGATAAACTGATTAATCTTGACATCCCTAGATACATTGGCACTGCTGGATTCTGTACTGTAGTATATACTGACTATGGATGGGATGGGATGAAATTTCCACGGTATGACGTATACCGTGCAGCTGCATATTTTATAATACTTAACAAAAACATGGGAGTTCATGGGGTTTCACAAGGTTTGTACAGGATATTGCTCCATTATGCACTACTTTACTACTGTGCAAAGATTTGGAGAAACACAAATCAATTATTAGGGTAAAGGTTTTAATTAAAATAGGCATGCATGAACTGAAATAGACTTTAGACACTGTAGGGTAATTTACTATGTTTGTGACATCCATCAAACCATTTTCTTCCACCTATCCAGGGGTGGGTCGCAGAGGCAGCAGTCTAAAGCAGGCAGCAGACTTCCCTCGCCCCAGACACCTCCTTCACTCCACTTCCTATATTTGTGACATGATAGACTTGTATATGAACTAAAAGCAGTGAAAAGTGTTGCTTTTTCCACCAACCGTGTGCATTAAGTGAGCTCTGTCAACACTATCACAAGCCCATCCTCATGACATTGATGCTGTTCTGGTTGATTAATCTGCAAACTCTGAATCGATATGATACCGATGAAGGGAGAGAGTGTGCAAAGGTTTTGTCAGCCGACTTTTAAAAAGGTGTCCATGGTCTTAAAGAGCTTAAAACTACATTGGTTGTGGATTCCACTCTGGGACAGTGTGTGTGTTTTTATACTGGGTCACGTTGGGTATCAGGATAAGTTGTTGATGTCAGAGATGGTGGAGCATAGATGTTACAAAGACGTGCTGCCCTTCTCTGTACTCTTTCAAGTTTACTCTTCTCCTTTGACAGATGAAGGTCCCAGATGGTAGTGCAGTATTCCAGTGAGCGTACTAGTGAGTTATAGGTGATGGCCTTGGCCTACGGGGATCAGCACTCCAAGTTCCTACTGATAAAGTTCAGGGGATGCTTGTCTTCTGTTACTTGCTTTAAACTGGTTAACATCCCATCCCTTGTTATAATGAAAGTTTACTTAATTATGAGTGAGTTTAAGGAGCTGGGGAGCAGAGGGTGAATGTGTTTGAGTACATGACACACAACATGGCAGGACTCATGCAGATTTTAGCCAAAAGCCTGACACAGCCCGTTTTAGTAAAAGCCTCCAATTCTTCAGCAACTACAACAACAGATAATGGGAGTCTTGAACTGAAAGATTAAGAAAATGTTTGTACAAAACTGCAGCAACCTAATGAAAGCATGTCAAACAACTGTGAATTAAGTTTTAGAAATGTTTCGCAGTATAGTTTTACATCTTGATTTCAGACTTTAGTCCCTGAATGTCCTCTTTCTCTCCCCTCCCTCTTCTCCCTTTTTTTCCTCCCTCAGATGTTTTTGCTCCAACGATGAGCTCATTCATGATAACAGCCCACAGCTCCAAACCTAACCCCTCGCTCCCTCTCTCTCAGCACACTTATAATTAACCATGACTGTTTTTTTTTTTTTATTATTCTGTCATTTAAAGCAACACTAAGCAGAACTGACACATGTACGCCTCTAAATACTTGTAAGGTTATAATATGTACCTTCATAATCAAACTACCAAGAGTGGTGGTCACACATGTGCTTCCTCGTGTTGTAAAAGTAATGTCAGTGTCATGTCCATTTACAACAGGCATTTCCATGAGGCTCCATCCTCTAAATCTGATCAATTTCTAGTGCAGTATAGACAACTAGGCCAAGGTGAAGGTCAGTTAAAGATTGCGTTTCTGACTGCTGCAACATTTGACACCCGTGGTTCAATGTGTTATATTTTGTGCATTTTAAATTGCAATATTAATCTGAAACAACTTAATAAAAAAAAAAAGTTGATCAAAAAGAAAAAAAGAAAAAAAAGATCAAAGTAAGCACAGAACAGTGGGTGTGTACCTGTGGCGCTGAAAATGGGGGTTTATCAGAGCAATGATGTCTTGAATACAGGAGAATAAAGACTATCCAAACATGCATGAATCGCACTAAATGCAACTTTAAAAGAGCAAATGAGAAGAGGAAACAGTTATAATAATTTTGTATGATAGGTCTCCTTTAATATATTTAAGAATCAACTATGAATGTAACAGTTTCAACTTTGTCAAGGTTGCACTGATGAGAAAGCTGACTGCAATTAATTGGGTAATATGTCCACTGCAGTGAATTAAACTTGCCTCTAAAAGGTCTTCTGTATAACACATATACTAGTTAAGGGAAAAGTAAAAAAAGAAAAAAAAAAAAAATGCAATACCCCAAAAGAAACTTTTAATCTTTTTTTTCTTGTCCAAAGAGATTCATCAGGAAAAGGTACTTAATTTTGTGGAAGTAAAATTACTTCCAGAAAATTAAGTACCAACTGTAACAGCATTTAGCCTTCTTGCAACACAACTAATTTGTCAGACCTTGACCTTACTTGAGTAATTACTTTGTCAGCACGACTTGACCTACATGTAACCCTGTCAAATATTACTTTTGGTTTTCCATTCACACTTTGAATCCTGGTCTTTTCCCTCTGAAAAGCTCACAAATTAACTCCACTGACCCGCTTTAAGCTCTTTGGCAGTTTGCACATAACACCTGCTGTTCCTCTTAATTACCCCTAATGACTTTTTGATCCTATCGCTTTGCTAAATCCTCGGAGATTTGTAATAATACCGGATAATGTGCTTTGGATAATGTTCTACTGTAACAGCCAATAGACCAAACAGGAGCAAAGAAACACGAAGGTGCTGACAGACAAATGTGCTAACGTGGTGCTCTGCTAACCCACTTCAGGCAGTCAGGCAGAGTTTAGGTCTGGAAAGTGCTGGGTTTGGACTGATTTGGGGGCTGCACTAAACCATTGTTTTCAATTAATATAGTGATTAGGGATGTAACGATTCAGAAATATCACAATGCGGTTCGATCCACGGTGCAGGACTATGACTCCATTCATCACGATTCAACATTATAATAAAAAATTGTTCATGTAATTATTTCAACATGGTCAAAAAACTGGGCGAAATAGGATAAAAATAATCATGATTTCCCCCCATGATTACTTGATGATACTTACTTGATTACTTGATTTGCAGTAGCAAAAAGTAACGGTATTGTAAAAACACTACATGCGTCATACATTTATGAAGATCATTTTGATGGTCAAAACAGCAATAACACAAGTCCTGTTTCTCCAGAGGAGCCACAAAACAAATCTGTGATATTCAATTAATTTCTTACTCCTCATGTTGGATTAATCTTGAGCTCAATTCAATTTTACCACAAAAATGTATAAAAATGTATTTCAATATTAATTTCCTAAAAATGAACAGGGCAGACTAATAATGTTTATCCAGCTTTCTTCCAAAGTCTGAACTCTACTCCAAACCGCATGCTTTTACTGGCAGAGGATTGGCTGTGGACCTTGCATATGATTAACGATTAGAAATAACTCAATCTCCATCTCTCTTCCACAGCCATAAATCCAGATATCAATATTTAGCGATGGCCCACATCACAGGTCATTTCTTTACAGCCCTGTAAAAGTTAACACCAGACTGGCGCTCACAAACTCAGCTCCACAGTCTAAACTTAGAAATGAACCTGGATTTCTCAGACTCATAACAGATTCTACACTTTTTCTGTGGGTTTACAGCCAACAGCACAGCTCCAAGACAGTAACAAAGTCAACAAGAATTACAACACAAGTTCATTCTTGTATCCAAACTGATCGGGACATTTTCCATACACATGTAAGTCATATAAAATGAAAGGCAAAGGAGTCCAAAAGTACTTCAAAAAGCCAGAAAGATTGCAAACATTCTGTAGTTTTCTGTTCAAAACATACTTCTCTCTATACCAGAAAACACTTATTTGGGCAGGCATCGATAGTAAAAAAAAAAAGACACTTTTACAGGATAGATATGAACCAAAACGTATAGATAGATATACCAGAAAGTATAAGACCATATAGACTACTATACGCCCATGGAACCCTATGGCTACCTGGACAACTGAGCATTACACAGATACAAGACCACATGGTAACACAAAAGAGAGTACTCTTATTTAATGTTGAAAATGACATTATATTGTCTAAATAGAGAATTTTTATCATCATCTTGGTATTAGAATCGGTATGCATAACTGAGTGCATTCTTAGTATTGAAATAGAGTTTGAAATTTTAGTATTGTGACAACACTATTCTCTCGATACCAGAAAACACCACGTCATAGCTTATACTCCTAGCAATAGACTAGACCTATATAATGCTGCACAGTGAAAATTCGTTCCAAATTAAATTACTCCAAACGTCATGCTGCGTGGTTTAACTGTTCTAATTCTCCAAACTTCTCTCCAGTGTCCAGACTCGTAAAAAGGCTGACAGGGTCCCTCAGTCTCCTGTTCTCAGCTCCACATTTCAGCAGTGAATCAGATGATTATTCATCGGCAGTTTGATAGAAAAGATCCAAATAGAAGGAACAAAGGACAGGCTCAAAGGCACAAAGGCAGCCATGCTTGTGTCGAGACGGGGATGAATCAGTACCATCCTGAGAGATGGACAGAACATACTGGAAAAAGCATTTAGTAATGATTTAGCTCCAGATCAGAAGCAGGGCCTTTGCACGGGGCATTTAATCTCCTATACAGACCTTACTGTCTTTATGGGGACATTTGTCATACACCTGAACAGGAAATACTCCCAGACGGTGGGAGAACATACAGACATGTAGGACTATCTGAAGATTCTGAGCGACTGTCACTCGTGTGACATCACCCGCCATCACATTGTGTTAGGTTGCTAGTATAAACAAATGTAAGGCACCGATATAAACAAAACATGAATTTGGGTTTATTACAGTCATGCATAGTATTTGTGCAACAAAACAAACAATCCTTGTAAATGTAAACTGTAAACTTCTCATGTACGGGCAATAATGCTGCACTAAATAAGTCTGGTTAATGCAAGAACATGAGGCCAGGAAGGACGTTCTGATGTGGTCGATGTAATTTAAAGTGATAAAGTTTAAGAATAGTAAGTTTAAGTCAGTGCAGAACCACTGAAAAGTCATCTGAAAACTATTTTATGAACAATTTGCGGATGTTAAGAAGGATCTTCAGAAGAAGAAGAAGAATCTTCTTCTTTCACTGTGGGCAAGTTACCGTAATTTCACGGCTATAAGGCGCACCGGATTATAAGGCGCAGTTTCAGTTACGGGTGCTTTTTCGTGCTTTTTCTGCATTTAACACATACAAAAGTCGCACCGTTAGCCCAAGCATCCACAATCCATTCCCAAATCGTGGCGTAACTTGCCCGGCGCAGCGTGTTCGCCTCGATGTTCGCAACTTTTAACCGCGCCTTATAGCCATGAAATTACAGTAAGTCTTCTCTGCTCACCTCTGACTAGTAGCCAACTTGATGGTAATATGCACTTTCTAGCAGCCAGTGACTCAGTGGAAAATGATTCATTGTAGTTTGACAGAAGAGGCTAGGAGGAGCCGGACACAGAAGGCTGAATGAACAAGCACAAAGGCACAAAGGCAGCAATGCTCATGTTCAGGACGGAGGCAGAATCGCACCAGCAACCCCCCCTTCCCTCAGCAGTTCCACAATGCTCCCATTCATCAACAGTACAGTATGCTAATGATGTGATAGATGCACTCTCACCACACATCACACTGGGGTCATTCAAGTATTACATGGAAAAATAACAGGGACAAGTGGTGGTTTTAACCCCTATGGCCGAGGGCAGATCAAGCTTCAGGCCCACGTTGTCCCTTCAGGCATACAAGCCGCAACCGTAGGTCTGGTTCCAGAGTGGGGCCCTACTGGGCGACATAATGGTCCTTGTTATTAAGATCGCCATTAGGTTATATTGAACAACTCTGATACTGACCCGACACCTAGGGCCCAATTACCATGCGAGATCCAGACAACATAGCTTCTAGGATCATTCAGATACTCAAAGCCCTTCCTCCACAATAAGGTGGCAGTTCAAAGAACCAAACAAAAAAGTGATGTCGAGTGGTTGCTATCCTGCACCAATGCCTTCTCTAAATGCCACCAATCACGTCTCAGCCCCATGGCATCGTGTCTTGTGGAGCATCAATGAATGATGCAAGAGCACATTGAAAATCTTAAGGCACCACCTTTAAAGATAAATACAGCGATGATTTGTTTGTCATTTTTCCAGACCTGAGGACCCTGGGTTACCACTCATGATTGAGATGTTCTTTGTTGTTTTCTTTTCTATAGACAAATCAAGAGCCCAAAACAGCTGAAACTACAAAAAGTTTATAAAAGGTCATTTTTTTAATGTTTTATTTATCATTATCATTATTATTATTATTATTACTACAAAGTTGTTGTTTTTTTTCTTAGTTTTGTCTATTTTTTTGTTTTCTGATTTATCTATTTTTGTCTATAATTTTGTTAACCATGTTAACATTTGTTTTTTCAAGGTAAGGTCATTCAGTGCTAGTAAGAGATCTTTACGATGCAACTTTCTGAATTGGATGCCGCCTCCTCTGCTCAAAACAATGTGTAGAAAATGTACTGGACTGACTGCTTACAGAGGCGCTGAAGGATCCAAGTGAGTGGAGCCCTTCACAGATGCTTCCTGTTACAACTTGACAAGTGTGTTCCGCTCTGCAACTCCATGACGAGATAAATTCACAAGAAACCACAACAGAAGAGGAAAAAAAACGCAGAAAAACACTGGGAAGTCGCCTGGTTCCTGAGAAAGAGGAGAACTTTGACACTTGTGCTGATACGGCTGGAAAGTGACATTGGGCACATTCAGGGGATGTTTTTTGTGATGAAAGTTTTTAAAATGTCAAGTAGAAAAAGAATGCCTTTTGGAGTGGATACAGATCATTGTTTAGTAGGGCTCCATTTGACTAAATGCTGGAAAAAGTACCAGGAAATAATAGATTTACATAAAGACAGAAAAAATGTGTGAGTCATGAGTTTAATCTGTCTTTTTACATATATACCAAAACACATCAAATCTACAACTAACTCACTCCTCCTCATAATCTAAATAAAATGATGAGTCAACTAATACAAATTTTAGTCAACTAAGACTAGGGCTGCAAGGTTAATCATAACCAAATTGAACTCGCAATTTGTATGGACTTAATGAGGAAATCAGAAAGGCTGCAGTGTTAAAAGTATCATAATTTTCTCCTCAAATAACAGTGTATCGCATCTTATTCTGCGTTCACAATGTGATTCTTGTATTAGTTTGACAAAATTAGTTGCTTGTTAGATTAGTTATGTCCCTTGCAGAAATCAAAATGCCCATGTCTCTATGGAGTCTTCAATAAAATTTGCAAACGTAGTTTAGACTTTTATAAACATGTCCTAATATACATAGTTAAGCAGGTCATATACAAGTCTTCTCTCAAATATTGCACCTGTAAGTGTTAAATGTGCACTGTCAATTGAATTCTGATGTAATTAGAGCATGCAAAACATTACAGACTCAGGCTGCAAGATTAATCGCAATTGAACCGACATCGTTATTTCAATGGACGCAATCAGCAAATCGGAAAAGGCTGGAGTTTTTTAAGTACCACAGTTTTGTCCGTAAAAAAATTCTCCCATCTTATTCTGCATTTAAAAAATACTTGTAGTTTCGATTAGCATAAATGTGTTCTAAAAGATGATTCTTGTATTAGTTTGTCAGTTCATACTTTTTTTTCATACTACATCTTCATACAATTTTTTTGTCAGAAAAAATGCCATTAGGTAGTTTTCCCCAATAGTTCATCCCAATTACAAACATATATTTTGTGTCAAATGTTGTGAAACTATGTGAAATCACGAGGGCTAATGCAAGTCAGGCGCCATCACAATACCACTTCCTCTTTAACCAGTCATATGATCAAATGACACAAGGCACATGTACAGCACAAACTACAGCAGCCTCAGTTTCAGTATTTGCCCACCACCTGCTTGTCTCCAGAGCTTTGCTATAGCGAGGCCTGAAATGTTCTGCAGTATGCATTTATTCAAAAAGGTATATTTTAAAACCTTATTTTTGAACATCTCATGCTTCTTTTGTCTTTATCTGAGCGTACAGAACACAAAAAGAATTAGTCGAGAAGCCTCTTAGGGGGACTTATAACAAATTGCTTACCCAGTTTAGTTTTATGATAATCGCATTAAGAATAAATTTTACTATTCACCTTTACTAAAATCTACTAAAATTCATAAGAAGCAATCAAACGTTAGTTGTTAGATGAAATGTTGCTATAAAGGCCTCATTTTAAAAGCTATGATCTACTTCAGGGGTTCCCCAATGTACTGTGCTGAAAGTATTACTGTACATTTAGTCATAAAGTAAACTACATTAACTCGAATATTCTGTGTGACATGTTGTATTTTGCCCTTTCAGGCAACAAGGTTCTTTCTTATTTAAACTATTGAGAATTTAGAAGTCAAATCTGAAGGAATTGTTGGTTGTACATCTATGACTTTCCCCATTTTCCAGCCAAAGCATTTTACCAAATTACAGATTCACAAGCAAGGAGCTGTATAAACAAGTCTACTGTTTATCCAAGAACACATGTAATTCAGAGGTAAGAAACCTGACAGTGATTGTTTAATAGCCGTTAAGTGTAACATACTACACTTCTGCTTTTAGCGCCATTAAATGTCAACTACTACTACTTCAGTATTTAACAAGACAAAAACACAGAAATGTTTCTTGAAAGCCTAGCTAGAAGATGAAAAATACATCAGACTTCTGTCAATTTACAAAGTAAATATGTTTTCTAGACAGCTTTGTGGGGCTCTGACGTCTTTGGTGTAAATGGATGCTACTTTGAGTGTCTATAGCTCCAGTTGTGAATGTGGTTATTATTCGGGATTAATAAAACCAGTTACACAAAAGTTCAATTATTGATTTTCTTTCAGTCACATTGAGGATTCATCTAGTGCCTAGCTTTATGAAATCAAAACTTTTTGAACAAAGCCAGACCTTGACATTTGGTGTATAGATTATTATTATTTGGTTGTTGGTGTAAAACATCTCCTGCTTCTCCTGCTTTTTTACTATGGTAAAGCATCATAAAGCATTATGATAATGATTATTTGTGTAATTCCTGCATAGTCAGACTCCATTTCAAGATCTCTAAATGCTCTGTTCCACCAGATGATGTCATGAAACGTTGCAGTCTTGCTCTTGTGGAAAACAAGGAAAAGTAATTATGTTGTGATTTCTTTGCTCAAAGTGTGGAAAGGTGAAATACCAATGCTAGTGTCCAAAGTGAGAAAAGCCTGAAGTATGCATAATGTAGAGGGCTCTTTCAATTACACTGGCGTTATGCTCAAGGCTAACCCCGACAGAGCCGCTTAACTAAAGCAAGACGTCAACTCTACAGCTGTGCAGAGATGACAAGAACAAATTAATTCCAGCCATTCCTCATGTCCCAGATTTTAAAATACCGAAGCAGGAAGCAGAGCATACGACCTACATTTACTCACATCTTTTGTATTGGCAGAGTGAGACTCTGCTTTTGGGAAGTTTAACAGTCTAAAGTTAAGTATAAACAGCTAAATATTAAATAGTAAAGGGCGTACAACTTTTAGTTGTACACCCTTTACTAATTTTACTACAACTTGCTTTTACATATATTTGATTATTTTGAAGCATCGGTACTCTTCAACTTTTAGAGACTTCCCACAAGGGTTGTCAAAAGTATTGAAAATCAGATACTAATCGATACTTAAACAAGTATCAGACCTAGATACTCATTTGAGCCGACATTGATACTAAAAAAGGTCATATTCACAGAACAGAAATGAATCTTTCCTGAATATCTTTAGAATAATCTTGAGCTCCATCAGAACAAGTATAAGACCACATAGACTAGTATCATGACGACAATAGTTTGTAGTAGGTTTCAATTACTTCTACTTTTGAGCAACAAGGTTTCAGGACACTTGACATCTGGGATTGGTTTCAATTTGAATACTTCTTGCTGTTTACTTGACAGAGTGATATTTATTATTCTCAACCTTATATATAAGTCTTCCAGTGACAAAAGGTTTAAGTTGATAAAGGGAGAGAGAAGTGTATTGTTTAAGTGAAATACCGTAATTTCACAGCTATAAGGCCCGGTTAAAAGTTGCGAACATCGCGGGAGCGATGGATGACAGACGGCAAACACGCCGCGCCGGGCGAGTTACGCCATGATTTGTGAATGGATTGTGGATGCTTGGCCTACCGGTGCAACTTTTGTATGTGTTAAATGCAGAAAAAGCACAAAAAAGTACCCGTAACTGAAGCTGCGCCTTATAATCCGGTGCGCCCTATGGCTGTGAAATTACGGTACTCTTAATACTTCAATACTTTCAATATTGAAAGAAAAAGATGCTTGATAAGACGGTAGTTTCTTTATCATGTGGTTATTCTACATTCTACTCTGAAAAAGCTAAAAACTAAAGTAAAAATACTGAAATATCTGGTTTTGGTACAAGTTTTACTGGAATAGATGACTTTCTGGGAAACTATTGACAATCCTATTCATTCATATTAGTTAAAAAAAAAAAAAAAAAGTCACTTCAAGTTAACTCACATTCAAGTGTGATGGCCAAACCTTGTTAGTAAAAACAATTTCTAACATAAATATCGAAACATTTGCTCACGGTTGGTGGTTTTCAGGTTTTAGAATGTGATGATGTCATGCTTCCAGATGGGGAGGGGGCTGTTGTCCCTGTTAAATCACATGGTCTTTTCATAAGAAATATTTAAAAAGACAAATTCACAAATGTTGATCGTGATCTTTTTCTGGTGACTTGAACTCGCTGTATTAAAACAACAATGTGCACTTTAATACTATTTAATTTCACTGTCCCTTCTGTATGAAGTATTATTGACCTAAATAGTGTTGCAATGTCATCTGAAACCCAGCAATAGCTCTACTTTGGTTGTAATAGTAATAGCTGCTATGCTATAATAAATTCTACTTCAGTATTATTACTTTTTAGTTACAATACCCCACGTTTAACATTATTTTAATCACTTTACATGTTTCCATGTTACCTATTGTTTTTCAGGGTGTGTCTTACAAACTAGATAAACTAAATGCAGGCTTAGTAAACAAACCGGTATATCGCAATGATCCAAGCTCTTGTCTGCCTTCTAGGGTTGCAGCCGACTCAAGAAATTCTTGATTGACTAAAGGCGTGTCCTACTGATCGATTAGTCGTCTAAAAAGGGGATGTGGCAAAAGCTCTCAAAACTATTATGTATCTATATGTGTCTGACCCAAACGTCCCTCTCAAAAGACTACACCTGCATGGGAGTTCATGCATAAAATACTATTTATGCAGGAAAAAGTACTACAAAACAATGTGTATTTATTTAAAAGCCAAATTAACTCGCCTATAATATGCTATTTTCTGATCTATGTTATAATGCTGTTTTTTCATCAAGGACATACCTGGAGTTGTGTTTTGTTTCATTCACATGTTTAACACACAAATGCTGCTTCTCTCAAACAGAAAACACTCTGTCCCACCTTGTGATGTCATGTGGTAATACAGGAAGTTTTCCACCGTTTATTAACACTCCATACACCACCATTCACTAGAATCATTTGGATAATTTCAGCTCTGGAACTGCCAATTTACAAAATTTAAGGTAAAAAGGAACAATTAAAACAACCACTACACAACATCACAAGTTGGAACAGAGCATTTTGAGTTTTGCGAATATCTACGGGCTAATAAATCATCTTTACCCAAACATATGAATGAAACAAACCAACTCTGGGTGCGTTTTTCTGAAGCCAACAGCATTATAATGGCTTAGAGCTCACAAGAATCCAGTTTTTGCAATATAGGCCCTTTAAACTTTTCACGTATAAAACACCTAACTCACTCGCTACTCCTTTCTGTTGTTGCCCCCATATAAATCCATGCAATCTAAATAAAAAGGATTAGTCGACTATTAATACAAGTTTTTGTCAATTAAAACACAATTGACCGATTAATCGATAACAGGACCACAGCCCAGTGTCTTCATGAACGTACCTTCTGCCACCAGCTCCTCCACTGTGACTTGGTAGCGGCCCACGGCGAACACTTTCCCGAAGTAACTACTCACTCCGGAGCTTGCCCCGGAGCCGGACGAGCCGCCCAGACCTCCACTCTCCGACCGGGGCATCCGAGAGAACTTCTTCATCCTGTGCCTCTCCTTCTCCGACCTGGGGATCACCTTATCCAAAAATGAAACCAGTCCAAATTTAGCTCGGCTTCTGGTAACCCTCGTCTCCTATCTACTTATGAGATATCTCGTCTTTTTCTGCATGCTCCACGTTTTTTTATGGAGAGTGATTTACAGTCGGTTCCAATGCGCAATCCGACCACTCCAGCGCAATAACATCAAAACATGGGTCGCAACTGGCGTTGTTGGCTAATGCGACTTAGCCTAAATGAGCCAAAACAGCGTGTGTTCAACTGTTTCTTCTCCAAAAATGGCTCGAAATCAATAGTTAGAAGGGTAAAAAATAGTATTTGTGATGAGCGGAGACGTGGTTGGCTGCAGATCCCGCTCGGTGGAGCCGGAGCAGCGCGGTTGGGTCACACGCCGCTCAGGCTCGGACTTGTCTCCACTCCTCTCGGGGCGAAGCTAGTTGTTGCTAATCAGCGGCTAACGACATTCGCGCCGCTGCCACCTCGAAACAGACAATGCGATAAGGTTAATACAAAAGTCACAGTCACCGCTAACTCGTCGTTCGTCATTTAAAAAGCCCCCGTTGAGGTTTGGCGTAACCGTGGCCACATTGTGGATAAAGTTTGTGGTAAATGTTGCAAACAGCAGCGCTAGTGCTGAGAGGAGGGGGCTCGCTAAAGGCCAGGCGTTTCACTCCGGGGCGGGGCTTCATATGTGACGTCACGCAGATGGTCCAATGTCATTTTTGTGATGGTGAAAATAAAATGATGATGATGATACTCAAGTCTTACGTAGCGCTTTTCCAGACGCTCAAAAACGTTTTACAATTTCGTGTATTTTTCATTCACTTCACAGTTTGTGGTGGTAAGCTGCCACAGCTGCCCTGGGGCAGACTGATATAGCAAGCAATCGGCACCACACACCACCACTTTCATACTAGGTAATGTGAGTGAAGTGCCTTGCCTAAGGACACAACAACAATTTCCCAGCAGTCTCCCATCCACATACTCACCAGGCCCGACCTTGCTTAGCTCCTACATCTGACGAGCTCAGGCTTTGACAAGGAGGTTTGGCCACTTTTTAAATTCAATATATTTATTTTGTAGTTATTGGTGACTGCTAAAATCCAAAATGTTTATGTTATGTTGTATGTATTATGTTGTATGTAATGTTATGTTTAAAATGTTTATGATTCCATTACCTGATAAACAAAGCAGAAAATTGTTGGTTGTTTAAATAATCCCTTTGTCTGTTAGGCATAATTTTGTATATTTATTACCATTATTATTATCTTTATTATTATTATTATTATTATTATTATTATTATTATTATTATTATTATTATTATGGCATTGTATTATTACTATATGTATTTTTTTTTATCCTTAGTGTGTATTTATTTATTCTTCTTTGTATATGCCCACCAAAAGGGGATTTCAATGAAAACAGGTGGAAGATGTGGGGGTCTATAAAGGGGAAAAAATGTAATCAAACTGTAACTTGTATAACTGCAATTGTTTTCAACACCTGATTGAAAAAATTGATCACAAAAACAAAACAGAAAGTAAATAATCAACATATTAGTAATGAAGGTTACTCATAAAGGTGTGTCTACTGACAATAGAGCCACCCACCAAAGTCCAATGCCAGTGCTACAATAAGAAAAACAAATATATAAAACTTTTTTTTCTTACTGTATTATAATAAAACGTATTATTATTATTTATTTATTTATTTATTTATTTATTTATTTTTATCAGCACAGGCAAGTTTATAACTGACTTATAACTAAGTAGCATAAATAAAATGCTTCAAACGAGGATGGCCTCTGCCTATCCCCATATTCTCAGTATAAACCAGTGGCAATAAATGACATTTTAAAACAAACTAACCAACATTATCTTTTAAATAATCTTTGCCAGATATTCTGCATATTATGATGTATACTAAAACTTCACAACTCATTTAATTCCCCTGAAAAGTATGGGGTATGTTCTACTAAAACACACCCACTGCACAAAATGCCTAGGATTTAGAGACTCCAAGGATGTAGAGGTGGGTGGTTTGTTATTTACCCAATGAGAGACAACCCAACCTGACATCTCCCCGCCCTCTGTCTGAATTCTGCAGCCTGATTGGACTGGTGAGAATAGAGGAAGTCCACAGCTGCCTGTCATTGAACTGTAGAAATGTCAGAAAAACCAAAATAAAAAAGTATTAACAATGGGCGTTATTTGAAGAGAGATAGACAAACTAATTCCCTCGCAAATTAAGCACAATAGATGTTAGTGTTGAGTTGCCTATGCACTAAATTATGGTTTCTGGCCCATCTGTTTTTCAAATAAAGTTCCCAGTCCTTTTAAAAGAACAGTATGTAATCTGTGCTCTTACAGTTTGAAAAAGGGTAACTGAGCCTGGGTTGCCAGTGCCTATACCTGCCATTTTCTCATTCTCAGCATATGGACAACCCAGGCCTCATGTGAAAGCTCAAAACCTCCAGAATTCACTCCCTGAACTGCAGAGGCTGCACTAGCACTGATTCATGATTGTCTGCAAGTGCTGGGATTTAGGTAGAGACAATTCCGATCAGAAAGAGGCATTTTAGGTTTAAACCAACTGAATTTCTGCATTGAACTGGCAACCCAAATTAGAGACTCATGTGAGACTCATTCTGTTTTCTGATTGAATAATCTTCACCATCACGCCCAGTGTTTTGTGGCTAAGATTAAATCATCATTACAGGTGTTATCATTAAAAGCTATATTTGAATTAAACATGTTTACCTCATAGTATTTACTCTCACAAAGTTATATATATAAAAAAAAGACTACAACAGCCAAAAACATCCATATTGACAAGACCCAAGTAAGTCTAATCAAATTGGGCATATAAACAGGGCGAAGGTGATTAAATAAATACACAGTAGTACTAGATGAGCTGAAGGAAGAGTCTGTATAGTCCGGCCACTCTGCCAACAGGACTCACAGCAGATCATATGTAACGTTAAAATGTTGTACAATCAATGACAGTGGATATACAATGGATAATCGCTATTTAATAATCTGGTAACAAACTTTTAAACATATGTCGGCACCTGTTTTTAATGTTTTATACAGACTTATATACTTATTTGTTGTGTTTGTTTTTGTTTGTGTTGTATTTTGAACAGGACACCTATGAAAAAGAGAGTCTGGGTGCTCTCATCAGGTGTATAAATAAAAAGAAAAGAAGATATGGTACAGAGGAGGGACAGTGTATATATAGTACAGAGGAGGGAGGGTGAGTATATGGTACAGAGGAGGGACAGTGTATATATGGTACAGAGGAGGGACAGTGTATATATGGTACAGAGGAGGGAGAGTGAATATATAGTACAGAGGAGGGAGGGTGAGTATATGGTACAGAGCAGGGACAGTGTGTATATGGTACAGAGGAGGGACAGTGTATATATAGTACAGAGGAGGGACAACGTATATATAGTACAGAGGAGGGAGGGTGAGTATATGGTACAGAGGAGGGACAGTGTATCATACAGAGAAAGCCCAAAGTGGAGAGTTATTGATGTAGTGAACGAGGACATGCAGTTAGATGAATATGAGACCGGATATAATGTGTTTTTGTCAGTCAAATCTAATTCCCTTTCATTATTACTTTCATTATTACTTAATAAAGCTCAAATTGTTGTTTTAAAGAACAGGAAATGCCCCGTGCTTCCTTATATAAGAGGGAAAAGCACAAGTTTCAAGTACGTGTAGAATTTTGGCATAATTTGACCCAGATATGAAGGGGAGTTTCTGCTTTAGCCGTAGAGAAAAACAAATGTTCAGATCATTTCATATCGTCAATAATAACATAAGAGTAAGAGAAAAACTCAAGAAGGAGAGTAAAAGTATGTAGTATCCTGGGAAGTAAATGTAATTGAGTACTACATAACTTTTTTGACCACATCTGTAAGTACACAAAAGAAATGTATCAGGAAGTTTGAACCAACACCACACTAAACTATGCTTCATTACACTGAGTCATTATTTTATCTGTGCAAAAGTAGTTCTGATGGGGTCTATAGGCTGGGTTGCACAATAGACATGGAGCAGCACATGGTGGAGGGTATTACATAAGAGCAGGAGGAGGCTGGGGACACGTGACTCACTAAACGCCGCTGTCTGGGCTCGTCCAGGTTCTGCAGATCTGCATTTGACACACTTTTGTTTCCCCATCATACTCAAGTCCACGGCGCCATCTGGTGGTGAAAGGAGGGAGGACATGCAATGGTTTTGAAATCAGATCTTCATACTAGGGCTGTAGTCAACTAAAGAAATTCTTGGTCAACTAAAAACGTGTCCTGCTGATCGCTTAGTCAGGTAAAATGAGGGTGTGGCAAAAGTTATATTGCGTATCTGAACCAAACACCAAACTCAAAATTATTTCTACTTGCCAACTGCCAGAATAATGAGAGGATATTTTTTAGACAATTTTTCATTACTTTCGTCAAACACAGAAGTTTACATACATTTCATTAGTATTTGGTACCATTGCCTTTAAAGTGTATGACTTGGGTCAAATTTTTTTGGATGTCCATCCACAAGTTTCTCATAATAGTTGTCAGGAGTTTTGGCCCATTCCTCCTGATAGAACTGACATATCCGAGTCAGGTTTGTAGGTCATCTTGCTCACACATGCCTTTTCTGCCCATACATTATCAATAGCATTGAGATCAGGGCTTTGTGCCAGTTTGGCATTTATGCTTCGGGTCATTGTCCATTTGGAAGGCCCATTTGTGCCTAAGCTTTAACTTACTGACTGATGTCTTGAGATGTTGCTTCAGTATTTTCACATATTGTTCCTTCCTCATGATCCCATTTATTTTGTGAAGTGCACCAGTCCCTCCTGCATCAAAACAACCCACAGAACCTACTATTCATACATTACCAACCAATATTTCATTATAGAAAGCAGGCAGATTTTCTTTTTCACTTAAATTGAGGTCTTAAATGTTCTCCGCTCCATAGACCCAAATAAGTCCACAGGAGCTGATGACCTTGATCCAAAACCTTTATTACTAGTTGCCCCATATTTAATTCAGCCTCTTTTACATATTTTAATGTATCACTTCAAATGGCAGATTTAAAGTGATATAGCACATTTTGTCTTTACACAAAAGGTGAGACAACTAAAAATGTAAATAATTTCTGGCCAATATCTAAATTATCTTGTCAAAAACCTTTAGAAAAGTTTGTTGCAAATCAAGTTAGTTTATTTAAATAAATGCTCCATCTTATTATCAATCAGGTTTCAGAAAAGGGCATAGTCCTGTCACTGCAAACACAAAAGTCTTAAATGACATTTTCTCAGCCCTTGATGATGAATAAATTGTGTAGCTCTGTTTATTGATTTAACTAAAGCTTTGATTCAATCAATCATAAAATCCTCTTGAAGTGCCTGAAGCATAGTGGTTTTGACAATGCTACAAGTGATTAGTTCCAAAATAATCTTTCAAGCTGAACCCAGGCAGTGGTAGCTGATGCATGATTACATGATAGTTCGGAGCACCAGTGTGTCAGCCTTTTGTAAACATGAGTAGAAGTCCTGATCAGTCATATATTTAGTCCTCTTTAAGGGTCGGTTAGAGCCAGTGTGCTCCTCTGGTCGTCGGGCAGGTCGTAGTAAACTCTGTGAGGATCCAGCTGTTTCCTGAACTGAACGAGATCCTCCATTTTAAAGGAGTCGCTCTGCCCTGTCCACACGGTCAGACTGTACCTGCAACAGCAAAAAAAAAAACACTGTCAAAGTCACAATTTTCTTCTGAATGAAAGAAATATTACTGGAACAGGAGTTAGAAACGTGGATGATGTTTTGTTCAAGCTCACTGGCCAGCACAAAACATTCAAGCATTAATTTAGGACTCATTTAACTACTTTTCTTAGTCTTTGTATTTTATAGAACTAAGCAATTGCAACATTGACTTTCTTAATTCCAAAAAGACCTTACACAATGGTTGCTTATGTTGTCATTTGGTATTTTGGTTCTCAAACCAAGTATCCAATAAGAAAGCAATGTGAGGCTCAGACCTTAGAATGCCAGATCCTACAACTAAAACCATTTGAAAATAAAAAAGAAGGGTGGTTCTCTCTGATCTGAATACTTACTACCAAACATCCTAACCCTAATCCTAGTCTATAGCAACCCAGGTTCAGTAGTGATGCAAGTACAACATTATAATCATTTTAAAAGTGCATTGTCAGTTAAGAATATATAGGCCCTCAAAATGTCTTGGGCATAGCACTTAACAATAACTGGGTGAAAATGTCTTCCTTCAGACTCTATTGTGGAGCTGTACCTGTGCGACTGCTGCAGGAGCCAGAGCAGCTGAGGCACGGACTGGCCCATCAGAGCCGCTCGAACTGGGAATGTCACGGGATTATTCACTCCTCTACAAATCTGCTCCATCTCACGCACCATCTCCCAACTGTAACCTGCAGATCAGACAGAGGAAAATAGGTTTAGTCGGCTTTCTTATTTTACTTCAAATCATATTACTCACTGCACTGTACGGGTCTTTGAGTGTGATGTCTTTTGATTGTACCACAGACAGACTTGACAGTTTGGGCTTCCTATCAGATAGTAGTTTGACAGATGTGTTTTCAAGCCAGTTTTTACAGCAAACTCTTTTTTTAATTGGCAATCGGGAAGTTACTTTTTAGAGATTTGTTGGTGAACAAAAATCTAGTGACCACCATGTACTTGATACAAAAAATATATAAACGCAATTTGCTTTCAGAAAATGAAAAGCTTTTTGGATCTTGTTTTTGAGGGGAACAATTTCTTTCTTTATCTTTATTTACACAGGGGAACTCAATGAGAGCTCTGTTCAAAAAGCAATACAAGTCAATATACAACATTAAAAACAGATGCAGTTGTGACTATAAAAGTTTGTTACCAGATCATTAAATAGTGATTGTGTCACCAAAGTATTCAGTTTTACTTGATCTTGAAATATATTCATTTTTTGTGATCTGGTAATAAATATTCCCATATCAATAATTAACAAGCAGGTGAGATATTCTATGAAGTAGCCCCTTAAAATTACATTTTATACAGTGCTGCTCTTTTCTAAGAGGCAGCAAGGGCCAACCCACTTTTCCATAAAGAATACTGTGATGGGTTTCAAATCCATCACCTGTAATGAAACAAAGGGCCAAGTGAAAGAATGGATCCAAATGTTTCAAAGAAGAGGCTGAATAGCTCCATAATCCAGTACAGAAAGAAAGTTTGCCTGAACAATTTCTTTTCTGTAACTTAATGGGATTTGTTTTGGTATTAAAATGATAATTTAGATTTTACAAGAGTAAGAGTTATCAGCTCTTGTTTCAGGTTTAAAAAGGTTTAAAAAGTAACAATAACTGATTTCAAAGTAGCTGAACCACCTCCTTCACAGCCCATACCTGGGTTGTCTGCTCCGGGGGTCCACCCGGTGGTCCATCCCAGAGACAGCACAGTGTCCTCAGGCAGAGTCCCCACAGCGGACAGGAACCTCTGGGGCTCTAAAGGGGAGGCCACACCCCCGGGACCAGGCAGTATGTCTGCATTCATCCACACGGGACGAGACGAGTGGCCCAGGATCTGCTCCAGCAACTCCACAGAGGGGCCCACGGCCTCCAGCCTGAAGGGTAGATGAGCGGAGGATTAAAATGACTTTGGCAGTATATCATATTTAGTACAGATAATTTGGCATGTCACAAAAATAAATAAGTAAAATATAATTACATGAGCAGCTCTTATTTTTGGGCATAGAGCTAATCTAATAGAGCTTTTAGACCGAAAAGTTAGGGTTATTTTCATTGTTTCCTTAGTTTGTATCTTGCCTCTATGTGTCCGTCACTCTTTCTGCCCCAACACCCTGTTTTATTGGCTGGTGCTGTGGCAGAGATGTTTTGTGGACATATGACTGAGCAACTCAAAGTCACACTGATAACACACGAGGAGGGCAGTGTATTCAAAATACAAGGATCCAAAGTCAGGGAGACATAAATCAGGCCCTAAATCAGGCAAATTATCCTGTAATGTCTGGCAGGCTTTAGGTAACTGACCTCTTAAAGTCCAGTTTGATTCCCTTGTGGTTAGTTTTGAGCTCCTGAAGCCACGCCCCCAGAGTGATGTCACTGTCTGTCTGTGGGGGGTGGGCCATGATTGGCTCTTTAGGCTCTAGAGCTCGCATTAAAACGTCAGCCTCAAGCATCAGGGTCGAATCTGGAGAGATAGATGTGATTTTTGATAAATATACTGGAATTATTATGTGTAATGAGATGAAAATAAAATGTTTTTTTTATTTGTTAAAATTTTAAAATCCTGTACAGCTCTGAATTTCAAATGGTGAATATTGATTTTACTGATAACTGTAGAGTTGATTTATTCCTTAATCCAAATAACTTTATATATGATGTAAGGTAGTGACAAAAAGGATCTGAATCCTCATGACCTAAACCCCTGCACCTGCAGCCAATCATGAATCAGTGCTAGTGCAGCTTCTGCAGCTCAGTGAGTGAATTCTGGAGGTTCTTTATATTTTATACAAATATCAATATGCTTTTCATCATATTTAAGTGTGTTATTACAATACAAAGGCTTGTGAGAAAAAAAAAATTCTGACTGGAATGCAAATTCTAGCTACAGTTTTAAAAAATAAATTAACATGGAGTAGTTTCCATAAAAGTAAACATGTCACCTTGTAAAGCCTCTGTGAGTTTACTTCTGCTGTTCACGGCGTGGGCCCACGTGATGTCCGCTGCATCTTCTCTTTTGATCAAATCAAGGCTCCGGAAATAATCCAAAGTGTGATCAGACATCTCCTCTGCAAACACACACCTGTCTGTTAGCATCACAGGCTAATCTGCTAGCTCCGGGTGGATGTTCAGTAGTTTTAGCGCGTTACCTTTGGCTCTCCACAGCGCAAAAACAGTCACACAGCCGGCCAAGAGAAACAGCACAGCACAGCCCAGGCCCACCTTTCTTTTCATGCTTTAGAGGCGAAAAACAGACACATTTTGGAGCGCTAACTTAAAATTTGTATAGCCGCTATGTAAGAAGATTAGGATGTAGCGCCACCTGCTGGTTTGGAAGTGGAACATAGAGTGAAAATGGTAAGACTTTATCGACTTTTGGGTTTTTGGGGTTTTTTTTTTGCTAAGAATGGAATTTGTTTTGTTTTGTGCAGGAATATTTTTGTAATGTAATATTAAAGTACATCGCTTTAGAAAGGCGCAGAGACAGATGTGGACTGCAACTTGTCCAGTACTCATTCATTTCTATTATCTAAAATGTAATTAATTACAATTACACAGCTCGAATTATTCTCAATTACAAGTACAAGTACAGGTTTAAGAATCTATTCAAAAAAGTACAATTACCCAAAGGTCTACTCAGTTACAGTAATGTGACTATTTGTAATAAGTTAAATTTACCTGTGCTAATTTTTTATCATTAGCTGTTTGTGAAGAAAAGTAAAAAAATAATAATAATAATAAAAATACAGGAATTAGGGCTGAGTTCTGAAAAAAACCCTCTAACAAATAAAGCCATTGTCATATGCTTTTATTTGTCAAATAATAACTTTCCAACCATTAAAATTATAAATGTTATCCAAGTTGTTAAACCAGCGAAAACTAGCCAAATCTGAAATATAATTATGTTAACTACATTTAATTGAAATGTTTAAACTGTCCAGTGATGTATGAAGTACTCAATTTTGAGGTAAAAAGTTACTCAAGTAAAAGTCTACTTAAGTAAAAGTATTTAAATACCCATGTAAAAGTACTTTAAGTGAAAAAGGTTTAAAGTATTTCACGCAAGTGTTTTTAATTTGTTAAATTTAGTGATATGGATTAAAAAATGTAGTGATATGGATTTAAAAATTATACATATATTAATTTTTTATTTTTTTTTTTTTTTTTGTATGAATTTTGTGTATTTATTTTTGTTTGCTCAAAGCCAAAGCTTGAATTTGAACCCTTTAGTCAGGATGTTACCATGAACATGCTAAAAATAACCCCTCAAATCATATGAAAAGTACTTTTTTACTTTTCAGTCCAGTTCAAAAATGTATTGGAGTAGAAAGTACAAATACCTGCTCTCAAATGCAGTGAAGTAGAAGTGAAAAGTATCAACTGTAAAATGTACAGACAACTAAAAATTCAACACTATCTAGCACTATCCATGGTGCTTAACAAATTGTGTTTTTGTATTGTAGTGTTTATATTCTATTATTTTTCTTACTGTTATATTGTAGATTTTTAGCTTCACTTTTTTTTGCCTTTTTTTATTTTTTATTTGTATCTGTGAGCTGAACTGGGTGTCATATCAATTCTGTTATAAGACAAAATGTTTTTGTTTAAATCTTTCAAAAATAGTAACAGTAAATAGTGCAGTTGTTTTTCTGACATAATGGTGGGATTGAGGCGGCTGTGTTTATCAGACTGATAGAAGTGGGTAGAGTAGCCAAAAACTGTACTCAAATAAGAGCAACAATTACTTCAAAATGTTGTTACTCAAGTAAAAGTACAAAGAGTAAGGAGTAAGGTACTCAAGTAAGAGTAACTGGACAAGTATCTGATTTATAGTTTGTAGTTAATGTAATTGGAAGAAGAAAACATTAAATAAAGCACAACATCTGGTATTTTCAAAAAACAGACACAAAAATGAGACAAACTTAATCATATCTGAAGGAGCGGTGCAAGAAACACAAATCATTTCATATTGATAACAGAAAGCTTTTGTCACTTGAAGACTTACTCACAGTGGGAAGAGGAACCAAATATTTTACTGAAATAAGAACACTGCTACATTGTCAAATATATTAGTAGTACAAGTAAAAGTATGGCATCTGAAAACTACTCTGAGAAGTTTATTAAAAAGTTACTCAAGTAAATGTAACTGAACTGTAACTAATGCCATAGTACCACCTCTGCTGATAGGAGCCCAGAGCCTTTAAAACCACGGAGAGACAGAGACAGACGTGACAGACACATCCACACTGCAGGTAAGATCACGTGTCATAGTTTGATTTGAGACAGCTATCACTTTTCTGTGTTTTTCTTCGAAGTTTCCTGAATTTCCCCTCCTTTGGGAGTGAATGAAGTACTTATCTATCAATCTTAAGACTCTGAGATATGAGGGTCAATGAGTAAAAAGTTACTCAAGTAAAAGTATCACATGCAAAAATCTACTAACTAACTATGAGTGTTTATGTACCCACTTGAAAATGTACTTTAAGTGTAAAAAGTTATTCACACAAGTGTTGTTGTAGTGATATTAATTAAAAATGATACAGATTTTGGTCGAGTCTGAGTGATAAAAGCTTTACATTGACAAGACAATAACTTAAAACTTTACCTTTATTGTAGATTTTTATAATTTATGTAGCTTTACTAATATTGTTTTTTATACAGCTGATTTTTGCTTTATAGGTGTTTTGTCTGATGTTTTGACTCTCTTTTTACTTTGTTACTTTGAGCATCTGGAAAACTGCTAGCCTCTGAGCCAAAGCCGATATTACAATACAGTGACTGTGCATTACTCATTCACTTTCCATTCTAAACAGGCGGCCAGAGCATAACCATCAATCTCTTATCTTCTTATCTACAGACCTCTGTTTATTTCATACCACTTTGGGCTGTACTCTGCCGCTTTCCTCAGAAGTGTCACGTGATGTTCCTGTGATGTGTGTGCTCAGCTGATTTAAACACATTTCAGTGCTGAAGGTGCTCCTTCTTGGAAAAATAGGATGACTTCTTCTGTCCAGCTTCTTCAGATCTGTCCCAGGTGTGAGAAAGTCGCCCCGGTTTAGTCTGGTCGGCCTGTTTCTGTATCTTAATGGCCTCCCTGATCCAACAATGGATCAGGGACTTCTTGCTTCCTGTGCCCATGACTTTAGGATTATCCCAATTCATGAGCTGGTTTTTACTCTTGCTGGGGTCTGAGATTGTAGACTTGTCGTTTAGTGCATTGGGTGCATATTTTGGTTGTTTCTTTTTCACATTCGGTCATAGGGGGTGTACCAACTTTCTCACACCTGGGATACAATTCTGAAGAAGTCAGACAGCAGATGGTGCTGTCTTTCTACTTGGAGCAGTACCAAGTAGGAAAAAGTGCAGAGAGTTTCAAGAGAGCTGCCCACACTGTGAAGGGATGAAGTAAAAAGAGGTCTGTACTAAGAGCCTAAAGAATAAGTATATCAGAGACCTATTGAATCTAAACCCCCTTAAGCAAGGTGAGTGAAGGACACAACAAGATCTTTATCCCCTGAGTCACTGTCAGACAGTATCAATTGAACATACATGATGTGAGATAGTGAGCTTTGCACAGATGTTATGTTCATCCCGGCAGATTATGAATGTCACAGTAAAACAATGAAAAGAAGCAAAGCACGACCTGTATCACAGTCTATAATCACAGCTATATGTTATTATGATGTCAAGACAACTTTAAAAAAACAAAAAAATAGTTTGAACAAATCATCATACATGTGGTCCAGATGTCGAGCTACACTGTTGCAACTCTCTAAATTAACATGCTGCACCACTGAAGACCTCAGACCCCCCTTAGCTCCCTCTACTCAAAATGGCTACATTAACATTCGTCTCCTTTCTTTCCTCTTCTCTCCCTCCCTCCTCAGTCATGACCTCCTCTTCCTCCCTGCTTGTCCTCCTCCTGGGTGTGTCCCTTTCCTTTGCTCAGGTGAAGATCTACAACCTGCGTGCCAGCGACCTGCCCTCGAACATCTTGTCCACCACGGACGGCTATGTCAAGGTGTTCTGTGGCTCTACGCAACTTGGGGAGACCTCAGTGAGGGACAACGATGCTAACCCCTGGTGGGAGGAAGAGTTTTCTTACTTCTACGCCCAGGAGAACGACGTTCTGCGGCTGGAAGTGTTCGATGAGGACATCCTGTTCGATGACCTGCTCGGAGTGTGTCAGCGCCAGCTCAAAGTGGGCTCGTACAAACACGACTGCTTTCTGAACAAGGGAGGAACACTGCATTATGAATACACACTCAGTGCTCCAGTTCAGAAGTAATAATGCTCAATAAACTACCATCTGGCAACATAAGACTAGAGTTTTTATTTAGACCTGAGCTAGTCCTGGAGTAGACCTGGTTTAGACCTAGTTTAAACTTAGTTTAAACCTGGAGTAGTCCTGTTTTAGACCTGGTTTAGATCTGGGGTAGTCCTGGTTTAGACCTGGGCTAGTCCTGGTTTAGATCTAGCTTGGCTCACCCCAGTGGCCACATTGATGTGTAGCACATATCAAATTCTACACATTTGTCAATCTGGCGTGTTTCTCTCGTCTGACATGACGGTGGGCCACTCGTTCAAACACTTATCAATATGAATCACAAGTCGCTGGTTTTATCACGACTGATCATTCTAATGGTAATTTCAGAGCCTATAAATAAATAACAGCAAAAACTGAAATAATCTACACACAAAATGAGGGCGTCTTTACTACCAAATGTGTCTTTATGTTACATTTAACTTTTTATGAAAGTTAGCATTAGCATTGAGATGAGTGTGAGCAGACACCCGTTTACCCGGGACAGTCCAAGTTTTGTTGTTTACCGCGTCAAAATGCAATGTTTGTAATGAGCTGATCTGGGACCTACACAAGTCTAAACTAACTGCATGGCAAGATGGATTCTCGTGATATTAGTGAGTTTACAAACTCATAAGAATCCATTTTGAAATGTTGGTGTGACAGGTCCGGCTGCTGGTGGGCCGGAGACTGGACCAATCACAGAGCAGCATCAAGGTTTGAGCGGAAGCCAAAGGTGGAGCTCCCAAACAAACCAAAAGAAACATGGCAATGCGGACAGATCTACTTCAGCCTATTTTAGTAAAAAATACAGACTATTTAGTTTGTGAAAAATGTTCAGAAGGTAGTACATCTCTCTTCACTGCGCCATACAGACACCTACTGGAGCAATATGGCATTACATCTGTAACTGAACAGTCAGATATTTGCCCTGAAATGTGAATGCTTTGAGCACGTGCAGCTGAAGGAGTGAACTGAGGACATGAGGGAGGAACCAGAGTTTAAAACCAACACAGACCTGGGCTGGACCACTACTGCATCACGGTAAGAACTCATACTGCAGCATCAGCTTTTTGTTTCTGATGTTACAACAATATCATATTTATGCTTAGAACTTTTTGAAACATAATTCACAATCAGTACACTCTAGAAAAAAATTACTGCAACTAAGAATCGCAAATTACTGAAGAACAACAAGAAATGAGGATACTGAGGACAGCTTATGAGACTCTTTTTGTTTATCATGGTTTGAGCCATTTAATCATTCTGAGAGCTTGTACCTTTATTGATATTTTGTAATCAGAAACACCTGGTTGTAATCATGGCAGTCATGTGTGATATCACCAAGTACCTCAAATCACAGTGGCCACTGAAGCCAGGACACACCCATTTTTATTAATTTTAATTTATTAATACTCTGTCACACTGTACAGTATATTTCTTAATGGTGTCTGAAAACTACTCTGAGAAGGTTGTTAAAAAGTTACTAAAGTAAAAGTAACTGAGTAATGTAACTAACCGTAGTACCACCTCTGCTGATAGGAGCCAGAGCCTTTAAAAGCACGGAGCGACAGAGAGAGACGTGACAGACTACACATCCACGCTGCAGGTGAGTCAAGTATCATAGTTTGATTTGGTCATTTTACCCTAAGTTATATAAATGAACTTTTTCAAAATTAAGAACAGCTCTCAGATTTTAATGTGAAGTTTTATATCGTTGTTTTTATATTTATATTGTAATTAATTTATGGTAGTGGAGATGATACATTTACAGACATTTACTTCTGGACACATTTTACTCGCAGTTTAGGCCTACTTCATTTTTGAGCATAAACTCAACAGCGATTCCACTGTCTGTGAGTCAGTCTAAGTGACAAAAGCTTTATGTTAAGACAATATAACAACTTCAAATATGCATTTGTTGAACTTATTTTTCAGTATTGATGGTCTTTTTCTGATACACCTGATTTTTGCATTATTGATGTTTTGTCTGCCAAATACTTACTCTTTTACTTGACTCTTTTATTTGTTTCTCTGTTTGTTTATACTTTTTTACCAACAATATTTGGCTCCTGTAGCACTTTTCCATATGCTCAAAGTCACTTTACACTGACACTGCATTACTCCTTCACTGTCCACATTACACTGAACACCCATGTAGGTCACAATTTTTAAGTTTGATTTAATGATGAAGAAAATATAGGCGATAAACAATAATACTGAAACAAATTTATGTATCTGATACAATACAATAATAATACATAATCCTGCTTTGGGCAGGATTATACCCCAGAAAATATTCTAAAAGTACAATATTGTTAAAAACATAAGCTGGAATAAATAAACAGTTGACTGAAACACTTCAGTAGTTAGTATCTATGAGTCAAGTAGTAAAAGTTAGTCTTAGGTACCCATGACAAAGATTGACCTCCCAAAAATGAGTTCCATTTATCATTTGTTGAACGCTAAGTCAATATAGTAATTATCATGACAGATCTACACACATGGTGTTGGGAAGTAGCCAGCCATAGCATAACCATCGATAATTCATGCCTACACCAGATTCAAACTTAAGGAAGGCAAGTGAAGTGTCTTAAAGTCACAACAAGGACACTAGGTTTCTAAGCCCTGAGCCTCTGCGTGGAGATGTAGTGAAGTACATGATGTGAGATAGTGAGGTTTGCACAGATGCTGTGTTCACACTCTGTACAGACTGATAGAGTGGGACCCAGCCTGCTGTCCGCTCCAGGAGAGGGACTCATAAAAGGACAATTCCACTTCGCTGTAATCAAAACATCAGGGCTGGGAAAAGTTTGGGGAGGCCATGGAGGAAGACTATTGGTCGGCTTCAAAAAAATTCGGGGAGAACATCTGGAGCCTCAGGATGCAGTGCTTCACCAACACGTTTACAGTGGGGAGAACTTTTGACTTGTGCCCATGACTTTAGGATGTTGTTTGATGGTTGAAGGAACACTCCTTAATTGGTGCTGAGATCTTCTTGCTGAGAGGTGTGAGTGCTAGCCACTAAGCCACTGTGCCGCCATAGCTAAAGTCATTTTCATAGACAACTTCAACCCTTTTCCTCATATTTTACTATGCCTGTTTTAGAACACAGCACTTGAACCTGTTTATAAAATATATTGGATCAATGTGGGCTCCCTAATACCCAGCATGGTTTGATTTCAGATGAAAAATAGTGGCTATTTTGTTCATAATTTTTCGCATAATAAAATATATTTCCTTAAAGGATATTTGTGTTAAAAATAGAGCAGTTGTTAAGCCAATATTTTACAAGGCAAGAACAAAGCCTGCTTATATTAGACCATTAGACCAGACTAGGGCAGCAGTAGCTCAGTGGCTAAGCGTTCGTTCACCAGTCAAAGCGTTGGAAGCCCATCTCATCTCTAATTCTTTTGCATTTGGACAAGACACTTAACTCATTAATGTATGAATGAGTTTGTGTGCTAATATGACTACAGTCTGATGCATTTATGTGCTTCATGTGTCATTACTAACCTCCCCCCTCTCCTTTTCTCCTACCCAACCTTCCCTCTCTGCCCCGTTTTCCCCTCCCCTCTCAGTCATGATCTCCTCTTCCTCCCTGCTTGTCCTCCTCCTGGGCGTGTCCCTGTCCTTTGCTCAGGTGAAGATCTACAACCTGCGTGCCAGCGACCTGCCCTCTGACCTGCTGGGCATCACAGACGGCTACGTCAAGGTGTTCTGTGGCCCCGCGGCGCTCGGAGAGACCACGGTGAAGGACAACAACGCCAACCCCTGGTGGGAGGAAGAGTTCACCTACTTCAAGGCCCAGGAGAACGACGTTCTGCGGCTGGAAGTGTTTGATGAGGACTTCCTGATCCACGACCTACTCGGAGTGTGCCAGCGCCAGCTCAAAGTGGGCTCGTACAAACACGACTGCTATCTGGAGAAGGGAGGAACGCTCCATTATGAATACACACTCAGTGCTCCAGTTCAGAAGTAATAATGCTCAATAAACTACCATCTGGCAACGTAAGACTAGAGTTTTTATTTAGACCTGAGCTAGTCCTGGAGTAGACCTGGTTTAGACCCGGTGTAGACTTGGGGTGGATTTGGCTTAAACCAGGACTATTCCAGGCAAATAAACTACGATCCCCTGAGGCAGGCCTGGAATAGTTCTGGTTTCGAAGTAGTTTAATCAAGGACATATTTATGGAAAAGTGCACTGTACACACATGCTCAATGCTCCACCACGGAACAATAAACACACAATAAACTAAGATCTGGAAATCCAGGACAGGAGTCTTTGTACTGGTTTAGACCATAGACTATATAAGTATACATAGCTAACCTGCTAGCTGCCACGTTCCAAATAGGAAGTAAGCATTGGTGCGATTCGGCTCCATCGACTTTGGTTCCAATTGACTTTCTGCTGAAAATTGCTCCTCTCTGAACCTTGCTTTTTTTGGTCTTAAAATGTCCACATTAAACCACTCTACATAATCCTGGTATTTACATTTAGCTATTTTGTCCATAAATCAGAACATAAACATTAATAACAGACCAATGAGCTGCCTTCTTTCGCTGAGGTCGGTCTCGTATCGCATTAGCAATAGGTTTGATTGACACTGTTGCTAAGCACTGGCTCCCTGCCACTCCGTCAACAGCCTTGCTCCTGATTGGCTCTTTGGTTGCTTTAGTCCTCCAAATTCCAAATGTAGAACTCAGCCTCAAATTAGCTGCTATAACTGCCGGCTGCGACTGGCTTCATTTGGCTCGCGTTGAACGCTATGGATGATGTTACGCCCTTAGTTCCCTTCTTTCACCATTTCAGACACCTACTGGAGCAATAGGGCATTTCATCTGTGACTGAACATTAAATCCACAGGTCAAACTGAGTGGAACCTATAAGGGCTGCACAGAAATCAATCAAAATATAGAGTTGTTAAGTGTGATGTCGGTTCCAGTTCCATCAGCTGACTACATTATTTGCATATCTGATCGGTGTGCATACGCTTTAGAAACATAACTGTCTCTTAGCAAAAACGAAGCTAGAAATCAACTGTGAAGTTTCTGGTTGGACCCAGAAGTGACATCATCAAATGTCAAATGTTGCCAAAGTTTCCCAGTAGGAATTCTGAGATGGAGGGCTGCTCCAGTGTAAATGTACTTAATTTACTTAATTACTTAATTAATTTAATTACTTACTTATTTTAACTTAAACTAAACTTAAATAACTTAAAGTAAACTAAATAAATAAATAAATAAATAAATAAATAAATAAATAAATATATATATATATATATATATATATATATATATATATATATATATATATATATATATATATATATATATATATATATATATATATATATATATATATATATATATATATATATATATTTGAGAAAATACATGATAATGAAAAGGGTTTTTAGGTGTCTGGCCCATTACACACACCTACTGGCGCATTATGGCATTACATCTGTAGAAATTACCCTAAGTATAAACACAATATATTCACATGAAAAGTTGTTGGAAGTTGCTTTTAATTCTATGTCCAGGAAGCCACACTTGGAGCTGGTAGTGACGATTCAGATCAGAATCAGATCATTTTGCTTTAGAGTCCTCAACACCTAAACCCCAGCACATGCAGCCAATCATGAATCAGTGCTAGTGCAGCCTCTGCAGCTCAGTGAGTGAATTCAGGAGGAGCTTTCACATGAGGCCTGTCCATACACTGAGAATGACAACAATGTGTTTGTGTCCTCTATCTGCAGGTTAAAGTAGTGGCAAACCAGGGTCACTTGTGATTGTAAGAGTGCAGGCTACACACAATTAACTTTAACTTACTCCAGTTAAGTTCTGATTCAGTCCTGATACAGATTTTGTGTGGTTGGGTTGTGGTTTGGTCCTGGTTTAGGCTGGGTTTGGTTATTTGATGGCTCGGTCCACCTGATTATTTGTTTAGTCCTTTTTTGTTCCTGGTTTATTCCTGGTTTCTTCCTAGTTTAGATAAGTTGTTTTGAGATGATTAGAAAGTAAGATATCTTCTCTGAAATGTGAATGCTTTGTTCATGTGCAGCTGAAGGGGTGAGCTGAGAACATGAGGGAGGAGCCCAGAGTTTAAAACCAACACAAACTCTCTGCTCTGGGCAGGACCACCTCTGCTCCACGGTAAGAACACACACTACATCACCTGTAGTATTTAGACTGAACTGAAGACTATTTTACATCTTACCAACTGGATAATATCCATCTTTCCATTATTGTGTTATGTGTGCTCTGTCCTTTTTCAATCTACCATATTTTGTTCTTGTAATTACATTACAACTTCAAATTATAAATCAGATGTTATATCCAGACAGTTACTTTTACAATTATTCTTACTTGAGTAGTAGTTTCCCCAAGTTACTCTTTGTACTTTGACTTGAGTCATTTTACTTTGAAGTAATGTTCCTCTTGAGTACAGTTTTTGGCTACTCTTTAATGTGATACTTATAAGCTAATCAGGGTGAATGAATGCATAAGGTGAGTGAGGAGTGCAAACTGTTTAAAATGAACTAGTTCTGTTTTTTCATTTTTTTTTTAAGATATAAAAAATCAGGTACAGCACCTTTAACAGGACCTTTAGTTACACTGGAAGAAACATCTGGGGGAAGAGGGGCGATGTGTGGAGGACTAAAGGGAAGAGTGAGGGTGGTCTGGGGGATTAAAAAAGTGAGTGAGGGGGAAGAGAGGTGGGGTCTAGAGGACTAAAGGGTGAGTGTGGTCTGAGGAACTAAAACATTGATTATTAAATATATATTATATATAAATATGTATTAGAGCTGGCCCACCTGCTGTCACGCCAGTACAGTGCATGCATCTCTAATACTATGAATCCCAGAATGCTTTGCAAATGTGTTGCTGCCTTCTATTGACATTTATTAGCATCTGCTACCTGTCGCCTCCCCCTTCTGAAAAACATGCAGATATTGTTAAAATGTTTCAATAAATATTTAGTTGGCCCTCACCTTAGTCACAGTTTTTAATTATGGCACTCTGTGAATTTGAGTTTGACACCCCTGGACTAAAGGGGAGTGTGAGGGCAGTCTAGGGGACTAAAAGAGTGAGTGAGGGGCGGGGTCTGAAGGAGCAGTAGTAGTAGTAGTAGTAGTAGTAGTAGTAGTAGTAATTGATCCTCGTCTCTCTCTCTGTAGTTACCATGAGGGCCCTCTGTCTTGTGCTCCTGTATGCTGCTGTGTGCTGGGGCCAACTGCGGGTGTTTAACCTGAGGGCCAAGGGTCTCCCACAGGACGCTCTGGGTATTACAGATGGGTATGTTCGGGTCATCTGTCGGAACGACCTAGTGGGACAGACATCTGTGAGGAAGAACACCGTTGACCCCTGGTGGAAGGAAGAGTTCACATACTACTCGGCCGAGGAGAACTCCACCCTCAAACTGGAGGTCCACGACGAGGACCTGATCTGGGACGACCTGGTGGGGACTTGCCTGACCCAAGTCCAGCTCGGGACCCACCAGAACCAGTGTGCGCTGGAGAAGGGAGGCATGCTGTTCTATGACTACACCCTCAGCTAGACTATAGAGCGAGACACTCAGCGAGGCTCTCCACAGGGAGGTCACAGAATAAAACACTGGTTTTAAACCAAGAGATAGTCCTGTTTGTTTTTGATGATACTTGAGACCGTGTTGATTTCAGTTGATTCATGCATGCTTGAGTAATGCTGCAATTGAGGCTTCAGTGCAAACAAAAAAGTTTTCATCTATCTCCATGTGGATTTAGCATATAGTATAATTATATAAGTTCACTTGTCATAGTACTCCAGACACTGTTATCAGGCTATATATAATAGTGCAAATACAGAGTGGAGACTAAACCCTCTGACTCTACACAGAGGAGCCTGCACCCTCAGCTAGATTCTAGACCAGGAAGACTACACCTGAGCTGAGGCGTATGATATATAGGCTGTTTATATAGAGGTGTATAGGTGTATATGCTGAGGACAGACTAAATACATCACTGATCACTGCCAACAAAATGTGCCTCAGTGTTTTTTTTATTGAGGTTTAACACACACTCACACACTTTCCCTGGGTACACAGCATATGGCAAAACGTTATGAGGATGATTATTAGTTATTATTAATAATAAAAAATAAATATATTATTTGACAGTCTAGGTCAGGATTACAATGTAATCACAAGTCATGTCTATGCTATCTGCTTCCACTCTACTGTGATTGGTTAAATCCACCTGTCACTCACAACAGAGGCTGACCAATAAGAGGAGTGAGCGTGTCCTCTGCGTGTCCTTGTACGGAGCAGCTGCAGCTGAGACACAACCCCAGATAAACACATGTTCAGATGTGAGTGTAATCTGTTTCACACAGTGCTCCACAAATATAGACACAAATGGAAAAGTAAATTGGACTCCACATGTACAAGTTTAACCCTAGTTGGTCCTGTTTTTGTACCTTAACCTGGTTGGGTCCTGGTTCCTAAGCTTTTTCCATGCTTTGTGGATATACATTAATTTACTGACCCCAACTTTAATTAACCAAATTTAACCCATACCTTAACTTTATCTTTAACCACAACGTTGGTCTAACACTGAAGCATGTTTTATTATGGAGACCTAACTTCTGTCCCCATGAGGAAATGTCTCCACAACTCTGGATATACCCATCAGTAGTGAAGTGGTGAGTCTATAGACAGTGAATGAACTTTAAAAACACAAAGGAGCACTTCTGGATTACCACCTGATGTCACAAGATGGGTGTTTTGAGGTCTAAACTGGGAAGTACAGACTAAATAATTATGCAGCTATGGTTTTGTAATGGTAACTACACTATGACATGGTTAACACAAAAATATAATACCTTTAACTGGCCCATGTTACACTTTTTCTGATCTATGTTATAATGTTTCCTCATCAAAAATATACCTGGAGTTGTATTTTGTTTCTTTCACAGGTTTAACACACAAACCCTGCATATTTAGTATTTAGAGTTCTTCTCTCAAACAGAAAACAAATAGCTGCTAACTACAGCTAGGAGCTTGGGAGATATAGACAAACTATTAATAATGGATTACTCAAATATGTGAATGAAACAAAACAAGTATGTTTTTGATGAGGTAACAATGTTATAACATGGCTTAAACTTCACAATAATCCATTTTGCGCAATATAGGACCTTCAAAGAAATAAGTATTGTTCACAACTCATGTATTAATCTTCTCTTACTGTCAACATTATACAACTGCTGCCACTCTTTCAGCAAATGAACTTCACACAGACGATTCTTATTTTAAAATGTCATGTTTATTTCATTATTAAAAAAGGCACCAAATACAGGCATCGTCATAGCACAAAAATCGTAGCACCAAAAATATAGTTCTCATCCCCCAGTGTTTTAAATAGGCACGAGTTTACACAGCAGTGCTCAGTCATGTGTTCTTCAAAATAAAAGTCTGCAGGTACAAATACGAGGCTAACATAAGCAGAAAGCAGACTTCAAAATAACATAGATATAACGCAGAAATGGGACATTTAGTAATAAAAATGAGTAGAAAATAGAAAATGTTGTGTCTTTGGGTGAGGTTCATTGGACACTTTGTAAGGCGAAATGTGCTGCATGTCCAAAATGAAAGATGTTTTCAGATATTTAAATTTTTACAATCACGTGACATAAAAATCTCTCTCTATATATATATATATATTGAATTTGAAAAAAAAAAAAGAAAAAAAAAACTTTGGACATTTTATTTTGAAATTAATGAGAAAAATAGAGAGACTAAGTTAAGACTGTTTAGGGTGAAAACCACAAGTCAAGAAGCTACAAGTGTTTTAATAGAAGTCAATGTAAAGCTTCTCAAATTCAAACTTGAGTTTAGAAGAAACCAAGATTTTTATGAATTTTATTTTATATATACATTTTTAAATATTCTAGAAATTTAGTGACAGATTTTTAACTTTGCCTCACCATATCTGTTCATTTTTAGCATGGCTACCCAGTGTTGTCACAACACTACAATTTCAAACTTTATTTTGATACTAAGGCTCGATACTCAATATCAAATCCTCTTTCTTTAGACAATAGAATGATAATTAAATCATAATACTTTCTTTTATATTCCCATGTGGCCTTATATCTGTGTAATCCCTCAGTTGTCCAGGTAGGTTCCATAGTGGTCCATGGGTGTGTACTAGTCTATATGTCTTGTACTTGTTCTGATACACGTCAAGATCATTTTAAAGCTATTCGGGGAAGTTGATTTCTGTCCTGTGGCTTTTTAAGTATCAATACTTGCTCAAATGAGTACCTAGTTTCAATACAAGTTTTAATAGAGATTAGTATCTAATTTTCAATAGTCTACTTTTGACATCTAATTGCTAGCACAAAATGCTAAAATACACACTTCCTCTAACCCTCACTTCATTCTAACTCAATAGCGCCCCCTTGGTATCGAAACCAACAACTTACATTTTCTAGATATATTTACATGAAAGAAATCTTTATTAGTCAAGTAAGTACTTTTTCCCTTTTGTAGTCTTAGTCCATGATTAGCTCCTTACTGTTGGCTTAGTCCCAATTTGGAACTCTAACTCACTTTCCCAAAGAAGTCTTAACTAAATCTCTCTTTAAAATGGCACTTTGATTGGTTTTCAGCACAAGCACAAACACGATCTGCTTTCACGACAGTACAAATGACTGGAGTAAGGCAAAACTTGGTGAGATTTTTTCATATATTCTACTTAGATGTGTACTCATTTATGAATAGGCCTATGATCTAATTTGGAGAGGGTTGACAATGCGTGAGAAAGCTTAGGGTATGACAACATAATTGCACTTGGGGTAACTAGATTCAATTCATTTCAGTAGCTACAGAGTTATGCTAGCGTCCAGTGTCCTCTTGCTTAGTGGAAACAACTCATTTATTCAATTTGTCTACAGTTGAAATGACTCGAAAAGTGCTTGGGTTCCAGTGATCAAACTAGCAGCAAGATTTTTGAACACTTTATAATAATACCTACACTTTAATTAACCTTGAAAGTGAACAAGTAGTTCATTAAGAATGATTAGTAACTACTTAAAGGGCCTTTTTTTGAGCAAACTTGGTATATCTATGGTAGATATATTGTACAAGCAGTTCTTAAGGTCAAAATATGTCAGCTGTGTACTGTCTGCATCTAATAAAGTGTTTTATTAACAGAGAATCAGGAAGTGCGTATGTGCATGCTAGTTGTTGTTAGCATTACCATGAAAAACTGTGCTCTGGCCTCTGAAAGTTGTGAAAACTGCTCATAAACTCATAAAGGTAAGTTATTAGGATAATCAGAATGCATAAGGTAAGTGAAGAATAACTTCGGCCTGTTTAAATTGAACAAGTTGCGTTTTTTATGTTCTTAAGACAGAAAAAATCACGTACAGTGACTTTAAAGAAGTAGTGACTAAGCCTGAATCATTCTTAATACACTATTTGTTCATTAAGTCCTTATTCATGCTTAGTTAAGGGTAATTAAAGCGTAGTTATTATAAAGCAGTACCAGTTTTTTATATTGACACATAATGAAAAAAACATTGTTAAAGTGGTTAGCAAAATATTTATAGTGATTTGCGTAGTAGTGTTTTTCCACTTTGCTAAAGATTTGTAAATGTGAAACTAAAATTTTCAAAAATGCAGCAAAATGAGCGGTTTGTGTTTCCTGAGGTTACGCAGTTGCAAAATCTCTCCATTCCCTTTTTGTTATAAAAATACTTACAAACTTCCCTTTACAAAAAAAATACCTCTTTCATTTTCTTAGGCAAACTTAAAACAGAACTCAGTAACTTTTTCAAATAAAAAAACTTTCAGTCAGATTGTTGAATGAGCCGGCGGTTCGACCATCTTGTGTCCAAAAAGCACATTACAAAACGGATGCATTATTCATATCAATGGAATATTTACAATTGTGCTTTACTCTGACATGTAGAAGGGCGCTAAACTGCAAAAGGAATCTAGATAAATTACAATTACTTGGTTTAAGAAAATATCTTGATCTGGATTTGACTTGACAAGTAAAATATTTGGCCAGTGGGATTAGATATTATTTATTTCTTAATCTTTTAGCAATATGAATTTTTGTTTTAACGGAGCACTATGTAACTTTTCTGGTGGAGGGAGCACACTGATTTGTCTGCAAGGACATGTTATTGTTTTACCCAGAATATTCCATATCATGGCATTACACTACCTCCATGGAGACAGGCGGATGACAACACTAAGCCATGATACAGGTCAGCTCTGTGAAGAAGCAACTCCACATACATTAAAGATGCATGTTTTTCAGGTATTTTAGTCAGTATATACCACCATGTAATTGAATCAATGCTAGATAAATAACTTTAATACCGTACCGCGGAACACTCAGTGAAAAACAATAGCATCGCTATGGAACCAAGCATGTGGTGCTGCTCCAACCAAAAATGTGACATAGTGCTCCTGTAAGTGAGTCCTTCAAACACCTAAACTGCTCCCACAACCATATTTCAAATAAAGTTGCTAAACTGGGCAGTGCCTGGAGAACTAAAGAAAAAAGTGAGAGGGAAGGACAGGTGATGTTTTGGCATTTATGAGCCATGTGATTGGTCTAACAGGTATCCACTCTTCATCCACACTGGCTCTAATCAGGGTAGTCATGTGTGATGTCATGTAGTACTTGAAATCGCAGTGTCCACTGGAGACAGCAGAGACACATTTTTGACTGTTTAGAACACAAAGCTTTGCCTGCCAAGTCAAATCTCCTCTAGTATTCCCAATTCAAGTCATTTTAACTTACCTAGATAATACTTTTTGCAGTGTACATAAAAAAAAAAGAATAGAAAAGTTACTGATTTCTGTTTAAACCTCTGTTCCGTCGCCAAGGTTGTTCTGAAGCTTCACCTCTAAGTTCACCTGTTTGACCTTGGCTTTGTCCTGGCTGCGGTTAAGAACGTTGACGTTCCTCATGGTGCAATGCCTGCTCCCAAAGTTTTTCTCCACACACTTGTCCAGGCACACCTCCACTTTGGTGTTTAGCGGGTATTCCTCGTAGTTCTTCTGAGCCTGCTTGGCTTTGTGAGCTTTCCGGCACTTTCTGAACACGAATCCAGCGGCTAAAAGAGCTAGTATTAGCACAGTGACTGCGGCTACGCTACCCCCAACAGACTTGCCCACGTGCGCGGTGTAGGAGGCCGAGGGGATGATCTCTAAGCGTAGGGATTTCATGTTGGTGCCATTCTTGACCGCATCGCCTTCGTTGTCGTAGATCAGGGATTCGTCCAGGGTGAGTTTGCCGGAGCGGTCCACCAGGTCTCGTCTACGTCTGGACCAGGACTGAGACTCTGGCAGGGTCTCAGGTAGGACTTTGGGTTGAACTTGGGACTGAATTTGGTGGGTGACAGAGCGCTGGACTCTGGAGCCTTTGTGAGAGTCAGGAGAGATGACGTAGATCACCTGGAGGTACCACTGATGCCCCGCCTCCACCTGCAAACAGGAACAGTCACTAACATTACTGGAGGTGGGGAAAGACACGGGACTGGCATGAGAAGAAAGAGGTGAGACATATTTTAAATTATAATTCATAATTGTGAGATAGCTTAACCCATCCCTACCACTAACTACAAATTTTAGGCAAAAAATAATAACTGTAACAGAGTAAGTACCACTTAAATTGTAGTGATAGTTGTATTAGTGGTTGGGGGGGGGGGGGTTACTGTATAATCGAGCTACTGTGAGCCATACTTTCACTCGACCGATCTCTTTTAAGAACGAGAACTTGCACAATAACTCACTTGTCATGAAAATAAACATAGTAAGTTTGTTTGTAGCTAGTGCTAAGTCTGACCTTATACAGAGCGTCCACCTTCATGGTAAACCCGTCCACTCCGGGCATGCCACTCATGGACTGCAGCTCCGGGATCTCCGACGCAAAGTGGGCCTCAAAGGGAACGTCGTGGAAATATCTGTCACACACCTCCGGCTGCTTACGGTCCTGAAAATACAAGACAGTAAAAAAACATAAAGTAAAAGCAAGTATATGGCAGTATATCAGAGAAATAAGAGAATGTAAATGCAAATTTATAAACTGGAACTTAATAAAAGCATTTGGTAGTGGTCCCGTACCAGCAGCAGGAAGCGGTACTTGAGGTGCTTGTTGGGTTGGATGCAGCCGTACTGGGGGCCCTCGTTGTACAGTGTCCCGGTGGGGTCAAAGAAAGGCACATATCCGTCGCGGCCTGTGCACAGGTACACCTTCTCCAGCTGCAGTCTGTATGCTGCGTTCAGGTTCTGCTCTGGATTCCACAGCACTCTGCCATACAGCGTCTGACCTGCAGGGGGAGGTACAAACATGAGGTTAACGCTGAGGTTTATGGACCTTGTCTCAACACAATACAGAACGCTCAGACTCTGATATTATGTAGAAAATTGTTGACGTATTTTGTAATATTAATAACTGGCAGAATATGTATTCATATTTCTACATTAGTTGGTTTAGTTCTAGTTTAGCTCTGGTTTAGTGCAGGTTCAGTCCTGGGTTAGTCCTGGTTTAGTTCTAGTTTAGTCCTGGTTTATTTCTGGTTTAGTCCTGGTTTAGTTCTGGTTTAGTCCTGGTTTATTTCTGGTTTAGTCCTGGTTTAGTTCTGGTTTAGTCCTGGTTTAGTTCTGGTTTAATCCCGGTTTAGTTCTGGTTCAGTTCTGGTTTATTTCTGGTTTGGTCTAGGTTTAGTTCTGGTTTAGTCCAGGTTTAGTTCTGGTTCAGTCCTGGTTTATTTCTGGTTCAGTCCTGGTTTGGTTCTGGTTTAGTCCTGGTTTAGTTTTGGTTTAGTCCTGGTTTAGTCCTGGTTTAGTCCTGATTTAGTACTAGTTGAGTCCATACACATAGATAATGTTCTTAATCAAGTCTATCTCAGCCACAGACGTCAGCAGTGCTTCTTCCTGGTCCAGTCCTTGTTTTGATCTTGTTCAGTTTTAGCAAAGTCTTGGTTTAGTCCTAGATGCAGTTTATAGCCATAGAGCAGGCTCCCGTGTAGTTGATATTGTACACAGACACATTGTGCTGCTTAGTCTGGTTCAGTTCTGGTTCAGACCTAGTTTAGACCTAGTTCAGTTCTGGTTTAGTCCAGTTTGAGATTTAGTCCTATTTGAGTACGTACCCATAGAGAAGGCTCCCTTGTAGTCCATCTCGTTGACAGACACATCATTGGAGCCAGGGTCTAACAGAAACACCTTGTCGTTGTTACAGAGCTGAAACTCAGTGTTGAGGGAGTACACCACTGGCACAGGCCGGTTAGTCTGCTGGAACGCTATGGGCACCAGGAACCTGACACAACACATCATACAAAGGTAAATCTTTCAGAAACATATGACACAGTACATGGGTTTGTTCCATGTCAAAGTGCTGTACATGTGTTGTCAGAGTTGGCACATACTTTTCTGGAGCGTGGGCAGTGCAGGACAGGGGCTTGTCTCCAGGGTCGATCCATGGCTGAGTAGGCTGCACCGTACATGGAATAAGAAATGCTGTGTACTCCCCCGAATAGTCCTTCCTGTTTCAAACACATGCACATCTTAGTACTGTTAGTGTCTTTTTGCACATACATCTACAAATGTTTTGTTTTTTTTGCATAGAAGTTCCGGGTCAGGAATTATTACTCAAGTAACTTCTTTTTATTATATAACCACTGTTTAAAAAAACATGTGAAGTCACGTGTCACTAGTCACATGACTAAAGGTTTTTAAATGCTACAGCTGATTGTACTTCCATTTAAGCCCTGAAGAAGACACTGCCCGTTGAAACACGTAGGCTTCAGTCCATGTTCTAGAGAAAGGATTTTTATTCTCATAAGATGAAAGTGCCTCAGATCTATTTTTGACAGTATTCTGCACAAATACATTCACATTTTTGTTTTATGCAAGTCTCTTTACTACTTTATGCCTACTCTGTGGCCCAGTCTTTGGTGAGCAAATTATACAATTTCATTCTTTGCTCCAGTCAATTTTAAACTATGGGCTCATTAACATTTTGCCCTCTCTCATTCCAGTTGAACACAGATAAAACAGACGTGGTACTAGCGTCCCTATCAGGAGTGTGTATGACCTGCTGTAGGAGCTGGTGGCCCTCCACAGCTGGTAGGGCGAATCAAAGCTCTGAGCGCTCCACAGCAGCTGCAGGTCAAACTCCATACCCCCCAAGTGATCTGGGGCCATGAGGCGAGACTTGTGCCCAGGCAGGGTGTGGTGCTCCGGCACAAACTGGCCTGCAGGAGGCGCATGAACAGTTAGAATGTGTTGGACAGCAGCAATAGTTCCATGTTTTGTATATGTGTGTGATGGTGGTACCTCTGAACTTGGCATGTGTCTTGAACTCGATGACAAGGCGCCCGTCGTCTCGGATGTAGATTCTGATGATCTGCAGTCGGGCTGAGAGCACACTGTCTGTCTGGATACCTGCAGATGGAGAGAGGAGAGGACAACCATGAGCTATGGAGTGTTTCCATGGAGACAGATCATTTAAACCCATACTTTGGAAAATTCAGGCAAAACAACAATATGTAATATCTCATGACAAGCAGGTGGTGTGCCTCTGGTGGGGCAAGCCAAGTCACAGTAAAGTAAATGTTTGAATTTTTTATTTTGAGCAGGAACAGCCTGTAAATGTTTTTGTTCTGGTGAAACTATTGGCTGATATGAGGTAGGACTGAAACTATAAAGAGCAAAAATGTCCAACAGCCTGCTAATATCTTGGTGCACCACTGCAATATCCCCCACTGTGGGACAAGAAAATGTTTTCTTATCTTTTACTTTTGTTCTTGCAGTTGACAAAAAAAAATAGTAGAATTTACAACAGTAAAAGCTTAAACATGAATAAATAAATATATTTAACATTTCAAATTCATATTATATAACCTAACTGCTACTGACAAGGTGGGTCACTTAAGTCTGTTGGTGCAACACAGATAGTCTGAAAAGTTGTCTTTGTTTGTTGATCTTGAATAAGTGGATTTGAAAGAAAACGTTGAGCCCCTTACCTGTCCTCCAGAGCACGGTGTCATAGAAGAAGGAGAACTCCATCTCTGTGTGGTGCTCCAGTGAAGCCCAGCCACGAGGAGCAGTGACGTAGATGTAGGACACGTACAGAGGAACCTGCACGGTCAGGAAGGACTGCGCCGAGTCACGCACCTAAAACGCAAGTACACTGTCACTACAACGTCAACACAATGCTCTAAAAACACAACTGTCCAAACGTTCCGAATGTTATTTATAAATCTAAAATAGCATGTTATGTCATTGCGTTACAAAGCATTTGTCTTAAAGGAGACTTAAAGGAGATGTACAATGTAAGCATTTCTGAACATGTTATAACAATATTTCCTTATCATCAGTTTACTCAGAGTTGCATTTCACTTAATTCATGCATGTTTGAATAATCCTGTATTGTCCTGAGAGCTCCAAAAAATTCGTATTCTCACCTACCCCCCTATCTCCAGTCACTTCTCTGTACCTACTTGTGCTTATTAATAAAACCTTCTGGGACATGCATGTAGGATTCAAAACTGTCACATAGCCATTTTTCAACAACAAAAATAAATGAATGAAAAGCGTTTGCTTGTTTCGGTAAAATGTCACTATGAATGATCTATGTTACGTTATAGTTTAATACAAAATATTCAAAAAGCAGCCTGATATGTTGAATACCTGAAAGTCAGCAGTGACCGATCCCCCGCACACATCGATGAGCTCTGTCATGTCGTAGTAGGCGTCAAAGGTCCAGATGCAGCTCTTGAGGTTGAGGTGCTTGTACAGCTGCAGAGTCCTCGGTTCACGGACGTTGGGATTGAATTGGTACGGCCGGTCGTAACCAGGGCCCAGGGAGATGCTGTCGAAGGAGACCTCGTCCAGGAAACCAGACTCTGAGGCAAGAGGGAGGAGACAAATCATATCAGAAAATGTCACAAGGTCACGTATAGGCAAGGTAAGACAAGTTTATTTGTATAGCAAAATTCAAACACAAAGTAATTCAAAGTGTTTTACAGAATAAGAAAGACATTAAAATCACAATACAACAAATCAAAACAGAAATAATGACAAATAATCATCATAAAATTGACATTTAAAGAGAAGAGTGCAGAATAAAAACCTTTCAGTCATATGCACAGCTAAACAGAACCATTTGGAGTCTGGATTTAAACATTGTTTTTAGCTGCACAAAAATTAAATGCTGATTCCCCATGTTTAGTCCTGACTCTGAGCACCAGCAGGAGGCCGGTCCCTGAAGTCCTCAGAGTGTGAGATGTTTCATATGACACTAACATGTGGGAGATGTACTTTGGTGCTAGGTCATGGAGAGACTTGTTCTCAAGCAGAGCGGCTTTAAAGTCTATTCTTTGTGCTACATGAGCCAGTGCAGAGACCCGCGTAGTAGCGTTCTGGATGTACTACAGCTGTCTTAACATTCGTTTGGAGAAGCCAGTGAGCAGTAAACATAAGGTACAGGGTGTGCTCACACTTGATCCAATTTCAGCAAACTCTGGTGCTAAGTATGCTGTTTGTGGAGATGTGAAAACCAAACCAAACTGCATCAAACAAGTGTACATCTGGTTCATTTGAAATCAAATCTCTCCTGGAGCACACCTGAGTGCACAAGGACCAAACTAAAGACTTGAGTGAAAAATAACATAAACACACAAATATAGCTGGGCACCTAACCAGAGCACAAGATGGAAATTAAGACCATAGACGAGTGGACAATTTAGAAAAATCAATTTGAAAGTTGGATTTTAAAGTTATCTGTCAGTTTGCTGGTTACATGACGGCTTAATCAATTTCCAGAGAGTCCTTCATATTCAGTCAAAGTCGTTGCTCCAAACTTCAGATTGACACACAGCTCCCTAGAGGATGCTCTACCTTTTCCTGGCAAGTGGTGGTATCGTGCCCTCAGTCAGTTCAGTTCATTTTTCAGAACTCAAATGTGAACACTATCAATCAATCTTTATTTATAGAGCCCTTTACAACACTCGAGGTATTTACCGCACTCCAGTGCTTTCCAATAAAATCAACAGTATAAAAACATACAAAACATTAAACAAGGAACTAAAACATTGTGCAAAAGTATCACTGCATTACTGAGTGTTGAAGGCCAGTCTGAATAGATAGGTTTTGAGTCTGGATTTAAATGGGTCAAAGTTTGTGATAATGCGCATATCAGGGGGCAGTTTGTTCCAGAGTCTGGGGCTGGCAAGAAAGAAAGCCCAATCACCTGTCTCCTCTCCTATAGGGGTCCATTTCTAGGTGGCGCTGTTGAGTTAGTGAGCATCGGACATTCTCGCAGTGCCCATTTCATAAAAATTTGTGTTGGGCCGATCGTTTTTATACCCCCATGTGAAAAGGTCAAAAATGCGATAATTTTGTTGGAAAAAAAACCCAAAAAACGCCAGTACCCCTAACCAGTTACACTTCGTTAACATAACTCACTCTGTCCAATAATAAGAAACTAATCAGGAACAATGTTCCTCACCAGTAACTCTACTGTGTTACTTGCTTGGGCCAATTAGTATCAGGTCTTTTCCTTAGTATTGAAACTGTTACTAAGTACAAAAGCTCAATACAATAGACAAAAGTGACTATTTCCTGATCTTTCTCCATAATAGCAGAAAAGCATACACTCAGTAGGTGAGAGTGTTTACCAGAGATGCCCTTAAGGTCGCTGAGTGTGACCAGGTTGGAGCACACATGCTGCTGACGGTAGATTGACTCAGACAGGAGAAAGTGCAGGTTGTGAAGGGGCAGAGTGGACACTAGGGGCAGCATCCCGTCCTGGTGAGGAATCTGGACCGAAATGTGGATCCTACAAACAAGAAGGCAGGTTACGAGAAGCTCTTAGGTGGCCCAGTGTTAGAGCATTCAGACACAAGTCACAAGTTGGCAGTTTGAGCCCAGATTCAGCCCAGTCTATAGTGTTGTGGAAATAAGGATTGTGATGTTTTTAAATGAAAGAATGGGAGAATGTATTGTTTGATTGTAAATGGATGGATACTTGGATGTATTTTAATCGTTTGCTAACTTGCGGGGACTGCAGATGGAAATTACTGTAGCTTTAGCTAAATCTGGTGTAAAGCATCTCTTCTTTTATAAAAATTAATGGTCATGGTCCCTGTTAAAATAAACCAATAAACTAAACTTGTGTCATTCACACACCTTCCTCAATAAAGCTACATCTGAAGCTCCAGTTGCCATGGGGCTAACAGACAGAAGTGTGACTGCCAACCTATGCCAACAGTGTCTCAAACACCACCCATCACTCAACCTCTCATGCTCATGAACACAGCATGACGATGAACTGGTTAAACCAGAAATCAAACTCTACCACTTGAACCACTGTTACTTTTCATATTAAAGAATACAATACATACTTTTTTCTGATATTAATAAACTCACATAGTTTACATAAGTGATGTGAATGACCCTTGCAGTACAGAGTAATGGGCAGAGAGAGGTAGGCGTTTTTTTGTTTTTTTGTTTTTTGTGAGTGCTCAAGACTCAAACACACATTGAACACTGTTGAGTATTCCTGAAAGGGCAAATATTGCGCTGTTTTCTGATCTACAGTATGTTCTAATGTTGTTTCCTCATCACAAACATACCTGGAGTTGTATTTTGTTTCATTCACAAATGTTTAATACACAAATCCTGCATATTTAGGTTGAGTTCTTCTCTCAAACAGAAAATACCTTGTGATGTCATGTGGTAATCCAGGAAATACTCCTAAACTCCATGCACCTTCACTAGAATCATTTGGATAATTACATCCCTGGAATTACCCATCCCTATTGAACTTAAGGTAAAAGTTAGCTCTTAACTTGAAAACTACCACTACATGACATCACAAGGTGGAACAGAGCATTTTGAGCTTTGGAGATATATACAGACTAATAAACAAGGATTACTCATGTGAATGAATGAAACAAAACAAAACCCAGATTATGCCTTTGAGGAGACAACAGTGTTCTAACATGGCTTAAAGCTCACAAGAATCCATTTTGTGTAAGATAGGACCTTTAAACATGCATAGATACAATTGTGAATAAGGTCATGATGAGTGAACACTGTTATCTTATTAGGATAATTTGAGTAGACACGGCTTAATGCCCAAGCAGCCTCAGCAATCTGCTCTGACCTGTTAGGGTGCTCCTTATGCTTGACATCCAGGTACTTGAGCGTGGCGATGAAGGACTGTGCCTGGAAGCCTCGTGCCGTTCCCGTGGTGACGGGCGTGTGGCAGATGGCGCCCTCTGTCCCGATGGTGACGATGTTGCTCCTCAGAGGAGTCCCCAAGTGTCCGGCCTTGTCCCGAGCCTGAGCCACACAGCGCACATGGAACCGACGCGAGAAGTAGATACTGTCCAGCACCTGACAGTGAAGTGAAGTAAATATTTCATTACTGCAAGAGCAAAACTGTTTTTTATCTTTGTTTCAGTAGTAGTTGTTCTATATGTGTAGACTGGAGTACATTTTTATAATAGTCTACAAATATTTCAGATACAGTTTTACGCCTGAGAAATCAACATATCACTGCAATTTTCCAATAGCATCCGGCACTTCGGGTCCTAAATCTGTTGGATTATTATTATAACTGTTTGATTATAATTATATCTATTTTAAGTTTGCGTTATTATCAGAAATTTTGACTTGTTTGTGGCTGCCAACTTAAAGTAGAGAAATCAAGGAATAGAGGCCTTGAGGAGGCAGATGCACTTAATTCTAGGTACGTGGCAAACCTTGAAGCACTATGTACATTTATAGATTTGATACACCTTTCAATACCTTGAAAATGAAAACAGTTCAATGATAACTGTGTTAAGTGCTCAAAGCTGCTATGGTCAGTATGGTTGATTTGACTTAAACATTAAAGCCAGTGTATTTTGTCTGTTTAATAAAATGCGATAACATTTTTAAATGTGATAATATTTTTAAAAGGAAGATTTAGATTTTTAATTACATAAATATGACCACACTGAGACTGTTTATGTAATAACTTAGTGTTTTGGTTCTTATGACGATTATCCAATCAGAAAGCACAATGAGCCTCATATGAGTCTGTCATTTGGGATGCCAGTTTCAAAGCTGAAATCCAGTTGGTTTAAGCCTAAAAGGACTCTCTCTCGTGTGAATCTTTGACTAAATTAGAGAAAGATTAGCATTAATAGCCATAATGAAACAGTTGAATTCCCCTGTCAACCCGCCAATTTCATATCCACACATTTCAGTTTCTACAAAACCTTAAACATGTTGGCTAAAGTGCGTTTTTGTCCTCACCATATGATTGACACTTGTGTACGGCGTGGTGTCTGTCACAGTCTCAAAAGGAGACCTGGCTCCGTTGGTGTCGGTCGGAGCGGCCACTTCCCAGGAGAAGTGCACTTTGCTCTGGTTTATGCCTGCCTCATCACAGCGCTCCTTCATCACAGAGTACTTGGGGTAGTGGGGGTCACAAGGGGTCACACACACGAGAGGGTACCCCGGCGATGGGCTCTTTTTACTGCCCTCTTTAGTCACCTCTGCCACATGGTCGTAGTCTGCTAAAGACACCACCTGCAACACAAGAAAAAGGTTTATTTGAATATCGAATGTTGTGCCCCTGATTAATCCAGATGTGGATGTGGGAAATCTAATAAATGATCACGGCTTGATACAATGAGCACAAACTATTAAAGCAGTGGACTAAAAGAATGTGATGCCACCCATAGCTTACAGGTCCAGCCAAATGAAGCTGATTGAGCCTAGCAGCTATGGAGGCTGGTGGTTGAAAGTAATGCCCCTTCCTTCCCGCACCATTGGTTTAGCAGAGAGCGAGCACTTAACAACACTGTCGGTCAAACCTGCTGCTAACGATAGCAACATAGAGTGACCTCGGGAAAGGTTTGATTTGTTTGATGTTAATGTTCATATCTTGAGCTACAGACAAAATAGCCACATAAAAACACCAGGATCACGTAGAGAGGGTTAATATGAAGATTTAAGACCAAAATGACGAGCCTGACAGCAGCAGTTACAGACACTGATGACAGTTTTCAGTAGATGGTGAATTGGAGCCATAGTTGATGGAGCCGATGTACCCATGCTCACTTCCTATTTGGAATGCAACGGCTAGTGGGCTAGTAATGTTCACTTTTTAACACGCAGACAGGCTAAACTGAATCTAAGGCTATGGTTTGAGTTAACTACCGTATTTTCCGGACTACAAGCCGCTACTTTTTTCTACACTTTACACACTACCGCTGCCTCTTATGGTGCAGTTCGGCTTATACATTTTTTTTTTTTCCGATAAGATTTACAGTGGTCCCTCATTTATTACGTTCCAAAAATACCCCGCGTTAAATGAAAAAGTAGGAAGCATTATTGTTTTTTACAGTATTGTATATGTTTTGCGGCTCCAGGTGTATTTCTCAGTTCCTCTGTCCCCGCTTCTTCGTCCTGGCGCCGCTCCGCTGTAATGTCTCGTAATGTTCTTTTTCCTGCAGTCACTGATCCACAAACTAAAGCAGACTCCATCCGCATGGTTACAGCCCTTTTTGCTCCTTGTTAAAACTTATTCTGCTGTCATCCTTGTGTTATTTTCCTCCTTCTATATGTTGTTTCACATGTAAAGTCTCTCGTGGCCGCGCGTCTTGGCCACGCTGTGTTTCTGCGGCGCATTTTCAAGCGTCAGAGACGCCGCAGAGCTGATCTACTCCATTGATGAGTTTTCTGTAATAAATACACTAAAGTCACTCTCTCAACCTGGTCTGCAGCGTTCACAAAGACAAGGGGAAAACTAAACATCCAAAGGCACTCGCAGACCACTAGGGATGGGACGATATAAAATTTTGCCTCACGATTATCGTGACCAAAATAAATCGCGATTCACGATATTATCACCATAAATTATTAATTTGTGATCGTTCCGACGGCCCGGGCCTACTTTACAACTCTACAGGACTGTACATGTACTTCTGCGTCACCCACGCAAACAATCTACACATAAAATGAAAGTTACAGCTCCTCTTTTCATACATGCAAACAATTTTCACCTGGAATCACCACAGTGCTGACAGGAAAGACGTTTTTACAGAAAAGCCAAAAATGCGGATTTGAGTCTCTGGTTCTGTCAAACATCAACAGATTCCACAAAGTTGGTCTCATTCGTTCCGTACAGGTCCAGAGAATATAACCCACTGAAGAAATCATGTCCACAAAATAAGTTAGATCCTCCATGTCGAAACTGCAGCAGGAAAGTATTCCACACACGAAATCTGCTCTGTCACTTTTTTGCATTTCTTTGGTCGATTTCAGGCTTAATAAACTTAAGACAGTGCTGACTTTGGCCGTGTGTCAATTCACCAAAAAATTCACCAAAGTGCCCTTAAGGCGCATTTAAGTCAGGCGGTACTTCGACCTGCACTTCAAGCAGTACATGGAACGGTGCATGTGACAAATTGGGACACGGCCTTTCTTCCTCAGTGCTAAACACACGTGTTATCTTCTGATTGACACCAGTGTTGTCCAATAAGGTGGAGGTTGTGGGACTGGAGCCGCAAACAGCGAATCAGTGCTTCATGTGACTGAAAGTTTACGCCCCATTCTCCCCCGTGTAGAATCAACCAATCACATCACACACGTATAGTGATGTTTTCTCGTTACAGCCAATGAGCAGCGGAACACGTGTGTGACATGCCGAGATTGAGTAAACGAAGCGTGCCTAATACGCGCGTATTCTAGGTGCTGTTTTGCTTCTAAACATGATGAAAAGGACAAAACGGACAAAACAAAGGAAGTACACAATTGAGGACACTGTTGATATTTGTACAAGTTAAACTAGAGTACTGTGTACTGCACTCTGGTCAACATTGTTGTTTTTAAAGTGCAATAGAAATAAAGTTGGATTGGATTGGATAGAGGCATCTCTGACCCGGAGCAGTTCGTGTCAGAGTGAAGACGGCTGTGGACTCAGGAGGAGAGGAGCTTATGTTTTGATGGATTGGATGCTGTTCTCGATCGGTGAGCGTGGTTTATTCTGCTATTGACATGATTGTAGGTAGATATATATTGTGTGTGTGTTTAGCTACTACACACAACACAATCTACATTCAATAGTTTATGTCACTTACGATCAATATTTTCAGCTCAAGTTTGTCAAACAGTGCAGGATGTTTGTCTCGTAAATGCGCGTGCATGTTGCTCGTGCCCTCGGACCCGCAACTTTTTTTCCCCACCAGACTCTGTACTAGAGCAGGCACAACAAGTGTCATTGCTGTGACAGAGCCCCTCCCCCCTTGTGAGCAAACACCAAAACTAGCATCTAAACGTTGTATTGAAACCAGAAACATGAGGCAGTCTGGTGCCGTAAAGACTATGATGATGATGACGATTTTGGAAAAATGCCATGAACGATTTATCGCGGACCGTTTTTATCGTGATTAACAATATTATCGTATATCGTCCCATCCCTTCAGACCACAACGGACGCTCTGGACGCGCGTCGGAGGCATTTGTCCTCAAATTCAAAGGTGTCCATCGTGATCTTGACGTGTTTCAGAGTCACGCTGCAGCATCGAACATTTTGGTAAATTTTTGCTGAACGCATTCTATACTGTACTGTACAGGAGATACGGCACCTCCTTTAGCCAATCAGGACGCAGAACACGCACCTTCATACAAAAAGCATGTAAAACTGCACTAGTGGTCCCTCGCAAATGAACGTTTTTGAGCTACTTTTTCATATCACTACGTGGGATACCTGCGGATTAAAATGCGGTGCGGCTTGTACAAGTTTTTCTTTCTAAAATACAAAGCATGCAGCTTTTAATCAGGTGCGCTCTGTAGTCTGGAAAATACGGTATGTTGTACCCTTTTACTGACTGGCATTTCCAGCTGTTACTAGAATTGGGGTCAACACTTTCCCCAATTGCAAGTGTTTAAACTGTGTACTGTGATCTGAATGTTGATTTCAAGTAATAGATTACAAATGCAACCATATAAAGGTTTACACATGGTGACTGAAAGCTTCTAGAGAGAGAATATTTACGAATAAAGCGCATTATTGATAAAAATCAGAAATTGTTTGTTCTTTTTTTAATATTTTGATTTAATAATGTCACTGTCTTTGTTATAAAAGGTCTTTTTGTGAGTAGAGTTGGTAGTAACAATAGTGATTATCAAAATATGACTATTATTATTAATTGCTATTAAACGATTACTTGTTGCAGCTGTACCAAAGTCAAGATGCTTCTCAGGTACAACATTGCAACCATTTTCCCAGGTTGGTCAGCCCAGGTTGAAAGCCCTTGGGGCAGGTGAACAAAAAGCCTCTTAGCAAACCATGACCTATACAAATTCAATAGCCACAAAGTGACCATGGGCAGATATGGCCACAGAAATAGCATAGACTGTGGGAATCAAACTAATCTATTTATGTTATTACTATTTCATGTCTTCAGTGTATGAGTTATTTTTCTTGCAAATCATTTAAGGTTGCTTTAAGTCAGCTCTAAGTCTAACTCACGATGGGTGAGGCAGGGAGGATGAGGCTGCCCGCTGCTTCCTGGTCCAGAATGGTTACTGTTGCCACAGTAATCTCTCCAAGCACCGCCTCCACCGGGTCGTCAGGGCCAAGGACCAATGACAGGGACTCATGCCACTCCCGGTCCTCATTGGACAAGATCTCCACCTTAAAAATTATGTGGTCCAGGCCTAAAATATAAAAGTAGGATTCTTAGAAATTCTTCAAAAATGCCTAAATGACATAAACAAAATGGCTGGGTTTCAGATGACAGCAACATTTTATAGGCCAATAATATTTAATATAGATGAAGACAGCTAAAATGAATATTGTTAAAATAATTTTATATTTTGTATTACAAGATGATAATGGGTCTAGTAAAAAACAGAATTATCAAAAGTATTGAAAATCAGATACTAATCAATATTAAAATTAGTATCAAAACTAGATACTCATTTGAGCAGGTATCAACACTAATAGATAGTAATGGTCAGGTTCAACATTTATACATTTACCTTTTGGATAGTTTTTCGCAAAGTGAAATGCAATCAATAGGAAAATCTGTCTCAGTATAACTAGTTGCCTGACCTGGAGTGAACCGGAGCACGCGGCTGTTGGGGTTGTAGTCCACTCCAGACTGGGCTGATCCATCCCGGGTGCTGCAGCGGATCTTGGAGGTTCGTTCCAGGTCTCCTCTTCGGACCACTTTGATGTTCAGCACCTGAATCCCGTCTGGACCAGGGGGCTCTCTCACCTGGTAGGACGCCTGCTCGAACTCTATGGTGGGGGCTGAGGGCAGGAGGCACAAATTTGAGACATGTTTATATTTATTCCAATCTTTATGTCTGGTCATCAGTGGTGGAAAGTACTGACGTACAAAAGTAAAAGGATGTCTACTTTTCACTTTTACTTTGCTCTCTACGATAATAAATGTTTCAGTTGGATTGAAAAGTAAAGATATTTTTTCTTATTGTTTCAGACCTGAGGAAATGGCAGAGAGGTTTCATAATTTGAGCAAACAAAAATATACAAATAAAAACAGCTAGAAATGAATTTGTTTCTGTTGAACAAAAATCTGCACATTCTAAAAATCTAAATAATTTGACAATAATACATCTCAAAATCTATCCAAAATACATTTTTCCTTTTTAATTTTAAAGGGATATTTCAGGAAGTACTTTTTTTCATATGATACTTAAGTATTTGTTTGTTCCTGTATTTGTACTTTTACTTAAGTAACAAAATGGAGACCCTCTTCCCCACTGGTGTTAATTAATTGGATACATTTTCTTACCGTCCTCGTCATTGGAGATGGTGACAGTGGCCACATCACTGGCCCCAACCATGGCCCCGCTCCAGTGCTCCCCCAGAGGAGAGCCCAGGTGCACCTGCAGCTCCTCATCTGGTTCAAACACAGAGTCGTCTACAATGTGGACTGTGCAGTTTTTCACCTAAAAGAAAAGCAAATGCATTAGTGCTTTTACTCATGCACTACATACAAACATACTTTTATTCCATTAGTCTGTCTGATAATAGCATAGAGCTTTACCCTTTCTCCTTTGAGGAAGGTGATCCGGGACTTGTCGGTATTGGGTCTCTCCTGAAAGTCCTCCATGACAGCGGCAGACATGGTGCGGGTAAAACAGCGCACAGAAGATTTAAAGGACAGGTCCCCGCTCCGCACCACAGGCAGGTTTAGCTCAGAGTCCCTCTCCTTCACTGTGTAAGACGTCTTCTCAAACTGCATACTCGGGACTGGAGAGAACAAAACACAACATTTGATTAATGAAATCATGTACTTATGGATATCTGTCATTTAACGTTATTTTATGAAATGGAATGAGACAGTACGTACTGTCTAAGAAGGTGTCCTGGATGAGCACACTGGCCTCATAGGGCTCCTGCAGCACTGCCCCCTGTGGAGAGCTTAGGAACACCACGAAGGACTCAGAGCCTTCTATCACTGGAGACTGGAGGTCATCCATGATGGTCAGGCTGCACGTCTGTAACAGAGATGGAGGGGCAGGTTTAGCACTCACTACTGATCGCTCTCAGACTGGAGATGGTTACATTTTGTGAGATGTTTGAAAAATGTAGAGGGATAATAAAGTTTGTCACAAATACAAATGATTGAATGATCATTTTTAATATATGGTATATTTCTTGAGAGAGGAACAGAAGACTCTGGTCTGTAAAGCCCAGTTAAGAGCTGTGTCATATGGGATCTGACCTCCTGAGTGGTCCCGGGTTTGAACTGGACCTTCTTGGAGCTGGGGATGTAGTCGATCCCGGGGCTGGCAGAGGGCGGGTCTGTGGGGCGAGTGGCACACCACACGGTGGTGTAAGAGGACAGGTCACTGCCCTGACGCACCACTGGGATCTCTATGGTGCCTGGAAAACATAGAGACAATACAACAGTGCATTAGGAGCTTGAACAGTGTTTCTCATTAATACGGGAGAACGATAGTGGCTTCAATAGTTACATTTTTCTCTGATAGTCTTAAAACAAGTTGCACTAAACTGGTGTCAGTGACATTTACACGCCAAAATAAAATTCTTCAAATGTGGTTTGCTTGTGCCAATATAGTCTAAGTATAAACTTGTAGGAAACACTGCTCATACCTGCGTCCTCATTGAAGGTGAATGTTGCGTTGCTGAGAGACACAGTGGAAGCATCATTGGGCCCATCGATCACCACTTTGGCCACTGGCACGTCTCCGAGCCGGGCATTATCTGAGGCGTCAGACAGCACCAGCTCAAACTCCTCTGACAGCTCGTACTCGCTGTCGTCAATCAGTTTCACATCACAGGTTGTCATGGAGATGCCCGGTCCGAACACCACGCGATTTGCTCCAGTCATTCCTCGAGTCTTAAAGTCCGAGCCCGACTCCAGGCCGGTCACACTGGAGCCCTGAGCTGACTTTGGAACAGTGTAACAGAGAGCAGACACTGTGCTGGAGGTGTCACCTAGAGGCGAGGGACAGAGGAATCCGGAGGGTTATTGCAGTGCTTTTATTACACACACTTAATAGATAGAACAGAATACAGACAGGGAGTATATAATTATATGAAAAGTATTTGCAATAGTATCTTGTTTTTTATTTAGCTTGCTGCAATAAAAAAAATACTAAAGATAATGCACTCTAAACAGTTAGTTTTGAGTAGTTTGCACAAGTTTAGATTTGTTCATGAGTTTGGTTGGTCGTTAGGTTTTTTGACTGTATTAACTGGGCAATATTGAATGGTGACAATCCAGTGTGTTTACAGCATGTCGCGTATGTTCATGCACTCTTAACCAAATAAACAAATACCATATGTGAAGTTATAGGTTTAAAATAATAACATTTTCATTTGTGACACAAACAATTAATAATATTTTTTTTTCCTCAGTGATTTACCTTGATACAACAGAGTTAAAATGTTAAAATGTGTGTGTGTATGTGTATGTATGTGTATATGTATATATATATATATATATATCTATATCTATATCTCTCTATATATATATATATATATATATATATATATATATATATATATATATATATATATATATATCTATATATATATATATATATATATATATATATATATATATATATATATATATATACACACATACATACACATATATACACATACATACACATACATACACACACACACACACACACATATATATATGTGTGTATGCCATTAACCATATTTCCATACTTTATTACACGTTATTATGTGGATGATTTTTTTTTTTTTTTTTTGCTTTTGTACAAACTATGAATAATAACTTTTAATAAGTCTTATGAATGCTAATTAATAACAGAATAACCATTACTATCATAAAAATAGGTTAGTTAATGATTAATAGTTGGTCCCTTAACTACAACGTTCCCAAACTGACCCTTCCTCTCAACGGGCACGTGCACAAATCCGGCGCTCTCGTTCACGTGGTAGGTCTTCTGATCAAACTGAAGTCTGGGCTCGTCCTCTGTGTCGTTGATGTTGACCACAGCTTTAGTGATAGGTCCGAGCAGAGCGTACACGGGCATGCTCAGCTCCACACGGAACCTCTCCACACCCTCAAACACCTGGTCGTCGTTTATGATGATAGTGCAGACTTTAGTGTCCTCGCGCTCGTCAAACTGTACCTGGAGAATATAGGAGAGGACAGAGGTTTTCAAAGTGTGGTACTATTTTAGACCAGGTTTAAATCTGGTGGTATGGAAAGCCAAATGTCTTCTTATGTGGTACTTGGTGTGAAAAGTTTGAGAGAGTTAAGAGAGAAGATTGAGATTAAGATAAACTTTATTATCCCCAAAGGGAGATTTGTCTGGGGCTCACTGCCTGCATCTTAAAACACAGTTACTCTCACACTACAAACAGACAACAGTCAGAGCTCATCAAAAAGAAGAAGACAAATAAGTGTCCATTATCATGTCCATTGTGCATTCTGAGCACTGCACAACCATAAAGTGTCCAAGTTATTGCACCTGCCCCATTTCACAAATATAATTAATAACAACCATAAATTCAACACATTAAATTTCACAGAAAGTGAAGCAGTTAGGAGACAGGCAGTTTGTAAGTAGCGTTATAGACAGAAACATTTGGAATCAAAATAATTGGTGATTTAGAGACGAGTAGAGCAGCCAAGAATTATATTTGAGTAAGAGTACTGTTCTGTACTGTAAAAATCAACAACACAAAAGGCCCAAGAAAAATCGAGTACTGAATTACTTGTGTTCAGATGCAAAACCTGATTTACAATTTTGTCTTTCTTATCAGAAAGACAAAACATTTAATAAAGCAAAAAGATCTGGCTTTAAAAAAAGATCTTTTATTTATGTATTTATTTATTTAGGATCTTAATGTTGTCACAAAGGGGAAACTAATCTAGGACTAAACAATGACTAGAACAGGACCAAAGCAGTACTGCATCATTAGGACTAAAAGGTTCTCAATTTAGTGTGACCAAAGTGTGAATGCACCATTATAGACTGACAGTAGTACTGTAGTACAATATTTACACTTTATTATATGATCAATACCAGTGATTTGCTTCTGGTTTGTGCACCCCTCAGTTTATTCCTGATGTAGACTTGGTTTGGTCCTGTTTTAGTCCTGGTTTAGTCCAGGCCTAGTCCAGTTTTCCTGTCAAATTTCATCACAGTTTAGTCACAATTCTAATGTTACGCTTGTACAAGTGTGAGCACAGCCTTAAAACTAGCTTTAAACAGAGGTTACTCAACCACCTCTGTCAATAAATACATTGTTGTCGTGTTGTTGTGGAAAAGCCAATATAAGCTTTGATTGTGATTATACCAACACTAGCGTAAGTGTGAGTACCTGTCCCGCATACTCCACGTAGTCCTGACTTCCTGGTTTGTTGCTGGAGGAGGAGGAGAAGGCGGAGTCTTGCTCGGTACGACACAGGACCACAGCGTACTGGTTGAGATTCCCTGTGCGTTTCACTGTCACCGACACCGTGCCTGCCTTCTCACTCACATTGTAACTGATCAGAATAATAACATATTATTTTTAAATGAGACAAAACGCTCCTGTATTCTTGCAGGTGTAACTGTTAAAAATTCTCTTGTATCTTGGACAATGTTGTGCATTATGTGACTGGTATAGAAAGTTTGTGGACCCAGTAACTGAAGTCATCATATATGCATTTCTTTCTTTTGATATAACAATAAAGTCTTCTGCACATCAAGAATGTTCATATACCTGCAAGAAAATCTAAAAAGCTGAAATGTATATTTATAATCAGACCTGGTGTGTTGGAAACTGAGCAGGGACCACTGGATGTGGAAGACGTTGTCGGTGACCGTGTTGGGCTTACTGTCCCTCACAGAGAACTTAAACAGGTCCATGGTCTCCTGCAGACTCTCCGGGTTCAGCACGTACCGGATCAGACCCAGATTTATGTCCGCTGAGACCAAGGAAGAAATGGCCATTAATACAAATGAGACACTACTACGCAATGTGCATTTTTAGTTTTTTGTTTAAATTTTATCATTCATTCTTTTTCATGCCATTTGTCACCACAAGCTATGCAGTGCACATTTTAACTTTTGTGGTGGATGGTCCATAACCTGGTTGTCTACGTGGAGATGCCGAGAATGATAAAAAGGATAGCATAGCATCTTTGGACACAAACAGAAGAAGACGACAAATGTCAATGTAACATCCCATGTAAGGTATTTTTGAGCAATAAAAACACCTGTAATTCAATAAATGCAGGATAGTTACGTGCCATACTGTGGAACATTCCAGGCAAAGCAATCACATCTCCATGGAGACAAGCAAGTGGTGGACCCCGTACCAAGTTACATAAAATTAAATCTAGATTCAATATACAATCACATTTCACAAAACATGTAAGACTGGTAGCAACAGAGACTGATCCAGGACTGACCCAGATCTCAAGCCAGGCGATGGGTCAAGAGCTGAGGGATTACTGTGCATGTTTTGTGTCGTGTGTACCTTGTGTGAATGTGCTGATGGGGTTGCCAGGTTTGAGTTTGCTCTCCAGAAAGCCATGTTTGGGCTCTGAGGTGACTTCATAGACCAGCTGATCGTCCTCTGTGTCCGGGTCCATGGTAAGCAGCTCCTTACGGCTGATCAGGTTAGTTGCCTAGCAAGCAAAAAATAAAGTGATTAGACTTAGGTTTAAATGAAAATAATGTTTGAGAAAATTTGTACAGTTATCTATCACCAGTAAAAGTAAATAAATAAAGAACTTGGGTGTTATTAGAGATTATAGCAGCTATTACTTTGGTAGAACTCTGAAGTATGCTTTCATTTTTAACCAGTAGAAGGCAGAGTTGCATAACTAATAATTTGTTATGTTCACCAGAACCACCAGATTGAAATCAGGACTTGGGGTGGGGGTATTAACTGCTATCACATTACATATTTAGATAACCTTTCATTCTTTTGAAAATGCTATATTAGCCAAAACAGTATATTACCATGTTTAATAAGTTTAATTTTCATTATTGACACTCTTGAGTCCTCCCTCCCTTTGCTCTCTGTGCTAAACCACTCTCCCTTCAGAGCGCTATCACATTTAAAATCAGCATGCGTCCTGCTAATGATACTACTGCACATCACATCAGGTTTGTGAAGTTGTAGTGTATGGTTATGTATCATGCTTTTGCATTTTTATGGAGAATTGTCGTGTGGGAGCATGAGTGCCATAGGCTGTGGGTTGAGCATTGGACAGAGTCATAAATCTAACCATAAGGAGGGTGCGGCTTGTGCCCGGGAGAGATCGCAAGATTACTCAAACATGCATGGATGATATCTAAAATCTCTTAAGGCAGGTTTTTGATGAGGGAACGACATTATAACATGGTAGCAACTTATAACTTACAATACTTGCCTCCTATTTTACTGTGGATAAAATGTACCTTGTTGTCCATGTACTCGAGAAACTGCAGGCCCAGGTTGGTGACAATGCGAGGAGTGCCGTCGTCCACCGGGAGAATGTCAATCTTAAACTTCTGAGGAGCTGCAGTCACAATCTGAAACAAAACCACACCCCTAATATTTAATCTGTGTACATCTGTTTGGTTGGTGGTTCAATTCCAAGTAGAACCTTTGCGCAATGTCATTTAGAAGGCCAGTGCATTGTGGAAATTCATCTTTTAATCTTAAAGGCATTATACCAGACTTTTAGTGTATAAAAACATGAAAAACAGAACTAGTTTATTTTGAACAGTTTGCAGTGATCCAAAGTTATTCTTCATTTACCATATGCATTCTGATCATCCTAATTATTCACAGTGATGAGTTTATAAGTGATTTTGGTTTTGCTGTCATGATAAAGCAAATGGCAACTACCATGTTAATCTGCACCTCCTAATTACTGGACATTAAAGTGCTTTATAATTACACGCAGACAGCACATTGCAGACTTATTTTGAACTCAAGCACTTCTTATACAATGTATCTGTACTGGAGCAAGACAAATTTTTCTCAAATACATTAAAAATAAGTAAAATGTACTACACATTACATAACTAATACATGCCTACATCATCATCAACAAAATAGATTTATTCATGTACAATTCTTTCTAATTCAGAGGGCTGGCAATCAAACGTTCCAACGGACTTAGCAGACGTAGATGCAGTTTTTAATAAAATTCTTTTAATAGTTTATGAGAATAAGATTGAGAATAAAATGTGGGAAACTGATGTGCCAGACAGATTTCCACTGCAGTCTGCCGTTATTTAATAAGGTCTAGTCATACAGAACCTGCCACTATATCTACTGATAAAAATGTCAGATGTGGCATTTGACAGAGACATCTCCTGCGTTTAAGTTCAGTCGACGAGGCTCTATTTTAAAACATAAAAATCAATAAAAGCAATAACCCACAGCTGTCTGACATTCAACATTTTATATTACATTTTCTGTCAGGTTTTTGATGCTTTCACTTTCAACTATTGGCTTTTATGTCTCCACTGCTGAGGCTTTCAAATGTCACTTTGGAGTCAGAAGACCCTACATACCATTTGCTTGGTGTTTGTCAAAAGGATGTGAAAGGCAGGTGTACCGATGAATGAGATCTATGTCGTCAGTAATTAAACATATCCAGTCTTCACCAGTGACGTGCGGTGAGGTTCATGGCTGGTGAGGCACTGATGTCTTGATGTCAGATTTACAAACATATAAACCAGGTGTCAGTGTGACTTCTGCTGTTGCCTTTGAGACTAGTTCAGAAATGCGGCTTCACCTTGTGCCACCCTCATGTCATTTTCACAGCAAAGTTTGTTCCGTGTCTCATGCCGTGAGAACAGCACATCGAGCGGTGCATTTGGTGAATTGAGACACGGCGTCAATATGACAAATGCGCCATTCGATGTACTGTCCAAAGTGCGGGTCGAAGTACCCGCCCGACTTAAATGTGCTCTTCGAACGGGGCATTTAAGTTGGGCGGTACTTCTATAGGCACACTTTAGTACCGTGTCTGGATCAAACCCTTTAGCGTTGATCTTCCTTCAATTATAACCTCCTGCTTCAACTAAATGTCCAGTTTTGAAAACTGTTGGAGCTTTAATACGTAATCTTCCTCCATTTAAGGGCCAGACACAAAGGAAAAAGTGAACCACTAAAGTTGACTTGCTAACTCTAAACTGTAGTCTCCGGCCCCTATTCTGCAGGAGTTACAAGAATCCCTGGGCTCACGAGCGCCTCCTAACTTGAGGCAGGGTAACTAGGGAAGCCCACTGCACCCGGCGCCTTTTCACAGCCGCTATAATGTTCTCAGCATTTAAAGGGTTAAAACAGCACAGTCAGAGTGCGGTGAGGTGCGCGCCGCCTCTCCGCGCGTCTCTTCTCAGGATTTCAACGTAAAAATTCAGCAATGTTGAGTACAAAAAAGAATAAAATTGCAAAGTTAAATAGAAAATAACGTTATAGTACAAATCATTGGACAAATATAACCATTTCATTTATTTTTTCTCTGTGATGACAGGTGAGGCACTGCCTCACCTGCCTCAACTGACCGCACGTAACTGGTCTTCACATATGGACTTATGTATTGAGGCATCTTTTTCACCACAATTTTCAAGACGAAGGCTAGAAGAGTGTAATATTTTTGATACTATTTGATTCTCTTGACAAATTCACGGTATCTATTGCTTTTTCTAGAAATTGTTTTTTAGTGAAATCTGAACTGTCAAAAAACATTCTCAATATTCAGCTCAGAGAGTCCTTTTAGATTTAAATGAACTGGATTTCAGCATTGAAACTAGCAACACAAATGAGAGACTCGTGTGAGGCTCTTTCTGCTTTCTGACTGGATAATCGTCTCGAGCACCACATCAAATTATAACATGAACCACTTGCCCATCATGTCCGATGTGTTTGTAATTAAGAATAAAGCAGTATTACAATTGTTATCAGTAAAAGCTTTTTGATTTCAATACGTCTAAATGTGTAACGACACAGACAGGTCATAATTATGAAATTTCAAATACAAATCTTACATATAGTTTCTTTAAAGATTTGCTCCTCATTTTTTTTTTTTTTTTTAACTACAGTTTGCCATATCCTTACACCCTTTAAACCCGCGTGCCCTCTGCCTGTACCTCCTTGCCATCGTCCTGCACCATGAAGAGCAGGTTGGTGGAGTCGGACAGGCTGAAGCTGAATCGGTCTTTGAGGGAATTGGAGCCATCATGGTTGTAGCTGATGCGGTTCTGGTAGATGTCGTCCATGGTGAAGGAGCTGGTCTGACGGTAGCTCTGGCCATTGTGTGTGCGCTCGATGGAGCCGTGCCGAGGGGGCTGCACCACGGTGAATACAAGGGACTCAGCCTGGACCGAGGCAGGGAAACAATCAAACAGGCATTCAGTGGTTTACATTAAGATATGTTTAACTGCTATGTAAAGGAGCTATACCTGATTGTTTAAAAGCATAGCTCATTTTAAATGGTTTGCAGTGGTCCAAACTTATTCTCAACTTACCTCCTGAGCATCCTAAATAATCGCATTTTTCACCACTCTCAGAGACCAGAGCAGAATGTTGCAATCATGGTAAATCTAACAACAACTAGCATGCTAACACATACTTCCTGATTATTGGACAATCAAATGCTTTATAATGACAGAGACAGTACACAGTGGACATATTTTAATCTCAAAAGCTGCTAATACAATATATGTGCACTTGGGCAAGAATTTTGTTCAAATATATTGATAAAAATCGGCCTTTACATAATACACAAAATCGAGTATTTGAAAAGGACGGACCAAAAACATCTTAAAAATTAAATAATATCTGAAGGACCGGTGCAAGAAACACAAATGTTGAAATTTAACACTGTCAACATAAAGTTTTTGTCACTTGTAGACTTACAGTGGGAAGAGTACTGTTACCTACTATGAAATTATTCCCTCTTGTTAAAATATAGGAGTAAAAGTATGCTGCGATAAAAGTACTCCATAAAGTACTACCCACTCTTGATTAAAACGTTTCACACAACTGCTCTGTTGAAATAACAAATTTAAAGATATTTACACATTTAGAGCCTCGGTAACAAAAAACTGTCTTACCCAATCAATGTCTCCTCACTCGAAAATAAAGCTACCATTTTCTTTTTACCAAATAAATTTTCATTTTAAAGTTCAGTCCTAGTTCAACCTGTTCCTCCATCACTGGTGAAAAGATTGCTCTAATACAGTTCACACTGGGTTTCTTTTATTGCGCACAGGAAGGTGAAGTACACTGTGTCATTTGAAGCACAGAAGGAAATTGCTATAAGAGCCGCGACACAGATGAATGGGGTTCAATTGGGCTTCTTTTAAAAACACAAATTGAAGTAGGAGAAAACAAAAAGCAACAATAAAATGAGGGCATTTTGGTAATTATTCATAAAAATTTGTTTCTGCCAGGGTTAAATAATAAAGTATATGGCAAATGAATGTTCAGTATATAAGGATTTTTAGAGAGAGGTACGCGTCTATAGGGTATTCATTTCTAGATTTACCTACTGTTTTTTGTTTTTTTTGTTTACTCCTGCTTCAGTCCTGGTTTAGTCTTGGTTCAATCCTGATTTAGTCCTGGTTCAGTCCTGGTTCAGCCCTTGTTCAGTCCTTGTTCAGTCCTGGTTTAGTCCTGCTTTAGTCCTGCTTTAGTCCTGCTTTCGTTTGGTTCAGTCCTGCTTTAGTCCTGCTTTAGTCCTGCTTCAGTTCTGGTTTACCTCTGTGTCTGCGTCTGTGGCCTTCAGCTCAAACTCGGTGATGGTCTTCCTTACTCCCTCCTGGACTCTCATCCCTGGGACAGTCAGCAGGGGTAGGGAGTCGTCCACTGGTTTGATGGTGATGTAGAATGTCTGGGCCACCTGGAAACAAAGGTGAATAAATACATAAGCCATACTGTATGTCTATTTTGAACAATGGACAGGTTGTTTCTCAAAGACTTCATCTCTCCATCAATGCATATCTTTCAGAATGATGAAACATTAGGAGTGTTAATCTTTTGAATATGAAAAAAGTCCATGAATAAGTGTTTGCCAATGACTCATACATATACCACTGACTATATAAAGAAGTGAACTGAGTGTGACATCAAACATCGCGTTCAGCCCCAGTCAAATGCAGCTCATCGAGGTCAACAATTATAGAGGCAAATTTGGAGCCAAGTTACATATTTGGAATTGTAACTGTGAGTGTCATGGCAACCAGAGAGCCGGAGGGCGGGCGCTTACTGTCAATCAAACCTGTTGCTAATGCTGATGGGAGCGACCTCAAGGAAAGAAGGTGCCTCATTGGACTGTTATTAATGTTCACATCTTTATTTATGGACAAAATAGCCAAATAAAAACACAGGATCATGTAGCCTGAATTAATACAAATATTTTAAGACCAAAATGACAAACCTGACAGCAGCAATGACTAAGAGAGGGATGGCAATCTTTAAATAGGAAGTGAATTGGAGCCAGAATCCAATAGATGGAGTCGGAAGCAGGCCCATGCTCACTTCCTGTTTGGATTGTGGCAACTAACAGGTTAGCTATGTCCAGTTATATATACAGTCTATGGCATATCCTGCCCGCTTTGCATTAAAAACCTGTTATAATTAGCCCAAAGTTGAGAATGTCAACCCTAATTGTCCTTTTGACAGCAGTTGTCTTGTTGTGTTGCTTAATTAAAACATCAACCTCAGAATGTGTCTACACTAGTTAATTTAAGACACATTAGAAACCCAAACAGAGAATCCCTTGTGCTTTTAACTTATACCAGTTTTGTTTTGGCCTAAAGCACTTCCTCCTGCAGCCCACGTCTGCACTTTTAAAATCCACACATCCATTGCCTTAAGTATCAGATAAATATCTATGGAGGTGGATAATCTATTTTAGCTCTAGACTAGTCCTGTTCTGGTACTGGTTTAGTCCAGGTTTTATTCTGGTTTAGTTCTGGACAACCACCACTACCACCACTATTACCACCACTACTACTTTACTACTATTCTATGCAGTAAAGCAACATTCATCCATATATTAAAAAGTAACCTGTTTTTAAGTGTAGCAAACATTGTCAATTCACACTCAATGATGTTTCCTACTTCTACAACAACTACTACTACTACCACTACTACTACTACTACTACTACTACTACTACTACTACTACTACTACTACTACTACTACTACTACTACTACTACTACCACTACTACTACTATTACTAATCTTTTTTTATACAGTATAACACCCATTTATATAATAAATGTACTTTGTGAAACATTTTGTTAAATGCCTTTGTTTTATTTTGTTTTGTTCTACTACAACAACCACAACTACTCTAATTACTACTACTACTACTACTACTACCTAGACATTTTATACTATTTATTTATTTGATAGGGCAAGTGCATATTAATGAACATCTGTAACAATTACAGTGTAAATATGCCAGATGGTAAATGGTCACATTTTTATGTGGCTCTATTGAACCTTCAAGGCACCAACAGCGCTTTACAGCGCGTTTACAGATTATAGCCAAAACGCTAATTTCCATCTGTCAATCCAGATATTTAAAAACAACAACTTCCTACAATATCTTGTTCCAAACCACAGCCAGTGTTTTCAATGACAGATCCTGCTCCCGGGTGGAACAGTTCATTGAAATTCAGGGTGAGGGACAAGGGGGCGGGGCTTACTGATTATCACATCTCTCACGTCTGCACCGTCCCACGGCTCATGTCTGGACCAAGACGGTACAGGGACTCTTATGCAACAGGGAAAATCTAAGTACTTTATACAAGATTGGTTTCAAATATTTCTTAGAGGTTAATTGTTAGACTCAAGATACACGTTTTGTTCAGACCCCACATCACAACAAAACTTTACTTTTGAATGTATCCTTATATATATCTATTTATGAATCCTTTCAACTACTTATCTGTCCTGCTCCTCGTCCCCTCCCCTTACACATGCCACCACAGCTGTGTGGTCCCAGTTTTTCTGTGTGCAGCATGATGTGGACTTGTATGTACAATACTTGTGGTCTGGACCACAGTTCAGACTATTCTTGCATTATCAACTTAACAAAGCATCACATTTGATCCAATAGTCAGTAAGCTGGTCAGCAGGTTTGAAAACCTGACTATCAAGTATAAATCACAGATCCTTAGATGGGTAAAACTGGCTGGTAACATCATGGATGTGTTTAATCTGACTGGTCCACAGAGCATCTTTGAACAGTCCATTGAGAGACAGGCTCTGAAGATCATCAGAGAGCCCTCTCATATGCTCACACAGTTTGAGCTCGTGCAGTCTGGGAGGAGATACAGAATTCCTTTATGTAAAAATAACAGGTATAAAAACTTGTTCATGCCCCAGTCCATGAATTTGATTAACAACATAGACTGATGTGCAGATGAGTGAAGCTTCAGTGATTGTATATTGTTCTTTTTGTCTTTGGTATATTATGTTATGTCTGTGTATTAATGCTACTGACCCCTGCTCTGAGCCAAATTTGTCCATGAGCAGATGAAAATAAATGGAACTTGAAACCTAAATCATAGTTTTGAGGGGAAATAACCACCATGTCATTTTAATCAATTTAATTTTTTTTTTATATTTATATATTCACTCTACCTATTTCTGCATACAAATCAACCAGCCACATATTTTGCAGTACAATAAAACATGAATAACTACTACAGATATTCAAGAGATTATTAGGGGGTATTATGCAAAATCAACTTTTTCAGCTTTCTACCATGTTATCAAAACATCCCTGAAGAGAAATGTGTTTTAGCAGTTAATAGCATTATTATTCCCTTGAAGATAAATACCCCTTCTTTAATCTCTTAAAGAAGGGGTACATACATCGAACTCACAACTTCCTCACCTCGTTGTTGCCGTCGGATACAGTGAAGGAGAACTGGTCTGCGTGCTTCTCCTCTTCACTGGTGTGGACATACTGGATGCTTCGAGATGCCAGATCAGCCTGAGTGAAGGAACTGATCCTGGAGCCTAAATAAAACAAAAAGACATGAATAAAAAAAGTATTTTTTATGCTTTGTTCTCACTTTTACTGTGGATACTGCTGATACAACTTTTTTTTAAGCCAGTTGCCGTTCCTGAAGCCACAATTAAGCCATGCCAGGGACAAATAAAAGGATGCCCCAACTAAGCTTAACTGCTATATTAAAACTGTAACCAAAATCACCAAGCATTGTCTTCTGTCCAGATGTATGTGTTGTACTTGACTACTTGAGTGAAGGATAATAAAGAAATAATGTGTTTTTTTTGTTTTAATCTATGACATATTTATTTTATATTTTGGACATTTTAAATTCCAACATTGTCTAAAATGAATGAATAAACAATTTCCATAAATACCACAATGGTTAGTTCTTAAAGTGGAACTAAACATCTAAACTGCGCCCACAACCACATTTCAAATACAGCTGCTAACTTTGCAGTACCTGGAGGAGTAAGAAAGGAATGACGGAAAGGAAGGGTGGGGTGTGGGGGTGTAAGGAACAGTGTGATTGGTGTAACAGGTATCCACACTTCAAACTCCACCCCTGCAGCCAGGTGTTTGTCATCAGAAACACCAGGCTCTAATCCGGGAACTGGTGTGTGTGTGTGGTGTCATGTAGTACTTGAAATTGCAGCTGCCATTGGAGACAGCTTGCACTTTGACTGCTTTTGAACACAAAACTGCAAATTTTGCTAGTTTGGCAAAAAAACATCAGTATAGAATGCTATTAAAACACTATATATACACAGTTTAGTAGGAAAAAATGTTGTTTCCTTAAATGTCAAACTCAATATGTTTAGTAAGCATATTTGTATCCTCGATTAAGAGCTTGACAGAGGCTGACCTATACCAGAAGTGTGTGAGAAAAAGGGTTTTTGAGCAGAAAGTCTATTGTCTATTTAATGACAACTTTAAAATGCGTAACATTTGGTGAATATTTAGTACTAGCACTTTTAAGTTTTGACTGATGTAGACATTTCAATTTCTTTGTACACGATGTCCCTCCAGAATACAACTGCTATTAAACTGTATGAGGCTGACATTTTGTACTCCACCAGTCAATCAAACATGGACATTTTGTACCTTTGGATGATGACAATATAATAAAAAAAGTTTTACCTCAAATCCCTAATCTAAGGTCTACATGTAAGTGCATCGTGAACTCTCCTTGTTAATGATTATTAAAGAGGGGGTATTGCACTTCTATGGGGTTTTAACTGCTAACACATAACATATTTGTGTCATGTTTTTGTGTATTTATGGAGAATTGTTGTGTGGGGGTATGGGCTTGTGGGCTGAGCATTGCACAGGGATTAGAAAAAAAAATAAAAAAATAAAACATGGTAGAATACTCAGAAAAAATTATTTAGCATAATCTCTTTAATGTTTACTTACTTCATAATTAGTTCACGGTTAATTAGATTTTTAAATGTATAGGCTTTATATGTATGCATTATTATAAAGACAAGATAAGATAAAAGAAGAGAACTGAGGGATTACACAGATATAAGGCCACATGGGAATATAAAATTAAAGTACTATGATGTAATATTATAAAATGAGATTCTGTTGTCTCAAGAAAGAGTGTTTTTCCTTTTTTTAATTATCATCGTGGTATCAGAATCAGTGTTGCGTATTAAGTCTATGCCTTAGCACTGAAACAGATTGGTTGGAAAAAATACAATATTTTGCAATTAATTAAATCAGTTTGAAAGTATCCCCCAGATTGTACCTGGGTTTTTGGCGTGCTCCAGATGCCCTAGCGCGGGCTGCTTGGTCACATGGTACAGCAGCTCGCCCGGCTCACTGTCCTGGTCACTGGCCGACAGCTGCAGAGTGGTGATTTTCTTCATGGTGTTTTCATCCAGGACCAAACCTTTGTTAACCTCCACTGAGGGCGGGAGGCGGTCCTCTGGAGGGAAAGAGAGATACAACACCCGGGTTAGGCTGGGGAACATAATACTTATTAAAGTGAATATGACAGGTTAGACTAGGCATTTCACTAAAACATACACTACAAGTCAAAAGTTTGGACGCACTATTTCATTCTACTTTCTATATTTTATATACATACAGAAGGTGTCAAATATATGATGTAAGTTAAATGGAATTAATTAAATGTCTTTTTTTTTTTTAAATCAAAACCCTTTGCTTTGTCGGCAGCATTGCAAACCTCTTTCTCAACCTGGTCTTTTCTCAATGAGCTTCACGATGGAGTCTCCTGAAATGGTTTTTACTTCAGAACTATGGCCAGGGTCAAGAAATACTAAAAGTACACAGCAAAGAGTGGCTTTAAAAAAAATCTAATATCTAGAACACGTTCTTTTGAGTTTATTTTTGTTTACCACATTCCACATGTGACCCTTCATAGTTTTGGTGCCTGCAAAGTCTTGGCTCCTGTGGCTCAGAGAATAGACTTTAACGCAGCTCTGCTTGTGTACAAGTCTCTCCATGACTTAGCACCAAAGTACATCTCCTACATGTTAGTGCCATATGAACCATCTCACACTCTGAGAACTTCAGGAACCGGCCTCCTGCTGGTGCCCAGAGTCAGGACTAAACATGAGGAATCAGCCTTTCAGTTTTATGCCGCTAAAACCTGGAACAGCCTTCCTGAAGATGTGAGACAGGCCTCGACTTTGACAATGTTTAAATCCAGGCTCAAAACAGCTCTGTTTAGCTGTGCATATGACTAAAAGGTTTTTATACTGAAAGTTTTTTTTTATTCTGCACTCTTCTGTTTTAATGGCAATTTTATGATGATTATTTGTAAGTATTTATGTTTTGATTTGTGTGATGTTAATGTCTTTCTTATTCTGTAAAGCACTTTGAATTACTTTACTAGCCTTGCCTCGCCTCCATTGAGAAACTATAATGTAAATAATTATGGAAATACAGAAGGACGATAAAAGACAAAGTGTGCCCAAACTTTTGACTGGTAGTGTAGTTAACATGGTTATATTTAAGAGTTTACGAAATACTTGGCTAGGATTTCTTTTTTGTTAAGTTTATAATTTTACTTTTTTTGTTTGGGAACTGCAGCAGATGTGACATATGTCGAGGTAACTCCATAACCATAATGTTAACAAGAGGTAAAACTTGTCTAAATTTGATAATAGTTATGATCAGACTAATAAAAATAAATGGCAACACCTTTATTTTGTTAAAGATATAAGATAGATAAGATATATGAAGGTTTAAACTTCGCGAAAAATACCTTGTCACTGCATTTTGGATGAAATTGTTGGTGTTGATCACATAGATGTAAACTAAGATAAATATTCACCACAGATACTATCCCATCAGTAATTAGAAAAAACATGAAAACCTGTCAAATACACTTTAAATTTCTGCAACATTTTAGCATAGCCCTCGTGAAGCAACATCCATTATCTAAAAACTTGCAACTCTGGACATTTTCCAGTTATTTGAAGCCACGCAATAAATTAGAAAGTTAGATTCCCCTGTTCACATAATTTGAAAAGTTTGAAAAATCTAATCACCAAGAATCAGTCCCGTAAGTTTGATAAAATAAAAAAAGAAATGGCGAAATGAAAGTAGCTTGCCATTTGGTATTCTGTTGCCGTGTGTGGTTTAGCGATGCATGCTTAAGCCTTGAGGGAGAGGGCTAAAGGAGCCTAATGGTCTTGTTTTTGGCCTAAATGAATACGGGATTATCAGAGTGCTACAGGAGAGAGAGAGATGAGAAAGGGAGACGACAGAATTGTACCCAAGAGTAGAGCTGATCTTTTATATGCTGCGACTTGGGTCTTAATTAGGATTAACTCAGAATCAAAGGCCCTGTACCTAATTTTTTTTCCTTGTATTTAAACACATTTCTCCTGCCAAATATATTATATAAGATATATTGTATAAGCAGCTCTTGAGGTCCAAATAAGTACAGTCTGTAATGTCTGCATCTAATTACAAAGCATTTTATAGTTTGAGTATCAGGAAGGGCACTGTTAGCATGGTAGTTGTTGTTAGCTTTATTGAGACAGCAAAAGTCTACTCGGGCCTCTGGGAGTTATGAAAAGGGCTTATAAACTCATCATGATACATAATAAGGATGCTCGTAATGCATAAGTTAAGGGAGGAATAACTTTGGACCACTGCAAACTGTTTAAAATGAACTATTTGTTTTTGACATTTTTAAGATCTGGTACAGCTTCTTTAAATCAGAATTAAATGAATAATAAACATGGAGTGGCACTGTAAGAAATGTGAAAAATAAAAGTGTGATTCTTCAAAACATTTAGTTACTTTTTATATGATTATTAAACAGCTCCTATTATGCTATTTTCTGATCTTTGTTATACTGTAATGCTGTTTTCTCATCAAAAATATACTTGGGAGTTGTGTTTTGTTTCATTCACACATGTTTAACACAGAAACTCTGCATATTTAGGCTGAGTTCTGAGTTTATGCTCTGTTCCACTTTGATGCTGTCATGTGGTAATACAAAGTGCTCCACTGTGTTTTAAAACTCCATAAACTTTCACTAGAATCATTTGGGTAATTTCAGACCTGGATTTGCCAGTCTCTACTGAACAAAAGGTAAAAGGTAGTAATTAACTTGAAAAAACTCTTGCTTCATGACATCACAATGTGAAACAGAGTGTTCTGAACTTTGAAGATGTAGACAGCTTAATAATAAAGGGTTACTCAGGTATATTTTTGAGAAGGTAACACCATTTTAACATGGCTTAAAGCTCACAAGAGGATTTTTTGCGAAATATGAGACCTTTAAATGAGCAGATCTTTTCTATATTAAGTGTAATGTAGCAATGGAGTATGAACTGCACCCAGGACTAGGGCTGCACAATATATTGCAAAACTATCAATATTGCAATATTGGCTGACGCAATAATCGATATTGCAGCAAACTATATATATATCGTAATAACATCAAAGTTATCTATCTGATTAAATGCAGTGTTTTTATATGATTACCTTACATAAAGTTGATTTCATGAATGATTTTGCAAAATTAGCCTGGAACTAGTCCTGGTTCTGCCCCTGTTAAGCTCACTAGTAAATGAAAGCATGTAGTACTCGTTTTATTGTAACTGAAATCCAGCCTTTTTTCCCCTAAAATGCCTGACTAAAATGAGGACCAATTCAAACTGAGTCTGTTTGTGAACTTTCTGCAGTACAGATAAAGGGCTGGGCTCTTTGTGAAGCCGAGATTCTCTAGTTTTGAACTCCGTCTGATCTACTCTCATTATAAGAGTGTGATCAACTCTCTTTATAAGAGTGTGATCTACTCTCATTATAAGTGGGAACAAGCTCTGCACAGAGGACCATCAGAATGCAAATCCTGCGTAGATTACTTTTGGTAAATATAAGAATAGGTATAGCTGGTGTCTGGAGGGATCGTCCGAATGACAGTAGATTGATTATTTGTTTTGTTTTTACAGTTCCCATGTCAAAACAGAAGCATATCTCACTAAAATTAGATTTAGGGACTTGAAATTTGATATTTTAAAAAGTCTAGGCAGAATTCCTATAAAACTCATATTAAATGGGGTTTTTTTTTAGCAATATTATGCTTATTATTTGCGGGTTTGGAATGCAAGAAAAATTGGCCGTCAGACGTTAAATCAAACAGTATATTAAAATCATAAGAAATACAATCATACCGAGATTGTATTTCTTAACAGCCATATCCCATATCACAATATCACCCAAAATTCTTCCGACCTACCCAGGACGCTGATGAAGAAGGATTGGTCGATGAGTTTGTTGCCTTCGGGATCCACCAAGTTAAACTTGAACGACAGACTTCCTCCTTTCTCTGACTTCTCATGGCTGTACTGCACCAGGCCTGAGAGCACAAGAGACACATTAGCCACTGAGGGAAGAATAATAATAATACCTGCTCAGATTTATATAGCACTTTACACGCTCCTACATTACATTACTGCACTATTCAATCACCACTCAGTCACACTCACTCTGAGCCAGACTGACATAAACTTGGCTGTCATTCTACACCAGACCTCTCCAATTCTAAAACCTCTCTCGTAGATAAGAAAATTCTACTTAAAGTCATCCAAGGTGAACGATTTAGAAAAGGAATAGGTAATACTAGCACTAACTTATGTCGGGTATATGCTAACGAGCCCCGCAACTTACACAGTGATTAAAACAGCAGTGGTTTGGAATGGTTTCAAAGTAATTAGACAAGTACTTCTGTGTTATTGCATGAACAAATGTGAAACCAATCAGAATGAGCCTCACGCAAGTCTCTCATCTGGGTTGCCAGTTTCAATGCTCAAAATCCAGTTGGTTTAAACCGAAAAAGACTCTCTGAGCTGCTAGTGAGCTTTCACTTGAGACATGGCCTGTGCACATACTGAGAAAAAAATTAGTATGTGTCTTTATTTGAAGGTTAAGGCTCTGGCAACCCAGGTTCAGTTGTGATTGTGATTACCCTTACTGTTTTTAGTGCTGGCTGCATACATTTGGTTTAAGTAGGGTTTAGTAAATAATACATTTTGGAGAAATTTGGTCACAATCAGAAAATCACAATAATTATTTATATTACAAAATTGAATGAAATCTATCAAACATGCTAATCCTGTAGTTAAAACCATAACAAGCAATAACTGTGATTCTTATCAGTTTAGAAGTTCTTATGTTATATTTCTTTTCTCAGATGTTTATGTGCTGGATGTTTTCAAATGATGTACTGTGAACAATTTGAAAGAATGATTTGAAAGAATACCAATGAAAAGTTTTAAACGTGCTTTTAAAATGTTCAAATAACTGTCTAACTCTATCTTCCTAAAGAATACACTTTCAATCATAGCCATTTGTCAGTACTGTTCACCTTTGTTGACTTGTTCCTGGGTAAACCCGTTAAGTGGCCCCTTCACAGAGAGCCTTTCCTGTTTGCCGTCCTGGCTCAGCAGCAGCCTCCCGCTGGCCGGCTCTTTGGTCAGCACGTACCGCAGCTTCACATTGTCTGAATCAATGTCTGTGCCCTTCAAGTTCTGCTCCGTGATTTTAGAAGAAGTGCCTACAAACACAAAGGAAGAAAGCTCAAACTGCAAGAACGCTACAAATAAGCAGTGCTGGAATTACACAATCAAACTTCATAGTCTCTGTAGCCTGTAGGATAATGGGTTGTCTTGAAATTCTTGGCTGAGGTGAAAGAAAGGACAAGCCTTTTAAAACAGTTTTGGCAGTTTTAAGTAACCTAAGCAATAGAGCTTCCCTTACTGTTCCCTTTTTTAGCACATACAAAAACATATAACATTGCCAATCTGGAAAAAAAAGCCAAGGTTTCCCAGGAGAATGCTCATTAAGGGCCAGAGTTGGCCATGTTGCAAGGCTGGTTTTCCACAAACAGACAACAGACGCTTCAAACACCTCGAAAATACATAACGATTACAGCCACTTAAGAAGACGTTTCCGTAAAAATGTTACTTCTATATATTATATAGATATGTTAGTTATATATATGTATATATTATATACTTGATATTCTGTCTTTCCCTTTATAGATGCTTCCAATGTGTGAAAACAGAGCGCTTGCGTTCTAAACCCTTCAATACATTAGCTCCAATGCATTTTCAATGGAGGAGTTAGCGTTAGTCTCCAAACATCTCAAACTACAAAAAACCAGGGCTCGACCACAAGTAACACCGAAGTAACGTGTAGCCCTGTTTTACGTAGATTATTGAAGTTAGCGGTTAGTACCAAAATGAGCATACATGCTAACAACAACTTACATCTAAAGTTAGGCTAGACCATAATGCACCAAAAATATAGCACACTAGAATAGTAAAATATTATCAGTAATATAAGTTTTATTTTATCAAGCTCCACAAATCCTTCAAACATTAGTGAACTGGAGCTAGGAGTTGGATATCGAGCATTATTACTCGTTGCCAAATGTAACAAATAAATGAGCAACAACCAGTTGTCTGCGTTGTCTATAAACATCAAAATTTATGTTTTTATTTTGCTACCGTATTAAAATGAATGAGACAGAATGTTATTATCAGTACCAGGATGCGCCCGCTGCAGCTCCCAACACATCACTCCTGGAAGTGTCTATACAAAATTTGTCAAATATACTCAAAAAGTTTTTTTTACTCTTTTTATTGCTTTGTCCAGAGTACAGAAGCCTCAGAGGGTCAAAACATCTCAAGTGTGGAGCAGCCATTTGTATTTATTCACATTTTGCTGTGTAAAGTATATTTTGTGTTTTGTTTGGGCCTCAGATTGATGTTGACAATGCAAAAACAGCAAACAACAGCAGCTGCTCAGTCCCACATGGACCAGAATAATTCACTTAGGCTCTCGAGGCATTTTCCCATTCATAAAGTAAGATGTAATAAGCCGCCCAAGTCTTGTTTAATGTACTTTTATAATTAAAAAGTTTGATCGTTTCAGAGCTGAGGTGATGTATATGCCACTAAACACACCCTCATTAACGTAATACAATCATAATATTACAAGCACAAGAAAAATGCATTATATACTGACCAGTTACAGAGGGTCCAGTGGGGGTAGCAGTGGCTTAGGTGGTAAAGTGGGTGTCTATAATTAGTGGGTTGGTGGTTGAATCATAACTCCAATCAGTGCAGACTGTTGCGTCCTTTGACAATGTACATGTTAATGATATATAACTAATTCAAAAGTCTACCTGCAGCCGCTGAATGGAGTGGAGGTTTGGCATCATTTGCTACAGAGTAGAGCTCCAGTATGTCACGTCCAGCGCCAAAGACATTTTTAATTTAGCTACATGGTCAAGTTGGTTAAAACCCGCCATTCTCCCAATCAGCTGTGGCTAGACCCCTCTCAAGTATTTAGCAAAAGGTTGTTATCAAATAACGGTTTCCAACAAGACTTTGATATCAAGATTGATTGACAAAACCATTATGATTATTTAAACTGAATTATAAATGGTCACTTCCAATTAGACACCCCACAGGGCAGTGGATAAGCATGAACTATTTTCAAAATGTTATATTGTGCATTAATGAGGTTTTGTCACACGGCAGAGTGAAGAGCAAACACCCATGATATAGAAGTTGGTTAGTTATAGACAATTTTTCAACTCTTTTCATTTGGCTCTTGACTGGTGTGTAACTATGATTTATATTTTCCCACCACACACAGTAATAATATAGCCATATGCACTTCCCAGTACCAGTACACTCCCCTGCCCGGGCCCTCACCTGCTCCACCCCCTCAAATGCCCCTCCCTCTCACCTGCCCCTCCCTCTCACCTGCGGGCAGCTGCAGCCCCCTGTTGACGGTCATCCTGGGCCCCTCACTGCGCAGGACCTCCATGGTGAAGTGCAGCCTCCCTGTGTGTGTGTGAACCCCATCTGTGAGAGTGAAGCCCAGCTCGTCGGCGCCCCCGCTGGTCGAGTCGGGCGTGTACACCAGCAGCTGATCCAGCACGTCCTGGTAGGTGAAGGTGGAGCCCTGAGACAGAACTTTACCGCTCTCCAGAGGCTGGGAGTAGAACTGACGTCTGCGTAGTTTACCTGTAGCAAGTGAGAGTGTAATTTTATTATAAAGTGCTTAAATAAAGGAGCAGGGTTAGAAATCACATTTTTAGGTATTTTCACATGATAGAAAGCTTTGAAGATAGAAAGAATTGTAAGTTGATAATACTAGAGGTATATCATTTTTGAAATCACATTAAGTTAATGTCCTCTACGCACACATAGACAGTACAAATTAGAAGTTAATTGGCTGCAACAAGTTTAAAAAGTATAATTCTGGGGTACAACAACCTTGAAACTTAAACTATATATAGCAATTGATGAAATTAGTAATCTAACCTGTACTTTAAGCTTTTTTGTTTTTTCTTGTACACTCAGGTCATCTAAATGATAACTGCATTGCTTGATTGACAGTATTTTTGACTGTAAATGTACCGTAGGAGGGTTTGCGTATGATGGTGAAGACGATCTCATTCTCTGGCGTGTCTCGGTCCAACACGTTCAGAGAGGAGTTTGTAATGACCACTCCTGAGTTCTCCTCCACGTGGATACTGCTGACGGACACCACCGGCTCAATGGCTGCTTTACTCTGGAAAGGAGCACAAATGCCTCAGTGCAACATACTCATAAAGCTCCTGTGATGTTCTAGTAGTGTTCTGTCATCAGAGCTTTACATTCATCCTTTCTACTTAAAATAAAATGCGCAGATGAAAAACACATTTATCTGTGCCCAAATGCCAACAGAGGGTGCAAGACATTAACTGGGCTAAAATTAGTTAGCTGCATAGAGAAGGAAATGAAAGAGAATAAGAATGAACCTCAAGACATTTATAGAATTTTGCTCAAAGATGCACTACTGGTCTCCATGGAGATGCTATGCTTTGACTGGGATATGCCACAGTATGGCATTAAACGTAAGAAACGTGAAGGAGATGCCACCACGCCAAGTTGCAGGTCATATCTGTGTAAGGGTGACCTGGCTCACAGTAAAAATGCATGTTTAAAGCACAAGTTTAATGCCATACTGTGGGGCATTTCAGGCAAAGCAATAACATCTCCATGGGGACAAGCAGGTGGTGAACTGTCCACTAAAAGTTACATATTGCGCCTTAAATACAGTAAACCCAGTCTTCAAAGCCCCATTCATTTAACCTGACATCAGACAACTGTGTGCGACACTTTGAATATTGTTATCAGAGAAAGCAGCGCCAACATGTGTCTTTACTTTACCCACAGAGTAAACAACATCGTTTAAACACTCTCTTTATCTGAGGACAGAGGAATAATAACAGACCTGTGAACAGCAGGCGGATGCCTGTTTATGTTTTTATGAAGAAGAATATTTGACAATAGTTTTGAGATGTTAACACAAGTGACATTTACATTTTTAAAAGATGCGAAGAGCTGGCTGACAAGCTTATCTGACAACATCTGAAATGTGACAAGATTCTAATTATGATGAATTAAACAGACACCTTGTAAACTTAAAAACTACAAAGTGTAGCATTTCACTTACAGTACTTTTTAAGATTTAGTCCAAGAATCCTTTCTATTGTTAGTCACGTTTTAGTTCCCACAAAAAAATACATACATAAATGAAATTAACCAAATATATATTGTTTATTTTAATGTAAACATGTTTGTTATTTGGCCGTTGGATGTACAGAACAGCTAATAAAAATGTCTGTTTGAGTTGTAAGATCTGTAAACCCAAAGCAAGAAGCCTTGTCTGCTTTCTGGGACATATTTAGATTCGTCAAGTCATGAATAAATCAACTTTCAACATTCTCCATGGTGTCTCATGCTATATATTGTGGAATATTATAGGCAATGTAATAACATTTCCATGGAAACATGAAGGAAAAGGCTCTCCTTCAGGTCAAGTAAGAGACAGGTTTGTGGAGATGCAAGCCCGCTCACAATAAGGATGCATGTTTTTCTATTTTTTGTCAGTCCAATAAAAAACATCTAACATGAAAAAACATGCTTTTATTTTAGTCTATTTTTGGCTAAGAAGTTACACAGTGGGGCTTTAATGTTTAATTCATATCTAGGGTTATGTTAATAAAATACTGAATATTGAATGCCTTCAGTTGTTTTTGTTTTATTTTAGTGCAAACACACCAAGCTCAGAGAAAAGCCCAGCTCAGAGAAGTGCCATTCTAAACTGACCTGTATGTCTATTTCCACATTGAAAGCCTCAGTCTGGCTGTGCCCATTGCTGATGTAGAAACTGAAAACGTCTTTTTGCTCTTGAGTTTTGTGCTTTTTGTCTTGGACGTAGAAGATGTGTTCATGAACCAGGTCATCCACGGAAAAGGGAGCGTCTGGAGTGATGACTCGGGAAACTCCGACCGAACCTCCTGAGAATAAAGACAAGATCAGGTTTAAATTACACGAGGAAATCAGTGACATTTTTGTATGAATTTCATTGATAACACTTTTACAGACAATATTTTAACAATGCATCAGGAATGTTCCTAAATGTGTCTGTAAATTTGTAAGTTGAGGTGAATGGAGCCTAAAATTCAATGGTCTGTTCCTGATTTCAAACCATGAGTCAGGAACATGTTTTAGTTTGAACCTTTAGCACCGCCCACTTAGTCCTTTCTGCTGCTGTGATATTGCGCCATGTTTCTTTATAGTTCTCTAATCTCTGCTACTTGCCTTTTTGTTGCTCTTAAAAATGCACCATGACAAAGACTCAAGTGTCTGACATACTTTCAGGCAGCTAGTTTCCCATGATTTTGAGAAACAATGTGCCTGATTGGATTAAAAAGTTGATCCTGTCAGCAGCTTCTGTGTTAGTTATTACCTGAGGAAATTCTATGTAAAATGAATAGTACAGTTATTTTATTATACAACGTATGATGTAAAGAGGCTTTGTCTTCACATTAAATGCACTAAAATCAAGTAAGGCCCTTTAACCAGTGCAGAAGTATCACTTTATACCCTTGTTTGGGAGATTACACTACATATTTTTATTTCATTTTAATCAAAGACAAAATACTCCATACCCTAATTTTGCATAATTCTGAAGCAATAATTCTGATTTTATACATTTCAGTATATTTCCCACCTCGAGTTTAAATGTCTCTCGTGAGATTTAAGCCACGTTATAATGCTTTTACTTCATCAAAAACATACCTGAAGTTGTGTTTTTTCATGTTTTTTTTTTCATTCACACATTTGAGTAACCCTTTATTATTAGTCTGTCTACATCTCCAAAGCTCACAATGCTCTGTTCCACCTTGTGATGTCATGAAGTGGTAATTTTCAAGTTAACAGCGACCTTTTATCGTTTGTTTAGTAGAGATTGGAAATTCCAGAGCTGAAATTATCTAAATGATTCTAGTTAAGGTGTATGGAGTTTAAAAACACAGTGGAGCACAGAGTGTTTTTTGTTTGAGAGAAGAACTCAGCCTAAATATGCAGTTTGTGTGTTATGTGTGAATGAAACAAAACACAACTCCAGGTATGTTTTTGATGAGAGAAATTTATAACATAGATCAGAAAATAGCGCATTATGGGGCCTTTTATAGGACTTTTGTTTTATTTTAAACTTGGACTATATATTTACCTCCAAACCCACTTAATGTAATTATTGGTAATAACATAATTGAGCCTAACAGCGTGGATGTGTGCGATATTTTTAGCAAGTCATAATTCTTTTTTCTATTTAAATGGGTCAGGAGTGGGTTTGTGCAATGTGCTGCCTTATATTGGTTGCATTCATGTGATCAAATATTATAAAGGGCCCACTGAAACTGAAAATCGACAAAGAAAGACTCATAAGAGGTCTAAAATCCAAGAGAAATTGGTGTCTGATGATGAGGTTCAACGTCTCTGCTATTAATCAATTATACATGTGTGAATATTTAAAGCCAACATTTTTGTTTGAAGAATAGTTTAAAATACTTTGAATTACTCCTGACATCCAGGGCTGAATCATTTTGGAGAAATGTCACATTTTTCTGCTTTTGTACTTTTTTTTTCTGTGATATAGTTTTCAAAGTTTGAGTTTGAGTTTGATCTCTGTTCATGGTGCAGTTTTTAACAGATGAGGGGCATTAACACAGCGGTCTAAAACAGTGTTTCCCAAGCAGAGGTACAGGGATGTGGTATGGAAACCGTTTTATATCAGTTGATCTTGATTTTATATTAATAAAAATGCCTTTCAATTTTCAAAAAAACAACAACAAACATATTAGTGCAAAGTCCAAACCCCAAACCACATGGTTCTATCGACAGAGGACTGGCTGTAGACGGCTCCTTTAAAAGAGCCAGGCCGATCTCTCACCATTAGACAGGACTGAATCTTTCTCTCAATTCAGATTGTATTGATTGCCCAGCCCTATAGTGAGTCCTATCAAGAGGAACTTATTTTATTTATTTATTTATTTAGTAGGACAATGTACAATTACATTAAGCACAATGGCAGAGATGCTTGTAGCAGATTCTATCTTTACAGCTAACTTGAATGTTTTAGACTTGAAGGTAAAAAATAATAAATTAGTTTAAAAAGTGGCACATTTTACACATTTTAAGAATGTTTTGGGGGAGTTTGGACATCAATCATTTTAGAACAATAAAATATCATAGTTGTATAATATGTGGCCGTGGTTTGGGGATGTTCTGGAGAGTTATCCATTTGTTTTCTGTTGATTAATTCACTTGTCTGTTTCTGTTTCATTGCTGATTTTCTAGCTTTCTGTTGGTTAAATCAATTCTCATGTTCAGCCCTAAGAGGCAACTGCTGTTGTGATTTTGGGCTTTACAAAAATAAATTGAATTGACATTGAATTGAAATTGGTGTACTCAAGAAAAGCTTAGGAGGCCCTTGAGTCAAAAAAAGGTTGGGAACCACTGGTCGACACTAAATGATGAGCAGGTCTTGCACATGTTATACCATGAAGAAACAGGGATGATAAGCTGTTTTCTAGGAGGCTATAACATCAAACCTATTAGGTATTGCCTAATTGTGATACTATTATGTATTTTCTCTAAAACCTCACTAAGCCACCTGCTTGTCTCCATGGAGAGATTATTGCTTTGCCTAGAATGTTCCACAGTATGGCAATCAACTTAAATCTACATGGAGACAAGCATGCGCTGCCACCAAATTGCAGGTCACATCTGTGGAGAGGCAAGCCAACTCACAGTGAATGCAGAGTTGTCTTCTCCATGGAGACAAGTGAGTGGCGTCTCTCTTCCAGAATAGTTACAAAGTGCACCTTTAACATAGATTTTGCTGTAGTTTTCGCTGTTGAAATCGTCCACACAGCCCCGCAATGACATCTTTGTTTACCTCGGAGTTCAGTCCAAACTAATAGAACGCGCCACAGCATACAGGAAATGAATGGGACTGAGTTAGAGATAGGACCAGAGCGCCACCATAAATCTATCTCCGCCCCAAAAAATAGTAAATATAAACTGCTTTATTAAGTTTTCGGCGTTCACATTTTTGATGAGTATTTGACACTTTTATCACCGGGCTAAAACGAATGGGAGCACCCAGAGAAGTTGCGTGACGGAGGATTTTTCAGGATCCGAGATAGACTCAAGTGAAATCTCATAACAACACACAGTTTGGGGAGCCGATATTGCCAGAAAGACCTTCAAGGGACCATATTTTGTTAAACTGACTTTTTGTAGGTTTAAAGATGCACTATGTAACTTTTCAGGTTTCTTCCATTGACTGTTCCACAGTATGATAATAAAATATTTATGGAGACAAACAGACTGCGGAATCAAGTCAAGTTACAGGTCAGATCTGTCGAGAGGTGACATTTCAAGTGTCAAGGAGCTGGAATGCCCCACACCAGAAAAGTTGCATAATGAAGCTTTATACAGCTACAATTTACGCTTACACATGTTGGAAGCATAGACTGTATAAAGAAGTGAAATGAGGGAATGTGACGTCACCCATAGCACTCGGTTCCAGCCAAATGAACCTAATCGAGGCTAGCAGTTATAGCGTCTAATTTGGAGCAGAGTTCAACATTTGGAATTCCGACTGCGAGTATCATAGCAACCAAAGAACCATTAAGGAGCAAGGTTGTTGAAGGTAAACGTGCTTCTCGCCCCCACACTGCTGATTTGGCAGAGAGCATACAGTCTATGATTTACTCTTTGAAGATCCTCCATGATTTTTCCAAACACCATCACCAGATAGCATAATTCATATTTTATATAGCGTTTTCCCCCTTCTAGGCACTCAAACTTTACCATTAGGTTAAGTGTGTTGCCCAAGGACAAAACAACAGCATTCATCTGTGAGAGCTGGAATCACACTGCCAATCTCTGGGTCAACGGATCTCCTCGCTCTACCAATGATGTTTATGTCGAGATCGGGATTTGAACAACCAACCGTCAGATAAATGGACCAACACTCTACAAACTGAGATACTGTTGCTCCATTAAAATTAACTTTAAAGTCCTGACACGTTTAAGGCTAACCCCAACACATCCAAAGCACATATGTATATGATTATAAATTATATTACAGGTCAAAAGCAGTGGGTGAGAGCTCAGCTGGGATCTTGGTCTGGGGTACCTAGCTTGAAGATTAGCTAGACACCAGAGAAACCCCACCCACACACAGGGAGAACATGCACACTGTAATTTTCAACTTAATTTCAAATCTAGACTTAAACTGCGACGCTAACATTCTTCTGCCATTTTGAGAATTTGACAAGGGCACTCCACCAAACGATAATTGTACAATCCAAACCTCGAAATGAGTCGTTAAATAGCCAATCAGACAAACAAATTAACTAAAATCACTTGTGTTCAGTCCATTACGAAGTCCTTATTGTCACATCTCTGCAACTAGCTCCCTCCCATAAACATAATGGAATACGAACGACACGAGTAACCCTTTTGATCACCCGCTCAGGCGCTGCGCTCCCTCCTCCTAGTCGCATTGTGCATTCCTGTCCTATTGTGGCGTTTCAGATTAAAATGCCCCCAAACGCCCATGTCTCCATTAGAAATTCAGCATACAGTAGATGGATGCAGCTCCTCTCGATGAAGATGCTCTGATAGATTTACATATAAATTCGATCATACGCGCCGCACTGGTTGTTTTAATGCAATTCTGGGACAGGTGGAAACAACCGCGAGAAACCAGTTAATCTGCTTCATAACGTATGCAGTATTTACATAGGAGAATTCAAGGTATGAGTATTTACTTCTGTGGGGTATTAACTGCTAATACAGAATATAGAGATCACCATAACATGCTTTAGAAGTGTCACTTTCACCCACCCTTGCATCGCTCTCTACTCTAAGTCAGTCCCCTTCAAGGCGCTATCACAGCACAATAAAACAGTGCATCCCGCTAATGAAACTACTGTGCATTGCATCGAGTTTGTGAAGTTGTAATTTAAATTTTTTTTTTGGATCATGCTTTTCTATATTTGATGTGACTTACTTAGAAACCTACTTCTAGCTAGTACAGTAAGGAGGACTCAAATAGTCCTTGGGAGAAATTGCTAAATTTCTGAAACATGCATGGATGACTTCTAAAACCTCTTCCGGCATGTTTTTGATAAGGGAAAGTTCAACATGGTAGTAAACTCCAAAAAGTCGATTTTGCAGAAGACCCCCTCTTTTAAGTGCATATAGATTATGACTTGGTTCGGTGGGATAGTGCCTGTGGTAAGTATTTATCATAGTTTTACATCAGTTCAGCGACAATTTGTGGAAAGAAGTTGAGAAGAAAAGGGGCATCTAAAAATGCAGGGACAATTTATGCACATTTTTTAAAAAAAGAGAGGAAGTAAAATTTAAAACTTTTCCTTTTTTATGTACTAAAAGCTTTATACCGTGTTACAATGCTGCTTATTTATCCAAAATATACCTTGTTGAGTTTGGCTTGATTTGTGTATGTTTGAGTAATTAAAGAGCCTGTACTTGATGAATGCCTTTTGTTTAATGCAATGTATTGAAGATGCATTCACCAATCAAGCACATTGTTCACTAAAATGGTGCATGGGGCATTATCAAGAGAGAAAAAGAAAAAAGTGGACGGAGATTGATGCGAACCATGTGGAAACAATTGCATGAGATAATTGCTGTATGATTACTGTTTTAAGCCTCCCAGAAAAAGAGAGAATTGTTGATTTGTTGGTTTATATTATATTAGATTAGGTTAGATAATACTTTATGTCAGATTATAGATACGAAATTTGTTTTACGATAAAACTGCAATTCCATCGCATAGACACATTACATCACATAGACACAATACATTGTAAAGCTTTGTAATGGAAATTGGATGGAATGGAAATGCGCATCTCTGTGGTAATTTAGCATATTTACGCCGTAACTGTTACAGGTGCCCATTAATATGCACTGCCCCATCAAATAAATAAATAAATACATCAATAAATAAAACAGATTTTTCGTGACTTCTCCATTTAAATGAATGGCTTCTGCTTTTCTGCCATATCACAGTGGCAGAAAAGACTAATTGGGCAGGATTAAGAGTTCAAACTCAAACGTGTTTCTGGCTCATGGATAATTAGTAATTAGCAACAAATTTGGTCGGTTTCCTTTTTGAGAGCTAAAAATGCCGACCCCTACTTTCTGGTGTCATGTGGCAGTAATCAAAAGGTGTCCATCCATCACTACCAAACTGAGGAAGGAAAACAACTACACCATTAGCAGCTCATAATTATAGCCTAATCCAAACTGCTCATTTTGTTTTGATCTATTTCTACAATACAGTCCCAAATAAAGATATCCCAAAGTAAAATCCTGAATAATGCATTGAGTAGTACTTTGAAAGCATGTGTCTGAGTGGGATTAAGTCTGTCTGAATATGTCCCTGCACTGGCTCTACAGTCTAAGCTATATCTAAAGCAGAGTGCTGTGGGTCTGTGAAGGACACTGGCAGCTCAGGGACACAACACTGCTCCATCTGACACACTCTGACACTATATCTGCTAATGAAAGTGTGTTCATCTTTCATTTAGGACTGGGGGATAGGACATTACAATTGTTTTTCCTCATAGGTGGGCAGGTTGAGTGTTTGTCCACTGATGTGCAAGGTTGGCGGTTTGAATCCTGCTCCTGACATGAATGAAATGAATGCTGATGTTGTGTCCTTGGGCAAGACACTTAACCCACCTTGCCCCCAGTGCCTCCGTAAACTGGTGTATGAATGTGTGTGCGAATGAGTGAGGGGTTCCTTGATGTAAAGTGCTTTGAGGGACTTGAAGGTGGAAAAGCACTATATAAAAATACAACCATGGCCATTTATTGTTTTTGAAAGAAATATTAAAATTCTGCAAAAATGTTTGCTCCACAAACTTTCCATATTATGGCTTATGGCTTAAAGTCTTTCCAACTGACAACAATACGTATTTAGGGCACCACTTTCTAAAACTATCTTAAAAATAATTTCTCTTTTGTTGAACCTTTTTGCCAGTTTTTGTTTCAAGTGGACAAGTCCAGTAATTATAGAGACATTAAACAGGACAAAATATCTGCAATCTGCAAGAAAAAACACCAAATTTCACCATCAAATTTGGACCTGCCCTCATCCTCAATTTTAAATAATAGGGATGTGGTATCATAATGTTGTAATGCGACATGAACTCAACCTACTGAACAATCACATCACAATCACAATGTTTTACTCTCTCTTGTACTAATAACAAATAAAAATGGCTTTCACTATTAATTTCCTGAACATAAATTTTACGTTCAGTTTAATCAAATATAACATAGTCAAATTTGATTGGCCGTGGACCCCTCCATTAAAAAGACCCGAGCTGATCATTGATGATTAGAAATTACGGTCGATCTCAATCTCTTGATTAAGTACAGCCCAAAATTTTGCCGTGTTTTGATTATTCCGTTATCTGGTCATCAGAGCAGGGACCTGGACTATGGACTGACCACTGACAGTGGCTAATATTTAGTTGAACTAAGAAAGCCATGCGTTTTTCAGCTTTAAACATTTTTTTTTATAGATAAATAGAAAGATTGACGGTCTACAATTGCAGACATCCAAATTTCACACACTACTGCCACCACAAAGTCCCATTTTGTCAGAAAATAAGTATTTGTACAAAAACACCGCCAAGATGCTTGCCTGTCAAACCCAGAATTGTTGCTCTGTGTATTTTTTATACAGATTGATGTTAGTCTGGTCTGCGTGTCCTCGGTTGTCGTACAGTCACATCAGTTTTTTTTAGTGACACACGTGAAACAAATGAGCTCACTGGTCACTTATGATTTACAAATAAAATCAAATGTAGCCCATCTCAGACAGACAAGTAAAAGGGAGGACCACCCTCACCCTAAAATGTCATATAGTGACTTACTTCCTGACAAGTTTGCAATAGATTAAAGGGCCCATACTATGCTATTTTCTGATCTATGTTATAATGTTATTTCCTCATCAAAAACATACCTGGAGTTGAGTATTGTTTCATTCACATATATTTAACCCACAAACCCTGTGTATATATAGGCAGAATTCTTCTCTCAAACAGAAAATATTCTGTTACACCTTGTGATGTCATTTGGTAATACAGGAAGTGCTCCACTGTGTTTTAAACTTCATGCACCTTCACTAGAATGATTTTAATAATTTCAGCCATGGAATTTCCTATCTCTACTGAACTAAAGGCAAATTGTAGCTGTTAACATCAAAACTACTGCTTCATGATATCACAAGGTGGGACAGAGCATTTTGAGTTTTGGAGATGTACACAGACTTAATAAAGGGTTACTCAAACATGTGTGAACGAAACAAAACACAACTCCAAATATGTTTTTGAGGAGGCAACAGAATTCTAACATGTCTTAAAGCCCACAAGAGTCCATCTTGCATAAAATAGGACCTTTAAATGTTTTTTTAACTAATGGTCTTATTTTTTTCTGCCTTTACAATATACTTTTGGGGGCTTTTTGAAGTATCTCTAATAATTGATCTTGAGTCAAGTAGTGGTATTGTGACTTCAAATCACATCTGGCAGCTCTTCCTCCTTCTCCAAATCTGTTCTGTTGCTGATACCGTTCTCCCTGAGGGCTTCTGCGCCTTTCATGTGTGATCACCTCCCTCATTTATCCCCAATCCTCCTCCAGGGGGAGCCACAGATCCTGAGAGCACCGGGGAGCACACAAGGGGGTGGTGGGGGTGGTGGGGATAAAACAATGTGTGTAAGAGAGGAGAGAAGGAGGGAGGGAGAGGGCGAGGGAGCGCTGGTAATCAGGAGTTGACAGATGGAGAGGAGCCGCCAGGGATTGTACTTTGAGACGGTACAAATGTGAGCAGAGAAGAGGAGAGGGAGATGAGGGAGGAACAGTGCATTTCTCAAGCAACAATCTCAGCTAACTTTGAACTGAACAGTGCATTTCAAACTATGGGCTAATGCAGTTCTAGGCTTCATGTATTTAAATTACACACATATATTTAAGCTTAAAAAGACATATCATACTTTACTAGTATAATTTATAGTTCAAATGTATGGTGCATCATTTATTTTGCATAGTTCAAATGTTCCTTAAAAATATGTGGTATAATTGGTTACACAATGCTTTGCCCTAACCAACATCATATTCTAAGTCTAAACCTGTTCACCAAGCTATAAAAATATAGAAAACCTAACACCAGAGCTTAACCAGAACTAAACCGGTATTAAACCAGGGCTAAACCAGGACTAAACTAGGGATAAACCAGGCATAAACTATAAAATCATGGCTAAACCAAGACTAAATCAGGACTTAACTATAAAACCATGGCTAAACCGGGACTAAACTAGCACTAAACTGAGCTAAACTAGGGCTAAACCAGAAATACACCATAACTAAACTGGGATTAAGCTCTAAACCAGGGATAAACCAGGAGAAAGGAGCGTAAAAAGAGGACATTTGTGTGCTCAAATGCAGGACAATACAGGGTTACTTACTCAAAAGTGCATGAATCAAAATACAACTTTGAGTAAGCTAATGATGAGGGAGAACAACAAATCATAAAAGTCACTTCTGCATAACATGTCCCTTTAAAGTTGAAGCATAACCAGGTTTACACCCAGTTTGGGCAAGATTTATTCACATTTTAGTGTCATGGAATAGGCAAGGTAACTATTACTACTTGGTAGAGGTGGAGCCATTGGAAAAGAGTATTGGAGTAAGTCTGTCATTTTTTTTTTCCAACTTCAACTTACTATTTTTTATTTTTTCTGGCAGCACTGTTATGTTTTTTTTGTATTGATTTTTGCATTTGTAAATGTTTTACTTTTTCTTGCTTGTGAAACTGTCATAGATATAATAGTTCCAATTACTGTTTGCTGAAGAAAGTTTTCACACTCACAATATGAAAAATGAACATCCAAATTACACATCTGAGTGTTTTATTTATTTTATTTGTATCAACAAGCCAAATTTAACACAACTACTGTTTTTTCTATGAGTCATGATATTTTCATTTCAACAGCGTCAACAAGCACAGGACTTGAGCATATACTTAAGTGTATTTTGAAATCAGACAAGGATTTTCTTAACTTTTCATTTACAAAATATCGAAATACAAAACTTTTTAAGTGTTAAGTTAAAATGAGGATTGTGGATTTTGTTTGTTACATTAAAGGTGTATCTGATTTTTATTGAGAAAAACTGAATTATTTCATTTTAAACGGTTTGCAGTGCTCCAAAGTTCATCCTTACTTACCTTATGCATTCTGAACATTCTACAGATTCACCATGATGAGTTTATAAGTGCTTTTCACAACTTTCAGAGACAAGAATGATGTTTACTGTGATTGTTCCTGGTTATTGGACAATAAAACACTATAATTAGATGTAGACAGAACACAGCTTTTATTTTGACCTTAAGAGTTGCTTATATAATACATCTGTACAGGGGCAGGATGAATTTTGCTCAAATACATAAACACTACACACTTGTCTTCACTGGTCCATTGAGTGACCCGACATCTGATTGTTTGTATTTTCCCCTCTGCAGTAAAGGCAGATAAAGCAGATGGAGTCAGTGATAAGGCTGAGCTCCGAGAGGAGGAGGAAAGCTGTGCATCCACCGAATCCACACAATCTCCATCTGTGTTCAAACTACAAGGGCAAAACGAAGTCAAGTTGTGCCTAAAGCTACTGCTACACTCACCTGGAGGACCGAGAGTCTGTACTCAAAGGGCCCCAACTGACACGAGCCTTGACACTGAAGTGTTACTGTAAAATGTGCGCAGCCTGATAGGTGATCCCGTATTCAACCTGCAATTTTCTACAGTACCAGAAATGCTTGTTCCCTGTGTGCATCAATGTCAACTATCATCAAAATCACCATAATACAAAAATGACACGTATATAATAGTGACTCTTTCAGTTAGGATCTGGAGGTATTATGCAAAATCAATTTTTTGGAGCTTTGTACCATGTGATAGCATTGTTCCCTCATCAAAAACATGCCTGAAGGGGTTTTAGATGCATGTTTGAGTGATCTAGCGATCTCTCCCAGGCCCTATTCAAACCCTTCTTACTGTTAGCAGTAAGACTCTGTCCAATGCCTAGCCCAAAGCCTACATCATCCATGTGCCCACATAACAATTCTCCATAAATAAACATAAGCATGATACAAAACTGCACACGGATGCGCTGTTGTAGTGGGATGCACTCTGATAGTGTGATGATAGCACTCTGAAGGGCGAGCAGCTTACTGCAACATGGGCAGCAAAGGGAGGGGAGACTCAGAGCGTCAAAAACAAAAGTGAAACTTACAAAACATGTTATTATGTTTTCTGCGAATGTAGCATTTTCAAAACAACACAAGATAACATGGTGATCTAAATATCCTATGTGTAAGCAGTTAATATCCTATAGAAAAGAGCGTATTGGACTTCATTTTATCTTATCTTTTTGAACATTTCTATCTTTAGAATTGCAAGGCACATTTAACAACCTTTAAATCATCATTTGATTTTTATTTAAAGGTACACTGTGTAACATTTCTAATGGTGAGTATGCCACCTGCTTGTCTATGTGCAAGCTATTGCTCTGCAGTTTCACTGTGTGGCAATAAATTATCACTATAACTGGGGTTGTTTAATTATGGATGTTCTTCTTGCTTAAAAATACCTTGAAAAACTTCTTTTTTGAAATGTAAAAAAAAAACACAAAAAAACCCCACAAAAAAACATTGTACAGCTTGCGTCAACTTAAAAAAAACAAAAACTTAGATGAATGAAAAAAATTGTTTCACATACTGTTGCTGGTGCAATTGCATGCGACTCTCACCTGGTTTGGTGTTCTCGATGAAGCCATATTTGGGCGTGCTGACGAGCCACACCAGCAGCTCCTTCTTGGGCGTGTCTTGGTCAGTGACTGTGATGTGGGCTGTAGACAGCTGCACTCTGCCGCCCTCCTCCACCTGGGAACACGTATAACGTACGCTTTAAGACAAGTCAAATGTGATAATAACACTAGTTATCAGTTTATTAGATTTCTCTAAACAAAATATAACTCCAGGTATGTGAAACCTAGCAACAAGATCATAGAGATGAGTCCACAAAGACGTAAAAAGAATACGGGAACTGAGAACAAAAGCTCTAACACAATCTTAAAATCAAACCTTGAAATGACTTGCTGTGAAGTGAGAGCGCTAATCTCTTTATCACCACTAGAGGATAAAACCACCAAGCTCACATAAGCCGTTTTCACTGTATAACTTCAGTATTTAGTTCCCTGGGTTGTACCTGTATGCCTGAATGCACAGTGACCTCCGGGGGGCGCCGCAGGGCCGAGCTGATGGTGATGGTACACATCTGGTTGTCAAGACGATTGTTGTCTTCGTCGTAAACAGTAAAGTGGAAGATGTCTGTGATTGGCTGGCTCCCAGTCTCCACAGATGTGATGTACCTGAGGCAGAATTACAATGTTCAACACAGCATGTACTACTCTGAAGGTACCTGATGCCCTTAGGCTTTGTGTACACTTCAAATAATGTGAGGTGTGGATATGGGCATGAATAATGAATAATGATTGGCCTTTGCTAAAATGAATGGCGCTGCCTGAACATGCATTTGTGTTTGATGACCTTATTGTTTTTTATTGCTTATACGAGATTAACTGTACTGCTCATTTCCTCTTGAGGTTTAATTTCCTCCGTAACATGTTTGTTGGTTGTGTGGTAGCCTATGTGTAAATTAGCTTTCAGACAGACGGAAGACACATTCAATAGTGAAATTGATGCTTTGCAGTGACATCAGGCTGTAGGTGCTCTATATGTATCTCCATGGTGGAATGTTCAGCAGTCACCATGGAGACACACTGCATACATTAGCAAACACTGTCAAAAAAGTTGTAAGATCATTTGAAAACTCAAGAAAATTACAAAATGGATTTAAACAGCACATTTTCAGGAGCCTGTGATCAATATGAGTGTTCATGTTCTTGTTTAGGAGTTTGATGATGAACAAACAGTGAGAGAGAGTAGCTGAAAAACTGCTGGCTAATACTACCTACCTTGTGACTGTATTTCTATGTGTGAGACTAAATCAGTTCTTCGTGGTCAGATTGTGGTAAACTGAAGCTCAAATTAAAGTCTAACAAAGCTTCAAACAGAGCATGCCTACAGTTAGAATCACACTTCCAGGGAGTGTTGATGACGTCAGCAGCAACATGTCAATAATAAAAGTAATGAAACATAATGTGGAAAAGTGGTTAAACAAATGTACTCAAAGACAATTACTTCAGTATTTTTAATAAAAATGTACTACTCTCAGTGTGGACTGAGAATGGATTTAAACAACACATTTTTAGGAGCCTGTCATCAACGCACGTGCGAAGCCATTTAGAGTTTCGTTTTAGGTGATTTTCAGCAAAAAAAGTTAGAGTACACAAAAAAAAATGCTGGCTAATACTAGCTAGCTTGTGACTATAATGTTATTTGAAAGAGACTTGTTTAACAGCAAAAAATATGCTAACCTGTTGTTGTTCCAGCTAAGTCTAATCTTTATGGTCAGATTGTGTAAAAATAAATCTCAGATTGAAGTACTAATTTAAGTAACAGAGACAGACAGAGCAGTGCCTCCAGTTAGCATGGCACCCTCAAGGAATATTAATGACTTTAACTGCAAAGCATCAATAATAATACGTCAGTACTGTGCAACAGCACTGTTTATTGGCTAAATGTTTTGGTTACTCTATGATGTCATTTGGTCTCTCCTTTGAAAATGGCAAATTTTGTGGAATTGTGTCCTTCTAAATATATTAAATTATGTTTTCCAGACAGTTGTGTAGGTTTTACTAATTTGTAGGCTTACTTCTACTTAATATTAGTTTGAAATAACAGTACTCTTACTTGAGAATATTTTTGGCTGCTCTACCCCACTATGATAATGTGAAACTTTGTATAATTTTTATTTCTCGTGTGAACCGTGTTAAAATCTAAATGTAAAGCAACATACCTAAACTCATAAATCAAAAGCACCAAAAACTGTCAACCTCCAACATGGGGAGACTGTGAAGTAGTCTAAGCTTTTGCTCTCCAACTAAATATTTATCCGGTAGTACGAATCTCACCCAACACCATGCTGCTGCTGTGCCATTTAGCAAGACAGTTCAATGTGTATGTTAAAAAAGTGTACAGGAACCAAAGAGGGAAATATAATGAAAAAAAAAAAAATTGGTCCACATAACTTATATGCTTCAAAAGTTCAGTTCATTCAGTTTCCAAACTCAAATGACTCCAGTGGGTTACTGGTTTTGGCTGGAAGGGCATCTGGTATAAATCACTTTCTATCTGATTTGCTTTCTTGTTTTCCTTTATCTCCTACTTAGTGCAGATGACTAAACATTTGTAATACCTGCTGTAATCGCAGTAGCATCCTTCGTCTTCTTGCATATCCTTCTTCTGAGACTGATCCCTCTGTAATCCTGTGTGTATCTAACCAACATCACGTCGCTTCTGTCGCCGCGGCAACGTTCTATCTCAATATTTGCAAAGTCTTTTTCCTCAAACGCAAACTCAAAAAGACCATTCAAACTAACAACTCTCCCGGGGATGCATCCACAAGGTCAAAAACGTAATGAAAAGAGAAAGAGAGATTTAACTTTCACAACTTTACATTCAAACGGGCAAAAAATATTAAACTTTTAGAGCTACAAAACTTGCCTCGCTAAAATAATACACTATTCAAAAAGGCATATTTCTATCCTGTTGAGAAATACAAAAATGTCAGCAATGAAAATAGAGTGGTAGTTATGTGAATAGCTTTCTTTCAGTAGAGCTTTTGAACAACCTTGTACCACTGATTCTGTGAAGAAAAAAAAATTTAATTGTATTGAATGAATTGAATACCAATTATAATGTGCAACTGATACAGACTTTGTGAAATACAAGTTTGGAAGCTAAGTTGGACAGAAAAGAAAATCATGAAATTAAAAGTAATGAATTGAAAAAAAAAAAAAAAAAAAAAGATGCTGGGTTTTGCTTGTGCCATTAGCTGGTTTGGTTAAATAAAAAAAACAAAAAAAAAACAAATATTAAATCTGAAGCTCTATGAACAGGTCATGAGGAAACAGAGCAACAGCATCCTCTCTGACCTCTGACCTCACACATGCGCTGTACCCTGAATATAAACTATTGGGCTCAGGGAGGAGGGATAGCGAGCCACTGTGTCAGCAGATATAAACGCTCATTCATACCTGTTTCAGTGAAGCTATGACAAGTGATGTGCTGTGCAGTGTTGGTAAGTAACTAAATACATGTACTGAAAATATATCAGTCTACTCCATCTAACATCATGGAGTATATTGTGGTATTTGATCATGCAAGTTAGGCTTCAAACTTTACGGTATTAATGACAAAACCTTGCACTTCTTTAAATGGTGATAAATGAATGGTGCAACAAACGTATGTAAGTATTCAGTACTCTGATTGGACCATGCAAAATACATGTTAACGCAGGTATTCAGTATTGTGTAACTAAATATGTTTTCAAAGTATTATCGAGTATTCAACACTGGTGGTGTGAGAGTACTGTGTGGGCATGGAGGCAATAAATGTACTGAACTTGACCAACGCGATCATTAGTGTAACATTCATTTGTGTCCAAGTCCAGCCGATTACAGATGAAAAATGGCCTCTTGGCTAACTCTGGCTTATGTTTCATTGCCTTTTATCCCTTTCAAAATGGTTCTGTTTCAGGATTAAAACGGTTCTGTTTAGCTGTGCATATGACTGAAAGGTTTTTGTTCTGCACTCTTCTCTTTTAATTAATTTTATGATGAATATTTACGTTTGGATTTGTTTGCATTGTGATTTTAATGTCTTTCTTATTCGGTAAAGCACTTTGAATTACTTTGTGTACTTACTACTTACTTACTTTTGCCTTGCCTTTCAAATGAATTCATGTATTTAAAAAATGCTCATAAGAAAATTTCCATACCGGCTATTGTAGTATTCTTATGTTATAACACTTATTATCAACAGCTTGCCCAGGTCTGGTTTATAACCTCGTGGCCAGACTTAGAGTGTACCTGATGCGCTGCTTGTTGATGTCGTCCATGCTGAAGGAGGAGTACTCTTGGAGTTCCTGGTGCTTGTGCTGGTCCTCAGAGCGGGTCAGGATCCCGTACATGGGCACAGACACCAGCTGAATCCGAATCTGAGTGTCTGGAGATACATCATCCTGCAGCAGGGAAATGTGGGTGTGAGAGCGGAGGGAATAATGTTGGAAAAAAATGTAATGATGAAGATCTAAAGGTCAGAACTCAGCTAAAAAGTGAAGCGGCAAACCCTGTATTACTTTTGTCCTAAATAACTACATTTGTAATGATGCACTGCAGTGATTTCTCTATTCATTATAGACCAATAACCAAGGGCCCTATTGCATAAAAATCAGGCAACTGTATTTTGATTGATTCACCTGTATGAACAAACATGAACCTTGAACCTTGGGAAAATGTTTGTCTGCACCTATCCCTGCCCACAGCTCAGTACTTGTGTTGTCATGATACTGTACTTTCTTTATAATATCATAATACCAATACCATACTGTTGACAACCTTAGTTACGTGGGATTATTAGATTTTATTTTACAATAGAACTAAACATAAGGTACAAAAATATCACGAAGGCCTAGCTATTTTTCAGTTATAAAAACGCTGCAAATAAAAATTCCTTGCTTGCTACAGTGAGGTGCTGTTATGAAGACCAGCAGCAGGGGATGAGGAAGTCAATGGACCATTTTTCAGTCAATTGATAGAATTTACAAAAAAAAACACCCAAAAAACACTACAATATGTCATAAGTAAACAATATAAAAAGCTCCTCACAGTGTATGCCAGATGGTTACGTCGTATCACCGTGCTGCTCCTCTCCGTCACCTGCAGGGACAGTGCTGCATTGGGGTCCGGCTGCGGCCCGTTGCCCCCGGCGCCAAGCACGGCGACCGTCACCACCGTCGTCGCCATAGAGATGCCATCACTCACGGAGATGGTAATGTGGTCTTCGAGGTGCGCGCCGCCATTGTGACGATAGAGCAGGACGCTACGGGTGATGTCACTGAAGGAGAAAACGTCACCTGTAGCGAGACAGAGAGAGAGAGAGATGGGCTGTGTTCATGTTCTAAAATTTTATGACGTCTTAATTTCAGATGAAGGCAGGGGCCTATATAACTTTATGGGAGATTTACTGTCCAAACTTATGATCTACAAATGTTGATCCTTATAATTTTTGTTTGGGATTGACTCCACAAACTTGTCTCTTATCTTAAAGCTTAAAAAGCCTTCAACTGTCACTGTCACAACAATCACCTTTTTGAATAATAGCAGCACTTTTTGAAGCTATTGCGAAAACAAAACAACACTTGTTTAGTTGTATTGACAGAGAAGATGTTGAACTTTGTGCCAGTTTTTGTTTCATGTGGATAGGCCCAGTAATTACCGAGATATTAACCATAAAACGGGTTAACAAATCTGCAATATGACGGATAACAGCAAATTCTACCATAGAAATTCAGGCCTGTCCTCCAGGGAAATGTGAACCTTCAGGTAGTTAACATTCAAAACAGGACAAATTGCTGTTTAACTGCTTCAAATAGGCTGACAAACATTAATATGTCAGTAAAATATATACTTTAATATCATTAGCTTCCTTTTGTATACTGAATAAAGCACCAGTAGCATAGAAAAAAAACATAATAGTTGATACATTTTCATGAATCTTAAACTCACTCCGGCAGCAACATTATCACACCATCTGCCCTCATTTTAATCAGCCTGACATGAACTCTAAAACTGCAATTTACCACCATAGAATTTCACTCTTTCTACTAGCTTCAAATTCTTATGAGTGAGTCCAGCATTTAATATTCTCCATTTGTAGTAGCCATAGTTTTGTTTTTTATTAAGTGACACATATTATAGGAAATGTTATGTTATATATGCTACATTAAAAACATACCTGGAGTTATATTCTGATTCACTCACACTTAGCAAAATTGTCTTTTCTGAGCACTCAAAAATGCACTGTGTACATTTTGCCAGTTTAGTTCCGTCATAGATAAAACTGCACTTCTCCTGCACAGTTCTAAAGCGCATAAATTATCACTGGAGTCATTCTGCGGTCAAATTGCATTCACAACAAATGTATGGCTCCATTAGCGTAGCATTTATTTATTTCCATATGTAGAGTTAGAAAGTAAGTTAGAAAATGAGAAATACTGATTCAAAGGTGACTAAAAGGATGTTTAAAAGGGAATTAAAGCCACAAGAGTGCATGTGTACTTTATGTTTAATACAGCTATAGTGTCAACCAGATCAATAGTATGTTAAATGTGCTTCCTCCTATGTGCAAATATTTAAGTATGTTCTTGAAATTAAGATAATCCATCATAAATGTGTTAAAATGTCTCTGTAAAAGTCATAGTTGCCTTTCAAGTGTTGCTCAATGAGATCAAACTGTAAAAGTGCAGTAACTGATTTTTACTGTCTTAAAATTGTGAACTAAATCATTTTAAACAGTTGCCAGTGGTCCAAATGTATCCCTCACTTTACCTTATGCATTCTGAGCATCCTAATTATTGACCATGATGAGTTTATAAGACCAGACACCAATTATCATGCAAGCGTTGCATTTCCTTATTGTCAGACAATAAAATGCTTTTGAATTTGATGCAGACTGAACACGGCCGTCTTATTTTTACCCCATAAACTGCTTATATAATATATCTGCACTGGGGCAAGACAATTTTTTCTCAAACAGGTGAGAAAATAATCGGGTTCAGACTCTTTAAACTGACTTCAATCTGACTTCATACCGTTATTGAAAGATTGCAAGTTAGTTTCATTTCAGTTTATAATTAGCACTTTTTGCCCTGTTTTGATTAGTTTCAAAGAGGATAGGCGCGATAATCTAATTTCAGTGTTATCCATAATTTATTATTCTATTATTCTACCTCTAGTTTATCCCTGTGTGCAGCCATAGAGAGACTACACGGCAGATTGGGTAGTCAGGTAGGCAGATTGATGCAGATTGGGTAGTGACATGCTGGTGGGAGTACAGTAGTGCAATTGTCTGACCTTTGACCATCTTTTGCTGTGTGTCTGTTCTGATAAGGTCTCCATAAACAGGAGCCTCGGTCAGCTCAAACTCCAGCTCATCAGGAGCCGTGTCCGCGTCGCTCACGGCCAGCTGCTGACCTCCTGTCAATCACATACAGGGAATGGCAAAAATACACAGTCATATATACTGAAAAACAAGATATAAGGTAAACTAGTGTGTTCGCAATACTAAAATTTCAAACTTCATTTCGATAATAAGGAACAGACTCAATTATCAATACCGATTCCGATACCACGATGATAATAAAAAGATACACAAGAGTATGTGAAATATCTGAAAATAAAATATCTGTTGTTTGAAAGCAAACAGAAATACCTTCAACTAATTATAGTAGTAATATAAATTTTACTGTCCATCTCATGATTTTGTTTTGTCGTTGTTGTTACTAGCTTCTTTCAATGTGACTGAAATAAACTGAGGCCAATACTCCACACAAACGTACTAGTCACAGCTGGTTATAAGCCGTTAAATTCAAGTCAATATGTGTGCCACTGCGAAAATGCACCAAATGTCTTGATATTTTGGTAACCTTTTTTTGGTGTTAGTGAAAGCAGCGGGAGTGTGTATCTTCCTCACCGATAGTGGCCTGTCCCCCCACGCTGACCTCCACCAGGGGGTCCAGCACTTGGAAAACAGGGGGCTGCTGGTGATTGGACAGAACCAGGATGGCGAAGTCCATCTCTGGAGTTGTGTGCTCCCCGTCTGACACTGCAACACAAAATCAAGTCATTAAAATACTATGTGGGGTTTTAAATGTTACTTGTGGTCAGAAATAGAATCAGAAAAAAGGATTATTGCTATTGGAATTTGCTTTGGTGGTATTGCACAAATAAATGTACGTGTATGTATTTATGTCTTACTTGTAATTTCAATAAAGTGATTAGATTAGGTATTTGGCACTCGCTCCTGGCAAAGGCATGTTTAAAACAGCTTCCTATTTGATGTATTTTTACTTTTATTTTAGACTTTTTTACATTTGATTCATTTAGACTTTAGACTCTACATTTGATTCATCTCTACAGCCTTAGGATTGAACCCAGGACCTTCTAGCTGTGAGGCAACTCTGCCACTGTGCCACCCAGTTATTTTTATTATTACATCCATGTGTTTCAAAATGATGAACAATTAGGACTGTTGCCATAGCGGTTTATCCTTGCTCAGTAAGATGGATTCTCACGATATTTGTGAGTTCATAAACTCATGAGAATCCGCCTTGGCGTGGACCCGCTGTAAGGTTAACCGGGTGGGCAGACCAGAAACCGAACAGCATTGAGGTTTGTGTAGAAGCCAAAGCCAAAGCACTCAAGTGAACCATAACCAACATGGCAACGCCGACAGATGCACTGCAGCCTATTTTAGCCTCAATACAGACTATTTTGTTTGTGAAAAATGTGCAGAGGGTGAGCCCTTTATGCATTTGAGCACAGGGATGATGTCTGTGCTTTTCTCTCAACTGGATGTAACAAAAGTTAGATTTTTTGGCTTGTTCCATTGTTGTGACGCATCGATTAATCAGATTCTAATAACTGCATGATGTTCAGCATTTTCCGACTGATTGATTGAGAGCCATCCCAGATTGATAATGTATAGGACTCAATTCAGAGAGCTACACATATCAGACTGGTGGAGTTAGGTTAATAGTGACCAAGAACTGAATAAAAAAAATTATATATTTTGAATGAGGGGAAAAAAACTCAAGATTTTGTATATAACAAAGTTGAACCCATAATAGTGATTGATATCAGACTGTTGAAATAATCAGGGCTAATCAAAACATGGACTTTAAAAACACAGAGCATGGTTTAAATAGTTTAAATGTTACAAATTGCAACCAGGACAACTTCGGCCAAATGCACAAATGAGTAAACAAATATTATACCATGAGTAAAAGCTTGTTGATTTGGCAGAAAATGTGAGAAAATTTGACGCCACCTTTTCCAAAATAGAGAAATGTCTCTGTAATGGCAGGAGCAGCCGTAGCAGATGAGTTATGATGCGTTTAATGGGCGTACGGCAGAATGTCTCATCGGAAAAGCAGACAGGAAACAGTTTGCTCATTTTCTTTGTGATGGATTAGCTTCATTATAACTGTGCTTTCGAATGATAGAAATGGCCATAAAAAGCAAATGATACCAGCAACGAGCCAGTTAGCACTAGCATACTGCAATACAGACGCAAAAGTACCAGGATAAGTTGTGTAAAACATCTAAATTAAGAATAAACTATTTAATAAATACTATAAGAAAAAAATTTAATTAGGGATGGCTGATATATTGTATCAGTGACAGAGTGGGTTTCCAGATATTGATATTGGTCCAATATTGAAAATATAGTTTATCTATAGATTTGTCTTTAAAAATATAAAATACAATAGAAATAGAAGAACATTTAACCTAAGAAATATTTCCATATGTTTAAACAATTATGCAACAATTTATTTTGTATTCCAAACAAACACATTTTGTTACAATTTTTCCAAAAGTAAAAAGTTTATTTGTGTACTTTATAATAACCTAAAGCCACAGTGGCCTATGTACCTCGAACTTTCTATTTCCATGGAATCGTGCAGGTGACGTGCCACTTTTTCTTTAAACAAATCTTTATAAAGGTATCACAACAGCAAGCCAAATATTGGGTATCTGTATCGGCTTAAAAAATATAAGCATATAGAACCATTCCTAAATTGAGCGATTACAATTCTACGGCTCTTTCTAATCACAGTATGTATGAAAAACTGAACAGAAGAGAGGATTAAAATGTTAACCTTCTGGCCAGAGGGCAAACACTGATACATTGCTGACATTTCTGCTCGATTTTGGTGTATTTTTCATGTGTAGAATGTGATAGAGCTCCCTCCTCCATCAGGATTCATATTTCTGAACTTGCCACAGTGGTTTTTGACCTTTGCCACTGTGAAAAAACATTGGACTTTTGGCTGCCCTTTAGAAGTTCTTTTTTAAGTTTTTCTTGCCACTGGAGTAAAGCAAAAGTACTTGAAATATATAAAACAATATATAAGACAAGTCAAATAGTCAAGCTCTAGTCAAGTAAATGCATCTTATAGCGCTTTTTCACAACGGTCAGAACTGAATTTTGTTGTCATGGTTAAACTAACAGCAACTAGCATGCTAATAGCACACTTCCTGATTCTCAGACAATAAAACAATTTACAATTAGATGCAGGCAGGAGAAATGCAGTCTCATTTCTACTATAAGAGCTGCTTATACAATATATCTGTACTGGAAAGACACACTTTGCTCACATACATTGGAAAAATTAGGTACTGGCACTTTAAGATTTTGAGTTGAAGACATTTTACAGAAGAGTTTGCATCTGACCTTGGAAATACATTTGAATAACTTGAAGTTGAGCATTTCTGCCTCTTCAAACTGTTGTAAACCACACTGGATTTTGGACGTTGAGTGCTGGCACTTCAACTCTGGCTTCATCAAGCAGCTATTAACTAAATGTGCCCAAATTACTGTTAATTACATCTCGAGCAATCATTTAGAAAGGCCATATTCTTTCAAATGGTTGATATAGTAATTAGTATTTCATTAGGTCTCTGTAATGACTTTCAAAATGGTAGTGATTTGGCATTTTAAAGGTTCTATAATATGATAAAAAACTGGTCATTTTGAGTTTTTAACCATATTTAGTTGCTTCATCATCACAAAATATACCCAGATAAGTATTTTGTTTCCCATTTTAGTAATCTTGCATACTTAGCTGGTCTCACTTGAGAGTCCCCACCTCATGATGCCATTTAGTTTTTCCACATATATTCACTGACTGGACTAATTTTGATAATTCTAGTGCCATTACCAAGCAGCTAAACCAACTGACGCTCGCAGCTGCTATTTAGTGCCTGAAACAGCTTTTCTCAGCCGTGCCAGATTGCCTCTGAAAGAAGAACTTGGTTTCCACATAGACATTTGGTGTATGGTATCTTTCTTTTAGATACATTTAAATGTATTGGATTGAATATTTTTTGTTTTATTTTAGTTTTATCTACTAGTGGGCTAAGACTATATATTTCCTTACTTTGAAGAAACTGTATGTAGCCTGAGCTCTTGCAGTTTTAGAAAAGGTACCACGCTCACAACAGACCCTGTGTTTCCAGAGCCTTAACCTGCAGATCGAGGACACATACAAGTTTTTCTCATACTCAGACAGACCGTGCCTCAGATTACATTACATTAGTTGAAACTTGGCTCGCCGCTTGTTGCCCTTTGCCCCAGTGAGAAAATCCCTTTGACTTTTGTCTGACCTTTGGATGGTGTTTCTGTGGTAAATGAGTAGTGAGTGTTAAAAGCGAGAACAGCTCTGCACTGTGGTGAAAAAGTGTGTGAGGTGAAAGCTCGGGATAAATAAAGTCTACAGGGCAAAAGGGGAGACAGAGAATACAGAATTATACCAGAAATGGTTTACATAAAAGTACAAAAAAGGCAAAATGTACAAGAGATAAAATAGTTTGAATTTACTACTTTTGTTAGATTCAAATGAAGATTGTTTTTAACAGACCAGTGTGTTTTTTCCACATACCATCACAAGTTTCAGATGCTTTATTTCGAAATAATATTGGAAGACCATAATGAACCTCTCTGAAGTATAACTTTTGCTAGATTTTTTGATTAATAATTTTTTTTTTTGATAGTATATAAGTAAAGTGCTTTCAGTGCCTTGAAGGGGAAAAAAAAACACAAATGAAAAATGTGACCATTCACCATTTACTTTCATTTACTTCCAACTGAATAAATAATTGCAAATGCATAATTTAGCTTAAAACCATTAGTTTGGACAAATTGGCCAAATAATTCAAATGTAAAAAAAAAAAAAAAAGCATTTACCTGTGAAGTAGATGCTGAGCGACTCTGGGAGCCCTGTGCAAAACAAAACGACATGTCAGCATCCAAACCAGATATTAAAGTACAGTCAGTTTGATAATGTCTTTAGAGCCAGTGCAGTGGAGCAGGTGAAAGGAGCAGCGCTGATTTGAACAATGGAACGCTCTCCTTTTGAAGCCACAAACCCAGATTAAGCCAAACTAAAGGGATCTTTGATGTGGGATTAGGATCAACTGTAACAAATCTGAATTAAATCGCTCTAAATCTATTAGTGTTGAGTTTGAGTGAAAGTTTGGACAATATGAGGATGTAGTAAAATGCAATAAAACCATAATCATTTTTAACCATGATTTTGTGGGTTATTATGTCAGATGCCCTTACAGTCAAAGCTAGAACTTAATGATTAATTAAATAATTGGATTTATATAGCGCCTTTATTAGCGCTTTATTCATTCACTCCGCACTTGGTGTTGGTAAGATACTATTGTAGCCAAAGCTGCCCTGTGGGTTAAGTGTCTTGCCTAAGGACACAATGTTGTGTTTTGGGATTTTTTTTTTTTTCTGATATGGTAGTGTCTCAAAGGAAAAGGCTCAATAATGGATACCTATTTTGATGATAAATAAAATAAACAATGACAATAAAAACAGTCTTTAAGCAACATTTTAAAACACATTTCAGGAAAGGTAAAAATTTATATTATTTACAGTATGTGAGGGGGAAAAAAATGCTACTGGTACTTAGGGGGATACTGATACTATCGCTCAAACAAATATCTTAGAAGTTTTGATACTTCTACTGTCATTTAGTATTTGGGTATCTATTTTTTTCACAACCCCATAACAATTCTACAGTGACTTTGAGTGCGGTCAAAACTCTTTAACTTTGGGTCGATGGCTAAGATGCTAAAAAGACGCTATCTCTGCTCTGAATCTTAAATCTTGTCTCTCACCAGTGAAGGAGTACGTATACAGCTCCTGCAGGTGTGAAGGGGCATGTGGAGGTCTGTAGATGATGTTGCCCTTGTCCACATCAGCCTGACTGAACTGAGACACTGGGGAGTACGGTCTGTCGCGGTGCTCCAGGACTCCTACAGACACACAGGTTATAAGGTCAGATAATGGAGGGATGGACATGAATTTTAGTGGATATTTCTGGTACCGTGTCCTGAAGGCAGAGGTTTAGTGATACTATAGATGAGTTTGTCGCTTGGCGTTTCCGAGTCGACAAAAGACAGAGCTGCGGGGGTGATCTCAGTGACCCGGTCCTCCAGAGCCTAAAGCCGCAAGAGAAATAAGTCAAATACGAAAAATAGATCATTTATGATACAGGTATTTTGTTTAATCCTGTGTAAAGCTCCTAAACTACGCAAAATTGACTATTGTGAGCTTTTAACCATGTTAGACTGTCATTACCTCGTCAAAAACATACCTGGAGTTGTGTTTTGTTTCGTTCACACATGTTTGAGTAACACTTCGTTATTAGTCTGTCTACATGTCCAAAAAGTCAAAATGCTCTTATGTAGGTCATATAGTGGTAGTTTTAACATCCACCTTTTACCTTTGGTTTAGTGGAGACTGGCAACTTCAGGGCTGAAAATATTCAAAAGATTCTAGTGAATGTGTATGGAGTTTAAAAACACAGATCTTTCTGTATTTTCACTAGATAACATCAGAAGGTGGAGTGTTTTCTATTTGAGAGAAGTGTTAAAAGTGTTGTGTGAATGGAACAAAACACAACTCCAGGTCTGTTTGTGATGAGGAAACAACATTATAGCATCGACCAGAAAATAGCGTAATATGGGCTCTTTAACGCATAGTGAAATACAGTAGTAGTAGTAGTAGTAGTAGTAGTAGTAGTACAGTAATCATTCTTGTCCTGCTGTTTTTTCTACTTGTGAGATAAAAAAAAGTCTAATTCTGCAGTGTTGGATCATAAAAAAAAAAAAAAAAAAAAAAATCAATGGAAGTCAACTGTGCAAGCTCACCTCTGTAATAACTCTCATCCATTTTTATTATAAGCAGTGTATGTGATGTCTTAAAAACGTAAAAAACAGAAATAGTTCATTTTAAACAGTTTGCAGCACTTTCCTAACGCATTCCTAATTATTCACCAGGACGAGTTTATTAATGGGGCCAGGCATCTAACAGAGGACCCACCTTACTTCCTGCTTCACAGATGATAAAACGCTCTATAATTAGATGCAGACAGTGAGGGTCTAATTTTGATTCTAAGAGTTGCTTTGACATTTTATCAGCGCTGGGGCAAAACTAATGTGACTTACATGAAAACAAAAAATTACAAAAAATAATAATACTTTTTTTTTTTAAATGGCATGTTTGATATAAAATAGTAGACTGTATTTATCTTGCTCTGCCATGTTAGGATCAGCTGATGAGGATTGGCAGAGGTACCGTGATCTGTAGCTCGCAGTCTGGGGCCAGCTGAGGGAAGCCGGGGAGCTGAGGCAGGACCCCGACGGTGAAGGTCTGAGGGTCGCTCTGGAATTGTGGGCCTGTGTCTGTGGAAACCTGCAGCACAAGGTGAGGGACAGTTAGGATTGTCAAAGGTGGTTGTTTGCACACGTCTCTGATTGGACAAAATTATGACTGTTGCTTCTTTAATGTTCCAACCTTATGCCTTTTAAAATGTATAGGCAATATCAATCAGTCTCTTTTATTTTATTTTATTTAAAAATAGCTTCTTAAATATCCTGTATGGAGTAAAAGAAGAAATACAACTTAGGCAGTGGTGAGGAGAGTAGCTAAAAATGTTGTTAAAAATACTGTTATTTCACAATAATATTACTCAAGCAGAAGTATTCTCCTGAGACCCGAGCTCTTGCGTGGCATGCTTTATTAATTTCTTTTTGTTATTTGGGCTGATTGGGACCTGATGAGTGTAAAAATAAAGAATCATCTTTTTACATTATGAGTAATATTCGTTCTACTTTTTAATGATTTTGATAAAACAAAATAAAATCACATTTGAATAAAGATTTGTAAAAACGATTTATTAAGTGCCCGAACATAGCAACATTTTTCCCCGCGTAAAAACAAAAAGAGAAACAACAATTGTGCCTCTTGGAGCAATGTGGCTCATTTGAAGTGCAGGACACATGCCTTTAACAAAGTCCATCTTGAATCCAAACTATAATGCGTTATGCACATCTGTCACCACTAAGTGACAGCTTAATTACCTCATATGTGGACACCAGGACCTTGTAGAGAAAAAAAAAACATTATATTGTGGCCTAGACAACTCAAAATACGTTGTCCATATATGTGGATGCCAGGTCTCAGGATGGTATAGTAAGAGTAAAAAAATTCAATGACTACACAAGTAAAAGTCATTATAGTGCAAGACCTGGACGTAACATCAGTGTGTCATTTTAGGTGAATGTAATTGAAATTAACACATATTAAATTATGCACAAAATCTGGAATTGTCAAAGGACAGACAACAAAAATGAGAAAGTAGCAGTGAAATTAAGGTGTCTGGAACAGGGCTGTTCATCGATAAAAAATTGTAATCATGATTAATCTCATGATTGGCCTGAGGTAACTCAATTTGACTAATTTGACTTTTTGTTTGTTTTAATAACACATTTAGCTTTTTAATAACATATTTTGCCTGTTTTTGTTACTTACTTTACTAATGCCTTTATTTGTAAGCATAAATACTACCTAGAAATGTGTTCTTGAAAAAATATCTCATACAAGCATAAGTCCAACAATGTGTTTTATTCAGTATCACTAGCATTAATTCATTTAAACCCTGCTGTGAGTCTGCTGTCTACTGTTCCACACTAATGCGACTCTTTCACAATAAGACTCTTTCTGTAGGGAAAATATACAGAGACTTTTATTGACTAAGAACCACTAAGGAAGTGATGGTTATACAAATTAAACAGCAGAACTTTTAGAAACGATCATATTGTTTGCAGGCTATGTTTTCATTCATTTCAAGCACATGAGAGACAGACGGCGTAATATGCAAACTTGCTCTGGGATTTTAACATTGAGACACAATACGGGAAGGCGGGCTTTTACAACAAGGATAGGACAGACATACACACAGAAAGTACTATTGTTTTGTGTATGAAAATAACATCTGATTAAAAATAAAGGAGCATGTTTTATCTTCCTTGTGGTATTGTAAAAGTGTCCAATGGTGATTCCAAAACCCTGGATAATGCATAATTCATACAGACCCTTAAAAGTGTACAGAATCCATCTATGAATCCAACTAACTACATTCCCAACCATCTCCATCCTCTCTCTCTCTCGCTTAAATGGCCCCATCTCACTGTGACTGTGTGCTGCCTTAATAGCCTTGTCGCCCTTTGTGCATACTGTAGTGATCGCTGGCACTGGATCGTGTACGTTTAAGAAGCCAATTTAAAAACGTGCCAATTCCACCCCGGCCTCCGTGTTCCTGTCATCTGGCTAAAGCAGGGGAAGTGGGAGAGATGTCATTTTCAAGTAACGTCAAAGTAGTGTGAAGTTTGAAACCAGTCGTTTGTCCCTGTGCTCAGTCAGCGCAGAGGTATTGATCCACTGCTACTGCTGATCAGAAAGCTGCAGGTTCCATTTACATTTAAAGAACATATGATGCTGTGGAGCATGAAGCATGGGCAGAAGAGTTAACTGAGTCAAAATCCTGCTATAGTAGGCGTTCTGAGAGGGTGGTACCAGTGTGTGTGGCTGGCTGTCTCTCTCTTTGATCATTTATTGTGTTGTTTCTGTCTGTTGTTACTCTAAAAGTCTTTCTTTCTCTTTATTTATACAGGGGAACCCAATGAGAGCACTTGGCCTCTCTTTTATATGGGATCCCCTGTTCAAAATACAATACAAACAAAAAACAAAAGTCGACTCATTTGAAAATTTGGTGAAGTACAGTGGTCCCTCGCTGTATCGCGGTTTACCTTTTGCTGTTTCGCAAATTTTTTTGTGTGCAATTCTGTATGCTTTTCCTTACAAAGGATGAACGGCATTGTGTGCTGCGTCCTGATTAGCTAAGGGACTATAGATCATTGTCCATCAGTCTCCTCCGTGTCTCCTGTACAGTCCATGTGTTCAGCCACATGTTCGTTTGCAGTGTGACTCTGAAGTGCTGTAAGTTTGAATGTTTTCTCCCTGACAAAACCCACAATGTTGATGAAAATTTTCTGCTCCACCAAATTTCAGAAACGTTTTGGACTTAAGTGTTTCTCTGCACAGAGACGCCGCCTCTGTCCATACCGCTGAAGCAGAGGCACGTGGACAACACATTTAAAGCGATCATCGAGGAAGGGGGATATAATATACAAAGATTTGAACGTTCAGAAAGTTTAAACATGAGAGAAATGTGAGAAAATGTTAATGCCTGTCTGAGAAGTGTGTGGTGAGGGGTTTTACAACCTTAAAACATGTATAATAATTGAAAAAAAAAAAGCTGACTACTTTGCGGGTTATTTTTAGAATGTGCCCCCTATGATAAACGAGGGACCACTGTATTACCAAAATGGACAGAAAACTTGCCCCTCTCTCCTCTCTGATGTAAAGATTTGGCTGCTTCATGTACTGGCTCCATTTTTAAGCAGAGAACGGGGAAAACGCAGTGGAAGGCTGGTGAAGCTAAAAGCTGGTATGACAGCCTCTACTGTGGACGTTTTGGAGTTTATGGACCCATCACATTGGCATTTGGTTTCTTATCTCCCTTTGGATCCCATCTACCTGTGCACCGCCTCTCACCAAACTGCCAGCCCAGTGTTTGCACCTCACGACCGAGCTCCTCTGACGAGCTCCTCTCACTGGCTCAAAAACTTAACTTTTAAAGGATTTCTTTGCATCAAACAAATTGGATTTTCTATGCGTCAAGAAAACATGGTCGCGGGGGAGGTACTGCGAATGTTTACCAAAAGAAACATACCAGTAAACAGCTCACTCTGTCAGCCACCTACTCCGTTTTTGAAATAATCTGGGCTGAAGCCAAAATATGACTGTGTTCTAATTATGAGTGAGTTTAATATCCATGTGTGTTGTCCAAATAATCAGCTGGCCAAGGATTTCTTAAACCTTACTGACCCGGAAGAGACATCATCAGTTTACGTGTATATTCTCTATTCTCTACAGAAGATCTCGCAGTCTGGTCCCTTCCTTCACTGCGTCTCAGCTCAACCACAAGCGGAGCGGTCCAGGGCCTTGGGATTGGCTCATTGATTCTGAAAAAATCTGCAATGTTTTTCAGTCCATTGTTTTATTTTTTCCCTCTCTTTTCTCCAACAATATATTTTTTATTGTTCAATTTAATCCTGCATTAGCTTTGGTGAAGTCCCAGTTGCCTTTAGACCTGGTTTAGTTCTGATTTAGTCCTGGTACTCGGAAAGCCAGCCATCTTCTGAGGATCTTTGCCCCCCAAGACTGACTGAACACACGGTGCCTCACAATCGTTCATCTTAGCGGGCTGTACAAGGAACACAATACATTTCCGATTCTATAGAAAAGCTTCAATTTCTCCTTCTTATATTACACCATTATTCCTGATTTCACTTTGATGTGTATAATAGCAGGCCTGACAATCCTGCAGACGCACATCCAGAGACTGTATGCCTCTCTCGCCTGTACTTGTCTCCTTTCAATAGCACAGCCTCCCTCTGAGTCACATACAAAAGCCCTGATGTGCAATTGAAGTACACAGAGATCTGTATGAGGCATCTAAAAGCATGGGCTGAACGAGGGAGGTAGGGGGAGACAAGACAGAGAGCGGAAGAGAGAGAGAGAGAGACAGAGAGAGAAAGTGAAATGAGATGAAATATTGGAGAATTTTAAGAAACACTTCAGAAAAGTTTTAGCATTCAAAGTAGCATTTCAAATATTGATATAATGGCATTTAGACTGAGATCTGACTAATACAGAGGGAGTGAGGGGTGCATTCATACTTAAACAAATACACATGCTGGATTTCCATGTTTTGTGGGGACATTGCATTGACTTACATTAATATCCTGGAGACTTATTACATTAACCATAAATACTACTCGCTTAACTTTCACTTAACCCTAAACTTAAAAGGTCCTATATAACGCAAAATGGACTCTTGTGAGTTTTAAGCCATGTTATAACGCTGTTACCTCCACAAAAACATACCTGGAGTTGTGTTTTGTTTCATTTGCACATTTTTAAGTAACCTTTTATTATTGGTCTGTCTATATCTCCAAAGCTCAAAATACTCTCTTCCACCTTGTGAGATCATATAGTTGTAGTTTTCAAGTTAGCAGCCACCTTTAATTCAAATAGGCAGTTTCAGGGCTGAAATAATTCAAAGGATTTTAGTGAAGGTGTATGGAATTTTAAAAAAAAAACACAGTGGAGCACTTCCTGTATTACCACATGACATCACAAAGTGGAACAGAGTGTTTTCTGTTTGAGAGAAGAGCCTAAATGTGCAGGGTTTGGGTGTTAAACATGTGTGAATGAAACAAAAGACAACTCCAGTTATGTTTTGGATGAGGAAACAAGAACAAAACTGCATAATATGGGCCCTTAAAACTATATTGCCCCTATCTCTGCATCAAAATTGGGACTTAACTGAGACTAATCCTGGAACTAAACCTGGATTATACCAGGATTAAACCATGACTGGAACAGGATCAAATGCACAGACAATAGTTTGATGAGTAACATAGAAGTTTTCATTTCATTCAAATCCAAGTGTCCGTGTTTGGAGCTGGCCCACTGCGCGTAAAAGTAAAGCTGTATGAAACCGGAACAGGACTAACCAGAACCAGCAACAGAATCCTTACCATGGGCACTAAGTCACGTGCAGGTGAACAACAATTGGCCTATTTTTGGTTAGTAAAAAGCTAAACTTAAGTGTAGTTTTACCCCAGAGGTGGGATTTTAATGAGACAGGGTCAAAAACATGTTCCGTGTTTAAAATAAGCGAATCAAATTTGCTCACAAGAATTTCAATGGGAATCAGTGCAATTAGATGGCCCATTCTAGAGAACACAATGATGAACAAAAGCACGGCGTTTGGAGCTTTTACGCCATTCGATGCTTATCCAACAGGGTTACAGCGGGAGGCAAGTTAATTTTATTTTGTGACGCACTTCTCAAAAAGCCAGTGGGTTTTTTTTGTAGATTTTTAAACAATTGTGCATAGAAAATGGTTTTGTGAAGCCCACAGGTTAAATGTACTGGTTGGAGTGTACAGAGGGTCAAGATTTCTAACCAGCAAACTTTTTACCAACCCTATCTTGCAAGGCTTTTAATGCCGCACTGTGAAACCTTCCAGGCCAAACAAGAATATCATGCAGGAGAGTAAGTGGTAGAGTTGTCACAATACTAAAATGGCAATCTCAATTTGATACTAAGAAATAGACTCGATACTCAATATTGATTCTGATACCATGGTGACAATAAAAACACTCTTTAGTTAGACAGCAAAATGTGACTTTCAACATTAAATCATAGTAGTTTTCTTTTATATTCCCATGTGGCCTTATAGCTGTGTAATCCCTCAGCCGTCCAGGTAGGTTCCATAGTGGTCCATGGGTGTATACTAGTCTGTGTGTCTTATACTTGTTCTGATACAGCTCAAGATCATTCTAAAGCTATTCAAGAAAGGCTCATTTCTCATTTGATACTAGTTTTAGTATTGATTAGTATCTGATTTTTGATACTTTAGACAGCCCTAGCATGAGGTAGGCCATTTACCAGACGTTGCATACTGCATCTTTAATAGATGTACAGTTTACTGGCTAGAAACATCAACCAACTAAACATTTGGGGCCATTATATGGGATAAAGATGATACATAAGCCCTATTGAAAACCAAGCTCAGACTTAAGAGACAAAGTATGTCCTTTTCACAGCACTAGGCCACTGTCCAGTTGGCATTTGGTGTATCTCGTCACAGATCTTGGGCCCATTAAGATGCCCAGGTAGATTAGACAAAGCCTCTGCTCAAGGCTAAAGCTAAAGTCAAGTTTTCTTTGTTAGCCAATAATCAGGATCACTCAGTCGAGGTAAGTAACACAAAACAAAACCCAAAGGTCGATGGTTTCATCCCTGTGCATTCCATTGTTGTGTTCTTGGGCAAGACATTTATCCAGTTGGTGTATGATTGTACTAGTACTCTGTTTCATATACTCAATAACAGTAACCTGAGTAACTTTCTAATAAAATTGTACTTCTCAGAGTAGTTTTCTGATCATATACTTTTGCTCCTACTTCAGTAAAATCTGTGACAGTGTAACAGTACTCTTACTTGAGTAAAAGTTTAGGTTACTCTTCCCATTGTGAGTAAGTCTACAAGTGACAAAAGTTTTATAATCACAACATGAAATAATTTGAACATTTTTGCACCACTCCTTCAGATATGATTTAGTTTGTCTCATTTTTGTGGTCTATACTCTGACAATATTAGATTTTGTGCATTGTTTAATGTGTTGTACTTTCAAATACATTAACTTCAAACTATAAATCAGATGTTACATCCTGACAGTTACACTTACTTGAGTAGTAAATTTCCCAAATACCTTTTACTCTAACTTGAGTAATATCTTGGACCACTGCTTTGTACCGCTACTTGAGTAATAGAAGTCTGAAGTATTTTGAAGTAAGATAACTCTTACTTGAGTTCAGTTTTGGCTGCTCTATCCTCCTCTGTGCAGAGTGGATGTAGAAAAGTGCTATATAATTGTAACTATTTAACATCTTAACTCTATCCAAGGGTTTCAGAATGCTGAAAAATTAGGATCATTGCCAACTTGCCATAACAATTATCATCTTTTGAATGGTGAAAAGTCCTCATAATGGTGCCTATAACAGGAAGCTAAAACCTACAATCAACAAAATATCCGGTCTTATTCTGGATTAAAAAAAAAAGCTAATAGCTGATTCCACATCATACATCTCTCTGCTGTGCTGCTCCATACACTGTAGTAATTGAACACCTGCTGTAGTGAATGAGAGCCATTCCACATCCCGCGTATGCACTGCCCAGGGCTGCGCCTGTGCACCGCCACACCTCCCACAAAATTACAGACCGACTTTAAATTCTTCTCCACCGATGTCCAGCCAGTTTAGTCTCCACAGTGCAAAACGCTCCAAACAGGAAAAAGAACGTGAACTACAGCTAGATTTACAAAGGAAATACACTCCGCACAAACTATATTTTCATCAGATTACTTCTAATAGATGTTTGCTGAGTTGTTGCTTTGATGGTTGGGTACAGTAACTGTTGACTTTTACTTTATGCCACTGAAACACAGTGATGTGAAAACTTTAACTGGACTCATTTACACAACAGTTTAATGCCTTCGTGGTAGAGAAAAAAACAAGTGTAAACTGATGTGACATGAGCTCATTTCATGTGACACAGAAGTGATCTACTCAAGCTTTCAAATAAAGAGTTATTTAGGTATTTTATTTCACAAACTTGGCTCTCTGCACATGCTCTTCTTGAGCTCCACAGGGCTCTCAACCCCATGTGGCACAGCAATAAGCGAAGGTCTGCACCTCTGCCTGAAACCATCAGTGGCGTGGCACAGCAGAGCTGCATGATGTGGAATTAGCCCATAACCCTGTAGTTTACATCTGTACAAACATGTTTTGAATCTGAAATGTGATTCTTGTTTAGTTTGTCTAGGTCATATTTCAGTCTTTTTGTCAATTATTCTGGACATGTTTAAAATGTGGATTTTGAACAGAATACTATTATCGAAACAGAAATCACAAATCTAATCGTAAGCACAATGGAAAAATCGCAATTAGGTATTTTTCCCAAATCGTTCAGCCCTAGCCCATTTAACCCACGACCTCCAAATGTGGTTACCTTGAACTGGAAGGAGTCAGTGGTGCTGCTTGCTCCGTGGTGCCTGTACCATACAGCCCCATCGTTGACGTCCTGTTGGGTGAAGGAGGAGGTGGAGGTGAACCCACTGTCCCGTGACATGGGGGGGTCCAGGGGGGAGTCTGCAGGCATGGAGGCTAGGACCACATCGCCTACAACCACATACAAGAATAAGGGTTGATTTGAAAAAAACATTATACCTGTTCTTAGACTGAATGGAATTGTGAAATAAGGCCTCACTATACAGTTAAATAGTGCATGTTAGTGCATATGACAAGACTACTCTTTTTACTTAAATATGGTAAACATAATAACTTTTACATAGCAACCATGTGTTAACAAGGGCAAAAACGTGTTTAAATTGACAGTAGGTATGGTTAAAGTAATAATAATAAATTACACCTTTATTTGGGTAAATAAACATTTAACCTGACAGAATACACGTTCCTTGTGCGTATTCTCACTGCTACTTCCGAGATATTTTTACATCTCTCTTTTCATTTTTTTTACGCAATCACTTAAAGGTGTTATGTGTAGTTTCAAGCCCATGCAGCTTATTTAAATTTTTGAGTCAGACTTTCCGTGAAATCTGTGGCTGTGATGTTATGCGTTCATGTGTTCTCCATGGCGACATGTTTGAACTGTTCCAGAGTCACCACTGAAGCAAACAAGATGATTTTTATAATCTGCTGAGCCCTGTCACTGCTCTCGGCCGTCTGTCGTCTGCGCAGAGTTAAGCATGATTAGTGCATTGCCTCCTGTCCAGCGTTTTCACAATAAAGCCCTTTGTGTAGGTTGTAAACACTGGAGCTTTTATGTCTAGTTGTTTTGCTGAAACTTGACATTACAGATGTGCTGAAACTTTTGCAGAGAAGACAGGACTTTATCTTGTCCTGTCTTTATTACGGGGCCGTGATAAAAATAAAACAACACAGAAAGGACAGATTGTTCCTCCAGCCGCAGAAGGCCTTCAGCTCCAGACCCGTGCTCTCGGACCATAGCCTGGCCGTGCCCTCTCTCTCCCAAGTCGGTTGACACACACGTACTCCGATACCTGCCCCCTAGTGATGCACGGGTTGTCCGCACTTTGCATTCGGGCGTGTATAATTTAATTTCTTCATTAGAGTGATTTCTCCATGAATATAAATTGTATTGTAATAAAACACACATCATTTTACAGCTTAACATGTAGAGAACATATCTGTGTATTCACCACTGTCCATGACATGTCAGTGTGAGCTGATTCACCTGTGTCAACCTTCCTCCACTTTCTCTGCCCCTGTCCCCTGCGCTCTGCACCAGTGTGAGACAGGACAGTGTAAACAAGGGAGACAAACTGAGAGAGGGGATGTGAAGGGAAAGACACAAACTCCCAGTTCATTTTAAACAAGTATTAAACTTAGGCCAATTAATGTGCTGAATGCATTATGTCATAGTTCTGCCTGTTTGAAGGACACTTATCTGTTGTTTACATGTCTGCATTTTGAACCTGTATTAATCGTTGTCTGAGCGACCTGTTCCTTCATTTTCCCAGCCTTTTCCGGTCCTTCTTTTTGTTACCTCCCTGTTTTCACGGCAGCTGCCGCTCATTTTGCTAATCAGCCCAGGGGAGCCTATATGTGCTCCTTCTGTTCAGTGAGTGGCTGCTGGATTGTCATTTAATTTCATTTGTTCCATCAACAGAGACACGCAGGCTCTGTTTCCTGAATAAACTTGTTGAATTCACTGAGACTAAGAAGTGTGGAGGTATTTCTTTTTGTTGCATTTGAGTCCAGTTTAACCTACGTAACACATGGCCTATTGCCAAATAAAACGTAATCAAAATAGGCTAGTTAGTTCAATGCGCAGCCTTTTTTAATGAACACACGGCCAGAGAAGGCTAAATTGGAGGACCCCAGGTTTGAAATAATAGAAATAATTATTTGAAAACAAAGCTGAAATAATGAATTACAATAAAAAATAATGTTTTAAGTCTATGCCAAGTGAAGGTTGTGCACATAAAAGCACACGTGGAACTGAACAGCGTGAACAAGCGGGCTGCTGGGTTGCTACAGTGATACAATTATTGTAATCAAACTACACATAGCACCTTTAACTGATGTAAAAGAGTGACACATATTTACCACAGGTACTATCTCACCAAACTAAGTAATAATAGAAAAACATGAAACCCTGTCATATGCATTTTAAGGTTTGGGGTCTGATGCTATCAGCACTACTATTGTGTCTTTGAGCATTTCACCTCATGCATATGCATATGCATAGTTATCTGGTTGGGCTCGTCTCTCCGCAGATCTAACATGGTATTTGGCCTCATGCTGTTGTCTGCTTGTCTATGGATATGTATGGCATTTCGGACAGAGCAGGATGCAGACCCTCCACCAAAAAAGTTACTCATTGCACCTTTTAATATGGCAAAATATAGTCAATATTAATTTTTTTTTTCAAAGGTTGGGCAACTTTATGTTTCACATGATGTAATATGAAATCCAGTGATAGTGGGGTCTAACCTGTCATTAAGAATTGTCATAGTTACCGTATGTGGGCTGTCCGTGCGCAGAGAGGATGGTGTAGACAGTGTCCTCAGAGCGCACTCCTTTAAACTCAGTGTGGAGGTGTTTTCTGTTCAAGCGCACCATCCCGCCCTCCTTCACCCAGGCTAGAGGGACTGACTGGACCTGAGGGGCATCTGCAGCCTGGAGACAGGAGACACATGGACAATTATTTATAGCATTCACTAAAATAAAACAACATCAACAATCCTGCAGTCCACATTTCATTTCAGTGAATGCCAAAACTGATACAAATGGATAAGACACAACTAAAAATAAAACTATTATATTGGTCACATGAAATCTGATTCATCATTTATAATTAAGTTGGTATACAGTAGGGATGCAATGATCCACCCTTTTCAATTCTGATACTAATATTGATACTATGGCTTTAAGTATCTGCAGATATCCAATATCTGTCAGTAAATATTATGTTGTTATTATTATATCTATTTAAAGGCTCACCAGGATATCATGAAATTGATACCCAATCCAGCAAATTTTTTTGGATCGGTGCCGATATTTTACACTAGTATCAGTATTGGCGCATCCCTTGTAAACAGTATGCAGGATTTTTATCAAATATTTAATTTGCATTCTCTGTCATCACTAATGAATAAATCATGTTCAAATTAAATACACTGAACAATTTTTTTTATTCACAATGTTTTTTTTTACAATACGGAAAACTTGTGAGTGTTTACATTCTTTCGCAATAAAACACTGTAATTTAATAAATGCAAAAGATGAAATTAATACCATATTGTGAAAAATTCCAGGTAAAAAGTAATTTGGAAACAGTTTCTAACCCCCACAATGCGCCATATAAATGACATCATCGTGAGAATACATGTTTTTCAAGGTATTTTTGTAGTAATAAAATAATTTAATGCCATGTAGTCTATAAACTACATCAAATTAACACCCGAAACACTGGAATCCTACAGCGCTCATTTTACCAGGCGTTTGTGCATGTTAAAATCAAACCTCATTATCCCTACAGGAGCCCTTTTGCAGCAGATGGAACCCATTTTGAAATACCGTTGCAGATTTTTAAAAAGTTTTCCAGATTAGCAGTTAGCAGAAAAAAAGAAAGAAAAAAGATTAGCAGTTAGCATTAGCGCAGAGCCGCGAGTGGGTGGCACAGGTGTGTTTGCAGATAGCAGCAGCCATCTGTGTCCAGCCGAGCGATACGATCTGCTGCGGTGCCAGTGAGGAGGCTGTATCCTGTCAGCTGATGTTATCTGAGTAAAGGTGCAGGCAGGAACACATCCGTCGGAAGGATGAGTGAGAGAAGGACAGATGCTAACAAGGCAATTAACGGGCTGTTGTAGGCTTTAAAGACCACCTATGCTTTGCTAGCGTGTGTGGTAAGTTCACAGTGATGATCTGCTCCTCTTCTAAAAGAATATGGTGTGAAAAGATGCTTTTCTAGACACTGCATTACAATTTTGTTCATAATTTGTTCATGGGGGTGGGATGAGATGGAATTCCCAACTTCCCAACTCACATGATTTTTTTTTTTTTTTTTTAACATATATATAGTTTTGTGAATTTATTTCAAAGCAGACCTATTCTGCAAAATCAACTTTTCTGAGCTTTTAACCACGTTACAGTTTCTTTTCCGCTTCGCATTTACCCTTTCAAAGTTGTATTTGAAGTGACTCGTGTTTGAGCAATCTTTAATCACTTATTTTCAAGACGCCATAGTGCAGATCAGAGCCCATTTTCACCGCCACCAGCATATGCCCTCTGTGACATACTGTACTTACTTTGTTCTTCAATTTCATTTTCTTAAGCTATGATACGGGTAGCATTTAGCAGCGTCGCATAGCCATTTTACTACAAATCTGCATCGATTATTTTTGTCTATATATTAGTGCCATCATTACAAAATAAAAACTTGGGGAGTTTTCTATCGGAATATGTTAGCTACAAGTCTTTTTACAGTCGTTTTAGCTTTCCAGAGCTTGAGTGAGGCATAACTCTTTCACGCCTGTGCCAGATTTAAAGATTGGGAAATAAATCACGAGATCTTGTCCCATCCCTATTTGTACGCTCTTCTACTTCTACTTCTGTTCGAGGGCAGAGTGATTGAAACTTGGCTGCCAATCTGAACTAACGGCCTGTCCAAGCGTCAACAAAACATTCGGACATCCGCTCTTTAGTCCTCCTCTAGGCCTCCTATTTCCTGGTGGCTCTAACCTCAGCATCTGTCCACCCATATATTCACTGTGCCTCCTCTGTACCATATATTCACTCTTCCTCCTCTGTATCATATATTCACTGTCCCTCCTCTGCACAATATATTCATTCGCTCTCTTCTCTATACCATAAATTCCCTGTCCTTCCTCTGTACCCTATATTTATACGCTCTCTTCTGCATCACATTGCAGTATTCCGGTGTAAGGAAACACGGCAAATTTCTTCTAGTTGGTTATTTTCTGAACACAAGGGCTACTGCAGACCGAAAAAACAAGACAAGAGCAAAACAACAGCCATCTCAACTCATGAGAGCCAGTCTTCAAAAAGCCAGTGTGTGTCGACATGGCAACCAGGTGTTACATACAAGAGCAATTACATCAACAAAAGCAGGGTTACAAGAACAACAAAAAGGTCTCAACTCTGAAGTAAGAACAAAATATTGGATCATTATAATATATTCACTCTCCCTCCTCTAGTCTGCACACGTCTCAACCTTCTCAATCTACTACACCACTATATCTCCAAAACATCTAACACAAGCTGTCCAAATGATTTATTAATATATAGATGATGCTCTGCAGTTTGAAAACACATTCTCAATCACTGTATAACTTTGTCATCATTTTTTGAGGTTTGACACCGATCCTCCATCCGATTGGTTGGTTTGGTTGGTGTCCCTTCTTCCCTTTCTATCTCCATTATAACGCTACATTACGGAGATACATCACTCCAGCGCGTCTCATGTTTAATAGATGAACTTCTCCGCTGGTTTGCTTTAGTTCTTGTGGACCGCAGCCAAAACTGTTGAAAAAGCCACTACCTCGGCTTTTACGAGCTGTGCACTTTTTACTGCTAATATTTCAGGGCGTATATATTTGAAAGATGGTAGGACTTGTGCAAATCAAAATGTAAAAGTAGTCCCAAACTGCAGTGAAATGGGGCAAATATATCAATGTGAAAATGCTAGGTTTAACCCCTCCATTTGAATTAAAAGCGCTGTACCTGATTTTTACTGCCCTAAAAATGTGAAAAACAAAACCAGCTCATTTTAAATGGTTTGCAGTGGTCCACAGTTATTCCTCACTTTCCTTATGCATTCCGAACATCCTAATTATTCACAGCAATGAGTTTATAAGTGCTTTTCAAAACTTTCAGAGGCCAGAGTGGAATTTTGCTGCGACGGTAAAGTTAACAGCAACAGGCATGCTAACACTTTATAATTGGATGCAGACAGCACACAGTACAGAGTTATTTTGACCAAAAAATCTGCGTATATAATATATCTGTGGGACAAGGCCAATTTTGCTCAAATACACTTTAAAAAAATCTGGTACAGGGCCTTTAGTATTCACAAATTAAGTAGTCGGGACATGGTTAGCTGATTGAAGTCATATTCTAAAATATTGCTCTATTACTAAAAGGTACACTATGTAACTTTGTTGGTGGAGGGTCAACACCAAGCTCGTGTCTTGATTGCTTTCCCTGGAATGTTCTACAGAAAGGCATTAAGCTCATTTATCTCCAGGTCAAGTTACAAGTCAGATCTATGGAGAGGCGACGCTGCTCAGAATGCACATTTTCTAAGCTATTTTGTGGAGCAATAAAACACCTGCATAATGCAATAAGTCAATGTAATGCCAAACAGTGGAATATTACAAATAAAGTAGTAACGTTTCTGTGGCACAAAGCTGGTGGCAGAACCTTCGTCCGAAAAGTTACACAGTGTACCTTTAAAATGAGAAAGAGCAAATCTGATATTGAAGAGAAAATGGTAGTAAAGAGTTTCATCCTGGTTTAGTCTAGTTTATCTCTGGCTATAAGGTCCCCGTCAGTCACAAATAAAGTGGTGAGGTTCAGTTTAATCAAATGTGAGGATAATAATAAATCAACCTCAAAATATATACTTAAAATATAATGATTTCGCTAAAGGTTACAATTAACAAGAAAGAAAAAAGAAGCAACCAAATTGAGACTGGGACATTTAAAAAAACAAAACATGTTTATTAGGTTTATCTTTCTGAGAATATTCCCAACTTGAACTTGTTGACAGAAAAACAAGAGCCCAAATTCCCCAAACTAATCTCCACAGTGAGTTCTGTCCAGGGCCAAAAATGAACATAAATTGAGCAAAGCAGTTACCATGGAAACGGTAATTAACATAGGCGGCCAATTTAAAGGGATGTGAAGTACAAGGCTGGGTCAGAATTACCATCATCGTGACCATTTTGTGTTGACATTTCTTGGGACTGCTAAAAAAAACGCTCACAGTGAATGAATCAAGATCTGGTTTAGTTCTGGTTTAATACAGTGTTATTTTTTAATAAGAATTTTCATATTTGTTTAATTTAGTCTTTTAACCAAACCTCACAAAAAGCTTCATGTTTTAGTAAAATAAAAAATCATAAAAGTGCAGTTTTATGACGAAGGATCTGCCAGATGTTTGTCCCATGGAGATTTTATTGCTTTTGAATGCGCCTTAGCATGGTATTAAACGCGTCTATTTCTATGAAGACAAGCAAGAGACGCTATCAGGGCAGGTTACAGGTCAGATCTGTGGAGAGGTGACCTCGCTTACAGTTTACATCAATAAAACACTTGCAATTGAATAAATGCAAGGTAGAAAAGCTTAAACAGGTATTATAGTGCACTTTAAATTTTACAAATCATCAAGTAAAAGTAGTCAACCAATTAGTTTGTTGTTGTTTGGTTTTTTGGGGTTTTAAAAAAATATTTCTATTAGTTGGTAAAACATCTATACATTCATTTTCCACTAAACTATTACCCTCAAAAAACAACTGTATTGGTCAACAAATGTATCACTGGTCTAGTCCTGAATTAACATGTACAATGAGAAGCTTGGACATTGTAAATCTATCAAAAATGCCTTAAAATATGTGGATATTATGAATAATTAACTTTTTAGAGCTTTCATTCATGTTATAACGTTAAAAAATATGCCTAGATGTTATCCATGCATTTTTGAGTAATTTTGCTATCTCTTCCGGGTCCTATTCAAGCACTCTTTAAGGTTCACAGTACAATCCTGTCCAAGGCATGAGCCACAAGTCTATGTCACCCATGCTCCCAAATGGCAATTTTCCATAAATACATACAAATACAATACAAAAGCATAATACAAAACACTACACTACAACTTCACAAACCTGACGCGATTCATTGCAGTAGTTTCTTTAGCAGGATGCACACTGATTGTGTTGGGATAGCACTCTGAAGGAGGAGTGTGGGTGTGTGGTGAATATAGCAATTTCCAAACAATAGAAGCTAACACGGTGATGTAAATATGGTATGTGTTAGCAATTAATACCCCAGAGAAGTGTAATACCGTCTCTTGAAAATGTAGCTCTTTGAAAACAAAACTAGTTATTCTGGTTATATTGAAGAAGCTGTGAATCACTATGTCCCTCTGAACAGGCCTTACAAATGGGAGAGTTTTTGTCAATGCAATGGCACTATGGGTAAGATACAGAAATACACTCAGCATTTGGTGGTTTGTTTTTAGGTTTTGAGCAGTGAGTGGACCCTGGACTCTGGACCCTTCTCCGCAGCCTTCTGCAAATCAATACACTGCACCAGCATACTAGAAATAACACAAAAGTAGCCGTTTTACACAGTAAACAGAACAGTGACCAAGAAGCAGTGTATGATTATGTAGGTGTGAAATTTTGTTAGTTTTAGTTTAAGTCCTGGCTTTGTTACTCTGATTTGCCTATAGTAGGACCTGGTTTAGTCCTGGTTGAATCTTGTTCAGGTTTACAGCATATAACTGGCATTTATTGTGGTTTAGTGCAGGTACAGTGTTGTCCTGGAGTGGTTCTAATAAAGGTTTGATCATATCCTAGATTTGCTCTGGTTTAGTCCCCGTTTTCTTCTTGTTTAGTTCTGGTTTAATCCTAGTTTAGGATTTACTTTATCTTTATCTTTCAATACTGTATATGTTAGATGAAATAATCATTTTGGGGGGGGGGTCAATATTTATCATGGGGACTTTTTCTTAGAACTAATGGGGACCGTTTTGTCATTTTTCTGTTTTACGATTAGATTTGAGCTGTAGATGGTTGATTAAATAACCTCTAAGACTCATTAAAGAAAAAAACACTAACTACTAAGTGGCTCAATCTGGTACCAGTTTTATATAATGAATGGGAATGACTGACAGATTATGTTTTCACAATAGTTGCATATGAACATTGTAAAGTCTGTCATAAAGTGGCTTTGAATGACTTCAAATTGTTCAATAAATGGAACAAAAACAAGCCGTATAGTCTGTAATGGAATAAAATAACAGCTTTTAAATGAGTCTTTGCAAAGAAACTATTTTGAATACCAATAGACTAACTCTGGTATGCCTTATCTAGCAAGTATTTTGTGCTTAAAGCTCTGGTTTACTCCCGTGATCTTTGCCTCTGAACCATCTACCTACCATGTCATTCATTTACGTACATGATGATTATATCAGTTACAATCCAGGCCACTTTTGTGTCCTTGGGCAAGACACAACACTCCTCTTACACGTGTGAAAGTGTGATTGTTTGTGACCAGAGAGTCTATTGGTGCTGATTGGCAGCCATGGTTCTATCAGTTACACCCAGGGCTGCTGAGAGAATAATTAGACCTGTTAATGTGTATATGAGAGTTTTCATGTTTTTCTAATCATTACTTGATTTGGTAGGATAGTACCTGTGGTCAATATTTATCATAGTTTTACATCTGTTAAGTGACAGTGTAGGGACAATTTAGCAAGGTATTTTTCTGGCAGTTTAATTATTGATTTAACAAAATAAAGGTTATGTTATTTATTTGTTATTTATTTTCATTACTCATAACTCTTGTGTGAAAGTTTTAGACCTTGTTAACATTACGGTTGCTTGGTGATAGTGGAATTACCTCTAAGTATGTCATACCTGCTGTCCTTGTCCAACCAGGAAGTAAAATTATACACTTCATTAAAATGTCAAAATAAGGGAAACTAGGTAAAAAGACAAACCTATAATCAAGACTTTATCATATCCTAGATTAGCCCTTGTTTGGATCCGGTTCAGTCCTGTTATATTCCTTACTTGCACCTGCTCAATTCAGTGAATGAGAATGACTGACAGATAAATAGGTTTCTTATATCATAAAGCTGGACTGACTGGCATCAAATTGGGCAATATATAGAAGAAAAATAAGCTGTATTGTCCGTAATGGTCTAAAATAACAGCTTTTAAATGTGTCCTTTTGAGGTGCAGAACCATGAATACTAATAGACAAAACATTTCTTCCACTTGAGTCTCTGTGCTTAAAGAAGACATATTGTGCTTGTGTCTGCTATATCGTTATAATCTATGACACCCGTGGATCATTATATTATAATTTGCACATTTTAAATGACAATATTCATCTAAAATGACACCGACTTCTGCCTTAGAAAACTGCGGTGCCCAATGGCATCAGATGTCATCGTAAACGTCGCCATAACCGCCGTGCAGTTGTCAGCACCTCCAATGGATAGTTGCCGGTCATGCTTGCGAATCAAGGATTTTTTTTTCAGCTATTCCAAAATTACTACATGATGCTGCCAAATCCTGCATGTGATCACTGATAAAGAAAATCTAATTGGAGAACGACGTAAGCAAAGAGCAGTGGGCATGAAAACTGGAGTTGATCTGTAGTATGGCGTTTGTGACCCAGCCCCTGGGACAACAGATGGAAATTAGCCTGGCTATAATCTGGTGTATTTACATTCATGTTGAATCATGTCTGTTCATCAATACGCATTGTGCCAGTCAAATAAACAAATAAATATTGCTCAAACATCACTCCAAATACAACTTTGGGTCAATAAATAGTTGACTATAACATGGTTAAAAGCTGTGAATAGTCAATTTTACATAATAGGTCTGGATTAAAGTTCTGGGTTTGGACCTAGTTTAGATCTATTTTTTTTCAGCCAATCATAGCCTACCTCTCAAGACATTTCTATAAATGCACTCTCTCTTTCTCCCATATCACCATGAGATTTTAGTTATAACTCCTTTGCTGCCACTGATGGTTACACCAGGTTGAATCCTGCTCTTATGTCCTTAGGCAAGACTCAACATCCACCTTGTCTAGAGATCTGCGAGGTTATTGGAGCAGATTAAAAGCAATGATTCAATCGTTTCGTCAATCGTCGGCTGTGGCTGGTCTTAAAAACGTGAAAAGCAGAACTATTTCATTTTAAATGGTTTGCAGTGGTCCAAAGTTATTCCTCACTTACCTTATGCATTTCGAGCATCCTAATTTTTCATTGTGATGAGTTTGCAAGCACTTTTCACTACTTTCTGGTAATGCTAACAACAACTAGCATGCTAAAAGCGTACTTCCATTTTATGGTTTTGTTTATCGCTTAAAACGCGTAATAATTTACCTTCTGGTGTATGTCTATCCGCAGTAACACATTTTTGTAGTTGTGGCCATCATTGATCTGCAGAACTGCTTTGTCGTGGGCGGAGTCCGATCCATCGTGCACGTACTGGACCTGCTGCTGTGAGAGCTCATCCAGTTTGAACCGGTTTAAGGCGCGGTCGCCGTGGAGACGGGTGAGGCGGCCATGTTGGGGAGGTTCTAGCACCATCACGAGTACGTCGGCAATGTTGTCAGGATCTTCGACATGGAGGATGGACTTAGAGAGAGGCACTGCGGCTCTGGGACCTTCTACCACCAGAGGAGAGAGGGTCAGGATCTGTGAGGGCTGGGAACAAGAAGGAGAAGGGGAGAAGTTAACATGATATACTACTACTATGTCTGTTAGTGTTGTGACAATACTGAAAGGCTCGATAGGCTCGATACTCAATACTGATTCTGATCCGTACACTACTAAACAGAGCTCAAGTGGTTCCCACAAACACAAGGGGAAAAGTGAAGGAGGAACACGTGGAGAAAGTTCTCATTACCTGTGGATATCCAAAGTGGGCCTTCAATACATCTAAGAGAGCTAAAAAACAGGACCACAGGGAATCTGAACCTAGAAGGAAGGGTGTGACCATTCCTTACACAGCGGGTATGTCTGAAAAGCTTGGGAGTATTTTCAGACAGTATGAAATTTTGGTCTATTTCAAACCTACAAATACTTTAAGACAGAAACTGGTTCACCCAAAGGACAAAACCCCAAGCCATAAACAAAGTAATGTATTCTACTCCATTCAGTGTAGTGAAGACAGCAGTGAGCGTTACATTGGAGAAACTAAACAGCCACTCCATAAGAGAATGTACCAACACTGTTGCAAGAGCTCCTCTGGACCCCAGTCCACTGTACATCTCAATTTTAAAGCCACCAACCACTCCTTTGAAGATAGTGAGGTACAGATCTTAGCTAAAGAAGAGAAATGGTTTGAGGAAGGAGTTAAAGAAGCAATTTCTGTTAGGAAAGACAATCATTCCTTGAACAGGAATAGGGGGCCTCAGACATCATCTATCCCCCATCTATAACTTCATCTTCAGACCCAAAGCAAAACAAAGAAAAAAAAAGAGAACAATAGGGCTAGCCAGGATGAAACTGTAGATAACAGGTTTTGAGTTTGAGTGCAGTTAGCTCCTCCCTTCAGACAGATATAAGGCATTGTCCGCCAGTAATCTGACCAGAAGTGACCAGCAGCGAAACGTATTCACTCCTACAAAATTTTTTCCAGTTGACTTTTTTTTTTCTTTTGCTATGGATAAGACCTGGACAACCAAGGAATTACACAGCTAGCAGTGTATATATTGATGGTTTGTTATTTGATGTTTGGTGTCCCTCTCTAAGATGAGACAAACTCCAGAACTGAAAGTGATGTTGTTTTCAAGAGAAATATTCAAAATAAAAACACATACATTTTGTTAGCAACTAGTTACAAACACATCATGAAAAATTCATTTTTACAATAGACTTTATACATCCGCCTATCTCAATTTAACACTGCAGCACCAATGGGGCTTTGCATTGGCAAGCATTGGAACAGTGCTTGCCAATGCAAGAACTGTTCCAGTGCAATATTTTTGAAGACATTTTCCCATTCAAGAGATTTAACATTTTGCTATGGCAAATGTTCTAATTTTTCATCATTCTGCAACCCATGGATACATTTGCATAACAAATTGAAATAATTATTGTGCAAATGTATTATCAAAATTATTTAATAATAATAATGATGCCTTCCACTTGTAATAGGATTTATAGACTTGACAAAGCCTCTCAACAAAGCCTCTCAAAGTGCTACATTGTTGTCATTATTCATTCGATCCGCACTCTGCTGCCACAGCTGCCCTGGGACTGACGGAAGCGAGGCTTTCATACTAGGCAAGGTGGATGAAATGTCTTGCACAACCATATTAACACAGTCAGTATATTTATAACATAAAATGGTTTAACAAACTCATACAATATTGTGCATCAAATAAAACCTGATGTAGCTTAGTGTTATGAAAAATATATGAAGCAACAGAGGTAGTGCAAAATACAAATTATATTGTCAACATCGCAAGAGAAAATGCTGTTATAAATATTGAATTGAGCCACTATTTGCTGAGGGTTGGTTAGCTCCCTGCCTTATTGTATCTGGCTGTTGTGTCACTGGCCAAGACACCTGCCGGAATATATTGATGGTGCAGAATAGCAGCCATGTTTCTGTCAGTCAGCCACAGGGCAACTGAGATCACAGGAATTGTTCACCTCAACCAGTGAATGGATATGGCCAATAATGAAAAGGTGCATTACATAACTTTTTTGCCACCTGCTTGTCTCCCCTGAAGACGTATTGCTTTGCCAGGAATGTCCCTCAGTATGGTATTGTCACGATACTAAAATTTCAATACTAAGAAACAGACTCGATACCAATTCTGATACCACAATGATGATAATAATACTCTTTATTTAGACAATAGAATGTGAATTTCAACGTTAAATCATAGTACTTTCTTTTACATTACCATATGGCCGTATATCGGTATAATCCCTCTGTCGTCCAGGCAGATAGTGCAACTTCACTCTAAGACAAGTCGTGTTGGACAATGATCAGTTTGAGCCACTGTTGACCTCGTGCTTTCATTTGGTATGTAAATGTCAGTGTCACCCTGAAGTCACTGTTCCTCTCCTCAGATTATTAGTGGAATAAATTACAGGACCCCATTTCTTTCACCGTTTATTGAGGTTGTGACATTACCTTGTCCAATTTCAATTCAGATTCTGCCCGTGACTTTGAAAACATGCATTTTCCCAGAGCGATGCATTACTTTAACAATGTAAATCTATCTTGTGTCTTTACTTCCTTAAAAGGCCTACATTACACAGAATTGACTCCTGTGAGCTTGAAGCCATGTTAGACTGTTGTTACCTCCTCAAAAACATACTTGGAGTTGTGTTTTGTTTCATTCACACATGTTTGAGAAATCCTTTATTACTACTCTGTCTACATCTCCAAAGCTCTAAATGCACTGTTCCACTTTGTGATGTCATGAAGCCATAGTTTCAAGTTAACATCTACCTTTTACCTTTTGTTCAGGAGAAATTGGCAATTCCAGGGCTGAAATTCTTCAAATTATTCTAGTGAAGGTGTATAGAGTTTAAAAATACAGTGGAGCACTCTCTGCACTTCCTGAGCGAAGAAATCCTAAATATGCAGGATTTTTGTTTTAAACATGAGTGAGTGAAACAAAACACAATTCCAGGTATGTTTGTGATGTGGAAACAACATTATAACATAGATCAGAAAATTGTCTAATATGGCCCCTTTAAAGGAAACATATTTTTCAAAATTGACTTTTAAACATGCTATAACATTGTTCCCTCGACTAACCATACCTAGTGTTGTATAAAGCTTCATTCAAGCTGGTTTCTGTAATCCTCTAAAAAAAAAAAAGTGCTTTGCCTCTGAGCACCAGAAAATGTGCAGCTTTCCCAGGTTTGTTGAGTCATGTTTGTTATTAGCTAAACTTTTTTTTTGGTAATTCCCTCTGCTTCTGAATTACCTACAACAGATTCCAGTATAGGAAGCTCCCCAAACTGGAAAATATTGTTTGGTTCGATACAGCCAGTGACGTGCAGTCACCCCTGACTCATCACAGAGAAAAAATTAATGAAATGGTTATATTTATCCAATGATTTGTAGCATAAAGTTATTTTCTATTTAACTTTGCAATTTTAATTATTTTTCTATTCAAAATCCCTGAATTTTTACGTTTATCGTTGAAATACTGAGAAGAGACGTGCAGAGAGGCACCAGCTGTTCGTGCCTCACATGGACTGACTGTGCTGTTGCTCAGCAGTGACGCTGCTGCTTTAAGCGACTGTGATAAGGCACCGGGTGAGGCACGTAGTTATCTGGCCTCATGGTAGGGGGCACTCGAGAGCCCATGGATTCTTGCTACTCCAGCAGAATAGATGCCGCAGAATAGTGACAGCAAGCTACAATTTAGAGTTAGCAAATAAAGTTTAGGAGTCCGTTCACTTTTTTCTTCATGTCTGGCCCTACTTTTTAAATGGAGGAAGATTACATATTAAAGCTCAAGCAGTTTTCTAAACTGGACTTTCAGTCGAAGCAGGAGGTTATAATTGAAGGAAGACCAACACCGGAGCTAAATGGTTTGCTCCAGTCTACGGGACAAAACACTCACCATTTCGTACCACCCTGTTTGAAAAGAGTAAGAAATTTAATGGCTTGAATTCAGTGAAAACTGGGGAACCAGCTTGTTTTTTTTTTTATTTCATACTATTAAGAGCTATTTCATACGGACTTCGGAGCTATGATTTTGAAATTCTTTTTTATTCTGGCCCCAAGTCACTTACTGGGAGAGAAATTGACCCGGGGCCAAATGTACTTGCCGACACTTGGTTTACATGTTTGTAAATCTGATTGTGATGACATCCGTGCCTCACCAGCCATGAACCTCACGTCACTGGAAACATCTATACATTACATGTATACATACAGTACATACATATATACATTTATATTCTAAAGCAGTGGTTCTTAACCTTGTTGGTGGTACTGAACCCCACCAGTTTCATCTGCACATTCACCGAACCCTTCTTTATTGAAAAGTAAAATATGATTTTTTTCAAATTCAAGACATAGGTATGTTTTACTGGTGCACAAAATGAACCGTGCATTAACATCATTGTGTTCAAAGAACAAAACCAATACAAATCATGAACTTACAACAAATTACATACATACATACCTTTTCACAAAGACATGACCTTTTTAAATACTACCACACTGAAATTATTTAAATTTTTAACCTTATGTATTCCAATAATGAACTTATTATATTTATGCTCTTTATTATTTTTTTACATTTTAACACACACCCATCACTTAATTTCTATCAGGCTACAACAATAATAATATTTACGGCAAATCAGTGTGACTTCTGCTGTTGCCTTTGAGAGACCCATTCAGAAAAGCGTGGCTTCACCTTGGCAAGTGCCACTCTCATGTCATTTTCACAGCAAACTCTGTTCCGTCTCATGTCATGTCTCATTTCACCAAAGTGCCCTTAAATGCGCCCACACTTCGAACAGTACATGGAACGGTGCATTTGGCGAATTGAGACACGGCGTCAATTCCACAAATGCACCCTTTGATGTACTGTTCAAAGTGGGGGCACATTAAGGGTGCATTTGTTGAATTGGGACACAGCCGGCGTCTGGAGACACTCGCAGTCCATGAGTCTATTGGCGGTGACAGCATCTGATGCTATAGAGTTAAGAAAGAAATCACACCACATACCATCACTACAGTCACAGATTGACTACTGAGTGTACCAACTTCTCTGCAGCACAGATTGACCAAGCATGATCACCTGCAGTCAGTGATGGCCAAGTGAGGCGTCTCATCACGAATCTTATGAGAACCACTGATCTAAAACATGAGACGCCCAAACAAGACATTCATGAGCAAGCTTAACGACCCTGTACCCAATTTTTTCCCATGTATTTGAGCAGAATTTGTTATGCCTCAGTACATATATGACATTTAATCAGCTCTTTAGGGCAAAATAAGTCCTATGTGTGCCATTTCCATCTAATTAGAAAGGATTTTATTGTCCGATAATCAGTAAGTGAACACATGCTACTTGTTTACCATCACAACAAAGCTCTGCACAATTAGGATGCTTGGAATGCATAAGGAATAACTTTGGACCGCTGCAAACCGTTTAAAATGGACTACTTCTGTTTTTCACATTTTCAAGACAGCAAATGTAAGGTACAACACCTTTAACGACCAATAACAATACACATGCCGCATAATATTTGTCCTTTAAAAAGTGACAGCAGTTTTAAAGTAAGTTTTTATATTCTGAACCTGTGTCTGAGCTTGGGCCATTCCGGGTCATTGTATTGGCAGTTTTTCTTCCCTTTTGCTCCTGCTCTAACTCTTCCAATGTCAATGCATCAGTTTCCTTGCAGCCGTGTGGGATCGACTGACAACAAAAGAATAACAGACAAGACACAGAGCTGAGGGCTCCGGGCCAGAGAAACGTCACCCGGATGGCTCTACTGCCGGTGGGGTCTGCGATTTGGGGGACATTTGTTTGAGGAGATGGTAGGAGAAAGCACAAAGCAGTCCATCACGGAAAGAGAGAAAGAGCGTGAAGCTGGTCCAAATGTTCTGGCCTGGATTCAGAGGAGAGAGAGAGGGAAAGAGAGGACTCAAGTGACCTATGCCGAACAATAGAGAGGGAAAAGTATAGTGTTAAAGTGCTATTTTGGGTCATTTTGATTAACATTGTTTAAAGAAGACATATTACACTTTTTCTGGTCTTCAGTATTAATATAACATGAATTTTTCCATTTTGTTTGTGGTAAGTCGCAACATTGATCTAATAAAGCTTAAAGGTCCTATATTATGCAAAACTGACTCGTGTGAGTTTGAAGCCATAAGTTATAATGTTGTTACCTCCTCTTAAACATACTTGGAGTTGTGTTTCATTTCATTCACACATGTTTGAGTAACCCTTTATTATTAGTCTGTCTACATCTCCAAAGCTCAAAATGCTCTGTTCGACCTTTTGATGTCATGAAGCGGTAGTTTTCAAGTTACCAGCTACTTGTTACCTTTTGTTTAATATAGACTGGAAATTCCAGGGCTGAAATTACCCAGATGAGTGTTTTCTGTTTGAGAGAAGAACTCAGCCTAAATATGTAGGGTTTGTGTTTTAAATATGTGCGAATGAAACAAAACACAACTATAGGTATATTTGTGATGAGGAAACAACATCATAACTTTGATCAGAAAACACAGTAATACCGGATCTTTTAGAATAGAAGTGGGTTTGCCTAAAGGAGTATTTCATCATAGCAAGCATTTATGTGATTTTATTGTTGAAAAATGGCTGATATTTATGAACCATGTAAGACCTTGTGTATTTTTTATATGATTACGAGTACAGAGCATTGAGACAAGATAAAGGGTAGGTGAAAATAGACATTTTCTGAGCGCTCAAGCCTTGAATGTAAGACAATATAGGATTACTCAAACATGCATGGATGAATCAAAATACTACTTTGAGTAACATGGTTAAATAATAGCTGAAATAAGATGACTCTGCAAGACAAGTCTCCCATGAGGTTGATTATGTTCGTCGTATTATGTTCCTGTTTTTGGTATTGTTTCAGTCCTATCTGGTTCAAGTCTCACTGTGGGCTACCTTCTTATTTAGACAATGCTAGTCTCAGCCATATCAAAATGTAAAAGGATTATGAATGACACAAAACACAACTCCAGATATGTTTGGATGAGGAAACAACATTGAAAGATGGCTGCTCAAAAACCCCCACTCAAAACGTTTTGCAAAATATCTGTGTAATCCCTCAGTCGTCCAGGTCTGATCCATAGACTAAGTTTAAATCTGTCAACTGGACCAATTGTTGTAGGAGTGAAGATATTTCGCTGCTCATCCAAGCTGCTTCTTCAGAAGAAGAGTTGAAGAAGCTGCTTGGATGAGCAGTGAAACGTCTTCACTACCACAACAATTGGTCCAGTTGACAGGTTTAGCAAAATATTAAAGAGCCCATATTATGCTATTTCCTGATCTATGTTATAATGTTTCCTTGTGAAAAATCTTTTTTTTTTCATTCACACATGTTTAACACAAAAATACTGCATATTTAAGCTAAGTTCTTCTGTCAAACAGAAAACACTCCACCTTCTGATGTCATGTGGTAATACAGGAAGTGCAGTATTCATCCACTCCACACTTGGTTGTGGTAAGTTACTATTGTAGCCACATACACTTTTATTAGAATCATTTGGATCATTTCAGCCCTGGAATTGCCAGTTTCAACTAAACAGAAGGTAAAAGGAGCTGTTAACATGAAAACTACTGCTTCATGACATCACCATTTGGAGCAGAGCATTTTGAGCTTTGGAGATTACTCAACCATGTGAATGAAACAATACACAACTCTGAGTATGTTTTTGATGAGCTAACATGACTAAAAGCTCACAAGTGTAAATTTTACATAATATGGGACCTTTAACGAAGTAAAGTATTTTAATTTGATCCGTTACCATAGCACGCATTCACTTCCTACATGAGGCCAATCTATGTAAAATCCTTCATTTGAACAAGTAAAATGTGATTCTTCAGAGATACACTGGCATTTACTGAGGCCAAGGTTCAAGCTGGAGTTTAGAAAACAAACCAACAAGATCCCACAGGAGGCATTAGTGTTTGAATACAAAATTCCTGTTAGTCAGTAGCAGAGGAGAGAGCAGTCTTTTCTCAGGGCCACTGTGAGAACGCTCAGACACATCCAAAGTATCTCTCAAACAATTAGCTTTTGATTCCACACAAATCCACCAGTTTGACTTAGACATAACAGAGGGTTTAGAGGAGCTAACGGTGATACATTTTTATATTAAATACATTCTTAAAGGATTGGGTATCTGTAATTGCTAGCACATTATGCCTTTAGATCACTATGTTACCTTTTATTGTTTTGAAAAAGCTATATTCGCCGAAAACAGCGTATTAACAGGTTTTATAAATTTCACTTTCATTTTTGACGCTTTGAATCTCCCCTGAATCTTTGCTCTCCACACTAAGTCACTGCTCCTTCAGAGCACTATCACGACACAATCAGTGTGCATCCCTCTAATAAAACTACTGCACATCGCATCTGCTTTGTCAAATTCTTGTATACAGTTTTGTATCATGTTTTTGCACATTACCTGGCCAAAAAAAAGTTGCCACCAAAAAAAAAGGTCACACACTAACATTTCGTTGGCTAGCCTTTACATTCGCACATTTACTGTGGCATTGTTTCGATAAGCTTCTGCAATGTCACAAGATTTATTTCCATCCAATGCTCCAATGAAATTAATTTTTCTCCAAGATCTTGCATTGATGATGGTCGAGTCTGACCACTGCACAAAGCCTTCTCCAGCACATCCCAAATATTCTCAGTAGGGTTAAGGTCTGGACCCTGTGGTGGCCAATCCATGTGTGAAAATGATGCCTCATGCTCCCTGAACCACTCTTTCACAATTTGAGCCCGATGAATCCTGGCATTGTCATCTTGGAATATGCCCGTACCATCAGGGAAGAAAAAATCCATTGATGGAATAACCTGGTCATTCAGTATATTCAGGTAGTCACTGACCTCATTCTTTGAGCACAAACTGTTGCTGAACCTGGACTTGACCAACTCCAGCAGACTCGTACCTATTTGTTTCATTAAATCCAGGTGTGGCGAGGCAGTGTATATTTATGGAGAACTGTCATGTGGGAGCATAGATGACATAGGCTTGTGGGCTGAGAGATCACTAAATTACTGGAACATGCATGGACGACATCTAACACCTCTTCAGGCATGTTTTGAGAGAGAATGTTATAATATGGTAGAACTTAAAAGTTATTACATATATATAACATATATTACATTATTTATTTATATATATATATATATATATATATATATATATATATATATATATATATATATATATATATATATATATATATATATATATATATATATATACAGAGAGAGAGAGAGATATTTATTTTTTTTTTTTCAATTTGCATAAGGTTTATAATATATTATCAACTACTTTGAACACATTAACTTAACTTTGGTACTATATTGCCATAGAATAGTATATCGTATATTTTAAAACATGTACCTTTTCGGTAGAGGGTCTGACACCTGACACCTTTTTAATAATAGTACCTTGGATTTACATAACACCTTTCAAGACACCCAAAGTGCTTTACAGTGTATTATTCATCCACTCCACACATGGTTGTGGTAAGCTACTATTGTAGCCACAGATGTCCTGGGATAGAGTGACAGAAGCAATCTACACCATCAGCCTCTCTGACCAACACCAAGACACCCCACATTCATATTTGGCGGTGTGGGTGAAGTGTCTTGCCTAAGGACACAACAACAATTTCCACTAGAGCCACTGCTGCCCCACTGTGGCAGTACTAACCAGGCCAGACCTTGTTAGCTTCCAAAATTTGACAAGATGGGGTTTCGACAAGCAGATCTGGCCACATAACCTCCATAAGGATGTTATTGCTTCACTATGATGATTCAGATTGACATTATAGTTCTAACATCAACAAAACATCAATATAACTTGATCTATCTGAAGAGCTGTCGTTTTGGAGCTTCTCATTAAAGCCAAAGTCTAATCATGTTGCTCTAATGTCGCAGGGCTAGGTTCCAATCGCCAGCAGGAACCAGTACAAGACAAATTAATATTTCCGTGCACATTCCCAGAGCCACACTTCGATTTTGGGATAAAGCATGTTGGAGAATTGGCTGTGGTGTTGCACAGTAAAGAGGTAGAGTTTGATGAATGTGGACCAGAGCCAGGCACCTCTCCGAATCCCTTTGTTCAGCTGGAGAGGGGCCAACGACAACAAACCACAAGGACAAAGCATCTTACAAAGAAAAAAACTCTTGACAACTGGGCTATTTGAGTGTGACAACGCTGTTACAGCAAAATGTATACCTGGAGAACTGTGTACTGGTTTAGTCCCGTATAGGACTGTGGCATAATCATAGTTTATTTATGGTTGGTAGTAGTGCATGTTTAGTTCTTGTTAAGTCCCAGTTTAGTCCTGGTTTAGTTATTATTAAGTCCTGGCTCAGTTTTCAGTTTGACTTGGTCTTATTTAATTGTTTTAGTTCATGTTCGGCATTACTCAGTAGCTGTTTCTTTTTTCATGTTTGCGCAGGTCTTTTATAGCCTCATAGATCATGATTTAGTCATGATTTAGTCCTGGTTTGGTCCAAATTTGATCCTAGTTCAAAGGGAGGGTATGTAGCCTTGCTGGTTTAAAAAAATAAACTACAATCACAACTGAACCACTGCCTTAACCAGTATATAGAGGAGACATATAAGTTTTGCCCATTCTCAGTATATGCACAGGCCATGCCTCATGTGAAAGCTCAGAACCTCTAGAATTCACTCACTGAGCTGCAAAGGCTGCACTAGCACTGATTCATGATTGGCTGCAGGGGCTTGCGTTTAGATGATTGAGAGTGATGATTCAGATCAGAGCTTCTTTTGAGGTTTTATTGATCTGGTTTTATTCGTAGGAACCAAAATGAGATTCGGCTTTCATGCCCAATGTTTTTGTAAATAAGAATAAATCAGTGTTATAAATGTTATATGTAAATGCAGGTTGAAGTTTAGTTTTGGATTTAGTCCAGTTTGGTCTAAATTTTGAAGTGGTCTTCAAGAGTGTACCCTTAATCTAGCTCTGGTTTTATTCCTACTTTGGTAAGCAAGTTCCTAATAAGTGAATTTTTCCTCTCATTCAGATTCTGCTTTCTAACTTAAGCTTAAAACATTAAAGAGGGGGTATTATGAAAGATTGATTTTTGGAGTTTTCTACCATATTAAACTGTTCCTTCATCAAAAACATGCCTAAAATGTTTTTAGATTCATGCATATTTCTGTAATTTAGTGATCTCTCTTGGATTCTATTCAAACCATTCTGTAAGATTGTGTGTAATACTCAACCAACCAGCCATCCATGCTCCCACTCAAAAAAATCTCCATAAATATACAAAAAACATGATACTAAACTGTACACAGCAACTTGACAAACCTGATGCGATGTGCAGTAGTTTCATTAGTGGGATGCAAGCTGATTTTGTCGTGATAGTGCTCTGAAGGGGGAGTGACTTAGCACGGAGGGGAGACTCAGAGAACCAAAAAATGAAAGTCAAATTTATATCTGCAAATTTAGCATTTTGAAAACAATAAAATGCAACATGGTGATCTAAATATGTTATGTGTTAGCTGCTAATACCCCACAGAAGTAAAATGCCCCATCTTAAAAAAAAAAAAAAAAACACCGCTGAATTCAAATAACCCTTAGAAAATAAAAGCAGTTGCTATTCAGTATTCACCTCCACTCCTGATGAGCCTTAATTTGTACATGTTTAAACTCCACTGACCTGCGTGTCTGTGTGCTGAGTGTTTGTGTGTCTTGTCTCCCCTCCTCAGTCTGGGCAGGTCCGGGCGGGTTTATCGTGCCACATAAAGAAGTCATGTTAAGAAAAGCCTTTTGTTTTCCCTGGATTTGCCCCACAGAGACGTCCGCCTGTCTGACTCCCAGAATAACTCACTCTACTTTAAACCTGAAACACCAGGCAGGAGACAGGGCTGCGGTGTCTGTTTGTAGGCTGTGTGTGAGGGGCTGGCAACATCAGTGTGGGGTCATTCCTGGGTTATTATGAGGTATCATAAGGTTGGCATAAATTTCAGTGTATTATGAGATTCTGATGAAAGTAGAGCAGTCAAAATCATACTCGACTTTACATGAGTAGAGAGTTGTTTTAAAGTAATATGTCACAAGTGAAAAGAAGTGGTTCAAATAAAAGTAGTTGGCTAAAACTGTTTTGATTTATATTTAAATGTACAGTATGCAACTTTTTTGCCATAAAATAGACTAAAATGCATGGTTTTTTTTTTCAATTTGGATGTGTTTATTCCACTGAAAAATATAGGAAAACATGCGTCTTTACTTCTGTGTAATGCCTCAGTTGTCCAGGTCTGATCCATAGCATAAGAGAAATAAAATCTGTCAACTGGACAAAATGTTGTAGGAGTGAAGACGTTTCGCTGCTCATCCAAGCCGTTGCTTTAGTTCAGTTCACTTCTTCAGTGGTTTGAGAGGGGAGTTAAAGAAGCAATTTTTGTTAAAAAAGACAATTGTTCCTTGAAGAGGAATGGGGGCCTCAGACATCATCTATCCTCTACCTATAACTCTATCCTCAGAGTCAAAGCAAAACAAAGAAAACAAAGACAACAATAGGACTAGCCAGGATGCTAATAGGTGTGAAACCACTCATTAGTTGCTTGAATGACAATGCTAAGTAGGATTCAGGCACAGTGCACACTTAGGGTAGCACAATAGACCTAGCCTACAAACTGAAACTGTAGATAATAGGTTTTGAGTTTCAGTGTAGTTAGCTCCTCTCTTCAGATAGATATAAGGTAGTGTCCACCAGGAATCTGACCAGAACTTGGATGAGTAGTTGTAGTAGTAGTTTTCACTCCTACAACGTTTTGTCCAGTTGACAGATTTTATTTATCTTTTGCTATGTGTCGTTACTGTGAGTAGGCTTTCACCTCCACAAACTAGACTCTTATTTGGCCTTCTCCTGCTTGTTTTCATGGAAATATTATGCATTTGGATATAATATTCCACAGTATAGCATAAAACATATCTATCTGTAAACTATGGTTTTAACTTTCTATTACCAAGGATTTATGCAGGCGATGTGCCACCTCCAGAAAGTTACATACTGTACCTTTAATAAGGAATTTAATATGTCGAAACATAAAATAATGGAAAATTCTCATTTGGAAAATTGTAAAGACCAAATATCTGTAAATAATGTGCAATAATGTGCGTTTGCCTCCAGTAGGTTAGACAACTGTAATGGCGTGCCCACTGGCCTCTCCATACGAGCCTTAAGACAGCTGCAGTACATCCAGAACGCCACTGCTCGGGTCTGCACTAGAACCAGGAAGTACGAGCGCATAAGTCCTGTGCTCAGGTCTCTGCACTGGCTCCTGTGGCTCAGAGAATAGACTTTAAAGCAGCTCTGCTTGTGAACAGGGCTCTCTATGGCCAAGCACCAAAGTACATCTCCGACATGTTGGTGCCATGTGAACCATCTCACACTCTGAGGACGTCAGGGACCAGCCTCCTGCTGGTGCCCAGAGTCAGGACTGAACATGGGGAATCAGCATTTCAGTCTTATGCAGTTAAAACTTGGAACAATCCTCCTGAAGGTGTGAGACAGGCCTCTACTTGACAATGTTTAAATCCAGGCTCAAAACAGTTCTGTTTAGCTGTGCATATGACTGAAAGGTTTTTATTCTGCACTTTAAATATTAAATTTTATGATCATAATTTATGATTATTTATGTTTTGATTGTTGTAGTATTATTTTTTTATATATATATATGTTATATATATATATATATTATATATATATATATATATATATATATATATATATATATAATATATATATATATATATATATATATATATATCTTTAGTCTTTCTTATTCTGTTATGCACTTTGAATTACTTTGTGTACGAATTGTGCTACACAAATACATTTGCTTGTCCTTGGCTTGCCGAAAAATTACTATATAAAGATCTTCTCATAATGCTTACTTTAGACTTTTTTCAAGCCATATTTCACCAGAAGGCAACTGAAGAGGTTTTTTGTAGTGTCAATAAAAAACGTGTGTGTGTCTGTACACACACACGCACGCACGCACACACACACACACACACACACACACACACACACACACACACACACACACACACACACACACACACACATATATATATATATATATATATACACACACACACACACACACACACATATATATATACATTATTTATTTTTTTTTTTTTTAGAACAAAAACACTTATTGGGCCAGCTATCAATTTTCACTTATTTGCAATAGATGGATGTGTGTCTATGCTGTGCCCTTTTGTCATTGCAGCTGTGAAAGAACCCCAGTGTTAGGGTTTATCGGCGTGTCCCATCTTTAATCCTGGGCCCATTATACAGAGAGGGCCCTGTCTTCAATCAACAATTATCCCATACCCCCTACGACAGAGCGCTGACAGAGCACTAAAGTCTACTGCTGCAGACGCTAGTGCAACTCTATGCCTCAATACCTATGTACTTTGAGCAGCATTTAAAGAGGGCATATTGTGCTTTTGTCTGATAAAGATGCAAGTTATAATCTATGACACCTGGATCATCATGTTATTTTGGACAGTATTGATCTAAAAAAAAAAAAAACAGTAATAAAGCAGGTCTGTTGATTTCTGGACTGGAAAATTGCGTAACCAGCTGATTCCCACCTGTCCCTTTCACAGTACATCATCATAAACGCCATCACAACCAAAAGCTGCATGCGGTCGGCTTCCCCTATGGATAGCTGCATATCAGGCTAGCGTAGTGGATTTTTTTTTCATTTTTGCCAAAATGACTATACGGCGCTGCAGTCCAACATGTATCACAGATTAAGAAAATACAATTGAAGAACAATTGAAGTAGGTACAGAGCACCAGGCGTGTACCTGTGACAGTGAAAACAGTAGATTGGAACAATGATGTCTTGTATACAGGATCACTCAAATGTGAATGAATTTAAATACAACTTCGAGAGGAGAAATGAAAAGGAGAAACAACAATAACATGGTTAATAGCTCTGAAAAGTCATGTTAGAGGCAGGAGAAGACACGATTTTGTGGCATGTAGGGATGGGATGATATACAATAATACTGCTAATCGTGATAAAAAAGGTCCGCAATTAATCAGCGTTTTTTAATAATCGTGATCATCACACACGCGATTGTAATCGATTTTACAGTATCAGACAGTCTCATGTTTCTGATTTAAGTGTTAGTCCTGGTGTTTGTCTATACGGGAGTCCTCTAGCAATGAAACTTGTTAGCTTTTGTGGCCATTCTGAATTGGGGATGGTTCTTCATCACCCTCAGTCACCGTCATGGCTCGTGGCAGGCAGTGGATCTGGATCCCAGTGACAGTGCACATTTATATCCTACACTCAAGAAGGTGAAGTCTGATGTGTGGAATTATTATGGATTTGAAAAACAAGACCAACAAGATGAGCCACCAATCTACTGAGCCTACCTAAAAAAAGTTGCAGCTCTGAGGGCAAACACCAGCAACTTACATGCACATTTAAAAGACATCCATCCTGCATCGTTTGACAAAGCCGAAAATATCCATCATAAGTAACATACCATGTGAAATAAACTATTAAGTGTAGTTTGTGTTAGTTTGGATTTGCATGAATCCGTGTTTGTGTCAACTTTGCTATCACTAGGTTAGCGCTAACTGAACAGCATTTTGCACAGCTGATTGCACAGCTTGGTAGCAGCGGCACATGGTTTTACAACAACCATTAATTAATCTGAATGCCTATAACCTCCTAGGACCTGGTGTCTACATATGTGGACAACACATTTTGGGTTGTCTAAGCCACAATACAATGTTTTTTTCTCTATAAGGTCCTGGTGTCCACATATGAGGACATTACAATGCCTTGCTTTAATAGTTATTGTGACTATTTTGGTCACAATAATTGTGAGTCTAAATTTTAATATCATCCCATCCCTAGTGGCATTAGTGGTCCCACTAATGGTACACAGTTTTTCTGGATATATGAATAATGCACCCTCAATCTTGCTTTAGGTCAGTGGTTCTCAAACCTTCCACATTTCTGTCCTGCTTTAGGTTAGTCTTTATTTAGAACTAGTATAATAACCCTATTTTAGACCTGATTTAGCCCTAGTTTAGGCTTAGGATAGAGTTGTTTATACCTGGTGATACTCGGAAAGCCAAGTATTTTGCAGTGATTGGTGTGAAAACGTCCAGAACCACTGCAATCACTTCTCACACTGTGGTGGTGATGTGTCACTGCCCAGAGCCTGCCTGTCCAACCACTACCGGTACAGTGTCTTGCCCAAGAACACATCAACAGTAGAAATTGGTCAGAGCTGGGATTAACTGATCCCATGTTTGTCAATTCAGCCGAGAGATGAAACAAAAGGGCCGCACTAGAAAAGGTGAAGCAGTGAATAAGCAAGGTTAGTCAAGTTTAGGCAAACAGTAATTATGGTTACGGTTAGGGGAAGTTTCCAGGAAATGTTTTTTATATGGCTACGTGTTTGGATTTAAAAGATTGCATAATACATTGGTACAGTGTCTTGATTTTATGCAAAAAATGGCAAAAAATGAATGTAATGAATCTTGTATTTAAAACTTTAGTGTCCTATGTTGTGAGTTTGAGCTCACCTGCATGGACACGGCCTGGACTTGGACTTTCTCCAGGTCTGAAAAGAGCTGTGGATCTGCGGCTCGAACACCAAATTCTCCACTCCTACAAGGAACAAGAAATATGATTGAAAAAAGATCAACATTTTTCAGTTTTTTGGGTCTTTTTTGAGCTAAAGACAGACAATTGTGTAATGATGAGAGTTACTTACTAGATTCAACTGGGGCCTTTTCACACAAACCTAAAACAGATCTATTTTTCTCCATTATAGAGTCAAAATGTGGTAATATAATTCATTAACTCATTTGTGATTATTGTCAGTAGATAGAGCATTATGCCGCAATCTGAATAATAAGACAGTGGACCCAATGACAAAAATGATTGGGTTCAACATTTGTGGATTTGGAAATATCTTTATCTACCTAGCTGATTTTGTAATATTGTACCCTGCCTTCTTAGAATTTGATCTGATTCTCCTCTAATCTGGAAAGTGAATTTATTTATTTGTGGGTGTTGTAAGTTACCTGATTTTTACTGTTTTAGAAATGTGGAAAAAGCACTAGTTCATTTTAAACATTTTGCAGTGGTCCAAAGTTATTCCTCACTTACCTTATGCATTCAGAGCATCCTAATTATTCACCATGATGCGTTTATAAGCATTTATACAATATATCTGTCCTGGGGCAAGACCAACTTAGAATTACGTAGAACAACAAAGAGGTGATGGGGCATTAACTACTAACACATAACATATTTAGATCACTATGTTACCTTTTATTGTTCTGAAAATGCTATATTTGCCGAAAACAACGTATTAACATGTTTTATCGTTTTCATTTTTGAGTAACTCCCCCCTTACAATCTCCGTGCATCTTGCTAATGAAACTGCAGCACATTGCATCAGGTTTGTCAAGTTGCTGTGTACAGTTTTGTTTCATGCTTTTGTATATTAGAAGACAGCTCCAAAAATGCGATTTTGCATCATCCCGCCTCTTTAACATTCATCTTTCTCATGAACCAGTTATGCGCTTATCTGTTTGCCATGCCCTTCACCCCGTATAATTGTACATTCAAAACAGCAGCGCTACACTTTTGCATTATAATCTTTTATAGTCTTTTTCCCATAGCCATAACTTCATAGACTTTTAAACTTTTCCCATTATAAAAACTGTCAGCAAGAGGGGGACGTGTCACTGTTAGAGAGCTTGAATAATTGCATCCTTTTACAGCATATTCCTATAAGACAAGTAATATCTGCTACCCAAAACAGTTGACTTTGCAACTAATTTCCAAAACGCACACATAATCTTCAAATTTAATCCTAATTCATCATCTAGATTAATTTAATTCTGGGGGAACGGGCAATGGGACAGGTTGGTGGTTAATTTTGGGCTGTTCGCCACTTCACAGAGAGTCAGCAGTGAGTAATGAGCTTAATACGAGCGATGTGATTGGACGAAGCTTTGAGCGGGCGCCAAATTGAGCATCTGTGGAGAGGGGGAGTGTGCCGCTTAAAAGTGGGATAAAAAAAAGCAGATATGGGAATTTGAGGTAATAGAGTTGTGATAGTTGTTGGATTGGCAAAGAGGGATAAAAAAGATTGGACTTTTCTTTCCTTTGTTCTATTTAAAAAGTGAAGCTAAAGATTCAGTCCAAAGTATGGCTATTTTATTCTGTTTAAATTGCTTTTTCAACTGCTTGGCCTTCATCAATAAAACTTAAATGTACCTATATGGAAGCAGATTGTGTTCATATGATAGCACAGCAGTCTAAAATCCTTTTGCTTTCAAACTGAGGAGGGGGGAAGGTCAAAATTCTATTATGCAAAATGCACCATTGAAGCTTTCCTGTGTTATAACGTTATATATAATCCGTGCATGTTTTAGTAACTTTGAAATGTCTCCCGGGATATTTTCAAACCTATTCAAAGTACGATTCTGTCCAGTGCTCAGCCCACAAGTTTGCGTCACCCATACTCTCATACTGTAGTTTTTCATAAATTTACAAAAGTATGATACAAAACACTACACTACAACTTCACAAACCAGATGCGATGTGCAGGAATTTAATTAGCAAAGCGCACCCCAATTGTGTTGCAATAGCTCTCTGAAGGAGGAGTGACTCAACGCTGGGAACAAAGCAAGGGGAGACTTAGAGCATGAAAAATGAAGGTGAAACTTCAACAAAAACATGTAAATATATTGTTTTAGAAATATAATATAATAATACATAGCCACTTACATCTCCACCTGCTGAGATCTAAGCGCCAAAGTCTATCAACTTTTCATTGTTCCCACCTGGATTTGTCCTGTTGATGTTTGAACACGACTTGTCCTGCACTGAGCTGTTCTGGGCTGAACCTGTCTCCTGGCTTCAGCTCTCTCTCCTCTCCTGTTTGCAGATACAGCTGTCCGTTTGAGGGGGCGGATTGCAGTTCAAAGTGCAGAAGGCGGGGAGCGCTGTCCTGGTCCGATATCCTCAGTAGAGATGGAGACAGAGGCGCCGGCCCGCCCAGTGGAACCAGGAGAGAGCCGTTCACATACAGCCTCGGAGGGAGCACGTTCACTGGGGAGAGAAAATAAAAAGATTACTACAGACAACTTGATAGCATTCAATATTATATTAGTTAGTTTTTTTGTTTTTTTTTTCCTTGCCAAGAAGGAGGGTCTCAGGAGAGGGGATGTTCTGGGACAGTTATCCACTTGCTTTTTTTCTGTTGATTAATTTGCTTGTCTGTTTCTGTTTCATTGTCGATTTTCTAACTTTCTTTTGGTTAAATCAATTCTCATGTTTAGCCCTAAGAGGCACTGCTGTGATTTTGGGTTTTACAAAATAAATTGAATTGAAATTGAATTTATTGGGTACTATTAAAAGAGACATTTAATAATTTTTTTTTCTGGATATTTAATATTAAATGATAAGATCACCAATTAAATTTTGTTATTCCTACATATATGATCTAGAGTCTGATTTATGGACTTTTTTGTAAGGACAGGGGTGCGGGTGGGGATAGGGGGTAGGTGAGGTGAAAACAGACATTTTCTGAGGACTCAAGCCTTAAATGCAGGACAATACAGGATTACTCAAATATGCATGAAACTGGTAACAAAAAACAGGTATAGTTTACGCGCTAGTTCGTTTTAACAGTACCCAGCCCTACCATAACAACCATTAGATTCGGTAGATTTTCCCTTAGTTACAGAAATCTATTTTGACAGAGCGTGAAAGTTTCAAACTGCCCAGTCTTTGATGCAAGTGTCCTAGTTTTGGTTTGTTTGCTGTGAAAAACAAAGATCGGACCAGAGCACACTGAGTGAGGAGAGGGAGATGGATGGGCATCTAACCAGCAGAAAAGACCTTGGTATTGTCAACTGAACCAAGCACTATTTCCTACTATTTCTTGCTATGTCTTACTATTTGTGACTTCTTATGCGCATCTATTGAAAACAGAGCAAATGTGAGCATCCTTGTATCAAATGAAACTGGCACTCCTATCCCTCTGCTCAAACTTTCAGAGTTGATAGGCAAAAAAACAAGGAGCTCCAATTTGCAGCCACTGCGAACAAAATAATGTTACTGCATTTGTTTGGCCTTTACAGCTTTTCTGTAGAGTTTCACTTAGGCTCAAAAAGTCTCTACTCTGATGTTCCCAAACCTGAATAAATGAAGACAGTTGTGTCAGGAAGGCTGTCTGATAGGAAAAATAGTATAACTATTGATTAATATTAGGGCTGTCAACATTAACATGTTAATGCATGCGATTAATCAAAACAAATGGACGTATCATCCACAAATTAACGCAGTGGGCTGGAAGCTTAACTGACAGGAGAAATGCAAGAGCTGTGCTGATTACTCGAGGTTACATTTACACATGAACCCATCAGTCCTCACGTGGAGGAGGCAGATCACTCAGGGGCTGGTGTTTACGCGCAGAGCGGACAAACTAAAGTCACTCTGGAGATCTTTGTTTGAACACTGTGCACTTTGTGAGGGAAATAAAGGTCATATTTGAGCGCTAAAACAAGTAATATGAGCCAAATTTCACCAAACTGCAACAGAACATTTGCCAGGCCAACTGTAAAATCATGTATCTGTCACAGTAAGAGCCATTTCCAACCGCAAGTGGCTTTGAAAGACCTTTACCTCACTAAACCTGTTGTCACTTGTCATGTACATTAACTGGGAACATGTGGCCATACAAATTCACTATGACATGCAATTTCTAGACTTACATTATAGCCCGTTGGACTTTAAAAGAATTAATTTTGATTTGTGGAATAATTAAATAAGATTAATTTGTAGGGAAAAAAAATTTAAATGCTAAATCACAATATTAAAATCAGGGCACAATGTGATTAACTGTGATTCATCTGATACATTTTTCAAATTGTTTGACAACACTAATATGTTACTTATATATTACAAGAAAAAGGGGGTCTGCCTTCTGCATGTCTCCAAGGTGTTATTGCTTTGCCTGTAATATTCCACAGTATAGCATCAAATTTATCTATCTCCCATTTAATCAATTACAGGTCTTTTTGTTGCTAAAAACATGCATTCTTACTGTGAGTAGGCTCTCATCTCCACAGATGTGACATTTATTGCCATACTGGGAAACATTTTAGACAAAGCATTAACATCTCCATGGTGACAAGCACGCCAGCCTGATCACATCCCTTAATGCTGCTAATGAATCAAAAACTTTCATTGCATATAAAACAAGTCCCATTTTTAGACTTTGTTGCCCCAAACCTCCCACTGTTTGATTAAGCTATGGATTAGCCGAGGACCCGAGGCAGGTTCCCTTCATTACCTGCCCTTTATATTACCCACGATGCATCTCTCCATTACAATTAGGCCCTGTCAGTTTCCATAAATCATGTGCTGAGGTGAGGGACTGTGCTAACGATGCGGACATACTAACTCTCCACTGTTAATCAGGCTGAAGTTGCTAGTGGCTAAATGCTAGCGGCTAAAATTACACCAGAGCTATAAATATATAAGAGGAATGATGGTCGCTATTTAAAGGTGACCCATTTTACTCAATAACAGATTCATAACAGGGTTTAGCTTCTACCGGGGGAGTCCTGAGTGAGAACAAGAACACCCAGTAAACCAAACAACATCATTAATTTTTGTACAAAACAAGACAATTTAGGACTGCTCTGTACTTACGGCATTCTTCAATTTTATTTTCTTAATGATACGGAAGGATTCGTCGGCATAGACATTTTGGTACAACTGAAACATTTTTTAAAATGCTATTCTCTAGTGTGAGCTATCCATGGGAGAGGCCAACAGCTTCATGGCTCTTTGATGTGATGACGTTTATGGCGACATGTTTCTTTTAATAAGTTGTTTTTTTTTAATCAATATTGGGATTTAAAATGCGCAAATCATAACATAATGATCCTCGGATGTCATAGATTATAACTGTACAGTTGTCCCTCGCTATATCGTGGTTCACCTTTCGCTGTCTTGCTGTTTCGCAGATTTTTTTTGTGCAATCTAGAATGCTTTCTTTTACAGTACATAAACATGCATTGTGTTCTGCGTCCTGATTGGCTGAGGGACTGTAGACTATTGTCCATCAGTCTCCTCTGTGCCGTGTCTCCTGTACAGTACAGAATGTGTTCAGACAAATTTACATAAATGTTCAATCGCAGTGTGACTCTGAAGTGCTGTATATTTGCAAGTTTTTTTCCCGACAAAACCCACAATGTTGATGAATCGTTCTGCCCCGACAAATATCATAAACACTTTGAACTTAAAAGTGTTTCTATACATGGAGAGACGCCTCTGTGGATACCACTGGAGCAGAGGCACGTGGACAACACATTTAAAGTGATCATCGAGGAAAGGGCATATAATATACGAAGGTTTGAACTTTCAGAGAGTTTAAACAAGAGAGAAATCTGAGAAAAGTGTATAAAGTGTGTGGTGAGGGGTTTTACAGCCTTAAAACATATATAATATTTGTTTTAAAAAAAAGCTGACTACTTCGCAGATTTCGCCTGTTGTGGGTTATTGCAGATAAAAGAAGGACCACTGTATAGCTGACACAAGCACAATGTGTCTTCTTTAAGGGTCCAAAAATCAGATAATAATCAGATTTTTGTGAGCTTGTAAACTTAGCCATTGACTCCTACCTAAATCAGGGATACACTGTTAGTACTGCAACTCTAATCGAAAACTATACTAGATTAGGGGATATTGACAAAAACGAATTACAACAATAAATCAGGAATGGTGCATGAATGAGTTAGAGGGATAGAAGGCTAGAATATCAAAATGTGAATGCACCATTAGCCACAAAAAACACAAACAAAAAAAACAAAAAACCAAGAAATCACTTTATACCCTTTGGAAGATGCTATTGCAATATTATACATTTTTCAATATCTCCCACCTCTATACTGGAGCTATATCTGTTCCAAACCAGTAAGTACGCTTCAATTAGCCTGATAAAGCTTGAGCCATGACTTAATGAACATCTTGATTAAGAATGATTCTGGCTTAGTAATTACTTTATGAATAACCTAACCTTTACTCCTAACTCATTAATTAACTAGTTAGCAAGCCTGAATGAAGTCTTTGTTTATGCTTTATTAAAGGGCACATGTTATGTATTTTCTGATCTATGTTATAATGTTATTTGATCATCAAAACATACCTGGAGTTGTGCTTTGTTTCTTTCACACATTTAACACACAAACTCTGCATATTTAGACTGAGTTCTTCTCTCAAACAGAAAACACTCTGTTCCACCTTGTGATGTCATGCGGTAATACAGAAAGAGCTCCACAGTGTTTTTAAAATCCATACACCTTCACTAGAATCATTTGGATAATTTCATTGGTGGAATTTCCAATCTCTGCTGAACTAAAGGTAAAAGGTCGCTGTTAACTTGAAAACTACCGCTTCATGACATCACAAGGTGGAACAGAGTATTTTGAGCTTTGGAGATGAAGGTAAACTACAAATAAAGGATTACTCAAACAGGTGTGAACAAAACAAAACACAACTCCAGGTATGTTTTTGAAGATATAAACATGTTCTAACCAGGTTTAAAGCTCACAAAAGTCAATTTTGCGTGATATAGGACTTTCAATGTTAATCAAATAGTAGTAGTCACAACGTGTTTCTAATGTATCTATTTCAGTGTCTGCATGGGTATCAGAAACTGTATTACTGCATTAAACGCTAGTATATGATTAATGCTAAAACCTATTGCTGCTACAACTACAAATGCTACTACAATACAAGTAAACCATTGATAGAGTAGGTATATACAGTTCCATTCCATGTACAACTAACGTGACTCTCTCCTGACAGGTGAGTACATGCACCAGTGCTGACAGAAAGGCCAGCGCTCCTCGTCTCCTCACTCTGGTCCAATTAGACTTCTGCAAATGTCACGCAAGCAGAACAGACGACACCATTCCACACACTTCACTTTTTCTCTCTCACCTCTTGTTCCTGAGACCGGTAGCAGGGAATATTAGAAAATCTACACCTTTCTGAAGTCTTCACAGAACCATTCATTTTAAGCCATGTTATAATGCTGTCACCTCCTTATAACATACCTGGAGTTTCATTCACATGTTTGAGTAACCTTTAATTATTATTTTGTCTACACCTCCAAAGCTCAAAATGCTCCGTTCCACCTGGTGATGTTATGAAGCGGCAGTTTTCAAGTTAACAGTTACTTTTCACCTTAAGTTCTATAGAGATTGGCAATTCCAGGAGTCCATCCAAATGATTCTAGTGAAGGTGTATGGAGTTTAAAAACACTGGAGTTCTTCCAGTATTACCACATGACATCACAAGGTGGAACAGAATGTTTTCTGTTTGAGAGAAGAACTCAAACATGTGAGAATGAAATAAAAAACTCCGGATATGTTTTTGATGAGGTAACAACATTCTACCATGGCTTAAAGCTCATACAAGTCAATTTTTCAATTTTAATATAGGACCTTTAAGATACTTCATATGGCTTGCCTTTGGTTAACTAAGCAAACAACTGAATCCACCTTTTGCATTGTATTACATCACTCCCCTGTGTTTGTCTATTGTAGCGTAGATGCAGCAGCCGAGGTGAAGAACTGCTATGCTGACTTTGTAAAGCCATCTCATCGAAATGCTTTTAACCATATGACAAGTGTTTAAAACTGGGAGAGTTGAGTGATGCCAATGATAGAAGGCAACTGAGCAACAAGATCAGACATAAAAGATGAAATATCAGGAATAAAAAATGGCACATAGGCAGGTACAATAATGCGAGGCCATTTTATCCAATCACAGACATAGCTGAATGAGGACTATGTGAAAATAACTAGCACTATGCCGCTTTATCTGTCAGAGCCAGAGAAAGTTTTGTAAAAGTTTTGAAAAATCTGAATAATGCATAATACTGAACATTCCATTCCATGGTTTTATAGTTAGAGCAAATCCTTTAAAAAGTTGAGTTTATTTTTTCTTCTCTACATTTTACAGTGAGCAGAAGTGGGCAGTGCCCAGTTACATTTGCATAAGTATTTGAAAAACTATACTTTTCAGGATACTTTTAATTCTACTTAAGTAATATTTGTATTGAAGTCTTATTGAAATCTTACTTTTAAAGATTGTAAAGATTTTGGTTCCTCTTCCTACCATAAGTCTACACGTGATAAAAGCTTTATGTTGACAATATATTTTAAATTATTAACAGTTGTGTTTCTTGCAGTGCTCCTTCAGACATGATTTAGATTTTTCCATTTTTCCTGTCCGTTCTAGCAGTAAAATAACATTTTACCCTTCAAGTTACATTAACTTCAAATAATAAATCAAAAGCTTCTTTCCAACAGTTGCTCTAACTCTTAATTATTTTGAAGTAAAGTTACTCTTGCTCACTGGTGGAAGAAGTACTCAGTTTTGTTACTTAAGTAAAAGTACAGACACTGGAGCAAAAAAATACTCATGTAGAAGTATCACATGAAAAAAACAAACACCATTTAAGTATAAAAGTATTAAAGTGCCCATTAAAAATGTACTTACAGAGTAAAAAGTTAAAAAAGTATTTTGTGAATATTTTGAGGTCTTATAAAGCTTCAAATTGAGTGATTTTCAGAAGGTCTCAAACAATAATAAAAGAATAATTTTACTTTTAGTTTAGTTCAATACTTCTATACCTGCTCTCAAGTGTAGTGAAGTAAGTACCACGACGCACAGGGAGAAGCCATGGTCAAGGTCTCTGAGAGTCCACTTGGAAGATTTAGCACTTTAGAGTGTTTTTCAGGGGTCTTCTACAAGAAAGAACCAGAGACAGATTGGCCTTTTTCTGGACTTCTGGACCTGGACCATGAGATGAGAATCACTTCACTCCATCACCCCTTTGTGACGATGGAACATCTGGCCAGTGATGACAGTGAATAGGCTCGTGGCCTCGTGGCCTTAAATCTTAAAGGGTCCACTACTGTGTCTAATTTGAACCCTCTTGAACAGCCCAATCCACAGGTCCCACAAGCTGTACCAGAAGAGATCTTTCCACCACCAGTTGCAGCTGCAGGAACCCCCTTTATGAACTTTATTAAAGATTTAGATATGATATGGGATGAGCCACTTTATATGGATGAAACAAGAGGAAGCTAAATATCCAAGTGTTTGGAGAAAGGTATTCCTCAAATGAACGTCATACAGCATGAGAATTCCATCCACTTCACTATTGACATGGGATTTATGGAGCCTGAACTGATCTGGGGTGAGTCACTTTATGTTGGAGACACGGGCGCCACCCAAGTACCCCAGTGTTTGGACAAAGGTATCCTGGAACCTCTAATGGGCGCTAAGGAAAACATTTAGCAGGAGAATTCCATCTACTGCATTACTGACATAGTATTTATGGAGCCTGGGATGAGTCACTTTATGTTGGAGACACGGGCACCACCGAAGTACTCAAATGTTTGGACAAAGGTATCCTGGAACCTCTAATGGGCTCTAAGGAAAACATTCAGCATGATTTTATAATTCATAGCAAGGGCCAGGTCGCGGGGGCAGCAGTTTAAGCAGAGACTCCCAGATTCCCCTCACCCCGGACACATTTTCCAGCTCCTCCGGTGGGACCCCAAGGCGTTCCCAGGCCAGCCGAAAGACATAGTCCCTCCAGCGTGTCTTGGGTCTTCCCGGGGCCTCCTCCCAGTGAGACATGCCCGGAACATCTCCCTAGGGAGGCGTACAGGCGGAATCCTGAACAGATGCCCGAGCCACCTCAACTGTTTTCCTCTCGACGTGAAGGAGTAGTGGCCGTGACCGTGTCCTCCTCACCCAATCCCTGAGGATGCGCCCAGGGGGGGCACCCTACGGAGGAAACCCATTTCGGCCGCTTGTATCTGCGATCTTGTCCTTTTGGTCATTACCCAGAGCTCATGACCATAGGTGAGGGTAGGAACGTAGATTGACAAGTAAATCGAGAGCTTTGAGACTGAAATTTTAGTAATTAATTTTAGTGATTATTAAGCCAGCAACACTATCTGATTCATCTAGCGAGAACATAAAAGGCCTGTGAAGAAGAGATTTGTACTAAATTTGACCCAGATAAAGCTCAAGTGAAGTCGCCTGAGGACATCCTGGTGCAGTATGAAAGGAAGAAACTTTTCATCAAAAACACAAAATTTACACATTTTCCATGTATTTACTGCTATGCCCAAGTCATAAAACCTCTTCTCTCATGACTGGTAATGGCAGGTAATGATTATTCAATTACTAGTTGACAATAATTCTTCTTTAAAAAAAAAAAAAAAATGTAAAGGGTCTGTACCAGTTTTTTTCCCCTTCTAGTTCAGGTCTTGGATTAAATGTATGTATAAACTATTGCTGAAAATAATCAGACTGATTTATATCGCATACACATTTCAAAGAATAGTATGCATTGCTTGTATTGTTATTGTCCTGTAAATGTGGTCTTGGGTACTGTTGATTTGGAATTTCATCATATAGAACTTAAAATAATGCCAAATAAAAAAAAAAACAATCATCATTTCGCAGCCTCAGCGCTCAATATACTCTGATCTGGTGCCGTTTGCCATCTACTGTCAGCAAAAAGAAAAATCATTAATATAAGTAACGAGGAACATGCAACCATAATGAACTTCATTTGACAGCAGAAATGCTTAGAACGAGTAGCGATGATTTATGATTTAAAAACTGCGCACAGCTTCTATCTATGACATAACAATCCCAAAAGTTCAAGTGTTTGGTGAGGCTCAGAGACAAAGGATTTTCTACAGAGGATTACTAAAACCAGAATGAATGAACTTCAATACAGTTCCAGGTATGTTTTTTTTTTCATGAGGGAACAATGTTCTACACAGTTAAAAGCTCAAGAAAGTTTCGATTCTGAAACATGTTCTAAAACCAGGTCCAGTCCCTTTAAAACAGTATGAGTATAGGATTTACTCATACATGATCACTCGTTATGCCAATCACAAATATGATCTCTCTAAGTCTCTTCAAGAAGATATTTTTCAAAGTCCCTGGAAGGTTGGAGTTATTACACCAATCTTCAAACAGGGGGACCCCACTGAAATGATTATAAATGGATTATGAGTAGATGAACTATAGGCCAACCAACATTTTGCCAGTAATCTCAGAAGTAGCTGAAAAAAGGGTCACAGAGCTACTTACCGGGCCTCTAAATACATCCATTCTAAATACATCCATCTAAACCCATGTAACCTTATCGAAAGCATGGCTGTGTTGTTGGGGCAGTGTTCATTGACTTAGCAAAGGCATTTGACGCTGTGAACCATCAAAGACAACGACAAAAGCTCACTCATGTCAGTCTATCACAGATAACTTTAACCTGGCTACAATTTTATCTGACTTTGAGAATGTGAAAAACCCAACATCTCAAAACAATCGTGGTGTGCCTCTAGGCTCAAGACTGGGGCCACTGCTGTTCAGCGTGTACATTGCCCCAAATTTGTCCATCTAATGTAGTCTGTCAGATGTACGCTGATGATGCTGTTTTGTGTGCTGTCTAAAAACAAACAACTGACAGGACCTGTCAGTTGCTATGTCAGCGGTGGCAAACTGGCTACAAAATTCAAAAACAACTATGTCTAAATGTCTCAAAGTCAGCTAGTATGTTTTTAGTTTTTTATGTTGTTTTTTTTCCAAAAAGCCCGGCATGGATACAGACCCAGATGTGTGCATGCCTGGAACAAAACTGAAAGTAGTCCAGTAATTTAAGTATCTGAGAGTTACATTGGACCCGCAGCTGTCCTTTAAACATGTCAAAAGAACAGTGAATAAAATCAAATATATAACAAACTCTGCAATAATGTATTTAAATTCAATGATTTTACCTCACTTAAATTATTGCATTACAAGTTGGACTCTGACAAGCAAAACTACTCTTAAATTAGCTGAAGCTATTTATAAAAAAAAAGCACTTAAGGTATTAGACAGAAGGCCCACAAATGATAATATCTGTAGAATACTTGACACATTTTAATTTCTTAATTGGGGCAACACAATCAAATATACAGATTTAATTTTAGTAAACGCAGTTTTTAACAATCTGGCTCCACCTCCTCTAAAGGAGTTTGTGAAAAAAAAATTCAAACTGGACAAGAGCAGGATGCAGAGGTGACTGCTCTGTGCCATTTAGGAAAAGTGCTTTTGGACAACTCTCTTCTGCTTATGGAGCAGGTCAGATGTGGAACACACTGCTCCTCATAAGCCAGAGCTCTCAGCACTGGCAGTGTTCTAAAAAACTTTAAAACAGTGTTTGTTCGAGGGTCAAAATATCACCACGTGTAACTAAATGACAATTTGTATTGCGGGGTTGTTGATTTAACTTTTAACGAACTTCAAATCAACTGTTGTATAATTTTATGTACTGAAAATGTGCCGTGTGAATGTGTGTTGTGTGTATAGTGAGTGTGTGTTGTGTGTTTAGTGAGTGTCTCTTGTGTGTATAGTGAATGTGTGTTGTGTATAGTGAATGTGTGTTGTGTGTATAGTGAATGTGTTGTGTATAGTGAATGCGTGTTGTATATATAGTGAATGTGTGTTGTGTGTATAGTGAATGCGTGTTGTATATATAGTGAATGTGTGTTGTGTGTATAGTGAATGCGTGTTGTGTGTATAGTGAATGTGTGTTGTATATATAGTGAATGTGTGTTGTGTGTATAGTGTCAATTGTGTGTATAGTGAATGTGTGTTGTGTGTATAGTGAGTGTATGTTGTGTGTAAAGTGAATGTGTGTTGTGTGTATAGTGAATGTGTTCTGTGTATAGTGAGTGCGTGTTGTGTGTACAGTGAATGAGTTGTGTTTATACTGAATGTGTTGTGTGTATAGTGTGTGTGTTCTGTATACAGTGAGTGTGTTGTGTGTATAGTGAATGTGTTCTGTGTATAGCGAGTGTGTGTTGTGTGTATAGTGAATATGTTGTGTGTATAGTGAGTGCGTGTTGTGTGTACAGTGAATTAGTTGTGTTTATAGTGAGTGTGTTGTGTGTATAGTGAATGTGTTGTGTGTATAGTGAATGTGTTGTGTGTGTATAGTAAGTATAGTGAGTGTGCTGCGTGTATAATGAGTGTGTTGTGTGTATAGTGAGTGTGTCATGCATAGTGAGTGTGCAGATGTGTTATATTTGCTTTTGTGTGATTGTTGCTGCTACATTTTTAAACATTCATTAATATGTGCTGTCCCTTTACAAATGAATAAAATAAGAAATAAGAAATAGGAAATACCGTGGCAGGTCCTGGTGTTGGTGTCACTGTAGAAGCCATGGCCGCAGTCTGGAGTGCAGTACCCCTGGATGAGGAAGCTGCCCTGTGCACAGGCTTTGCACTGGCCCACCCCTTCACACAGCACACAGTCAGACGAGCAGGCTGGGAAGCACACACGGGACATGGATTTTACACACCACCAAAATATGAATTGCACATTTTATAAACAGACAGTGTCCAAAATGCTGCACAGAGACAGGTAAAAGCAATACTAATAAGAAACAAAAAAAAAAGCTTTTTTGCCTCCATGAAAATGTTCTTGCTTTTGATAGAATGTTCTACAATAGGGAATTAAAGTTATTTAACTCCATGGAGACAAGCAGGTGATGCCACCAGGCCAAGTTACACGTCACTTCTGTAGAGAGGTGATGTCACGCTCAATAAAAAATACATGTTTTTCACAGTTATTTTGAACAACCTCCTAATGAAATGCTGAATGCCATTCTGTGGATCATCTTTTGAATATATGATTAAAATGTTTATTTAATGGAAATAGCTGAAGGATTCAAAAGACAACTCAGAAGCAAGATTTTGTAGGCTCCCCAGCAAAAAGTTACACAGTGCACCATTACACTTCCCTTATTGTTGTAATATATGTCCTTTTTTGTTTCAATTTGATCTGTCTATAAGTAATAGTTTTATTATCAACAACATTAGAAGTAATAGTTTTAAACTTGTTCTTCTTTGACCAGTACAAGTGCACTGTAGGTAAAGTGTTTATCTGTGAGTCAGGCTGGGCAATTAAACACATTTTAATGAAATCCATGAATGGTCATCTTGGGTCCTGGGTCATCTTGGGAGAGGTCTACAGTGATTCCTCAGATATTGGAGGAAGAAATTAGTTAAATGGTACTGAATAATTAAACTTGTTTATGTTCATGAAACTGAAAGAGAAGTGATACATGTTTTTGTTTTTTTTCATATGGCCCAGTCTTAAAGTGCTTACATTTGCAGAGGTTTGCGTCGGTGTCCAGGTAATGCAGGGGTCCACAGTGCTGCACGCAGAGTCCTCTGAGGGCCACCAGGGGAGACGCACACTGCTGGCACTGAGCTGGGCCTAAGCACTGCTCACAGTCTGAGTCACACGCTGCAGGACAAAGATGTCAAAGGGACATGTTCAACAGGGGTCTGCTTCTCCGGAGTAGTGATAGTAGTAGTAATAGTAGTAGTAGTAGTAGTGGTACGTTCCCAGGCAGTGGTCCCCCCACCATAGTAATGGTAATAGTAGCAGTAGTACATACCCAGGAAGTGGTTCCCCTCCCTGTAGTAATAGTAACAGTAGTAGTGGTAGTAGTAGTAGTACTTATCCAGGCAGTGGTCCCCCTCTCTGTAGTAGTAGTAGTAGGTAGTAGTAGTAATGGTAGTAGTAGTAGTAGTAGTAGTAGTAGTAGTGGTAGTAGTGCATACTCATGCAGTGGTCCCCCTCTCTGTAGTAATAGTAGTAGTACTAGTAGTAGTACATACCCAGGCAATGGTCCCCATCGCTATAGTAATAGTAGTAGCAGTACATACCAAGGCAGTGGTCCCCCTCTCTGTAGTAATAGTAGTAGTAGTAGTACATACCCAGGCAGTGGTCCCCCTCTCTGTAGTAATAGTAGTAGTAGTACATACCCAGGCAGTGGTCCCCCTCTCTGTAGTAGTAGTAGTAGTAGTAGTAGTAGTAGTAGTAGTAGTAGTAGTAGTACATACCCAGGCAGTGGTCCCCCTCTCTGTAGTAATAGTAGTAGTACATACGCAGGCAGTGGTCCCCCTCTCTGTAGTAAAGGTAGTAGTAGTAGTACATACCCAGGCAGTGGTCCCCCTCTCTGTAGTATCCTGGGGAGCAGTGTTGGGAGCAGAGTCCGTCCTGGAGCACATGTCCCTCCATACACTGCACACAGTCTGTCCTCAGAGGGCCACGGCACGAGTTACAGCTCCAGTCACACTCTGGGGAGTTAACGGAGATAAGAATCAATTCAACAACCCATAATGAATAACAGTATAAGACCCAGTGTCATTATTTAGTGTGAGGACATTTTATGATTAAACATTTTGCACTTCCCCATGGCCAAGGGGTTAGTGTCCTGTATAGCTTATGTGCTTTGTAATTGTTTTTATGACTACTGTTTACTTCGACCTCAGCTTTCAAATGGCCAGACCCAATTTTATTTGAATATTATTATTGTATTGATTCTCTTGAAATATTTTATATCTAGTACTGTCCCCTCCTTATCTGACCCACTCCTCTCCATCCTCTGCTCCATTTGACCCTCTCCTCCACAACCTCTGCTCCATCTGACCCTCTTCTCCACATCCTCTGCTCCATCTAAACCTCTCTGCATCCTCTACCATACATTAAGATTTTTCTTTTTTTTTTTCATAAAATGTATTCTCACAATGGCAGACACTAAAAATATACATTGTGACATGCCTTATCTGCAGAATCCTCACTTTACTGATCTCTTCCCTTATTTTGAATGTCTATTTCTAAAGGCTCATATAAGACTAAGTGGACGCTCTTTGATAAACAAGCCAGCAGAATTAAGTAGAAATGAAAGCCTGGGTGCAGTAAACCTCCTGTTCCCCGGAGACTCACCAAAGGCGTGTTTTTCTCCAGCTCAATTTAATGTGAGATTTGGGCTTTAACACCCACAGTTCAGGCAGGGTTGACTGGATCTCTGCTATCAGTAGTATTAGGAATAATCTCTTCAAATGTCTTTATTAAAGGGGGGCTATCTTAACTTTTCTGGTAGGGGGTTTGCCACCTGCATGTCTCTATGAAGGTTTTTCTTTGCCTGTACTCTGTGGTGTGAACATAAGGTCTGGCGTGCGCAGCTTCAAAGGTGGTGACACAACAGCACAGCAGAGTCCCTTTTCATTGCTGAGCGCTGTGTGTGGAGGAGGGACAGTAAACAGTTTGCTCCACCGGAGTGTGTCCAAAATCTGCCTTAAAAATCAAACATTTCTGAATGACTGCAACTGGGGTCGCATTTTTCCGCTGTGCACACTTTGCGTTTGGAACATGACTCAAGTCGTAGCTGCTCCACGCTACACAACTGAAGCAGCTGTGACTGCCTTCAACTAGTGATGATTAGGTGTGACTAAACAAGACTGAAAATGTGAGGAAAATGGGGCCAAAAATCATGTAGCGTGTCTCCAGCTTTAGTTTTCATTCAGAGGTGCTCTCACTCTATACCATGAAATGTATTTGTGACCCAGCAGCTAATTTGGTTGTTCTTTGCCTGTGTTTACTTATTATAGTGTTTTTGCTAATGTATCTCTGTATATAAGCACTATAAATAAAGGTCCTATAATATGCAAAATTGGCTCTCATGAACTTTCAGCCATGATATAATGTTGTTACTTCCTCAAAAACATACCTGGAGTTGTCTTTTCTTTCATTCACACTTGCGTGAGTAACACTCTGTTCCATCAAATGATTCTAGTGAAGGTATGTGGAGTTAAAAAAAAACAGTAGAGTTTCCTGTACCACCATATGACATCACACGATGGTGGTGAAGTGTTTTGTGGGATTTTTGTATTAAACATGACATCAACATCAACTCCAGGTATGTATTTGATGAGGAAATAACATAGATTGAAAATAGAGTTATATGGGCCATTTAACCCTACAGCGTCGGATAGACTCGCAGTTGCGGACTCTCCATTACTGTAACTCCACAATCAATTGTGCTATCATGTACATTCAAACGGCATCTCAAAGCAAAGCATTGGGCTCTTTAAGGACTGAGCACATTATAGACTGGGGGGTGGTGAACACGCAGCTTTCGAGCCGCATGCCGCTCTCTGCCAATAGGAATGCGGCTGTTTGCCTCTTATCATATTTTCTATAGAATGTGGCTCTTTGCATCTTTTCAAGTTTCGCTTATTTTTATTTTTTTTATCTCTCTTAAAACACATTCAAATCAGGGCTTATTACAAACAAATATTAAATAATATTTAAAATAGATTTGGCAATTTTTTTTTTTTTTGTTACACCATGTCTGACACGTGACCGCCAATCATCTGCGCGGGTCTAATGCCGGGAAAATAAGTAAACATTTCATGCGTGTGCAGACTGTTACTATTGTCGTCAAAATGTCAAAATGCAAAGCTACATGAAAATATGAAGATGAACACAGGACATTTTTGGAAGAATGGGAAGATGCTTACTTCTTTATTGAACGGAATGGCAAATATCTTTGTTTAATCTGCAATATCACGATATCACATTTCAAGGCTTCAAATCTTCAGCGTCATTTCAGCACTCGCCAGGCTCATATGGACAAGGACTAACCCCAAACGTCCTGAACTACACAAGCACAAACTGAGCAAAAAGCCAGGTAAAAAGACAGTCTCAAATGTTTGCAATTGAACAAGCATGGACAAACACTGGCATCCTGTAAAGTGTCATGGAACATTGCCCGTGCTAAAACAAAAAAAAAAACATACAGAGAAGGAGAGTTTTTAAAACACTGTTTTGTGGATGTAATTGAAACCTTGGCTCCAAATAATAAAAAAAAAACTCAAAAGAGTCAGCATTTTCTACCTCAAAAAACGTGAAATCAAAGCATCGGTCCATTCTGACTGACGCTCATGTAAAGGAACTGCTCTGAGTGGAAACAACTGAACACAGACCTGATTTGCAGAGGATTACTGAAAACAAGAAATCCCACTGAGATTATCATCCCATCACTCCAGCAAGGTAAGAAAATCTGTGATGTAGTTAGGAAATAACGGCTGACTTATGCTTGTGTTATTATTTTAATATTCCGTGTGTGTGTGTGTGTGTGTGTGTGTGTGAGGGGGGTATCTGACCTCTGGGGTAGGTGCTGTATTAACTCTGCTGCATTTGATGCAGCTTAGCCATCAAGCTAAGCTGCATAGCTTGATGGCTAATTTGATGTGTGTGTTGAGGGTGGACACTTACCTTGAAATGAACACAAGTACAAAACTTGCTGCTGCTTTGTTAGGAGAGGAGTCTGTTATTGGAAATAATATGGTTGTAATTGAGTGTTTGAGTGTGTCTGTCTGTCTTGGCAGGTCAGTGTGTGGTGTGGCTCTTTGACTCTCACAGTTGAAAATGTTGGCTCTTTGTGCCACCCCTGTTATAGACCATTATAGTCTTGTTTTAGACTTTTTAACTTTGCCATAAAAATCATGTTAAAGGAAGTATCAGCATGTACTTTTGCCTTTTTTCACACAACTACCTTCATTTTGCATATCTATCCTTATTTTTCCTTCGATGAATCAAATAACTGACAGGGAGAATCCCAGCGGCACCTGCGCTGATTGGTCATCTTTGAGGGACAACATAAGCATATTACCATAATGACAGTAACATATTTAAAGAGCCCCATGCCTCTGCTTTGAGATGCTGTTTAAATTTACACGATTGGTTGTGGAGTTACGGTAATGGAAAGTCCGTAACCGCGAGTCTATTGGTGGCGATAGCATCCGATGATATAGAGGTAAATAATTCATCTATATCATAGGTGTCAAACTCTGGCCCGCGGGCCAAATTTGGCGAGGCAATTTCAAATTAATATTAGAGCTGGCTCACCGGTATTATACGGTGGCAGCGCTGTAACACCGCATTCACCGCGTATACTACAAATCCCATAATGCTCTGCTGTTGTTTTGGCGTGTCAATTAGGACAGAGGCAGACACGCACCCTCCTCTGTGTCAGTAGCGTCTATGGCACATGTGTCAGACACAGACCGCAGGCCGCAGCTGTTTTACACGCACCGATACAATCTGCCTGAGCGTGACAGAGGAGTTTTTGGCGTTACGTCCTATGCGTGGCACAACTACAGGACATGATCTGTATGAAGAGGTGTCAAGATGTGTAAATGAGATGGAAAAAAACTCGTGGGTTTGACAACAGACGGACCACCTGCGATGTGTGGACACAGGAGTGGACCGGAGGACACGGGAGTGGACCGGAGGACACGGGAGTGGACCGGAGGACACGGGAGTGGACCGGTGGACATGGGAGTGGACTGGTGGCGAGGACACGGGAGAAGATCAGGAGGAAAACGTCACAGGTGAGCTGACAGCTTCTCATTGTATCATACACCAGGAGTCGATGGCCGTGTCCCAATTTGCCCTAAAATGCGCAGTTCGCATGGCGCATTTGTGCGGTACTTCGACCCGAACAGTTCATCGAGCGGTGCATTTGGCAAAAACCCTTGAAAATGGAACATTGTAATGAGACCATCATGTGCGCATGATGGTTACTTTATCGGAGCCATAGGTTTAAATTATCGCCAGTTCAAAACATTTCTGAGCGAGTTACAAACGGAGTATGGTCATTTGCCCTGTCGCACAAAGGTGCTACAAAGATGTTTGAGCTGCGTGAGGAGATTTGTTTGTTCTTGGAAAGCAAAGGGAAAGACACAACACAACTCCGAGACGAAACGTTTGTGTGTGAAATGTGTTTTCTGTGTGACATCATGAGTCTGAATGTGATGAACCTGCAGCTGCAGGTCGGGGTCGTGTCATCTCTGATATGTACAGGACAGTGAAGGCGTTTAAAGCCAAACTGACTCTGGAGGAGGCACAGAAAGTGTTGTTTTTCTCTCATCCATAGATTTTTGCACTTTATTTTATTGTATTTCAGTCCAATTATGTTTTTGAAATATTTCAGTTGAGTGACTGATAGAAAATTACTGATATTATTTATTTCTTTGTGGCGACAGTGGCTCAGTGGTTAGAGCATTGGTCTCCCAACCCGAAGGTCGGAGGATCGAGTCCAGCTCGGACCAAGTTCTGTCGTTGTGTCCTTAGGCAAGACACTTCACCCACATTGCCTAGTATGAAAGTAGTGTGTGCGTGAATGATCGGTGGTGGTCGGAGGGGCCGATGGCGCAAACTGGCAGCCTCGCTTCCGTCAGTCTACCCCAGGGCAGCTGTGGCTACAAGTGATACGAATAATGACTTTACAAGTGTAAGGTAATATTAAATTTATCCTAATTTTGCCATTTCCCTGAGAAAATATACTGATGGTGCCTTGAATAATACCACTTGATTCATTTAATGTGCATGTTATGTTAAAGGAAGTTTGTCTTTTGTGCCTGTTGAAAATTAAAAATTACTGACAGAGCCATAAGAAAATATTGCTTTATTTATACGATCATATAGTAAGATATTTGTTAGGTTTTCAGTAGGTTCAATCAGGTTCACTAGACTATGTGCGGTCATTTTAAAAAATTTTCAATGAACATTCGATCAGTCCGGCCCTCGGCTTGTAGCAAATTTTTTCATTTGGCCCCCGGTCCATTTGAGTTTGACACCCCTGATCTATACAGGCTATATGTATGCACATTGTAATGTACGAACATAATACCAATAACTGCTTTAAAGTAACTTGTCAAATTAAATTGTATATTTTACTTCAGAGATTAATCGAGTTTCCTTTACTAATTGTTTTTTTAATATTTTTTTCACAAGGTAATTAATTCTCCCTCCATATTTGCACGCACTTCCTGTTATATGAGCCCCTTGTTATCCTGTGATGATTGTCTTTGTATGCTTATATTACATGTTTATGGTTATTGGCGTATAAAAGCAGTGTGTTCTTACCCCCCGCTCTCAGTATGTGTGTAATTTTGTGCTTTAACATCTGCATATTCAGCCTGGGTCCATAGTGATAGATGGGCTGTGTAGACACGCTGCTACATGGAGCGAGGTAATTTATGGATGTCATAAAGTCTTAGCGCATATCCAGGTTATTAATACAGGTCCAACCCTGCTGCTGGGGGAGTTCGCTAACTGGGAGGAGGCTAATGAAGAGGGAGGTGTGAGTGTGGTAGGAGAGCATGCTTGGGGTCTGCAAACAGGATGTAAACAGGATTGATATTCCAAACATAGGAGCAGTAGTAATTGATACTTTGCAGTGACATCATGCTACGCTGTACTACATGATCTCTATGGTGGAATGTTCAGCAGTTACTGTGGTGACACAATGCACACAATATGTTTAAGAGCACAAATCAAGGGACTGTTGATGATATCAGCAGCAAAGTATTAATAGTGGTGACAAAATCATATAGTAGAGATAGTAAAGTTGGCACTAAAGCATTAGTGTATTATATATGGTGACATTTTAGGAACCTTGATAGAATCTTGTGTTGGCAGTATTTAGTTAATTGTTACAGTAATAAATCATCATTTGACTAACTCAAGATGTTACTGGTGAAGGCTGAGTCCTCGGTTCATCTGCCTGAGTAGCTTGACACTAGGGCTGAACAATTTCGGAATTCAATCGCAATTTGATATTGCGATTGAAAACTAATACAAGAATCACAATTCAGAGCATGTTTGTACAGATCTTAATTAGTGGGTTAGCAGTTTTTATGCAGAATAAGACAGGATATTTTGTTTTTTGTGAAGAAAATTATGGCACTTCAAAAAATGCAGCCTTTGTGGTTTGCAAATTACGTCCATTCAAACTGTGAAGTCAAGTCATGAGTCTCTGCCCCTTTAAAATTTACGAGTCTGAGTCAAACCGAGCCAGAGTTCAGGACATGAGTACTATATCTCTGCAATGAGCAGGACCTGAACTAAATATAAATGTGGTGTGTGAGGGAGTAAATGGTGGAGGCACAACAGCAGAAAGGAGAAAAGCATTGAGTGAGTCAGCTGGCGTTTTGGGAGTGACTGAACAGATACTTTATCTGCCTTTTTGCTTGTTATCTGTTTAGTTCTCTGTATATAGTTTTTGTATGAGATTCCAAAAAATGTGAGAGCTTTTGCCACATCCCTTCTAATCACGCCTTGGCCATGTCTTTAGTTAACCAAGAATTTCTTTAGTCAAATACATCCCTAAGTTGCAGTGAAACTAGCAGCAGAAATAGTATCCGTAGTAGTAGAACTAGAATGATCTTGATCTGCATCAGAACTACCTGGATGACTGAGCAATTACACAGATATAAGGCCTCATGGGAATATAAAAGAAAGTACTACTACTTAATGTTGAAAATCACATTCTATTGTCAAAAGAAAGAGCTTTTTTTAATCATCGTGGTACTACAATTGGTATTTAGTATTGTGACAATGCTAAGAAGAATGCGAAGATCCAAGATGGCGCCACGTCGCCCTGGTGATTTGTTGTCACCTCGGACCCCCCCCCCCCACTGCCCTCACAGTTTCGGAGGTGATGAAGCTTTTCAAGAAGCAAAATCCACGCAAAGCCCCGGGCCCAGATGGTGTCTCTCCTTCTACCCTTAGACACTGTGCTGAGGAACTGGCTCCTATCTTCATGGACATCTTTAACACCTCCATGGAGTCATGTCATGTCCCAACCTGCTTCAAGCTGTCCACCGTTGTCCCTGTCCCCAAGAAGCCCAGGATCACTGGACTTAATGACTATAGACCTGTGGCGCTGACGTCTGTAGTCATTTGAGCGCCTGGTCCTGCACCACCTCAAGTCCTTCACCTCCCACCTCCTGGACCCTCTGCAGTTCGCCTACAGAGCCAATCGGTCTGTGGACGACGCCATTAACCTGGCCCTCCACGTCATCCTCCAGCATCTGGACTCGCCGGGAACCTACGCCAGGATCCTGTTTGTGGACTTAAGCTCTGCGTTCAACACCATCCTCCCTGCTCTGCTCCAGGACAAGATCGCTCAGCTGCCTGACTCCACCTGCAGGTGGATCACTGGCTTCCTAATGGACCGGAGGCAGCGCATGAGGCTGGGAAAGAATGTCTCGGACACTCTGACTCAGCACAGGATCTCCACAGGGCTGTGTACTTTCCCCCCTGCCCTTCTCCCTGTACACCAACTGCTGCACCTCCAGCCACGACTGCGTCAAACTGGTCAAGTTTGCGGATGACACCATCCTCATCGGGCTCATCTCGCATGGGGATGAGTCTGTCTACAGGAGGGAGGTGGATCAGCTAGTGTCCTGGTGCAGCAGCAACAACCTGGAGCTCAACGCCCAGAAGACAGTGGAGATGATTGTGGACTTCAGGAAAGTCACAGCCCCCCTGCCTCCCCTCGCTTTGACCGACTGCCCCATCACCACCGTGGACTCCTTCCGCTTCCTGGGCACCTGCATCACCCAGGACCTCAAGTGGGAGCCGACCATCAGCTCCCTCATCAAGAAAGCCAAGCAGAGGATGTACGTCCTGCGGCAGCTAAAGAAAGCCAAGCTGCCGGTCCAGATGATGGTGCAGTTCTACACGGCCATCACTGAGTCCATCCTCACCTCCTCCATCACTGTGTGGTTCACTGGGGCCACTGCCAGGGACAGGCAGAGACTGCAGAGCATTGTGCGCTCTGCTGAGAAGGTGATTGGCTGCAGCCTTCCATCTCTCCAGGACCTGTACGTCTCCAGGACTCGGGGGCGTGCAGGTCGTATAGCAGCTGACACTTCTCATGCTGGACATGGACTATTTCAGCCACTTCCCTCCGGCAGGAGGCTACGGTCCATCAGGACCAGAACATCTCGTCATAAGAACAGTTTCCTCCCCTCTGCTGTTTCTCTCATGAACACTTTATAATACCTGCACTAAACTGGACACTTTATAACACTGGTCACTAAATAACCCATGTTGTACTGTTGTTGTTTTGATGCTGCTATTGTATATATTTTCTACCTCCTGCATGCTCTTATTTGTATTTGTATTTATTCAGTGTGGTTTTTTTGTGTGTGTTCTATGTGCACTTTATCACCGAAGTAAGTTCCTAGTCTGTGAGCTTTGCTCACTGACAATGGCAATAAAACTTCTTCTGATTCCTATTCTGAAGTAGAAGTAATCGCAATAGCAGTACAAGTATAAGTACTATTAGCAATATTATTATTAGTAGTAGTATTTACCTCGGCATGTCCTGGTGGTAGTATTGAGGTAGTACTGGTGTGCACAGCTCTCGTACTGACACTCTCCGAACTGCAGTACTTTGTTTAGGTCCCGACATGCTGTGCACGCTCCTGGGGCTGTGCACGTGAGGCACTGAGGGTCGCACTCTGCATCACACACAGGGGTCAAAGTTCAAAAGGTCATGTTAACACAGACAAGAGAAGATATAGTTTAAATTTTCTGTCAGTCACAATTAAATTCAGTGGTTGTGTTTATGTTTTGTGTTAGTTGACTGGAGGGACTATAGTCATTAAAACATTAATAATACATGCACAGAGAGAACAGCAACTACTTTCTTTAATTATGTTTTATTTAAACTGAGTCTACAACTGAGACTCCTACTGCCAACTAGAGGTTATGGAGATGACATCACACCATTACGAATTTTTCGAAACAATGGCAAAATTAGAGCTGCTACAGTTTAATAGCAAATATACAGACTTTGGGATCAGACACAGATGAACTGAATCTTTCTCTCCTTAAAGATGTCCCTGTGTTGAAGAGATTAATTGCTGTGGTGCGAGTTGAAGTGTTCATTATCTTCCTCTATCATTAACTAACAAGCTAGCTAAGTTCTGCACAGTCACAGCGGAGAAACTACTTTCAGTTTCCATTTTGCAGTATAAAGCTAACTTGAAGCAAGGCGAGTATAGCACAATTCATGCACAAAAAAATTCAAAATAGTTTACAGAATAAAAAAGACATTAAAATCATAATAAAAACAAATACAAACATAAATAATCATCATAACATTAACATTTAACAAGAGGAGTGCAGAATAAAAAGCTTTCAGTCATATGCACAGCTAAACAGGCCTCTACTCTAAATACAGGCTCAAAAAGGTTCTGTCTCACATCTTTAGGAAGACTGTTTCACATTTTAGCTGCATAAAACTGAAATGCTTATTTGAACTAAAAAAAAAAAAAAAGAAAAGAAAAACATACTTCATGAACAAAGAAAAAGCAAAGGAACACATTTTGGCTGTTATGCTATAACAGCCCATAGTTCTGCCACAGTGCCACTCAGTCTGAGTGGCACTGAGACAGAAGGGCATTTTGGGAATAAAATGATGTCAGCGCATAACCTCTAAGTGAACTGTGGACCTATTGCTATAGGGCCACTTTAAAGCGTTCTATTTAACACTAAAGCAAAGGTGTGCTAAATTTTATTTTATTTTTTTTTTTAAATAACGCTGATGTACTAACCCAGACAAGTTCGCTGTGCATCCTGGTAGAACCCTTGTGGACAAGAACGAGCACACTGACCCGACCGTAAAAGAACGAAGGGGGTGGAACAGGAAGTACAGGAGAGGGGCCCCGTACCACTGCAGGATTCACAGGATGAGTGGCATTCTGGGAAAATAGACAGGAAATATGACAAATGTTGACGTTTTTGAAATATTTTGTTTCATCCATACATGTTGGGTTAACTGTCTTTTGTTTTTGTTTTTTTCAAATGGCATAAAACTATTACTTTTACAACTCTTGTAACTTGATTAACTTGAGCTCCTGTGTTACTCTTAAGACAAGTGTTTTCTAATATAATTCTTATTCTGGACACCTGATGCTTGGTAATGAAATAATGAAGTGCTTAAAGTCATTAGCAGGATTATGAATATGCATATATTACATTTGCAAGGTTACTTTAATCAAACTCCAGATTTGTACAAACACTTGAGGAGTTGCTTCACAGCTGCAGTACACTTCTCTACAAGTACAAATCTCTGTAGCCCCAGTTACTGAAGAGGTTAATTCATGCATAAAAATTAGGTTTCATCAGTGATAGGTAATGGTGTTATTCAGTGTACTTTGTACTACTATCTGTAAAATATTTCACAGTTCACTTGTCCTTGGCTGTACTTTTGAGTGAGTAAGTCTAGAAGATACATCCAAGGTTATGTGACAGTTGAAGAGGGGGTATTATGATAAATCAACTTGTTGGAGCTTTCTTCTGTTATAATGTTATTCCCTCATCAAAAAACATGTTTCAAGTGGTCCATGCATGTGTGAGTAATCTAATGATCTCTCCTGGGCACTATTCAAACCCTCCTTCCGTTTAGGTATACGAGACCACACCTCTTGTCTAAGGTTCTACCCACAATCCTCCATAACCAGGAAGCTCTCTGCAGCGCTCCCATGGATCTATTTAAAAAAGCTGTATCAGTATGTCTCGAGTTGGATTAGCGACCACTCATTGGTAGTGGTGGAAGGTAACAAAGTACAAGTAGTACTGTACTTGAGTGAAGTACAGATACCTAAAAATTCTACTTAAGTAAATGGTAGGTAGTAGAATGGTGTGGAGTACAATTGATACTCTTTACTCTTTACTTTTACTTAACTATATTTGAGAGCAGGTATTTGTACTTTCTACTCCACTATATTTTTGAACTGGACTGAAAAGAAAAACTCAAAACTCATACTCATAAAACTTCATATGATTTGAGGAGTTATTTTTACCATGTTCTTGGGAACACCCTGACTAAAGGTTTCAAGTTCGGCTTCGGCTTTAAGCAAACAAAAACAAATGCACGAAATTCATAAGAAAAATTAAGAAATGTATTCATATTGTGACTATTTTAATCACTATCACCACATTTAACTCTTCAACAAATTAATTAGTTAATTAATTAATTAATTTTCTGTTTACTCTTTAAGCATATTTTCAAACAGGCACTTAAATACTCTTACTTCAGTAGATTTTTCATGTGTTACATTTACTTTTACTTGAGTACCTTTTTACCTGTCTATACTTTTAGTTAAGTAACAAAATTGAGTACTTCATCCATCGCTGATCATTGGTACTATAGCAAAAAAAAAAATCCCTCCTGCCCAGAAAGCATTTTTCCCATAGAGCGCAATGTAATCACAAACTGCTCATGTTCAGCTGACAGGGCACCTACTGCTTTTGTGGAAATTCTTACCTATTTCCAGATCAAATACTTTTTCTCAGCTCAAAATCCTTCAGTTGTCTTAAAAATAGCTTTTTAATCAATAGCATCTGATCGGTCAGCCTAGAGACATGCGCCATTGATCTCTGCCCATTGACTTGAATGGGCGGCCATGACCCCTCTCTGCTCAGCGCTCCCCTCAGAGAACAACAAACAGCGGAGATGAAGTAGCAAAAAACAAAACTGAAACTAATTAAATTCAGATCATTAGGTCAAAAAAAGTTATTCAGTATTTTTAACAGTAGTATTTTCTTCCTATTGGGTTGAGGGTTGTCAAAAGTATGTAAAAAAAAAAAAAAGATACTTATTGATGCTAAAACTAGCATCGAAACTAGAAATTTTAGCATCATGGCAACACTAACTGGGGTATGTTATTTCAAAGTAAAGGTAAAATAAGGACCATGTTCTAATATTATTCTGTTTTAAGATTAGAGGTGTATTTTTGGTTTGGAACTGAACAATTCTGCCATGTGGTTTCCCAAAAGAGTTGGACACCAAACTATAGTCTTATTCAGTAGTTTTATTTTTTTCTACAAAAGGAACAGTACCAAGGAAGAGTTTGGCTATAATTAAATCTCATCCAAATATTACGAGATAACAAAGAACAAAAGTTTGTTGTGTTGCCACTATGCTACTGGATTCTGTCAGCACACAAAGGAATAAAGCGTAGTAGCCTTCATTAAAAATACTGAAATTCAGAATCTCAGCTACAGTAGAGACCAGGCCCCATAAAGACACAAGCAGAACATGCAAACTCTACAAAATAAACTTGTGTGAATCTAACCCAGTTTCATGGTCCCAGCTTGGTTCTGTGTTCATTTCTGTCATAGATATTTTTACCATTTTTGATCTAGTTTCTGTCCTTGTGTTTTGTTTTGGATTTTGGATCTTCTTTCAACCTTATTTGAACACTTGGAGACCCTCAGGACCAGGTGCAGGTCAGCACACTTTGACTGTGTTGTTTGTGCTTTATAAATACAGTTAGATTGAATACAGTGCGTTTAACAAAGTAACAATATCAAGTAGCAGTAGCTTTAAAAACTCAGAGGACCACTTCATACACAACCCCTACATAACATCATGAAGTGTTTTGAGGTCTGAAGACTAAATCTAAATATGCAGGAATAATGTTTGTGTAAATGGTGCAAAACGACAATGTATATTTTTGGAGAAGAAGTCTTATACATCAAAAAAGTTCATTTAGCACAATCTAGGTCCTTTGTAACGCAAACATGTACTCACCGATGCAGGCCCCATGTTGTCCAAAGTATCCAATAGGACACTCAGAAACACAGTGGTCTCCCAACAACCAGGTCCTGGGAGCCTTACACCAGAGACACACACTGCCCCCTGCTGCCCGGAGGTCTGCTGTACAGCGCTGACAGTCTGCACTGCATTCTGGGAAATAAAACAAGAAATCAGAGTAAGACGTCAATACACATACGTTATAAGACATAGTACTGCTGCTACTTTTAAGTGGGACTAAATACCTAAACTCCGCCCACAACCATGTTTCAGGTAGAGCTGCTAAACTGGGATCTACCAGGAGGAATAAAGGGGAGAGTGAAGGGGGAGCAGGGGGTGGCAGGGGGCAGAGTCTGAGTATTGGCCCAACAGGTATCTAAACTTCAAATTCCGCCCCTGTAGCTAGGTGTAGGACTGCCCTGATTAAACACCTGGCTTTAATAAGGACAGTCTTGTGTGAGGTCACGTAGTACTTGAAATTGCAGTGGCCAATGGAGGCAGCACACACTCTGTTTTTCACTGTATTGAACACAAAGTTGCAAATTTACCTTAATTTGCACAAACAATGACAAAAAAATCACCAGGAAGACTAGATAAAACATCATATATACACAGTTTAGTAGCAAACAAAGTTTTAGTGTTTTAGATTTAGTGTTTAGTTCCATTACCACTATTACTATGGAAAAATAGATTTTGAATGGACAGTTTATCACTACTGCAACATTTTCTGAACTATGCCCAATTAAAGAATGTTTTTGATGAAACATGAATGATGATATTTTGCTTGTATCAATAGTACAGCAAAGGTTATAGCAACATTTGCAAACATAAAATAATTTCACTTTATTTGACAAATGAATGTCCTCGTACTCTTAGAAAAGCCTATTCAAGTCCTTGCTTGCTTTGACACTATTTTTACATATGCATCATAATAGTAGACTTGCCTTGCCCTGTAAAACCGGAGGCTTTTATCGTCTAAAAACATTCACACCTGTGCCAGAAAAATAAACAAAAGGATTGAACCATGAGATAGGAACTCCATGTTGTTTGGGTTTGAAGATGGAGGTGCTTTCAAATCCATAATCTCCTTCGCCCACATCAACTCTGCAGATATGGGCCAGATAACAGTACTGTGCATCATTTAAAAATCTATAAAAGTAAATAATATACATTATTTGACCAACTACTTCCTGTTTTGCTTCAGTGCTTCAGTGTGTTATAGAATATTTAAGATTTTGAAACTACATTGATAGCATAAGTCTAACTGCTGATGCCTTGGGCTAGTCCTGTCTGTATGTAGCATTCTCATCTAAGTTCTTGATATTACAGATAGAATTTGACCTTTTTCGCATAAATCAGTGTTAAAATTACAATTACATGTCAAAACAATATACAAATCTATTAAATGTAATTAATGTTTTTCAACGTATTTTTGAGAAATAAAAACTGTAATTTGCAAAAAGATATATTGTGCTTGTGTCTACTATATAATTATAATCTATGACACCTGTGGATCATTTTGTTATTTCATATCTCAGTAAATCGAAGCAATAACATCTTGAATACAGGAGAATAAGGATTACTCTAACATGCACGAATCATGTTAAATACAAGACACATCCTTGGGACAGAGGACAACAAACATCATCGCTGGATTAAGGAGGCAATTGAAATATGGAAGCGTGCCCACGGGACAATAAACTGGGACGAGGAGACTTCTTTACTCCTGCACACCTGAGACACTATCCTGAAGAAGTCAGACTGCAGATGGTGCTGTCGTCCTGACTCCCCTGGTAAGAAGACAGCACCAAAACCTGTTTAAATCAGCTGACCAGACATCTTACAGCAACATCACTTGAGCACTAGGAATACCGCTAGTGAGCATTAGATACTGTCACGTTATGAAAACAAGCTAAACCTTAGTCTGGAAAAAAATGGATTAAAATAAAATAACGGAAGACTCGATGAACCTCATTGGACTAAATATGCTAAATATAACTTGGAGATGGGAAATGAGAAGGGGAAACAACTATACCATGGTTAAAAGCTGAAAAAAGTAGATTTTGCATAATTGGTCCGCTTTAATGTCATAAATGGAATATTCCAGGAAATACCATGTAGAAAAGCTAGTAGCACCTTTAACTGGGTAAAATTTCGACACACATGCACACCTTTTGTATTCAAGCCTTTTAATGCAAATTTGCATATCAACATTTCAGCACCAGTTTAACTTCTACATGACTGTACAAAAACGACAACAAAAGCAAAATTGCAGAATGGCCCTATCTCCCTCTCCGTCATGAATCGTTACATTGAAAAACCCTACAGCACATAGTGCTAGTCCCTCCTGCTTGCTCTGGTAGTGGAAGCGTACTTGTATTTCCGTCACTATCTGATCAGGAGGCCCTATTGTTCAGCGCTGGATGTTTCCCACACACGCCGGCTTGTTTGGAGGTTCAGAAGACGCAGAGGGAAGCGGTGCCAACGTTAGCCTCGGGCACTAAATCTAAAAACACACAATACTTGAACCCAATCTCCAGCTCTGATCCTACTCCTACACACCAGAGAGACAAGAGACGTATGGCTAGCCTTGAATTTGCACGACTTCCTAGAAACATGGCTTCTATTGATGACTTTTTAATTTATAAATCTATAACATAGATATTTCATTGGACGATCTACAAAGTGTAATTTTCAGGCGGCTTGGTGGTTAGCTGTTAGCATTTTAGCCTCAGAGCAACAAGGTAGAGGTGGGTGAAATGCCAAAAAATATGTATCATGATTTTTTTTTGAGTGAGATCACGTGTCCAGAAGAACTGACAAAAAGGCTTAAATATGGACCGAGAAACTAATTCAAGAATCACATTTCAGAACATGTTTGTAAAGATCTAAACTACAAGGTTAGCAGTTTTTATGCAGAACAAAAGAAAATTTGTTCGTGAAGGAAAATTATAGTATTTATTATAGTAATTATATTTTTTTATATCGGCATCAGCTACATACAGTTCCTATAAAAAAACACACATTTGGTACCTGGGTTTTTAAGCTCTACATACCTCTGTAAGGCCAAAATAAGGATACAAGGAAACAAAATTATCCAGGGACTAAAACAGGATAAGACCAGTCCTAAAACTACTACTGGAGTACAAACCAGGGCAAAAATTTGACATAGAACTTTTACCTATAGAAGTATACACAGTTTGAGAACCACTTGAGGGCCACACAAAGCATTTCACTCAGTTCCCTTTTATTTTAGGTAAATTGCACGTTTCCAAATCTGCAAGCACCTGATTTGTGTTTTAGTAACTTAGCAACAACCAATGCCCCAAAACGAGGCCAGACACTGCAAAGACAATAACCCCCAACACCTTTTCTACTTTATGTTTTCAAATTCCCTGTATTATAGCCATGTCTGGATAATGCCCAAGGAGACTGCTCAAGGCTAGTCCATCCGTGAGATAGCTTTAAGTTAATATTAAATACTTGCTGGGGTCATTTCTGTACATAGATTAAAAAATAGCCCTCCAGATATACAGGTCTAGAATATAGGAGAAGACGAGTTTAGAATGAATTATTTATAGCATAGGCATAAGGCTGCAGTGCATTGGGCATTTGGGGCATCATAAGTAAGAGGATGTGACGAATGAAATATTAAACTAATAGAACTTAGAAATGTAATCCGATGTGAAGAGATATAGTTATTGATTTGTCATTACATTAAGAGATCAGGAGTCTAACCCACAACCTCCTTAATGGGAAGAGGAGACCGGATAACTACTTAAACCTATCCTTTAAGTTACACAAAAAGAGTAAACGTTTTCTATATATGTTTTGTACTTCGTCTCTCTCTGAAAATGATCCAGTTCCTGTGTTAGATTTGCTCTCCTCAGCGATATCTGAACCACGGCGCCCTGATTAAATTCTGCCCCGTCAGAACGCTTTGTTACGTAACGTCATAAATTCATGAAGACTTCAGTGAATTGGGACCGGAACAGCTGCCTATCTCTGTCTCTCTTTCTCCCTCGTACGTATTTCCATCTTTCTCTGTCTCTCTTTCTGTCTCTCTCTCTCTCTCTCTCTGACATCCCTCTTCCGGTCTCTCTCTTTCTCTTATCTCTTTCTGTCTCTCTCCCTCTTACCTTTTTCTGTCTCTTTCTCCCTCATCCATCTTTCTATCTCTCTCTTACCTCTTTTTACCGCTGACTTTCTCCCTCTTAACTCTTTCCGTCTCCCTCTCCTCTTTCTGTGTCTCTCCCAATCTGTCCATCTTATTCACCCTTTTCTTTCTCTCTCTACCTCTTACTTCTTTCTCCCTCTCTCTTACCACTTTTTACCGCTGACTTTCTCCCTCTTAACTCTTTCCGTCTCCCTCTCCTCTTTCTGTGTCTCTCCCAATCTGTCCATCTTATTCACCTTTTTCTTTCTCTCTCTACCTCTTACTTCTTTCTCCCTCTCTCTTACCTCTTTTTACCGCTGCCTTTCTCCCTCTTAACTCTTTCCGTCTCCCTCTCCTCTTTCTGTGTGTCTCTCCCAATCTGTCTCTCTTACTCACCTTTCTTTCTCTCTCTCTGCCTCTTACTTCTTTCTGTCTCTCTCTTTCCCTCTTTCCATGTTCTGTATCTCTCACCTCTTTGTCCCACTCACTCCCTGTTTACCTCTTTCCTTGTCTGTGTCCCCTTCTCTCCATGCTCTTTCTGTCTCGCTCTCTCTCTCTCTCTGTCTCTTTTATCCCTTTCTGCTCTTCCTGACTCTCACTCTCTCCTTGCTACACATTGTCTCTTTCTGTCTCCCTCTCGCTCTCTCATCTTTCTGTCTCTCTCTCCATTTCTCCTCTTTCCACCTTCCACCCCCTTCTCTCTCTAAATGAGCTTACATCCAAATAACTGTCAGTAGAATTAGACACAGTCTCTTCAAACTCACTGTCAGCCTTAGTCCAGCCGTGACCCTACAGTAAACTCTGCTGCAGTATGTATCTCTAAGTGCATATTGATGGTCCCATGTAACAAAGGCTGACAATGTAAAATCAGGGTCTCTGCAAAACAAGCAAACAAAAAAAACAAACAAACAAGAAACCTTACCCCTTTCCGTCTCCCTCTTCTCTTCCTCTGTGTCTCTCCCCCTCCCCTTATCTCTTTCTTTCTCACTTCGTCTTTCCTCTTTCTTTCTCTCCCTCTTACCTTTGTCTGTCTCTCCCTCTTTCTCTTTTTATGTCTCTTATACATCTCTTCCTGTCTCTCCATGTGTCTCTCTCTCTGCCTCCCACTCTCACTCTCCTCTTTGTCTCTTTCACTCCCTCTTTCCCTCTCTCTCCTTGCTGCAAGTTGCCTCCTTCTGTCTCCAATCTCTTCTCTTTCTACCATCCTCATCTTCTTCTTCTCTCTTCTTAATGAGCTTACATACAAACAACAGTCTGTCAGTAGAATCTATAAAGCACGTTTCATTTTTCCCTTACTTCACAGCACTTCCATTCACTATGGAAATGTTTATCCCCAGCTCAACAATCTCCCACCTCCCCATGGGGAATGTCCTACTGTATACACACAGCCCTATGGACCCTACTGAAGAAAAAAAATAAATCAAAATAATGGCTAGACTAAATGAAGCTACTCTACATGTATTAAGTATAATGGCTGGATGGGTCTCATCGTGGGCAAGCTGCTGGTTCAACTCCCCATAGACTTTGCATATCATTTGCAACATAATCTGAAACCTATTTAATACATTCAAGACTGGCTTAAAACCTATGCCACCATTTAAATTATCTGATAAATACAGTCATATCATTTAATGTGGTATATTTCTAAGAAGACAAAAAAATAAAAAAATAGAAGTCTGGTCAGACAGTGTGCTACTCACTGGTACAGCCCCCGGTGGTGGGGCTGAGGTACTGTCCCTCTCCACAGCTGGTCCTACAGAAGCCGCTGAGCAGAGAGGCTCCAGAGGGACAGGACGTGCAGTCGGCCTGGGATGGGCCGGAGCAGGAACGACATGAAGGGTGGCAGTCTGCAACACACAAGCAATGGGGTCAGGGACATTAGGTTTTAACAAGCCTGTGCTATGCTAAGGATTCTGTTATAATACTGAACTGGGCCTAAATTAGGATTGTCTCTTTTATCACAAAAGAAAACTGAACTGGACACTGTTGTTAAGTTGGACAGGGTTCTGTACGTCACTACCTTATATCTGTTTGAACTAAACCCCTTTAAACCTCTTGGACGAGAAAAACATATTTACTCTTAAAAATTTTAGTTCACTTGACAGAATTCAATTTTCTTTTGTAATGAACCCTACTTGGATGACAGGGATTACACAGACACTGTCTCTTTTAATTTGACTGTATCCATCATCCTGTTTTCAAATGACAGAAATGTTTGTTTAAACCTAATGAACCTCATTAAATACACAGTACACTTTTTTGTTGAAGGGCTCACCACCTGCTTGTCTCAATGAAGAGGTTATTGCTTTGCTTAGAACGTTCCACATCTGCATCAACTGCATTAAACTCGCCTGTCCCCCCTGACCCCCCTCCCCCCAATAGTAATTTTTTTTAAAAAACAGCAGCTACACCAGACATGGGTAAACTACGGCCCTGTGGGCTTATTAATCCGGCCCGCCAAAAGTGACCAAATTATATTAAAACGGGTAAGGGTAAACCTTGTTCAAAGTTTTTTCCCTCTGTTTATTAAGCTGCAATTTAATAAATTAATTATTAATTTAATTAATGCATTTGGAAAACAATTTATACAATGAGTCTTGCATATTCATGCTTTGCTACATGTTACAGGCCAAATCTCTAATGTAATATATACATATATATATCCTGGCCCGGCCCCTCTGTCAAATTTTAGAACCCATTGTGGCCCGTGTGTCAAGAGGTTTGCCCACCCCTGAGCTACACGGTTGTTCACACATATGGCTATAACAGCTGGTTGTTCTTGTGTTTGCAAAGAGCTACTTTTTCTGTGTTTCATTCGCTTTATGCCTGTTAAGCTCATGTGTAATTAATTCCTGGCTGTGTTTGTATGTTGGCTGCACTTGCATACCTTGGCAAACCCCCTCTTCGCTGTAGCTCCCCTCTGGACACTGGGGTACACAGTGGCCCTTGAGCAGAGAGCTGAGAGAAGGACAGGAGATGCAGGAGTCAACAGAGAGCCCGGTGCACTGCAGGCAGGACGAGTCACACTCTGAAACACATAACAACACCAGGTGAGAGAAGGGCATTTTGGGTTAAATCAACCATCTGTGGCATGTAATGAATCGCCCTTTGTGCTAACAATTCTGTAGCTGTTATTGCAATGGCACATTACTGCACTTCGATTTTTTGCTTGAAAAGTGAATTTTTTATAAAAATATTCAAGAATGTATCTACAATTTACATTATAGGGGAATTTTTGAACAAAATCTAAGGAATTCCTGCATTTTAGGGTATTTTTGAGGTAAATCAACTAATACTTTGTCGTGCCAATATGGCTATGCTTTTAATTCCCAGTAGATAAAAAATAAAAATGATATAACAGTAAATGGACTCTTCACTAGAGAATCACCAGGACAGGGAACACCACGCTGCTTGTGTGAGCTGGTGTCCCATTGAGCCCAGTTTTATCATAGCAGGACTATAAATAAAGAGAATACATTTACTACTAATCTATGGCATGAAGTAGGGCCGGGGCACAAAGTAGGGCCACAAGTTCACTCTTGAGGGTCACACCATCAGAAAAATATAATACATTAATATGCGATTGGGCCCCAGGTTGATTTATACAGAAAAAGTCGGGCCCTGAAGTGAAAAGGGTTAAGAATCCCTGGTCTACTGTACTGTTTGAACTATTTGAAAGTGTAATAAGATTTTGAACAAAGCCTAACCCTTTACTGTTCGGTCAATATTTGAATGTGTACTTTTTACTTTTTGCTTAAGTTTGATCACACTGCAATGTGGACAGTGGCTCTAGAAAAAAACAGTCCAAACCTTACAGAGAGATCTGTTTTTGTGAGCTAGGCTATTGAAGCTACGTAGCACTAGCCCCCTCATTGGTTATGCATGCGCATGCACGCTTCTCACATCGCAAATATTTCAAATCTCATATTTTATTGCATGTTGCTACAATTAGAATTTCTTAGTGAAAGAAAGTGAAATTGAAAGTGATCGTTCAAAAACATACAGAGCGCATTCACTTCGGAGGTGGGTCAGCGCTGGTAGGCAGAAGCTCAGCCTGTAGCTGATTGGCTGCTGCAGACACACACTGTCCCTCGCTGTAGTGAGAGCGTGCCATAAAGCTGTCAAATATAAACTGAGATCTGGCCGTACAGCCTGCGCCTCTATCCACCTCAGAAGCTAAGCAAGGCCGGGCTTGGTTAGTACTTGGACGGGAGACCACTGACAATATCAGGTGCCACAGAGCGGCGCCAGATGCAAAAACTGGCACTGTGTCCTTAAGCAAGGCACGTTGCCTAGTATGAGCGTGATTGATGGTGGTTGGAGAGGCCGATGGCGCAGATTGGCAGCCTCACTTCTGTCAGTCTGTCCCAGGGCAGCTGTAGCTACAATACTAGCTTATCGCCACAAAGTAGTGAATGAATAATACACTGTAAAGTGTCTTTGAGTGTCCAAAAATGTGTTATATAAATCGGATGCATTATTATTATGGCGGAGAGGAGGAACAGTGAATATATGGTACAGCAGAGGGAGCGTGGTTATAAGCGTATAATGGTCTTTCTCCTATGACTGTAATGCTTAATGCACTAGTCCTGTCTCTAAATCTAAACCTAATCCAAATTATGAGCAGCTGCATTGTGTGATGAGGACCCCAAGGAATCAATACCTGTCCTCTGCCTCAAAACAAACAAGAAATACAGTCATAATATACAGGGGGCTATATCATTTTGGACTTGTTTGTGTGCTATGATATAAGTCTGATAGTAAACCAGGAAGACAGTATCGTGAAAAGATGCAGTACAAGTTGAAAGTTGAAAAATATAATAAAAAAGAAGCAAGTACTATAACAATAACTGGCCCTACTATTACAACTACTACTGGTTACTGCATGTATTTCTACCTGATGTTAATATTACACATTTGCTGCTGCACCTAAAGCTACTATTGCTACTACTACTACTATTACCACTACTACTACCACTACTGCAATGTTACTATTACAGTTTTGCTGTTATTACTACAACTACTACTATTACTGCTATAAGTACAACTACTACTGCTACTACCCCAGTATGGTGTGGGAAAATTACAAATATTACAAATATTACTATTACTTCTATTGTTAGTATTAGTGTTTTGCTGCTACTACTACTATGGTTGCTGTTATTACTACTACTACTACTACTACCACTACTGCTCTCATGACTATCTCTACTACTCCTACTACTAAACTCACTACTACTGCTACTACTACTACAGCTCAAAATAAGAAAAAGTTGAAATATTTTGTCACTTTCAACCACTGCAACTGTCTTGTGAAAAATCTCTCTTCTTTCTCCTGCCTGTCACTGCTGCTTCATCCCTCCACACTTGAGTAATTTAATATCCACTCCAACACTGCCGCTATCACACGACAACTTTTCACTTTACACAAAACATCACGTCAAGCTCTGATCTGCTTGTCATGTTTGGATCTGAAAGATGTAGTGGCTCAATATTTCATTGATGGCAAAGGGGAGTAGAAGTAGTGAGTAGAAGGTAGATACTGGTACATATTAGTAGCAGTAGTAGTAGTAGTAGTAGCAGCAATGCAAATATTGATAATAGTAGTGGTAGTAACAATAGTAATAGTAGTGGTAATAGTAGTAGCAGTAGTAGTAATAGTATTGGTAGCAGCAGCAGTACTAGTAGTAGCTGTTGTAGTAGCAGCAGCAGTAGTAGTCGTTAGGTAGGTAGGTAACAGAAGTAGTAAAATAGTAAGTAGTAGTAATGGTAGTAGTAATATCAGTACTAATAGTAGTAGTGATAGTAGGCTTTTTATCACCAAAAAATATCTTGCGCCTTAGTGACTTTATTTCTACACCTAGAGAAGCTGATCCATCAATCAACCAACCAATCAACTTGATTCATATCAAGTAGGCTGGACTATTGTAACGGCCTTTTCAGTGGTCTCACAAAGTCCTCCATCAGGCAGCTACAACTGATACAAAATGCTGCTGATAGGGCGGTCACGAAAACAAAAAAAGACATCATATTACCGCAGTGCTACAAGCATTACTCTAGCTTACAGTTTCTCACTTTCAAATCACTTTCAAAATTATTTCATTGGGCCACAAATCTCTAAACAGTCCCAGTATCTGACAGACCTGCTAACTCCTTATAAGCCCCTTAGGCCCTTCAGATCAGCTGGGACAGGGCTCCTGGTGGTTCCCTGAGTTCAGACCAAACACAGTCAAGCTTTTTTGGTTTCTGTGCATCCCAAATGTGGAACTGTTTACCAGCTAATTTAAATTAAAGACACATCTTTTTTAATATTGCCTGTGAATAATTAATGGAAAAGCTATGCATGGGTGTATGTATTTATTGACTTGAAGGTTTTAACTGTTTAACTGTGTTATGTGCAAATTTGGTAAAGTGATATTTTGCTAACTTTGTGAACTTTTATATTTCACCAATTGTTGTGATTTAAATTCTGTGTAAAGCTGTTGGAGTTGTCTGCGTGCATGAAAGGTGCTCTACAAATATAATTGACTGACTGATTGCAGTAGATGTAGTAGTGGCTGTAGTAGTAGTAGCACAAAGCAATAGTATATATATTGACTGTTACGTTTTATTTTTGTTTGGGTTTTTTTTACAGTTTTGTATGTTTTTCATATTAAAGAACTGTAACTTTTCTGATAGTGGGTCTTAGATCTGCTAGCTTTTTCTGGAATGTTTAATATTATTTCATTAAACATATCATCCTGTATTCAAGTGTAGAAGTGTTTTCCGTGCTAAAAGACCTTGAGTAAAAGGCATTCTAGTGTGAGCAGGCTCGCTTCTCCAGAGACTTGACATGGTTTCGCCAGCGCTTTGTCCCCGCAGTTTACTGACATACCGTGGAACATCTCAGGCATATCAATAAACAAGTAGGTGGCAGACCGTATACGAGAAAAGTTACAAAGTTCAGTCCTTTAATGAAAACGTGGAGGTGGGTAGTTCTCAGTTATATTTACTCAGTTACATTTACTTGAGTAACTTAACAAAGAAGAAAAATATCATGGACTCCTCTGCCATGGCTGGAGCTACAAAACAAAATGCACCAAAGGAACATGGTCATATTTGGAGTAAATTGCTGAAACACAATTATTTTTACTTAAATTGAAGTAAAACAGTATTCAGTGATTGGCATGACGACAGCATGATCCATCAAAACTTCTGAGATTTTACATTTGTACTATTGCAGCAACAACCACCTGGAATTATTATCAAAAGCATGCTAATAGCTTTATCATTACCCATGTCTGGTAGCACCAGACTCATGCTACTAGAATGATGAAGGAGCAGGAAAAGTAATAGTACTATCAATTAAATTAAATTTTATAAAAGTTGCAGTTTCAGTTGAGTAACTTGTACAACCAGTAGTATGCTGAGGGTACTACTACTAATAATACTGTAACTTTTACTATAACGATGACTACTATTACCTCAATGTTACTATTTCAGTTTTGCTCGTGATACTAATGACTACAGACTAGATTGAAAACCCACCTCTTCTCCCTGGCATTTAATACTAGCTAGACAAGATATCTTATTTTCCTATGTATCGTATTATCTGTATATTTATTGTTTGCTGACTTTTTACACTTTTAAATGTGCTCTATAAATAAACTTGAATTGAATTGAATGACTATTACCTCAATTTTACTATTACAGTTTTGTTGCTACAACTACAACAACTAAAACTACTGCTAATACTAATACTAGTAGTGCTACTACTACTTTATGCAGTTAAAGTAGAATCAACAACAGATAGTAATAGCTAATGTCACTGGTAGCAGCACTGGTAGTAATAGTAGCAGTGGAGTAGTTGTAGTATTTGCAGTATGAGTAGCTGCTTATGATACTTGGACAATTTGGCTTCATTAAACATTAAACAACAGACTGTCCCGGGCATTCCAGGTGCTTGGTGCTGCGTGGGTTTAAAATGGCAGTGATCCCACACAGCACAGGATGTAGTCTACAGTAATGCTACAGTAATGGCACCAATTACAGGCTCCGGTCTGCCTCAGAACAATATATTTCTGTTTTTCTACACTTCCTGGATTCCTCACAAAGCTAAACTCTGTCATTTAGGCGTTATAGAAAAGACTACTGTTTACTGCTGGTGTGAAATATGAATACTGTTTTGCGGCCAGTGTTGTAGTCAGCTGAAGATTTGAGTGATGCTCAGGTCCTCATTAGTCCCACTTTAATGAATTGTACTGGAACAAACACCTAAACCAAACACATTTCAAATAGAGCTGCTAAACAGGGTAGTAACTGAAGAACTAAAGCTGAGAGTGAGGGGGGAAGAAGAGTCTAGAGGGGTATAAGGAACAGAGTGACTCCTCTAACAGGTATCTAAACTTCAAACTCTGCCCCTGCCGTAAGATGTTTGTAATCAGAAACAACTGGCTTTAATCAAGCAGTTATGTGTGATGTCACCAAGTACTGGAAATTGCAGAGACCAATGCAGGCAGCACAAACTTAGATTTAGGTGTTTTTGACCAGAAAGCTGCAAATTTACCTAGCTTGGATTAAAGTTGCCAAAAATAACTAGGGACAGTAGATAATGCTATTAAAATACGATATACAGAGTTTAGTAGCAGAATATAAGTGGAATTAGAGTTTAGTACCATTTGAAAGAATAATCTTCATGTTTCCCTGTGAAAGTCAGAGTCAAGAGTTTTCTTTGAAATTTTTCAGGTGGAGGTGATGCTTTGCCCATAAAGTTCCACAGTTTGGCATAAGGCTTGCAAGAAGGTGACACCACCTCTCTATAGTACATGTCAGATCTGCACAGACACCTGGATGTTTTTGAGCATTAAAGGCACCTGAACTTAAATAAATGTAAGAGAGATCAACAGCATCTCCATGGGGACAGGTAGATGACGGACCCCTGCAGAAAAGTTACATAGTGCAACTGTAACTGCAGTCAATCAATGGGCCCTCCTGTGGATACTCATAACATTAAACTAACCTCGAGCATGAAACTTGTTTATAACAGCATATGAGGTCAACAGTGCCACGGACTTGAGGGTGTAACAAGTCAAGTCAAAGTCAAAGTCACTGGCCATTATGTTTGAGTGTGTCCTTCCACTGGTGTATTAAGGAGTGAAGTAAATGGCTCTGTGCACAACTGTAGCCAGTTAGTTCCAATCAGAGGGTCAGTCTGCACGACCATTTCCGGCATAATGCAATATCAAGGTTTTTGCCAAGTTGCACTAAAATCAATAACTTCTGACAGTTCAGGCAGTGGACAGGGAGCTGTGAGTGGATGTCACAGACAAGTTAAACACAAATGTGAGGGAAACACTGAGGTACACTTCGGCTTTTAGAAAGGTATGTCTTTGCGTGTCAGTGCTAATGCAAACTTCTATAAGAACGATAAATGTAACATAACAACAAAATTTGTTGTAAGGACAAACCAATAATTTTTAGGTGTAGATTATTTCAGTCAGCTGCGTTATTTAAATATTTATTAGGCTCTGAAATTAGCATGGCTACAGTACAGTACAAAGCCAATTAGAAATAAACTCAAAACAATGGCAGGTAAAGCTTAAAAGGTACATATTGTAGAAAAAGGACTTTTATACATTTTTAACCATGTAATTCAAGTATGAAGAAGCAGGGTTTCACAAGAAGTCAACAGACCTGTTTCAAGTATTACACCATTTACATTGAGAAGAATGTTAAATAATGATCTATACATGCTATAGGCTATTGTTAAATACCCTCCAAAAGCATAATAAGTCTACTTTACATTAATGTGTGGTGTAGTGTAGAAGATATGATCCCTGAAATGACTTTGGTCAATTTTTCTACAGACCACATTGGTCTATTTTTTTACAGGTTAGCAGAGAGACCACGGGGGATAGAACAGCATGTAACTGTATTTCTCTGGTTCTGTTTTCAAACCTTTTATTTCTGTAGGGTCTGCTAGTGTTCACTCAACAAAGACAGGCAGACTGCAGCTAAGTGGCTTATGGCACAAATACACTTCTCTGAGCCACATCAGGTGTGCGACTAAAAGACTTTAAATGATCAGATTTCACACGATGGGCTAAAACGAAAAAAGGAAAGTAGTGGATGTCGAACATGTGTTGAGTATAGATCCATTTAAAGTCTGTAAGCAAACACATTCTTGAATGGAATGTAAGGCGATTTCGATGGAGAAACTTGGATTAGCAGAATGTTATAAAATGTGAAGGAAGGTGGGTGTGACATCAGCTACATTTCAGTATGGTTAGAAATGATATTTATAGTTTTTTTAATAGAAAGTGAATTGGAGCCAGAGTCCATGGGGCTGGAAGCACGCCCTTGCTCACTTTCTATTTGGAACCAGGCAGCTAGCAGGTTAGCAATGTCTTTTAATATAAACAGTCTATGGTTTCATTGGACAAACATGTTGAATTACACTAGTATTTCTGTCTCTGAACATCTGATAACATTTTAAGGGTCTGTATACATGTAGTGGCAGTTGTAGTACAGTAGTAGTAGTAATACTACTACTAGCCTCAGTACAATAAGGAAAAGATGGCAGTTTTAACACACCATAGTTTTCAATTCAACTTAAGAATTTTCCATATCATTCAATTTTTTATTTATTTTTTTATTTTTTTTAGTTATGGTACCTACTTGAGAACGTTATTTGGATACTTTTCAGATCTCCTTGTAACAGATATAAAAGACCAAAAAGTAGGGGTAATTGTAGCCAGTGGCTATAGTCAATTTGTGGAATAGTGGAATTTGTAGTACTGCAGTGTTAAAATACTTCACTGCCCTGTGGTGGTAGTAGTAGTAGTAATAGTTGTAGCAGCCCCAGAAAAAAATACGAACGGCATTTAACAGGTGTGAAACATTGACTTTGCTAATGATCCAATTTCCCACATTGCAGATGTTTCCGCAGCACGTGGACCACAAGGACCACATGGTGTGTATGTTTTAACACCAGGACGTAATTACTTTTACCTGACAAGCACCCCTACCCCTCCACTCCCCTCTCTCCCCCCACTGCCTCCCCCTGAACTTCAAAATGAGCCGATTACACGCACAATTTAACCAACAGCCCTATCATCTGTCTCCACACGCAGCTAACAACACAAAGCCACCATGTTTGAGAGCAAATCTTTCAAGTAAACAGCATGGACAGATGGTAAGGGGCGATACAAGAGTAGTAGTAGGCGTAGTAGTATTGGTATTAGTGGTGTAGTAATAGTGTATTAGTAGTCTGGCTTTTTGCTACTATATTTAAACTATTTTCATGTTTCCAAGCTCTTATAAGTTCTAGTAATAAAACTATAAGTAATAGGGCTCTCTGGATAGGTAACAGTATATGCAGTAGGCTAGTAGTATAAGTAGTAGTATAAAAAAACATTATATGAAAAAGTTGTGCTTTTTGTTTTATTTATTTATTTTTCATATTTAAATATTTTAGATGCTATAATAAAGCTCCGTGGACATGTAGAAGTAGTAGAATGTTAGTAGTTGTAATTTTGATATTTGTGTTATTAGTAGTTAGTAGTTGGTAGTAGCTGAAACATAAAGAACGTGTCAGCATTCAGCTTCAGTCTCTCTCTAAAACCTTCAAATCAGGCTAGAAATCTAGGGGTAATAATGGACTCAGACTTGAACTTTAACAGCCACGTCAAATCAATAACATCTGCAGCTTTTTACCATCTAAAAAACATTGCAAAAAGTATACTGTAAAACTTTAATTAATTTAAGGAGGCATGCATTTGTCTCCAGTAGGTTAGACTACTGTAAAGGCCTGCTCACTGACCTCTCCAAACGAGCGTTAAGACAGCTGCAGTACATCCAGAACATTGCTGCTCGGGTCCTGACTAGAACCAGAAAGTACGATCACATAAGTCCTGTGCTCAGGTCTCTGCACTGGCTCCTGTGGCTCAGAGAATAGACTTTAAAGCAGCTCTGCTTGTGTACAAGGCTCTCCACCTCCGACATGTTAGTGTCATATGAACCATCTCACACTCTGAGGACCTCAGGGACCGGCCTCCTGCTGGTGCCCAGAGTCAGGACTAAACATGGAGAATCAGCGTTTCAGTTTTATGCAGCTAAAACCTGGAACAGTCTTCCTGAAGATTTGAGACAGGCCTCTACTTTGACAATGTTTAAATCCAGGATCAAAACTGTTTAACTGTGCATATGACTGAAAGGTTTTTATTCTACACTTTTCTCCATTAATGTTAATTTTATGATGATTTTTTGTGATTATTTATGTTTTGATTTGTTGTATTGTGAATTTATTGTCTTTTTATTCTGTAAAGCACTTTGAATTACTTTGTGTATGAACTGTGCTATACAAATAAACTTGCCTTGCCTTGCCTTTTGTATTTGTTTTTTAGTTTTTGTTTTTTTTTTAGTTTTTGTTTATTTAATGTATCCTCAACATACAATGTAACTTAATAATTATGGATGAATGTTACATGGAAATATATATATTTCACAGTAGTAGCTAATTACTAACTAATCTCTGAGTCTGAGCGTTTATATATGCAGTGTTTGAAAAAGAGAGGAAGTGTGACCTGATAAGCTCCCAAGCAATTATAATACAAACCAATAACATATTAATGCTTCACACATCAGTTAGTGTCCATAATCTTGTATCACTTGTTGTTAAACATTAAGGACATATAATCAACTAGTGCATTTTGTCATCCATATTAAAAAACAACATTAGAAAGCCATCTGCTGTTGCTCTTTGTCACTATATTTGAAAACTTTATGAGGTTATGTTCTCTGTGGATAAGTAGTAGTACCAGCAGCAACAGCAACAGCAGCAGTAGTTGTAGTAGTAGTAGTAGCAGTAGTAGACGTCATAGTCGTGTTCTACTCAACAATTCATTATTGCATATAAGACATTTAAAAAAGAGTATTTTGAACGCTACAAGTATGAGTGACAGCAGTAGCAGAAACAGTAGTAGACATTGTAGTAGTGGTAGCAGTATTGTAATCAAGACAGCTGGGAAAATGGGGTAAAAATTAGATTTTGGCTTAAAAGAAAGAATACTTTTAAATATTACAAGTGTGAGTGAGAGCAGTAGCAGTAGAAGCAGTAGAAGCAGTAGTAGTAGTAGTAGTAGTAGTAGTAGTAGTAGTGGTAGTGGTAGTAGTAGTAGTAGTAGTAGTAGTAGTAGTAGTAGTAGTAGTAATGGTAGTAGTGGCAGTATTCTAATCAAGATTTCATTCCAACATTTCAGCTTGTTTATTTGCAAAGACAGCTGGGAAAATGGGGTAAAAATCTGATTCTGGCTTCAAAGAAAGAATATTTTGAACGCTACGAGTGTGAGCGACGAGCTTAGCATTCGTAATGAGACAGAAGAGCTCCTGGATGGCTGCATTTCAAAGACTTTCTCATTTCCAGGAAGTAATTGAAAAGATGGCACATTGCGCACGATGCCGACACGCGGGCGTCCTGCTGGGTGTCCGTAATTACACGCGTCAAATTAGCCGTGATGAAACATTAGCCTGTATTTCATTGGAGCAGCGTGTAAGGATACAGAAGGAGCAGAAAAAAGACAAACTGTTTTGAATTTGACTATTAGACAGGTGACGGCTGGAGCCCGACCCCAACAAGAGTGGATTTTAATGAAGCTTTCAAAACATGGGGAATTATTGTATTGAAAGATGGAAAGATGGACAGCTGAATGCAAATTACATTTAGAGGCATCAAAAGTATAACTTATTTCTACTGAAGTCATGAACAGGTGTTTGAAAGTGTTTAAATAAGGTCTAGTATGGGCCTCTGTGATTTGAAATGAACGTAAAAGTTAATTATTAGTTATTTTCCTATTTGTTTGGTTTAAATCAGTGGTGCCAGAGGCGCCAAAAATGGAAAAAAAGTACTATTACTTCAGTGGTAGTGGTTATCACACAGGTAAACTGGACTTAAATGTAACACAAGGAATACAGACAAACTTAAGTCTTATTTCAGTTCAACAGAAAGTGTCCTTCAAGTAAAGCTTAATATGACAAATTAGGCTGATAAACAACTAAGAAATACATGTCTTTATTATTAATCAACTTAAAAATCCTCCAAATAAGAAAAATCTCAAATAGAGAACAAGCTGTGAATAAACATAGAAACAGGCCTGAATGGAGAATAATTCAGTTTCAGATTGCAGTATACACAAGGGCAACAACGGGATTGGTTCAGATACAGCTCAAGTGTCTCTCTCGACTGGTCAACAATCTAACAAACACTGACTGAGCAGAGGGAGTACATATAGGTGACCCTGCCATGATTAGGGAAAGGCAGCTGCGGGAAAAACAGGGAGGAAATAAAAGATGGACCAAAACAGGCTGGGAACTGGAGCTGGGAATAAATATGAAAACAATAGTCAGATCTGTGACAGTGGCCTAAGAAATGACTCAAGTTAGAGTAAAAAAGTATTCTGGGAAACTACTATTTATGTAAGATATATCATAAAAAAGAGAAAAAGTAAATATGTCCAATCCATGAAGGACGGTGGATTGGATAACTTAAGTAGAAGGAGAAAAAGTCAAGTCAAGCAGCAAGTAGTAGTAGCAACAGCAACAGCAGCAACTAACTTAAGTACTTAAGTTAAGTACTAATTACTGCCTACTCCTGGTTTCAATTAGTTCACGAAGATTGTCACTCATTACTTTAAATCAAAAACACTGACAAAATCTATTATGGAATATACTAGTGTGCCAAATTTAGCACATTAAGATTAAGATTAAAGTTATGGTACACTTTATTGTCCCCGTAGGAAAATTTGTCCTCTATTTGACCCACCCTTCAATGCCACTGGAGCAACCTGTCCGGAGCAGGGGAACCATCTCCAGATCTTCAGCTAGTCTTGGTCAGGACTACCTTAAGTGGAGAATTTTACCTATGACGCATTCTTTGGGGTGATGTGAAAAACCTACCCAAACATAGGTATAAACATGTAAAACCCTCACAGAAATGCCCGGGTGACACAGGAGTTCAGCCCAAGAGTGCCAACCACTCAGCCATCTCGCTGTCATTGTATCACTGTATCTGAGCAACAATCCTCACCTACCTTGCTGAAGTATGAATGCGATGTGTGAGTGGGAGGTTGAGGGTGATTGGAGAGGCTTTTGGCAGCCAGGTAAATCAAATATCTACTTTGGTATCACTTAACATTTTCAAGTACATCTGTATTGGGATTTGGCCCTTCTAGTCCACATATGAACACAAAATAATAAACGCAAAATCTGAAGTGTGAGTGTCTGGTTTCCCTCCTCACCTCTGCAGACTTGGCTGTGGTCCGCGTGACTGTATTTGGGACACTTGGCGGCGCAGACTCCATGCTGGGAGGTGGGATACTGAGGGACCAGGACTAGTTCAGGCTTGAGACAGCGCACACAGTCTGAGGCCAGCGGTCCCACACACGAGCGGCACGACGGGTGGCAGTCTAGAATACACATACAAAATTTATCACATCAGTCAAAGGCATTTAAATAGGAACACCTAAACTTCTCCCACAATCGCATTGCAAATAGAGGTGGTAAACTGGGCAGTCTCTGGGTGACTAAACAAAAGAGTGAGGCGAGAGTAGGGCGGGTTCTGAACATAATAGGTGTCCGCACTTCAAACTTCTGAACTGCAGACGGGTGTTTGTAATCAGAAACACCAGGCTGTAATCAGGGCAGTCCTGTGTGATGTCACATAGTGCTTGATATAGCTAAAAAAGCACTAGGAAAAATGTAGACAATGATATTAAAACACCATATACACAGTTTATTTGCAAAAAAGTTGATTAAGTGTTTAATTCCACTTTAAACAAATGTTATAGTGATCAATCCGAGTTTGTGCAAATCTGTCACAGAGACACAGTTGTATGGTGATTTAGTGGTTTTCTGTTTAATGTACACAGACATAAGCTATCTCTCTTCGTCATCTACTCCTCCTATAGAGCCCCGGGAGATGGCGTCACGCACCACCAAACTCCATACTGGCAGGCAAGTGGTGGAGAAATCCCATAGAAAGCAACTGCGTAGGCCGTAAGTTTGTCAGAGTTTCAGAGTTTTGGAGATTGTGGATTATTGTTGCACACCGGGATGGACACATTATTACAGCCTTTTACCGCATTTACAAATCTCCACATTTCTACAACTAAATGAGCTAGCAGCTAATCAAGCCATATATTAATTTAGCTATGATGTATTTTTGCATAGATTTTGGCGGCTTGATCTAACCATTGTCACATTATCATCAGTAATTAGGTGAAAGACGAGTTTGATCAGTAAAACATTACAGGTACTGAGTTTTAGTATTAGTAGCAGTAGTAGTAGTAGTAGTAGTAGTAGTAGTATATCCCTTACTGTGGCAGGTTTGCTCTTGTGGGTACATGCCCTCCCCACACGTCTCCACACACTGTCCCTGATGGAGCAGCAGTCCATTGGGACACACAGAGCACTGAGACACAGAGGGACCCCAGCAGGACGAGCAAGAGCTGTGGCAGCCTGGGGAGGGAGGGGGGAAAAGAATGAGAAACAGAGAGAAAGAGCAGACAGAGAGAGGGACAGAAGAAAGAGGGGGGAGGGCATAGTGAGAGAGGAACAGATGAGAGAGAGGGGGAGAGCAGAGAGAGACAGACAGACAAAGAGGGTGAGAAGGAGAGAGAGAAACAGAGAGAAAGGGCAGACAGAGAGAGGGGCAGAAGAGAGGGGGGGAGGCAGAGGGAGAGACGGACAGAGGAGAGAGAGGTGGAGAGCAGAGAGAGACAGACAGAGAGGGTGACGAAGGAGAGAGAGAAACAGAGAGAAAGGGACAGATGAGAGAGAGGGGGGAGGGCAGAGAGAGAGAGAGAGAGAGAGAGAGAGATGAGAGAGAGGGGGAGAGCAGAGAGAGAGGGACAGAGAAGGGGGGGAGAGAGAACGAGAGAGTGTGTGACATTATAACAATGATGATGTCAAAATTTCAAATGAAGGACAACTTGCAAGGCCTATATATATTTCCCTATGGGCCTGTCACTATTTTTCAAAGAAATGTCCAAGGACAAGAATACACAAATGCTAACTTTTGTTTTGCAATGTGTCAAAAACGCACTATACGATACTTAAACCTTAACTAAACTGTCAACTGGGAACAATCAAGCCTTTGTGAATAAATCGGATCATCACTTTTCAGAAAATATAATGAAAAAATAATAGGTTGGTGTTACATGCGGATAGGCCCAGGAATAACACTAAAACTTTCATCTTTCTATCTGCAGACAGGGGGGTTAGAGATTGGTGCCCACCTCTGCATCTGCTGTGGCTGTCCTTGTAGTGCTGGGGCGGACACTCGGTAATACATTTCCCATGATGCAGTGCGGCTCCCAAGGGACAGCTAATGCAGAGCGGTTTATCCGGGAAGCAGGACTCACAGGACGGGTCACAGGCTGCAGACAAGAGGCAAAATGTAATTTCTACAATAACTGTCCTTAATAATGTTACTTAAATAGAAGTAAAAAGTTATGAGGTGGCAGGTCACTTCCATGATTCTATGGAGCTATAAAGTTACTTTGGAGCATTTTCCATGAATTTAAATAAGCTTTATGCCATACTGTGGAATAGTATATCCAAAGAAACAACGTAGCCATAGAAGAGGAAGCCCTCATCCAGGCCAAATAAGAGCCCGCTCTGCGTAGGACACACGTTTTTCTATGTTTTTCAGTGCAATAAAAACATCCAAAATGAAATTATATGAAATAAGTAAAAATTACACAATGGGGCTTTAAATAAAAATTTATTGGCCAAATGTGTAATTGTTATTTCCAAAGCACAACCAATGCATGTGGAAGATTAACTTTATAGACTCTTTTATGGATGTATTATGAAAAGTAGTGAAACTAAAGTACATTGTTAGGTTACACCGTCACTAATTTTAATCAACAATTTAATTGTTTCTAGTGTTGTAAAAAACAGGGTGTTTACATATGCAAGTATCCCAGTTATGAGACTTATCCCAGTTATGACAGTATTCTGGATATGACATTTATAGACATTTTATATCAGAGAAACACCGATACTCATATCCCTGTGTACATTCAGAATCAGGATATTTAGAGTGGTAACCATGGCAACTACGGCACAGATATTGCAAAGCTCTAAATATGTTGGCAACTTTGCTAAATTAATGCTTTTTAGCATGTTTCTGACAACAAAGAAAGAAGATATACACTCAAATAAGAACATAAGAGTATGGAGCACTGTCACAGCTTCAGTAAAGGCTAGGGCTGGGTATCACCAAGAAGCTGCCGATACGATACGTACCTCGATACACAGTCCACGATACGATACGTATCTCGATACAGTGCCATTTCAATACGATACGATTCGATACGATGTATTTCAAATCGATACGATACGATTCAGAAAAAAATAAAGGCTTCAACCTTACTTAAATGGTCAACCCAATTTTCACAAAAAAAAAAAAAAAAAAAAAAAACATTAAATGGTGCATTTATCTTCCATTTATTGAAATTAAATTAAATTGTGATAAAAAAACACAATGATGTTTCTAACTAGAGGGAGGAAGGCGGTTGAAACATTTTTTCTGACATTTTCATTTCTCTTGCTTCTCGCTTCTCTTCACCCGTAAAGAATAACGTCTGGGGGGAATATCGATATCGATACTAGGAAACAAAGAATCGATATTGTATCGATTTTAATAATATCGATATGTATCGGTGTATCGATATTTTAGCACACCCCTAGTAAAGGCAATATCTCACAGCGTCCATTTAGTTCAAGAGTAATACAAACAGCTACAGATGTTAGCCTTAGTTTTAGTTTGTTTGCAAGTATAAAGTATTATTACGTGAAAAGTCCTGGTAGAGGTTTGAGTAGCTTTGGGAAAGTTGCTGCTCCTACCGTATTTGTTACGTCAGTTCCCATATGCTCAGTACAGCACCAGTGGTGACACATCAGGATACTGCGTCTACATGCCATAGCAGCCTGGATACTATCATAATATCCCAGTGAGAGTATCTTGGTTTCTCATAACCTCTTGTTCATGTAAACACACTCAATGAAAAAATCGGATTGATCAGACTTTTGAAATATTATTAATCACGATTCCTCACATTGCACACCCATTTTAATGTCATGAGTTAGAGTTTGTACTTTGAAGCATTTTGAATTTTTTTTTTATGAATTATCTTATTCAATAATATCACATATGTAATTTAAGTTTAGAAATTATATTTCATAATGAATTTGTGCAGCCAAATGTTCCAAGTTAGAGTACATGACCAAACAACAGGTTTAGTGGCATCATTGTTGCTTGCGGGTTATTGTACAGATCCACGATGCTAGAGCTGGCCTGGCATCTTCCTGTGTTCTGTAGCAGTTTGGTGAAATTTGGCCCATATTACTTGTTTTAGCACTCACATGACCTTTATTTCCCTCACGGATTGCATGGTGTTCAACTGAAGATCCTCACAGTGACTGTAGTTTGTTTGTCCGCTCCGCACTGATAAACATCAGCCCCTGAGTGATCTGCCTCCTCCACGTGAGGACTGATGCGTTTTATGTGTAAATGTAACCTTGCGTAATCAGCACAGTTCCTGAGTTTCTCCTGTCAGTTAAGCTCCTGGTTTGACTTACGTGTGACTGGTCAAAACAGACTGATTAGTGTAACAGTTTGTTTTGATTAATTGCACACGTTTGTGCGATAACATTGACAGCCTTAATTATTTCTATTGATGGATGAGCTTGTGTAAACAGAGGAAACCAACTCAGACATGTTGAAAACTTGCAAACTCTATGAAGACCACATTTTCCGCATATCAAGCCTTGTACCATCTTGCTAAGGGGTGTGAGTACTAACTATTACAGTATACCACTAAACCAGACCTACAGTATTAATACTAAACCTAGACTTTGTTACTTTGAACTCTAAACATGTGTGAACGGGTCCTCTCGTCAGCCTGAGCTAATCCCAGTGAAGCTCCTCCTACAGTGCGCCGGAGGGGACAAAAACCCAGTCGTCTCATTGGGCTCCCCGAGGCTACAGTGGAATGCTTCAGTGACATTTCAGATCGGACACATTTAAATACAAGTCTGCCCTTTAGCTCCACGCTCACGGTTCAACAAGTTCATCACCAACAGTTTTTATGAGTTTAAGTTTAACAAGGCACAGTTGAGCGAGTTTGAGTCCTGGTTTAGACACAGTTTAGGCCTGGGTCTATTTGTGGCTAGTATATTTATTTTATTACTTGAAGTAAATATCTTGTATTACTTATTATTTGAAATACTTTCTAATACTTTAAAGAGTTTTATTTGAAATTTCATAAACATGAACATCTGTGTCCTCAGATATGGGGTAGACATCAAATGTAGCTCTTATTAATAACAATGTAATGCTGATTTCTTCGTAATTACTAAAACATTGGACATCATGGTCAAGATGTTTGTTATAATTTGATGTTTTGGTTCTCACAATGATTATCCAATCAGAAATGAGAATGAGCTTCATATGAGTCTCATTTTGAGTGACAGTTTCAATGCTGAAATCCAATCAAACCTAGAAGGGCTCTCTCTGATCTGAATGGTTACTACCTAAACCTCAGCATCTGCAGCCAATCATGAATCAGTGCTAGTGCAGCCTCCACAGGTCAGTGCGTGAATTCTGGAGATTTTGAGTTTTCACATGAGGCCTGTCCATATGATCACAATAAGAAAAACTTGCATGTGTCCTCTGTCTGCAGGTTAAGTTCAGTTGGAAATTAGCATCTTAGCTATAATCATATTACACATATAGATATAGTTTAATAAGCACTGTCTGTAAAAAGGTAATTAAATAAAGTATAAAGTAAGTTGTGTTTGTATTTCCTTTTTGAAGCCAGTATGAGAACTGGCTGCATATCCTCCCTTTCACCTTGATCTTGAGCTTTCACTTTTAATTATACAGTTAATAGAGAAAGTAATTACGCTCAATCAAAGGGGTCAGAAGGTCCACAGCAGTTACCATAAACTGGAGTTAAGCAATCTAAATAATACTAACAACAATAGCTCTTAAGGTCAAAAATGGTTAGCTACATATTGAAGGCAGTTTCAGAATAGAGCTGATCATGAGTCCAAGAAAGGCATGGACTTTAAAAACACACAGGAGCTGTGACATACAGCTGACATACTACCAGATGACAAACCAAGAAACCAGGTCTAACTCAGAACTAAATAAGGATTAACCCAGGACTAGACCAAGCATACACCTCATGTTGACTAGGAGGAAATGACTTAATCCAAAAATAAGAATTGGAGTGTTTAGTTCCTGAGGGAGAGACATCTATTCCAGGCCTCACTGCACATAACATCCATAATTCATCTACATTATTCACATCCATATTAATATTCTCAAACAGAGGAAGGCACTCCTAATTAGAGCAGTCCTCTCTGAGCCCAATCAGGATACACTGTGCACTATGAAGACTGAAATTGCATGGGATTACATATAAAGAGAATCCACAGCGGTTATGATGGCATTTCCCATCCTCTCTATGGCTTGTTTAGTCCTGGTTTAGTTGTGGTACAGTTACTCCTTAATCCCTACTTTTATCCCTGAATTAGTATATTATTAGTATATAGAGAAACAGAGTGGTTCAGTCCAAGTTTAGTCTTGGTTTAGTCCTTGTCTATTCACATATATTTGCCATTGTAGAGTCCGTCCAGGTTTTGATATCACATAATAATCCCACAGTTGGAGACAATGGTGGATACCGCTTGATTTTTTTTCAATAACGATACCTGCTTTTCGATACCAGTTGCTGAACAGCTCTTTTTCCAGTGCCATATTATATGATGCTAATGAACCAGAACACACAGCTGATCCTCACATGGCTTAAGTTTCACATTTATGTTCTTTATATATGGAAGTTTAGGTCAAAGACAGACCCGCAGAGCACATGCTTTTTGTTACCTTACCTAATAACCTTACGCTTTTACTATGTGGTTACCTGAGCAGAGGAGGATTATGATGAACTTTACATGGACACGTTTGGCTGCATTTTTATACACACACGCACTCCATGAATAGATATATTTACTGCATCACATTTCTTTGTGAATCACACTTTTACCGGGATGAGGAAGAGGAGGATTTTGTGAGACTTTGATTCATATTATCTGTTTGGCTTCAACTTGACTCAGACTCATTCGGCTGCATCTTACGCAGATGCATGCCCCACTGGATATTTACTACACAACATTTATTTGGGAATTATGCTTTTACCAGGGCCGAGGAGGAGGAGGGTGTTGGCGGAGTTTGGTTCATATTATCTGTTTGACTTCAACTTTACGCAGACACTGCAGACTGTGACTGGAAGTGGATTTATTATTACGCACTTGGACTTTGAGACACTGTAAAGGCCCCGCACTGGAGACTTGATGAGTTTTCAAATGGATATGTTGCAACTCTGTGTGCTGCTTCTTCAGCTCTTCTGTTTCACCAGTAAGATGATGCACTGTCCTTTGTTTGGACACATGTAGGACTATGTTAAAATGTGAGTGCTGTTTGTGACAGGGTTTATCAGCACCTGCACTGCTGATAAATCTGTGCAGTGTATTTACTGACTAATTAACGCTGGCATTTAAAGCCAAGGAACCGAAAGTTGGCGCTGAACGAATGGTAGCCTGAGTTAAGTCCTGGTTTAGTCCTGATTCATTGCTGCTTTATTTCCTGACTTAGTCCAGGTTTAGTCCCAGTACATTCATGTTTATTTACCACAGAAGTTGTTGTCGGTTGTAGTCATTGTCCCTGCTCACAGATGGAGAAACAGTGCCCATGTGGTTTAGTCCTTGTCTAGTCCTGGTCTAGTCCTGGTTATAGTCACGGTTTAGTCCTGACTATAGTCCAGCTTTAGTCCTTGTTCCTTTGTATATAGTATATTATGTAGAGTATTTACCATAGCAGTTTTTGTTCCCCCGTGATACCCAGGCTCACAGTCGGAGATACAGTGCTCATGTGGTTTAGTCCTGGTTGAGTCCTGATTATAGTCCTGGTCTAGTCCTGGTTTAGTCCTGGTTATAGTCCTGCTGTACTCCCTGCTCATTTGTATGTAGTATATTATATAGTACTCACCATAGCAGTTGTTGTCTTGGCTGTAGTATCCTGACCCACAGTCAGAGACGCAGAGCCCGTGTTTGAGCAGAGCAGCCAGGTGAGAGCAGGACACACAGTCGGCTTCGGTGGGACCCTGACACTCGGAGCAGGAGCTGTGACATTCTGCAGACAAACAACAAAACATATGAGACATCAATATTGTGTACATCTGACGGGTCGGTCACCTGCTTGGAAAAGATTTAGCTTTTCGTAAAGAATGTTCAGCAGTATGGCATTAAACGTGTCAATAATTCTGCATTTATTCATCTACTGTGTTTTTGCTGCTAAAAGTACCTTCTTACTGTGAGCAAAGCAATAACGGAGACAAGCAAGTAGCGGTACTACTACAACTACTACTGCTACTACTACTATGACCTTTAAAACTACATCTCCAGGTATCAAATTCATACTACAACTGCGACAGCTACTACTACTTAGAACTACAACTCCAGACATCATCTTCATACTACAATCGTCTTTACTAGCATCTTTTTTCCATTTCAAAACATCATTATCTATCAAATTAAAGTAGAATTTATAGGTATTTTTATTGTGTTATATTGATTTAATATCATACATAGTTGCGTCACATTTCAGATTCCAGGTTGATTTATTTGGCCCATTTGAATTTGAGGTAAGACTAACACACCCTGATGAGGTTATGAGCTGTTTTAAAGTATATCGTAAATGTCAGGCAGATAAAGTCACAAGTGTTAGAGAGGATTTGGAGCAGGTTTTAGCCTCGGGAAATTCTAACAGAAGAGACACAAATCCAGAGAGATCCACAAGGCTACAACCAGGATCATTAATTCATACAAAATATATAATCTCAAAATGTCGAAAGTACTGTTCATTAAAAAATACATAGTTAAGCTAGAGCTGTTTTTTAGGGTTGCGTCATATTAGGAGCTATAGCAAAAGAGAAAAAACATCTGTCAGCTGGACTAAAACTTGTAGGAGTGAAGACATTTCACTACTCATCCAAGCGGCTTCTTCAGTTCTGGTCAGATTACTGGTGGACACTGCCTTATATCTGCCTGAAGGGGGGAGCTAACTATACTAAAACTCAAAACACTTATTGTTTACAGTTTCTGCTTGTAGACTAGGTCTCTTGTGCTACCGTAATGCTAATAGGTGTGAAAACCACTCATTAGGGGCTTGAATGACTATGCTAAGCAGGCCTCAGGCACAGTGCACACTTAGGGTAGCATAATAGACCTAGCCGACAAACAGAAACTGTAAACAACAGGGTTTTGAGTTTCAGCCTAGTTAGCTTCTCTCTTCAGATACATATGAGGTAGCATCCACCAGTAATATGACCAGAACTGAAGAAGCGGCTTAGATGAGCAGCGAAACATCTTTACTCCTACAACGTTTTGTATGGTTGACAGATTTTATTTCTCTTTTGCTATGGATCAGACCTGGACGACTGAGGGATTACACAGATATAAGGAACTAGTATTTCTTAATCAGCACACTTATTTAATTGGGCCCAGTAAGGTTTGTGCATTTCTGTGTATAACAACAGACAACTCCAACTAAAGTTCATGTGTAATACAAATACCATTTGATGAATTATGCATTTCACTCCTCTGTTACTCTTAAATGTCAAAACAAGGCCTTCATTCTTATATGAAAACATATACACAATGAGTGGACTAAGGGAGCTCAGACCAGAGGACAAGATCTGATGCCAAAACCAGGGATTGTCGACTCAAGGGTTAGGAGTTCAAACCCTCACTTGGACCTGTGCATAATGTCAATGTGTCCTTGAGCAAGACACAAACCTTACCTTAATGGTGCAAAATCAGCCAGCGAGACATGTCACTGTAACATCACTTGACCCTTCTGAAGGTATGTGCAAACAACACCCTGGTCTGCTGAAAATAACTTTTAGTTGGAAATTATATTGGAAGACCAAAATTAAACTCTTTGAAGGGAAGATGTAAGTGTGTATGTGTGTTTAATAAATCAAAAACCGTGATAGATCAAAGGAGGAAAACAAATTTTACTTTTTCCTTGTCATATGGCCAAGTCCAAACTCAAGGCATTATAGTAATATAATTTTTTATTATACGTTTAATGTTTAATGTATATTTTATCATCCCAACAGCTGGCGCATTCTGCCACTCAGCCTCTGCACCTGACACCATAAAAACCCATGTCCTGTCCTTTGACTCACTTTCTGATAGATTCAGATTTGTGCTAGACTTTGTGGCAGTGGCAGTTTGAGAGTTGGACCCTTAAAGGAGAGAGTGAGAGAGAGAAAGTGGATGTATAATGCACAGAGCTGTGTAGACCAGAGGAGACGGAGGCACCGGAGATCACACAATAAGAAGAAAAGAAAAAGGAGAGGAAGAGGAGGAAGAGGCAGGGGGCTCCAAAACAAACCAACACAAAGGAATGAGATGAAGGAGAACTGTGGAGAGGACGATCTAAAAGCAGCTGTCAATCAAATGGATGGTTCTTAAAGGTCCTATAAAATGTATTGAGGTGTGATACAAAACGTGTGTCTGTATGAAAAATAGTTGAAGTCCATGGTGATGTTCTGTGACTACAGCAATTTGAGAGCTGAATTGAAGTGAAGTGAAGGTGTATGGACACAGAGGAGAATCGGGAGAACAGGGACCAGATTGTCTGCATGGAGATACTATGGATTGCGTGGAATGTTGTAAAGTATGACATTAAGCTTATCTATCTCCATGGAGACACGAAGGCGATGCCACCAGGCCAAGTTACATTATGAATATAATAGGGCTGTGATCGACTAAAGAAATCCTTGGTTGACTAAAGACATGTCCTGCTGCTAAAAGGGGGCGTGGCCAAAAGCTCTCAAAATCATTACGTATCTCTGTGTATCTGACCCAAACTGCACTCACAAGACTACACATGCACGGGAGTTCTTGCCAAAACGCCTATTGATATAGAAAGGTACTATGAAAAAGTGTATTTATATTGGAAAAAAAACAGATTAAATACAAGATTCACTGCACAGCTAATCCACTTCCTACCTTCCCCTTTCTTCTGTTGTTCATGTAATTCCCTATAATCTAAATAAAGTAATAAGTCAATTAAGATAAATTTTGGTCGCCCAAGACACCATCACCCAACAATGCATCCTCCCACTAGCTTTAGCTCTCAGGCCTAGTTGTCACTAAATGCTAATCATTAGAGTGCTTTATGTCCGCTGTCGCCTTTTGTGTCTCTCTAATGGGCCTGAAAGGAACAACGTTTAAACTAAACAGACAATAGGCAGCAGGTCTGTTCAGTAAAAGTCACTAATACTTTACTATCCAAATGCAGTGAGTGCAAGTGCAATGTAGTGAGTTTTTATTTTTTTTTAAGTCCAGCAACAGTCCAACAAATCAGATATCAGCAAAGATCCAGTTCTAAAGCAGGTGCGCGAGTACTAGATTTGAAGCTAGCATGTTCAACAGAAGTACTTGTTTTAGCAGGGGGAAACATGGGACCTTTATTCAATCAATCAGAACTAAAGACTAAAGATCCAAGACTGGATTAAGACTAAAGTAAGACTAGAGCAAAACTAAACCAGAACTGGAATAAGATGAAAGTATGACTAGAGCAGAGCTAAACCAGGATTGAATGATGACTAGACCAGGACTAAACCAGGACTGAACTATAAGCAAACCAAGATTAAACCAGGACTGAACTATGACTAGACCAGGGCTAAACCAGGACTGATCGATGACTAGATCAGGGCTAAACCAGGACTGAACTATGACTAGACCAGGACTAAACCAGGACTGAAATATGACTGAACCAGGGCTAAACAAGTACTGAACTATGACGAGATGAGTGCTAAACCAGGACTGAGCTATGACTGAACCAGGGCTAAACCAGGACTGAACTATGACTAAACGAGGGATAAACCAGGACTGAATTATGACTAGACCAGGGCTAAACCAGGACTGAACTATGACTAAACGAGGGATAAACCAGGACTGAATTATGACTAGATCAGAAAAGGAATGAAAACAGGGATTTAAGAGCCAAATTAGGATTAAAGGAACCGTATGTACCATGTGCTCTTATTATTTTTTGTTTTTTTAAGGTACTACAATCGCAGCTGAACCTGGGTTGCCAAAGCCTTAACCTGTAGAAACACATATAAGTATGTGTCATTCTCAGTATATGGACAGGCCTCATGTGAAAGCTCAGAACCTCTGGAATTCACTCACTGAGCTGCAGAGGCTGCACTAGCACTGATTCATGATTGGCTGCAGGTGCTGCTGGTGTTTAGATAGTGACCATTCAGAGCAGAGAGAGAGGTTAGGTTTAAACCAACTGGATAAACTCCGCACTGAAACTGGCAACCCAGGCTCATTCTGCTTGCTGGATGATTGTAAAGGTAAATCAGCAATTGTTATCAGTAAAAGCTATATTTGATTTGAACATGTCTACCTCATATCTGGGGACACAGGTAGGTTAACATTATGAAAATTTAAATCAAACCATTACCATTAAACCATTACCTAGACTGACTTAGGCCAAACCAAGAATACAATGGTTAATGAGAAAAAGATGAAGAAAAAGATAATGACAATCCCTGTGCAGAAATAAACTTGGGACCTTCTTGTTATGCGCAGAAAGTACTAACCACTTTGCCATCAAGCCCGCTAAACCAGGCCAGACAATTTACAGTGAAAACACAATTGAACTTCTCTGTAGTCAAACCAATGGGGCGTTGTATCTGGAGTATATCTTCCTCTTATAGACAGCTCCCGTACACAGGCGCGGTTGTACTAATATGCAACAAGAGGATTCTGCGTCCTCCTTTACCTTGGCCCTCGCAGCAAAGCAATTTCTTTTTATGGCGTCCCGGAGCGCGCAGTTATCAGCAGATGTAATCCTAGCGGGAACCGGGCCAAAAGACAAAATCCCCCGTAAAGCTGTGGAGGTTGTGCATAAGGTGTTTGTGAAGAGAGGAACAAATAAACCTGAAGCAATGGAGGGAAACAAAAGGCAGTACTGAAGGACAAAACTATAAGGATAAAACAGGACTGCAATAAGGCTAGAGCAGGGCTAGAGCAGGGCTAAATCAGGGCGGGACTAAGACTAGAACAGGGTTAAACCAGGGCTGGACTAAGACTAGAGCAGGGCTAATCCCTGGCTAGACTCAGACTAGAGCGGGGTAATCCGGGGCTGGACTCAGACTAGAGCAGGGATAAACCAGGCCTAGACACAGACTAGAGCAGGGTTAAACCAGAGCGGGACTCAGACTAGAGCAGGGCTAAACTAGGGCTGGATTCAGACTAGAGCAGGGCTAAACCAGGGCTGAACTAAGACTAGAGCAGGGCTAAACATGGGCTGGACTAAGACTAGAGCAGGGTTAAATCAGGGTGTGACTCAGACTAGAGCAGGACTAATCCCGGCCTGAACTCAGACTAGAGCAGGGCTAAACCAGGGCTGGACTAGGACTAAACCAGAGCTAAACCGGGGCTGGACTAAGACAGGGTTAAATCAAGGTGGGACTCAGACTAGAGCAGGGCTAATCCAGGGCTGGACTAAGACTAAACCAAGACAAAACTAAAACTGAACCAGGGTTAAACCAGAACTGGCCTAAGATTAAACTAAGACTAGAGCAGGGTTAAACCAGGACTAAACCAGGACTGGACCAAGACGAAACTAAGACTAGACAAGGACTAAACTAGGACTAAACCAGGACTACTAAAGCAGGACAATGACTAACCTTAGACTAGACCAGGTCAAAATCAGAGCTAAAACAGAACTGAGGACCGAGCAAAGACGAAACAGGAACCTAAACTACGACTCTGAGATGCTGGTTCTAAGAGCCTAAACCAGGACTAAACTAGGACTGAACTGAGACTAAACCAGGACAGAACTATAGGACTAAATCAAATATAAACTTGGACTTTATATTGAAGTGGTTTTGCTCGCTTCAGCAAAACCACATAATGAAGCGCACAGAAAGAGCTCAAACGCTTTGTAAAAAGAAGAAAGTTGAGTCATATTTTGATCAATGGCAGGAGGCTGGCCTCATTGAACCACCCAGAATACAAATGATGCAAAGACGGGATTATTCATTACTCTATCATTTTATGAACAGTTATTGGGTTGCTAAAACACGACCAAACACCAAATAAAAAGAATACTGGATACGGGCCTGAAATATTTAGCTTTCCAATTATAGTTTATTGTTGAAAATGCGCACAACAAATACTAATGAACAGAAATAATTGAAGATGTAAGTGAGGACTAAACAGGGATGAAAAGCGTCTAGAATAAAAGTAAAACAAAAGCATTCATGTAGAACTATGTAAATATATCCAGAATTTCCCCACTGGGATTAAATAAACAAATCTAACTATCAAGGATTATCAAACTAGGATCAATCTAACCTCGTCTGGAGAAGACCAGGACTACAGGAGGACAATAAGCAGTGATAAAAACGATTCCACCTATCGCATATACTGCCTGTAAATCTACTATATGAAGCAACATAAACATTTTTTATCTGTTTTTCTTGCTCTCTTTCTCTCCCTTTTCCTCTCTCTATTCTTATCTGTCTCTCTCTTTCCTTGTCCCCCCCTTTTTCTCCCTCTCTCCTTCTCTCTATTACTCTTTCTCCATCCCTCTCTCTTCCCCCACTCTGTCTCCCTGCCTCTCTCCTTCCCTTTTTCTTTCTCTCTTTATCTCTTTCCTTATCTCTATGTCTCTCTCTGTTTTCCTTGTCTCTCCCCCTTTCTTTCTCTGTCTCTTTCTCCCATACTCATTCTCTCTTTTCCCCCTATCAGTCTCTCCCTCCTTCCCTTTCTCTCCCTCTCTCTCCAACTTTTCACATTTTTCTCTCTCTTTCTCTCTCTTTCCTTATCTTTTTCCCTCTCTCCCACTCAACCCCCTCTCTATCTCGCCCTCTCTCCTTCTTTCCCTTCCTCTCTCTCTTCAGCTCTTTCTCTGTATCTCTCTCTCCCTCTCTCAATCTCTCTCTATTTGATCAAACTACTACATCCTTCAGTCACTTCTCTGGATCACCCCATTTGTCCTGCTTTATTCTTGAAGGGCTGATCAGAGAGAGTGCGAAAGAGAGGAAGAGACGAGAAAGAAAGAGAAAGAAACAGAGGGAAGAGAGAGAGGAGAGGGGAGATGTGGATGAGAGGCGACAGGGCGATAAAGAGGTTGTTACTTTGCATTCTACGTATCACATTTACTTGTGCGTACTCCACCAGTAAAGTGTACAATATGAAACAACCTAAACTCTTTATGTGTTCTCTCGCTCCTTTCTCTAACTCCCTCGTTCCCCCTCTTTCTCTCTCTCACACACGCTAGCCCTCTTTTTCTCTGTATCACCTCCCTTTCTCTTTCCCTCTCTTCCTCTCACTTTCTCCCCCTCCCTCTTTTTCTCTCCCTCTCACTTTCCCTTTCTCTCTCACACACTCTCTCTATCCCTCTTTCTCTGTAGCTCCCTCTTCCCCTTTCTTCCCCTCTTTCTCTCTCTCCCACTCTCTCTCTCTCACTGTCTCTATCCCTCCATCTCTTTCCCTCTTTCTCTCACACACTCTCACATGCCTCTTTTTCACCTTTTCACTCTCTCTCTCTCTCTCTCTCTCTCTCTCTCTTTCTCTCACAGGCTCTCTATGCTTCTTTTTCTCTGTATCTCCCCCTCTCTCTAACCCTCTCTTTCCATCTTTCTCTCTCTCACACACACACACTCTCTGTCTCCCTCTCTCATCCTGTGTCTCTCCCTCTCGCTCTCTCTTTTCCTCCCTCTTTTCTCTCTCGCTCTCTTATTAAACGACTATGTCCTTAAATCACTTCTCTGGACCACCCCATTTGTCCTGCTTTATTCCTGAAGGGCCGCTCAGGAAGACAAGGCAAGAGAAAAGACAGACAGAGAGGGAGAGAGACAGAGAGAGCAGGAGAGAAAGAAAGAGTAAGAGAAAGAGAAGACAGCAAGAGAGAAAGAGAGAAACAGAAGACAGCAAAAGGGAATAGAAAGACAAGAGAAAGAAGCTAGTAAGAGAGAAAGAACACAGAGAGAAAATGAAAAGAATTACAGAGACAGAAAGAGAGGAGAGGAAGACAGAGAAAGAAAGACAATGAGAGAGAGGAGAGAGTGAGAGAGCAGACATGGATAAGAGGTGACAGAGCGATAAAGGGCTTGGTGCTTGGCTCTGTCCCAGGACCTCACACATTGAGCAGACAGCACAGAGACACACAACAGGATTATACTTCACACACACACATTCTACTGCAACTACTGGTAACTCCGGAGGTCACCAGGGACCACAGGCTCATCCAAATGTCCTTCTCTCACTCTGATCGGTCTGATGTAATCTGCTCTGCTAAAGGGCTATCAATTATAACTGCCACATCGTCTGCAGAAAATCATAAATAAATAACTACAAAATGAGGTCTGAAGAAGTATGTGGACCCTTATTAGAGAAAGAAGGCTACAAGTGCCCCATAGACTCCCGGGTAACTGGCGAGGGGTATTGTTCCTGATTGGTTGAATTGAAACAAGTAGTAAACAAGAATGGGCATGCCAGTGACCAGTATTGAAAATTAGAAACTGATGAGCTCTAACTTTGAAGGAAGAAAATAGAACATGGTAGGGCATGCAAAAACGATATCATGGCCCAGCCCTAAACAGTCAGCCATATTGGATCAAGTCCAGGAATTCTTCTCATCTCCTTGCATTGTTTTCACCGCAAACACTTAAAAAATCCAATGAGGACATACCTCTATCTCCAATCATGAAGGGGTGACAATGTCAGAAGTTGTCTCATTGGATGACGGGAGTAGTAACATATATAAGCAATTCAGGAGAGGTCACGATTCAGTGGAGGTCACGATTCAGTGCACACAGTGGCAAGGGTCATCATCATCGCTAGCGGCTTTAACTCTCATTAAGTCTAGTTTTAGTATGTTTTGACTATATAGTTTTTTTTTCCAGTGGCCAATGCCGAAAACGTTATTTTAGAACACAGGAAAAGCCGATGGCCGTTAAGCCCCGCCTTAATTTCTGGGCTGATTCTCTCAAAATATTAGATTAGAAATGACTACAAATTCAGTGACTCTATTCTATTGCACTGCTCTTCTGTTTCATTTCAAACCTGTAAAAGAGCAGAGCAGTCATTTTGTGCCATTGCCTTTTTGCACTAAAGAGTTAAAAAAAAAAACCTTTTTTGTCTTTTATAGCAGGTGTGAGCCCAACAAAATATAGTCTGAAGGCAGAGAGGCAAAAAGGTGGAAATATCTGTCTCTAGTTCAATAGTATCTGGACGGGCCCTGCATTATACAAATCCACCACAAAGTCATCAGGATTATCACAGTTAAATAACATGTGTAAATGCATGAAACGTGTCCTGGTTTATTTCTGTTGAAGTACAGTTCTAGTTGTGGTTTTGTACCGATTCAACTCTAGACCTTATTTACAGCTGCATTTCAATATCCTTCAAAATTGTTTATTTAGACAGACTAGCAATTTCCTAGACATATTTTCTGTTTTGAAAAAAAGAAAACATTTCCTTTATAAAATAATGTCTCTACTTTATATAATTTTATTTTGAAGTGGTCTCAAAACATCCCATGTTTGAGTCTGCTCTGATTGAAACTCAAAATGTCAAAACAAAGAGGCTATTTTACACAGAATTGATTAAAAAAATGTTAACCAAATGTAAAGTTTCAGTTTAAACTTACCTCACAGTTAAAATCTTGCTATAGAGCCTTTAAAATGCTATGTTCAAAATTCAAAATTCCAAAATGGAGGCAAGTGGAGGGAGAATGAAGCAGGCAAAACACATCTTCAATCATTAACTGACATCAGAGCAACATGCTAATGGTTTTAAGACTTTATAATGAAAATAAACAACCATTTTGAAATTCCAAGGTTCCAGGGAAATGTCAGTTAGTTTCCTTCTCCGTTAACAAGGATGAAAAAAATGCTGTTTTCAAGACTCAAAACTGTATTTGAGCTTCATGAAATGTATCTGTAGATGAAGGACAAACTAGCTAAAAGTATTTGTCCAGTAAAATATTTATATTTTTCCTTCATCAGAAATACTTGGTGTATATCATGATCTCCAGTTAAAGAGTGGGTATTCTGCAAAATCAACTTTTTGGAGCTTTCTACCATGTTATCCATCATCAAACACATATCTGAAGTAATTTTAGATGTCATCCATGCATGTTTGCATTATCTTGCGATCTCTGCGAGCCCTATACGAACCCTCCATATGGTTAGCAGTATGAGCCTATACAAGGTTCAGCCCACAAACTTATGTCACCCATGCTCCCGCGCTGCAATTATCCATAAATATACAAAAGCGTGATACAAAACTACACAACAACTTCACAAGCCTGATGCTATGTGCAGTAGTTTCATTTAGCGGGATGCATGAAACTTAGTAAACATGTTAATATGCTATTTTCAGGGAATATAGCAATATAGCAAGAGGTAAAAGGTATGTGTTAGCAGCAGTTAATACTCTTAGAAGTGTAATATCCCCCTCTTTAAATGAACAAATTATGTAAAACACACCTCTGATATCACTCACAAGTAACTGAGTGGTTTTCATCTGCCAATCCCTCCTCCATTTTTCTTCTTTTGTGACATTCTGTGGTTAATCTGCGTTTCCCCATTAAAATTGCATTATGTTCCACTTCACTTTTGCCTCCAGCTGCCTCCACTTTTTTCATCTTTTCAAGGGTCTATTGAAAAGAGGGTGGAAAGTTGCTCTCAAATTTGATGTTATAAATTGTTACTCATTCTCAAACGGGGGAAAGAACGCCCACCGACAGCACGCTTACTAAAAAATCTTTGCCTATTTGTATGCACAGTATGGGACACACCGAACATTTGTTTTATTTGTTTTGTGTTTCTCTCTTTCTGACATTTTCTTTTTAAAGGGCCCATAATACCCCATTTTCTGATCCATGTTATAATGCTGTTTCCTCATCAAAAATATGCGTGTCGTTCTGTTTTGTTTCATTCACACGTTTAACACACAAATCCTGCATATTTAGGCAGAATTCTTCTTTCAAACGGAAATCACTCTATTCCACCCTGTGATGTCATGTGGTAATACAGGAAGTGCTCTACTGTGTTTTTAAACGCCATACACCTTCACTAGAATCATTTGGATGATTTCAGCCCTGGAATTTCCAATCACTACTGATCTAAAGTTAAAAGGTCGCTGTTAACTCTAAGACTACTACTACATGACATCACAAGATGGACCAGAGCATTTTGAGCTTTGGAGATTAGACAGTCTAATAACAAAGGATTATTCAAACTAGTTAATTAAACAAAATGCAATTCTGGATATGTTTTTGATGAGGTAACATTATAACATGTCTTAAACCTCACAAGAGTACTTTTTGTGTAATAGGACCTTTACATTTATTTAAAGACAATATTTCAGAGCGAATTACACAGAAAACAAGAACCGAAATAAGTAGTGATTGGGTGGGTGGGGGAAATCGATTTCTTATGTAACAAAATATGTAGCAAAAGTTTTCCATGTAGACCTGTTACGATAAAACATTTTGAAGCACAATATATTGCTACAGAGCAATATTGCAATAAACAATAATATGGAAACTACTTAATGCCACAAGCTAAGATTTAAATAATCCATAATAATCCCTTTAAAGCATTTTTAAATAGACAGTTTTATTAAAAGACATGAGCTACAACAAATAAATAGAAGAATGTATCAATAATTAGCCATAAAGGGGACTTATTCACCTCTCCACAGCTTAAATCTTATCGTACTACAACAAAAATACCCCAAATCTTCCCACTTTTGTAAAGCGCAAGCACCCACGATTAATACTGAGGCTCAAAATATATTGTTTCAGCTTGAACAATAATTCGATATATTAATTATTAATTGTTGTAATGGGGTGACTATGTTAGCAATTCCATGTTTGCATGATCTGTTAACAGATCGAGTCACTAAACTCATGGAAGTTTTTGTTTTGTCTTTCCAGTTTAAAAGTTTTAACTTTTTGGCCATCGTAAGAGCTGTTAGTAGGAAGTTGCGAGTGTGTTTTGGGATTTTGAGACAGGAAAGATCACCTAATAATATCGTTATTGCTGGGGAGACCGGGATGCTGACGCCATGTATTTTTGAGAGCTCCCTTGTGACCCCCAACCAGAAGTGTTGTACCAGTGTGCAGAGCCAATATGCATGAAGATGGTTGTCTGTTTGTGTTGTGAGTGTTAGTGAAACCCAAATAGTGTATTATATGACTGTAATGTGAGTTCTATGTCGGATTTTGTATTGAATTAATTGTATCCCTCACTTTATGCACTCCGATCATCCTAATTATCCACCGCAATGAATTTATAAATGCTTTTTCACAACTCGATATGGACTTTTGACCTCAAGACCTGCTTATATAATATATCTGTAATGGGGCAAGACAGAATTTGCTCAAATGTTTGGGGAAACTGGCAACTCAATCAGGCCTTTGTGATACAATGTCTCAATACTTAGAAGCTACGTAATTTAATTTGTGCTGAAAGAGAAGACAATGAACAATGACTGGACCAGTAATGAGGAAAATATTAACTATAATCCAATACAGTGAAAAAATAACCAATTTAGCAAGGATAAAAAGCATCTAATATTTGCCAGTATATTGACTTACCTCTGCAGTGCATATGGTCGTGTTGGTAGGAGCCTGACGGACACACAGACACACACTGCAGTCGATCTGGGCTCAGGAGCGCACCCTGGTGTCCACATGAGTCACACTGAAATGGGCCCGAGCAGGACAGGCAGGTTGGAGCACAGGCTGAAGGAGGAAAGAGGGCGGAGATAAAGTGGGTGTCTAAAACCAAATTTAAGGCTGCACAATGTAGCTTTTCTGGATGTTCTGACGCCTGCTTGTCTCAATGGAGATATTATGGCTATGCCTGGAATGTTCCATAGTCTGGCGTTAAATGCATACAAGTATACGTATACAAAGACAACTTATGGTAATGAGCTTTTGGTAATGACCGTGAGGACAACATCACGCATACCAGTGGTCAAAATGGGCACTCCCTTAGAGACAGGGTGAGGAGCTCATTCACATAGGAGGAGCTCGGAGTAGAACTGCTGCTCCTCCATGTCGAGAAGAGCCTCCTTGGCGGTCACATCAGGAGGAGGCCCTGAGGAAGACCCAGGACCCACTGGAGGGCCTATGTCTCTGGACTGGTCTGGGACACCTCAAGTTCCTCCCAAAGGAGCTGGAGGTAGGGCTGTCTTGGTAACCGCAATAATGCAATCCTGCGGTATGATCAATCAAACAGCACAAGAGCTCAAGTGACCGTGGTATCCGCATTTTGCACAATAATTTTACTATTCAACTGTCAACCAATTCATGTTTACACGCCTCTAAGCTGCGGAGACGCTGGGATATGAATCGGAGGACAGTGGTGAGAAAGAGGAAAAGGTGCCTCCGCCCCTTAAAGAAAAGCCGTGTCGACATTAAAGCTAATAGCTAGTGTGTCCCTTCAGTCAGAGGCCTTGAGTTTTAAGCAGATGGGGTTTTACCATGGGTGTACAGACTTTGCGCATTACTTACTGGAGGAGAGGGAAACTTGAATGCAAATCCACTCATCGAACAGCACTAAAATCATGCGCTCTGCCGGTGGAAACAACACGTATCCACAAGCACATGAGTTTAATGCAGGACAGTGTTAAAATATAACACAATAATATATCCTCTTAACTCTATAGTAAAAGAGAAATAAAATGTATCAACTGGACAAAATGTTGTAGGAGTGAAGACGTTTCACTGCTCATCCAAGCCGCTTCTTCAGTTCAGAAAAGAAATGGTTTGAGAGGGGGAGTAAAGCATTTTTTGTTAGGAAAGACAATCCTTCCTTGAACAGGAATGGGGACCTCAGACATCATCTATCCTCTATAACTCCATCCCCAGACCCAAATCAAAACAAAGAAGACAATGAGGGTAGCCAGGATGCTAATAGGTGTGAAACCACTCATTAGGGTCTTGAATGACTTTGCTAAGTAGTAAGGGCTCAGGCAGAGTACACACTTAGGGTAACACAAAAGACCTCGCTTCCAAACAGAAACTGTAAACAGGGTTTTGAGTTTCAGTGTGGTCAGCTCCTCCCTTCAGATAGATATGAGGCAGTGTCCACCAGTAATTTGACCAGAACTGAAGTAGCGGCTTGGATGAGCAACGAAACGTCTTCACTCCTACAACATTTTGTCCAGTTGACAGATTTTTATTTTTTACTTTTGATATGGATCAGACTTGGACAATTGAGAGATTACACAGGTCCTCATAGCTCGTCTCTAAAACTACATTTGGTGAACAGAAGTGGCTTTATCTGACACATGCACATTCATGTCCGGCTGTTTTATATAGCTATTTCTCAAGTACAACCCCAATTTATGTATTATTATGGGCCTATGTGTTATGGCGCGCACATTGCACACTGCAGTGCTGAGGCATGTTAAGTTACTGCAAGGGAATTCTTTAATCGCAATACCCCTAGCTGGAGGAAATGTGTGTAGAAGTCTGGACATCTCTGCTCAGACTGCTGCCTCTGCGAACCCTGGATAAGTAAAAGAAGATGGATGGACAAAGACAAGGAGATAATGAAACCAGTTCAAATTACAGGTCAAATCTCTGGAGAGGCGAATGCATGTTTTTCAAGGAGAAAAACACTTGGCATGGCATACCTGAGAACATTCAAGGGAAACCAATAACACCGCCACAGAGAAAAAACATGTGGTGTACCCCTCACCAAAAGTTACATTTTGCACCTTTAAGATCAGGTTTAAACCTATTCCCTACCAAAACTACAAGAACTAAAGCAGGTCCAAACTGAGATAAAGTCTATAAAACTTTACAGTCCTGTAGCGCGTTTGTCCCTGGTGTACTGCAGTGATTAGTAGTTCTAGACAACTCTTCTTTTCTGTGAACGGATTTAGAATTTTTAAAGAAACATTTGATGCATAGGAAAACCATTATTTTCCGACCCCTAGTTCAAAGAAGAAGAGGCAGAGGAGAGCTTTTGATCGATTTACTGTTGCGCTGATTAGTAAATAGCACTACAAATGCTTTGGTCTAAGTTAACAAGTCCACAAAGACCAGTTTCTATTGTCTTCTATTTGAAATATCGACCCAAACGTATCCCAGCACTTTTCATTGCAGATAATGAGTCCCTCCGAGTTCCTGGCAGTCTGTATTTTCACTGCTCTACCTCAAAAAGTTTATTTGGTGCCAATTCCAAACTAGGCTGAGGTGTTCTAACAAAGTACAGAGATATTTGGATGACGATTTCAAAACTTTTCTCAGCGGTGAACTATGTCAAACTAGAAATATTATATAAGATTCAACATGAGAGGTTCTTAAAATATTAAATACAAACTTAGCACAAAATAAATGTGAATGTATACAGCTTGTTTTGGAAGTTTGATAGAGGCTCACTGGCTTCCTGGGGTCTTAAAGACAAAAGTACTGAGTTGTGTAAGCCATAGTTTATGTTTTCAATATATTCTTTCTGCAACAGAGATGCACAGAACTATTAAAGATGATATTATATTAAAGATGATTTTTTTGCTGTACAGAATATATTATAAAAGCAGCGTTTTGTGACAATATGAGACTGATGTGCGCTGTGTATAATAATAAAGTATATTTATTTTTCCTAAACCCAGAAGTAAGAGCTGAAAGCACCACTGCGATTGGCTGCGCTTGGGTAGTCCACCCTGATTTCACTTTTCCATCTGAAAATAGCTGTTCTAAAGCTGTGCACGTATCCGAAAATGAATGCATGTGAATATTAATGATGTGCTAAAGGGTTTGTGAGAAACAGGGATGAGCTACAGAGATAGATTTAACCTACTTCTTCCTTCTGCTCTGTGAAAATCAGGTATCCCAGCTTTAAGATTCATACTGAAATGATTACAATTAGCATGGAAGAAAGCACAAAAAAATACAAAATACAGAGCAAAAAGCAAGTAAATCTTAATATTTGGTTTCTATTGATCCCACCTCTACAGACATGGTGGTCCTGGTAGAAACCCGGGGGGCATTGGGGCAGGCAGCGTCCCAGATGCAGCACTGCCTTTGGATCAGAGCAGCTCTCACAGTGGTCAGGACGTCCAGAGCAGGAGGAGCAGTCCGAGTGGCACCGCACTGAGAGACAAGACGAGAGAGAGAGAAGGTGTATTGGTCTAAAACAGTGAAAGAGAAACAGGTACATTGACTTCTTGTATTGTATTCTAAGAAGTAGTAGATTTTTAACTACTTTCAGCTATGTGACTTTTTTTAACCCTACATGTATGACTGTTTATTTATTTATTTGAATAATGGAGCTCAACAGTGACCACCCACCCCCCAGAAGTAAATTTCCCATTCATTTTTCACATAGACTTTCCAGAAAAAAATAGAAAATGTAAAGTTTTAAAGCCTGCTCAGTGCTGTGGTAACTAAGGAGCACAAGATCTATAATTCCATTTAAAATATGATTCTGAAATTTTAGAAACCACAAAGTTCTTACAACATTTTGCTGAGTCTTGCGTTTTAAATATGCTTTTTGGGTGTTTTTCATATTAGTTATCGCATAGCTGGTTAGCTTCCGCAATGCCTTTGAACTCTAAATATTAGATTTTTTGGAAAAGTCGATGGAAAAAGTTTATGAAAAATTTACTTTCTGATACCAGAGCGGATTTCGAAGTGGGCCGGATTGTTGAGCGACATTGCAATTAAGTTAAAGGCAGGGGTAAGGGTTTGGAGAAAACAACAATTTTCTGAGCACTCAAGCCACAAATATGGGGCAATACAGACTTATTCAAACATGCATGAGTCAATCAAAACACAACTTTCAGTAAGTACTTATGATCTAACAATGTTATAACTTAGCTAAAAGCTCATTCAAATTTATTTTATATGACATGCCTCCTGACTTAAGAAAGAAATGAATTCTCATCAAACAATTGAAATTAAAGGGCCTGTACCTGATTTTAATTTATACTTGTCAAATAATAGAGACTGTAAAATATAATCTATTAATTGTACAAAGTGATTTATTGTGTATTAGCTATTAACAGGGTCAACTTTTTTCATACAATCAGGTGCATTGTCAAGAATTAAGGGAAACAACTAGCTGACAATATCCCTGACACCTGATTCTCTGTCACTGGCTGTGTTTCAGTTTGACAGTTGCACACTTCGTCAGCTGCATTTGAAGGGCACTTATGTCACTTCCGGCGTGACAAGGCCTGTTCCATGTCATGCACTCCATGAATGCGGCCGACAAATGTGCCCTGTATTTCCAGCGTTTCCACGGAAATCGGCCGTGAACTTTGCGCACTAGGGGTGTGCTAAAATATCGATACACCGATACATATCGATATGATTAAAATCGATACGGTATCGATTCTTTGTTTCCTAGTATCGATATCGATATTCCCCCCAGATGTTACTCTTTACGGGTGAAGAGAAGCGAGAAGCAAGAGAAACGAAAATGTCAGAAAATGGAATCTTCAATAAATGGAAGATAAATGCACCATTTAATGTTTTGTTTTTTTTGTGAAAATTGGGTTGACCATTTAAGTAAGGTTGAAGGCCTTTATTTTTTTCTGAATCGTATCGATTTGAAATATATCATATCGAATCGTATCAAAATGGCACTGTATCGAGATACGTATCGTATCGTGGACTGTGTATCGAGGTACATATCGTATCGGCAGCTTCTTGGTGATACCCAGCCCTATTGCGCACTGCTATATTCTATCATGCACCGCGCGTGACTTCTTCTACGGGAGAAACAAGGTATTTTTTTTTTTTAAGTTATGCAATACTAGCTACAATTAGGGGAAAATCACCTAGAACCCATAACCTTCTCCAATGAAATAATAAAGAATAAAAAATTCAGTGTCCATTTGACATTTTAGGTCATGAGTCAGCAGCCGTATAGCTCATTAGTCAGCTGTCATGGTTGCTAGGCGAAGTAACATAAGCGCACAGACAGCGGTTGAGGTATGCTTTGTGGCATAGGCATGTCCTCATTTGTGGTCAACGGAGACTACACAGAGGAGTACCCTTCATCTGTCATGGTGCATTATCAGTAGTGACAAAAAAGCAAATAGTAGGCAAAAATTGGGGAACAATGAGAAAGAAACCACATGACGGTATCCCAGAAAGTTGTTTCTGTGTCATGGTGCAATATCGCAGCAGCAGAAAAGACTAAGTGGGCGGGGCTAAATGTTCAAATTAAACCATGTTTCTGAGTCATGGTTCAAAGTCAGATACATGTAAATAATTTTTATTGACTTTCCAGTAACTTTCTCCTTTATTCATAGTACTTCAGATATGAGCTTTTGTGCGGTATGTGGTGAAAAAATAAATTGTGATAAAATAAAAATAAACAAAAACATCTAACATAACCCCACAGTAAACCCCCGTAGCTAACCCCATTTTAGCATCATCCTGTGATTTGTCTCCTACATAAATCTTGCTAACCCTCCTGGTGTTAACCCGCTCCCAGTCCGTGCACCTCTGCCGTTCGCCCTGACAAAGATGGAGGACAGACGCACATTCACAGAGCAGCTTGTTTACACACAAGCTCTCACTGTAGTTTTAATTTCTCCGAGCGCAGTGAGCTGGAAGAATCCCTCAAGCACTAAATCACAGCAGCTACAGAAGCAGCCAAGGAGGAGGAGGAGGAAGAGGAGGATTAAGGCAGCGATTGTGAGAAGACTATTGTATACAAGTGATACGGGCTAAGGCAGAAGAGGGTATGTGAAAGAAACTCCATTATAGCAAAGCAGGTCAATTTAGGATGAAAATTATGGTTGCACTATTTTCCGGAGAAAAAAATCGATTTGTGATATTTCTGATTTACGAAATTTGTGTAAAAAGTTCTATTCAGAGTGCACAGAACAGTTGAGAGAGGACTGAAATGTGAACTGATAAACTAATACAAGAATCCCATGCATTTTAGAACATGTTTGTAGAGGACTAACGTCTTAAAGTCCATGGTATACAAACAGATATACTACACAGAGCGAGCTTAACATAACCCTAAGCCTTATGTTCCACAGTTTGGCATTCAATCTGTCTATCTCCATGAAAATAAGCAAATGATGCCATCAGGCCAAGTGATAGGTCAGATCTGTGAAGAGGTAACCCTGCTCACAGTAAGAATGCATGCTTTCTTGAGCAATAAAAACACCTTTAATCAACATACTAATTTGATAAGTTGAATGTCATACTGTGGAATATTCCAGGCATAGGAACACCATCTCCATAGAAATACATAGTTGGCGGACCCCACTTCTAGAAAAGTAACATAGCCGATGGGCCTGACTGACAGGCCAGTAAGAGAAATGAATGTTCCATTCATATGAAAACAAACATGCATAACTTAAGCATAAATAATAATAAGGACTGAGAAACAGCTCAAATTTCAAAGAATCAACAAATTAAGCACTAAACTATAAATTTGAGGTTGAGCTTTGTTCAATGCTATTTTGAGAAGTCTGGAGTAATATTAAATTTTTTTAGCATATCAAATTTGCATCATGCATTTGCATTTGCATGACCTATACCAAAATGATTTTAGGTGTAAACCAAAGTCCCGCCACACACCACAGTTTCAACGCAACAGTATTCTCTCTCATTTAACCCTGATGATGCATGTAAAGCCTGATTGCCTGGTTAGAGCGCGGTCCTGCTCTGGTTTCAATACACTGTGTTTTCCCATAGGATGTGAATGCAGTGCAAGCATGGCCAGTTTTAACCAATCAGAGGTCAGCGCTGAGGCCCACAGACAGCAGTGATGTATTGGCTTAAGACAAGATTTATGTTCAATTCAGCTAAACCACTAAAGCACTGTCAGAGATCTAATAATTACTGGTTTAGACTTGGTTTAGACCTGGTTTAGACCTGGATTAGATGTGGTTTAGACCTGATTTAGATCTGGTTTAGATATGGTTTAGACCTGGTTTATACCTGGTTGAGACCTGGTTGAAACCTGGGTCATACCTGGTTTAGTCCTAGCATACTTCTAGCTAATAAGGCTAAGCAATTGTAGGAATTGTAATTGGTTCATCTGAGTTCTAGTTCAACTAGTTCACCTACTACTGTTTTAGTAATAGCAGAGTTTTGCTCAGCTGCCAGGTCATCATCATCATTGTGAATGAGGTAAAATGGCGGTTACCAACTACTGTTAAGAAACCTTGTGTCTCTTCTACTTATTTTACAATAGTTGATTTTAGCATTAGTTTAGTGTTAAAGGTCTGATTGTTTGCCCTAATTTAGTAAGGCGATCGTAGTGAAGGTGTATAAAGTTTAAAAAGAGCGTGGAGCACTTCCTGTATTACCACATGACATCACAAGGTGGAACAGAGTATTTTCAGTTTGAGAGAAGAACTCAGCCTAAATATGCAAAGTAAACATGTGTGAATGACACATGTAACACAACACATAACTCCAGGTGTGTCTGTGATGAGGAAACATTATAACATAGATCAGAAAATAGTGTAATATGGGCCCTTTAAGGGAGGCTTTTATAAATTTGTCTTCTGCATTTGACCCATGCTGTGCCATTGGGGAAACTTTTCAGGACCTGTGTGCAATGGGGACTCACCTCTGGATCTTGAGCTAGGCTTGGTCAGCACTATCTTTGCTTGAATTTTTTTCTCATTCTACATGTTTTGAGTTGGGTTGATGGGAAAGAGACGGAGTGCTCAGAGGAAACCCACCCCAACATGGGGAGAAAGATGCAAGCTCAAACTGCAAAGGTCCAAGTTTCCCGGATTCTACCCGATGCATTCTTGGTGTGAAGCGTGTGTTTCACTGCCCTGTTCATTTAGCCCTGTTTTGAGTCCTGTTTAGTCTCAGTACTCTTGCTTACCCACACTACACAGTACAGTATGGTCCATGTATAATGAAAGACTCAGGGCTATAGGGCTTATGTGCTGTTTTATTGAAGGGAACATGTGCTACAGCACCATTGCATTATTCATTTTCACATCTCCCATGCATATGCATACATACTATTTTTAACATCTGGTTTCAGATCACAACTCACTTGTAAACATGCTTACAATCTTGTGTAGTCATAGTTTTTTCCCCATTATTAGATTGAACAGATGTAGGCGTGAAAGGAGATGAAGAGTGGAAAAGAACAGTCAGCAAATTATCTGAGCTGGAGTTGTGCCACTTTGTCAGTGCCCAATCTCATCAGATCTCAGAATTTAAGCAGGATTTGGCCTGGTTAGTACTTGGCTGCTTTAAGTAAGATGCTTCAACTTTGCCTTGTATGGATGTGTGAGTGTTGGTGGTGGGGCCTCACTTCAGTTAGTCTGGCCCAGGGCATTTGTGACTACAATAGTTACTTACCAATTGTGGACTAAAAGAATAATGCACTCTGAAGCGCTTTGGGTGTTTTGAAAATTGCTATCTAACTCAATTGCCTCATCATTATGCCCAAGCATATGTGTTACTGCTTAAATGCCTTGGTTATTGTGTGTCAGCATTTCTTCTTAATCTGATATATTCAGAATTGTTTTAATATACAGTAGGTTTAGAATTGTCCAGATTTGACCTAGTTTACAGTTTCAGCTCCAGTGGCTTCAGGGAGTCAATTTACCAGTTTGTTGGAGTGTTTGGTGGGCCATGCAGATTGGAAGCCACAGTTCAGTCATTTTGCCTCAGGGCAACTGTGGCTACAAAAATGTCAGTTGAGTATGTACTAAAGGGGAATAGATGGATTAGTATGAGAATTACCTTGTTGGCACTGGGGGCAACACTGTCCCTCCTGTGTCACAGAGAGGAGGCCAGGCGTGCATGTGGGGCAGGAGCGCACATAACAGGTCACATGACCACCTCGACACTCACACTCACGGCAGTCCCCCTCAGACCAGCGAGACAGGGCCTGGAGATAGAGAGAACTGTGAAAACATGTACAGGCTTTGGAGGGGGAAGAGAGATGAGCTCTTGTTACGACCCACCAGTAATCGGATAGTACTGCTCTAGAAAGCGCTTTGTAGTCTGACTCAGCTTTCTACTTATCCTTTAAAGGGAAAGTGGACTGAGAAAACTCAAGTGACAGACAGATGTAGATGGAGCAGGAGTAGTAGTAGTAATAGTAGCAGTAGTTGTAGTAGCAACAGTAGTAGTAGTACCTTGTAGGTCTTGCCATGGTGCACACAGGTAGGTTTCTGAGAGGAACACACAGGACAGCACTTTCCCTCCTCAAACATTAACTCAGAGCCCTGAAATCACAAGAACAATGTCCATTTGAAATATATGTATACTCTGTAACAAACTTAAGTGCTGTGTGGTGAAATTACAAATAAAATGAATTTAATTATGAAATTGTTAGGATAATGATGGTGGTGAAGAGGAGGAGATGGAGAGGATGAGGAGGATGAGAGTTCTGCTGCTGTATGGGAAATTCTGATCCACCTTAGCCAACCGCAAGGGTCCCAACTGTTTGGATACTGAACAGGGACCTTTAAGTTGGAAAGCGAGAAAGCGTAGCACTGTGGCATAGTGCTACCAATTAATATGAAAACCCAAATATGTGTGCCATCTGAAGTAAACATGGAGAGATATCTATTAGGGAGAGCATCCGAGTATAAAATGTGTGACCTCGTGAAAGTAGCATGAGACTTTCTATATGAGCTTTTGAAAGTGCAGAAACTCTTAATAAGCAGCGTAGCCTGGTATTGTTTTTATGTAAATGTAGCTAAGGGGCTGAGCAGTGTTGGAGGTCTCATAAGGAAAAGGACCAGGATCACAAAGGGATTAGTTCAGGTTCAGGCCGTTCCCATAGAGACGCATGGATTACAGCGCACTGACCTACATTGTATTGCACTATAGGTAAGGACTAAACCAGGATTAAACCAGGACTAAACCAGAACTGGAGAGGTCTAACTCAGGATTAAGACTAGTAGTAAACCAGGATAATTGACAAATCCAGGGTTAAACTAGGACAAAACCAACATTCAATCAGGACTAAACCAAGATTTAAGGATTTTTACTGCTGTTAAGATGTGGTAAGATACGGCCGAACAAGTCCAGGGACTAAACCAGCACTAAACCAAGATTAAGTAAACCAGTACTAAAGAATATAAAATCCAGTAACTAAACCAGGACTAAAAAAACAGGGTTAATGTAGGACTATACCATGACAAAACAATAGAAAACAAAGACTAAAACCACAATTAGACCACATCTTAACCTGCAGTAAGGCCAAAACCAGAAATACATAACTAGTAATAGTGCCCAAAACAGACTAAGACAGAACTAAAGCAGGACTAACAAAAAAAGAACCAGGCCTAGAAGCTGGCATAAACCAGGCCTAGACCAGTTGAAAAGCAGGTCTAGAGCAAGACCTTCTCCAGTATAAGCACATTCCAGGACAGTTTTAATGGGGCTCATGCATCAGTGCTGTGTATAATCAGATCAGAGTCATTAAGCTCTCAGAAGTCTGGCTCTAGTCCAGGTTTCAGTTCAAGGTTATTGTGTCCTGGGCAGTGATGGAATGTAACAAAGTAAATGTAAAGTACTGTACTTAAGTACAAATGTTAGGTTTCTGTACTTTTCTTAATTCAAGTTTAAAGTGGATACTTCTTACCTTTACTTCACAAAATATGTGAATTATATTGACCAGTAGTAAACCAGGTCTTAAACCGGGTCTAAACAAGGATTTTACCAGGACTGATACTGAACTTGGAATAAACAAAGACTCATACAAAACTAGGACTAAACCTGGACTTGAACAGGATTGAAATCTAACTAGGATTAAACCAGGACTTAATAAAACTGATCACAAACTAACTCAGCACTCAGGACAGAACTAATAACAGAACTGTTAACAAACTAAGGGTACTTTCAGACCTGTTAGTCTGGTTAACTGGTTTGATTGGGGACTAAAATTATAACATTGTTTCAGTTTTCAATTGGCTCAGATGACGTTCTTATCTCACTTCAGCTCTAACAAACCAAACCACTAGAAAATAGAGTATACCTCTCGCCTGATGTGGTGCTGCACCGCAAATAGTGCAGGAAACGACAACAAAGTAGACACTGCGTTTACCCATTGGCCAGAGGAAAGTCCCTACCCGATTTGTTACTTGTCAACAAAAGTTCAGCTAGATCAGATTTTAGTGAGGTTTGGATTTCGCTTTTGGATTTTACAATTATACCGGACATAGATGCTCCACACTGGGCCATCAGGCTGCGTGATATGAGCGTGAGAACTAATCATGGAGTTGTAACAGCTATTTACTATTACCGCTGTTTGGTATATTAAGACGCAGATAGAGATAATACATGACTGTAAATACCACAAGAGAATTATACGAGAATAAATACATGTAAATGTTGTGAGGATTAGTCACAGCTCTTTACTTTATGAGCCTGTGTAACTGATTAGCCGACGTCACTGTTTTTTATGATTGGTCTCAGAAACTGTGATATATTATAGTCTAATTACATGAAATAACCACAATCTCTAATTTCCTCCACACTATATGTCTCGTTAGGGCCTTTGTTAAGTCTTTCCGGGGTTTATTTTGTTCTTCGTTGCGTGCTACGGAACCTTGTTTAGATCAAATTGCAATTGCGTGTTGGGCTGAATCGAGGCTGGTTGGTGGGCTGGAATTCGCTTGGAGCCGTGCCAAGACCACCTCCAGAAGACCAATACCAATCTGGGACTATGCCAGGACTTTAACTTTTCATCAGAATACTTTGCAGTAGTATTTTGTCCAGATGTTAGTTTACTATTACACAATGGCATTTTTCCCTCTTTCATCTGAACTTTGGCCGAGGCATGCAGTGTCACCTCCCCAAATCCCACACCGCCGTGGCTCAGAAAATAAAATAGAATCAAAAACAAAAGAAGTCATACTCGCTGTGGCTGTCCCATCTCCTGCTCCTCCTCCTGGGGACAAGATTTCAAACTCAACTCCTAAAAAACCAGGCAATGTCAGGAAACAGCACTCAAGTTTGTGCCAAAGTTCAGCCTCTCAGATCCAAGTGGAAAAGTGATAAGCCATAAGAAATCATTGAGTTTCACATAAGCTTTTATTGGGTTAAATAGTTAGAAATAAAATCTGGAACAAAACAAGGGCTGAGGTCGGCTAAAGAAAAAGTTCTCAAACCTCAATCTCAATGATTCAAACTTTTTGACCCAAAGTGCACTGACAAGACAAGAGAAGTACTAGTATTGGATGCCTGCTTCTTTCTGCTATGGTGCAAATAAATCTTTTACAATCCCAACTAAATAATTACTCAACTATTATACATTGTGGTCGGTAAACGCAATTAATCGACTAAATGATCAATGACCAGAATTAAATATGGCCTAAACCAGGACTTTACCAGACTTAAATCAACTTGAACTAATGTGGAAGCAAAACTAAAACCAAACCAAAACCAAAAGATGACCAAAACAAGACAGATGTCAGCTTCTGACTTTGAAAAAAGTCCTTCTCTCATTTGTCTGGCATTTAGCAAATAGAAATAACAGGACTTGAACAGGAAAAGTTTTGTCTGATTTCATGTGAGAGCGAAAAAAAAAAAATGTGTATAGTGTATTTCAAATTTCTGGTTTCAACTGTATATGTACTTCAGCAATATATCAAATTTCAAAATTTGTTATCATGACAGGCCTAGGTATTGCATTACTGTATTACATTTTTATAGCTTCATACAATGTTTGGGTTTTTTTTCTGTACATAAAGTGAGATGATGCAGATTGAGGTGTATAGAAAGGAAAGACCTAAGAGGAGAGCTGTAGATGTTCGTTGCGTGAGAGCAGAGGATGGGAGAAAAGATTACGCACAGATACAAGATGGTGCACACACAAAAGACTATCAGAAGTTGTCTTTTGTAGAGTTCAAATACTATTTTTGCGTTGTCACCTGTGGACAGTGGACTTGTTCGCAGTCTGCTCTCTGGCACAGCACCTGTCCTCTGTTACAGGAGCAGAACTCACAGCCAGACCCTGGCGATGAGGTGCTGGGCTGAAAAACAATAGGAACAGTGCATTACACCTGGGATAACTATAAGTAGTGATATTTGTAAGCTACATTTAATATAGCAAATGTTTGAGGATTTAATTTTAGTATACATCAAAACAATTATAGAATATCACATTGTATTGTTTTTATGAAGCCTAAAATTGTATTCTACCCTCAGATTTCATACTTGACTGTATTTAAAATGATACCAAGGCAAAAGTAGGAGCAAGCCCGATCTAAACTATGGCTGGGTACTGTTCATTTTTTCAGTACTTAAGGGTAATTTTCTCTAGCATTGTTTGAGAAAGCTCCAAGCTAAAATCTAATATATAGCAGCACTAGTACCTGTTTCTGTACCGTTTTTTCTACACCAGAAGTACATTAACTTTTATCGAGACCACAGAGGTGCCTTTAGTAAAACCCAGCTCAAATCTAAACTCTGTGTATCTGAAATTCACATTATATGTCCCAAATGTTTCCTAAATATCCTTTACCGTAGAGCCGTTCCACATGTCGCCATGGTAGCGCACTGTGCCCTCGTACAGACAGCTGCCTTTTGGCCAGACGCACTCCTCACAACACTGATCCTGGCGCCGTACTCCAGTCTGACCCTGTAAAATCACACCATGTTTAAAGACAATACTGAAATTTGCACGCACTTAATAATACAGTAAATAATGACTTGGATTTACAATGTTTCTGTCGCCCACAGGAAATGAAATGAAGTACAGTATAATATGTTTTCGCAGTTCTTTGTACTTTGACTTGGTAGAGCAAATGCCTTATAACCAGAAGATTGGTCGTTCAAATATAATCACCACTTTTTGGTAGTTTGGTAACACTTTAGTTTAGGGACCACATATTGAGGGCTAATGTTTTATTCGTATGACTGTATTAAACAACTATTTTTGACTTTTTTCCATTAATAGTTTAAATTGGGGTGACAGTATTTCAGTTGGTAGAACGCTTATCCACTGATTCAAAGGTTAGTGGTTCAAATCCCCAAATTCCCTTTCACTTTACGAACATCATTTGTAAAGTGGTCAAATCCACTGACCCACTGTGCGATTCCAGCACAGATGAATGCTATTGTTGTGTCTTTGAGCAAGACACTTAACCCACCTTGCCCCCAGTGTTTGCGTACACTGGTGTATGAATGGGTGAGTGATGCCTTAAAGATGGAAAACCCTTATATAAACCTGTGAACATTTACCATTTAATCACTGATTTTTACTGGATACCCTGGGATACAGAATATACACTTCTCTAATAATTTACATTGATGTGAGAGTGGTCTGGTGAAACTCCCTAAGAAATATGTTCAAAAATATTTGTTCCTTTGTATGGACGAATATCCTTGACTGAAATAACTTGGTGGTTCATTCAATTTGTCCAAGTTTAAATTCAAAGATTTTACATAAATTGCCGTGAATAAAGCGTTTCTGGCCTGGCTTCAGCTCTATGGCAGCACAATCAGTGAAATAAATGGGAGCGTTTGACTGGGGGCTGAGCAGTGAAGCCAGCGGAGCATCGCACCAAAGTGCTGCTGAATGCTTTAAATAAGAAACATAAGGAGCTCAATATAAATCAGTTTATCATCTGTGAACTCGGCCCCTGGCGCAAACAAGCACAAATATTTACTTTAGACATTACTACAGAGCGTAGTTTCACTCAGTCTGTTTGCAAATGTACAGAGAGATAGTAAAAGTAAGAACAACCTTTTGGCCAATAGGTACATTTAATAGTAGTCTTATTTAAAGGCTCTGTACCAGATTTTTAAGGTCTTATAAAAATGTGAAAAACAGAACTAGTTCATCTTAAACCTTATGCATTCCGAGCATCCTTATTATTCACCCCAATGAGTTTATAAGCGCCTTTCACAACTGATTATAGGACAATAAAACACTTTATAATTACACAGCTGACTTATTTTGATTTCAAGAGCTTCTTATACCATATATGTGTACCATAGACTGTATAAAGAAGTCTAGAGACTAAGAGAGTGTGATGTCACCCACAGCGTTCGGCTCCAACCAAATAAAGATCATCAAGGCTAGCAGTTATAGGACCAAGTTCCATATTTGGAATTCCAACCCGAGTATCATAGCAACCAAAGAGCCAATCCGGAGCAAGGCTGTTGAAGATAATGCTGATGGATTAGAATGGCAACTACATATCCATCTGTTTGCCCCACGTTGTCAAAAGTAACAAATATCTGAAATTTAAGGAGCTTTTCCTGATTTTTACTTAAAAACATGAAAAACTGAACTCAATTGCCGTGATGGTAAATCTAACAACAACTATCAGGCAAACACACACTTTCTGATTATCAAATGCTTTTTAGTTCGATGCAGACAACACACAGTGGATGTATTTTGACCTTAAGAGCCGGTTATACAGATATTTGTACTAGGACAAGACACATTTTGATCATTTACATTGGAAAAATTGAAAGTTAATACTAAAATAAGATTCTTATTTGAGAACATACTAATGCAAAAAAAAAAAACAATTTTTAGGACAAAATATGACCTTTCCTGAACAGTTTTTAGATCTTGTTTTAGCCCCCCTCGTCTTGAGCATCATCAAAACTACTTTTAGACCACGTTACCAAGGAAACACAAAGAAAGTCATATTATTTTGTGTTGAAAATTTGCCTATTATCTAAAAAAAAATAGTATGTATTAAAATTATCTTTGTGTTATTGATATCGGTAGTGTGTATTGAGCCTATTCTTTAGTATCAAAATCAAGTTGAAATATTTATTATTGGAATAACACTCGCCCCAAAGCACCTTTACAGCCAGAACCACATGCTTTGGCAAAACTTCACAAAGACGAGTGGGTCTGGAACCGTATCCTGTCTCCCAGATTCCAGAGGGCATGATTGACAGGTGGATTAACCGATCAAAGGGACAAATGTGTGGTTATTGTCAAAAGAAACCCAGAGGACAAGTGGTGGATTGTAACAAAGTAAAAGTATCTACAGAAGTGAACAGTAAAAGTATTTTTTTATTATTGCTTGAGATGTGCTGAAAAAGTTGATGAGTTATTTTTAACACATTCATAGTTTGAGCAAACACAAATATGCAAATAAAAACAGCTAGGAAAAAACAATCGATTTAATTGTTGCTGTGGAACAAAACCCAAATCTTTATCAAAATCACTACATTTGAAACTTTGTAAGAAATCACTGCACTAAATACTTTTACTTTTTACTCTTTAAGTGCATTTATAAAGGGGTACTTTAATACTTTTACTTTGCTCTGGTATCTGTACTTAACTTCTTTGTAGTTCTTCCACCACTGCAGAGGACTGAGAAACAGCACAGATTTCTGTAGAATCAACAATCGAAGCACCAAACTCTTTATTTATTTATCTCATGTAAAAGACGTATATTTTGTTCTGAATGTTACAAGAAGTTTCAAGAGGACATGCCTTCCACAGTTGAGAGACACGTGATACAAATTAGCAGCTGTTGATGGACTATCGCAAGTTAGGACGGAGGTTTTTCATGCTCTATCATCTGATTCCAGACCCTTGTGGATTCTAACAATGTAGAAGGGACAGGCAGTTCTGTTTAGCTGTGCATATGATGGAAAGTTTTTTATTCTGCACTTTAATGGTAATTTTATGATGATTATTTGTGATTATTTATGTTTTGATTTGTGTGATTTTAATGTCTTTTTTATTGCTTTATTCTGTAAAGCAGTGGTCCCCAAACTATGGCTCCACATTTGGTCTGGCCCCCTGAACAGTACCACAGAGCATTTAGATTTTTTTTTCATATGTTTCAAAATGTTGATTAGTTATGAACTATTTTCATTATTAACTATTAGTAACTATTTCATAAACGCATATAACGTGACATTCTGTTCCACCCTTCTGCGGTCTGTGCCCCTATCTGGCAACCCCCAGAAACAAAATCCTAAACCCGCCCTTCTCAAAGAGAACGGAATCATTGCGAAAAGGTTAGGTAAGAGAAAAATTGATTGAGAATGCAGGGCATTTAACCTGAAGTGGACAAACGATTATTGACTGATGATTAGAACCCAGGGAGGGTCATTTGGTTATTATTTATTTCATTAATAGTGTTATTATTTATTTCCTGACTTTTGTTCTGTGAAGAATCCAGAAAGGGTTATTTGATTATGTGTGGCTTTCTGGAAAACAATACATTTTTATGTTTAGGCACTCGTGCAATCGTCACACTTTTTCTGTTACAAACTGACCCCGGCCCCCCATCAGAGAAGCGAAAAGTTATGTGGCCCTCACAGGAAAAAGTTTGGGGACCCCTGCTGTAAAGCATTTTAAATTACCTTGTGTACAAATTGTGTTATACAAATAAACCTGCCTTGCCTATAATACAGGGTAGAAAATGATCCCTCCTGACATCATCTACCGTTCATTCATAGAACGAGCAAACAAACACTACAGCTTAAATGTCTAAACAAGGCTGACCGCAATCATTTTAAATACATAGAGCTTGAAACGCTGTTCTGTTTTGCTTCTAAATGATAACAACATAGTGTCTCTCTCTGTTTCGCTTTCTTTTATCCCTCTCTTTCTCTCTCTCCTCTCTTTCTGAAGTGAAAATAAGTCTTGACAACATTGAGCTGTATAATTAGGTTTGGCTGCCTGTTGCATCTTGTGCCAAAGACGTTATTGGTGTCAGATTGTTCAGAGCGGCACGGTGCAAATTAAAAGGACAAATTGGTTACAAAATGACAGCATGGTCTGTGTGGAGTTGGACTGCAATGTTTCAACAATTGGTTTACTCATAATAATAAAATGCATTTTAGTTCTTTAGCTTAAATAATGCCAAATATATTTCCTCAAAAATAATTTCAGAATGTCTAATTCAAAGCACCGTACCTTATTTTTTACTGTCTTAAAAAAGTGAAAAAACAGAACTGGTTCATTTTAAACAATGGTCAAAAGTTATTCCTTATTTACCGTATGCATTGCGAACATCCTTTTTGGTCACTGCAATGTGTTCATAAGCGTGTTTCATGTCATGTTTTACCGTCATGGAGTTTTGGCATGATGGTAATGCTAACAACAGTTTGCAAATTAACGCACGCTTCCTGATTATCAGACAATAAAATGCTTTATAATTAGATGCAGACAGCATGCAGTTGACTTATTCTGACCTCAAGAGTTGCTTATATAATATATTTGTACTGGGGTAACACAAATTTTGCTCAGACATATGGGGAAAAAAACAGGTACATCATTGGGACTTTAAGTCTGAAAATACAATTTAAAGACATATTTTTATGACATAAAATTGACTTTTGTGAGCTTTAAGTTATGTTGGAATGCTGTTACTTTATCAAAAACATACCTGGAGTTGTGTTTTTGTCTCATTCACACATGTTTGAGTAATCCTTTATTATTTATTATAGTCTGGCTATGTCTCCAAAGCTGAAAAATGTTCTGTTCCACCTTGTGATGTCATGAAGTTAACAGTTACCTTTTACCTTTAGTTAAGAAGAGATTACAAATTCCAGGGCTGAAACCATCCAAATAATTGTAGTGAAGGTGTATGGAGTTTAAAAAACACTGTGGAGCACTTCCTGTATTACCACATAACATCACAAGATGAAACAGTTTTCTGTTACGGAGAAGCCTTAGCCGAAATATGCAGGATTTGTGTGTTAAACATGTGGGAATGAAAAAAAAACACAACTCCCAAAATGTCTGTGATGAGGAAACAATATTACAACTGTCTTCTGGAATAAAATTCCACCTAATTTAAATGTAGTTAAGATCTGATGTAGTCTTCTATGATCCTGGTTAGAACTATTTTAGTCCAGATTTAGACCTTGTTTCAACACTGTCAAAACCTGATTCAGACTTGGTTTAGTTACAGTCTTGTCCTGGCTTAATTTTTATTAGCGTAGCCCTCTTTTTTAAACAGTTTAGTCATAGTTTAATAATAACAGTAATACCGTGAATTCATGTAGCACTTTTCATTACCTCTGCAGCTGCCCTGGGAGTGACTGAGTGGCTGCTTATCTGCACCAGCAGCCTCTCCGGACACCACCATTCACATAGTCACTTGAATGGGCTTGGTATAGTCCTGGTTTGCCCTAATCCGGTTTAGCCCCTGACATGACCTGAGTCATCGCTAAATTCAAGCTTGTTTAGTCCTATTTTAGTCCTGGAGGAGTCTTGGTTTAGTCATGTGTAACCTGTTTGGCTGTGGTTAAGGTTTGTGTTCATTTCCACTTTATTCCTTGGTGCTAGTTAAAAGTTGATATGGTTTAGTCCTGCTTTAATCTTGATATCATACAAATTTAGTCCTCATTTAAAAGTAATTACTGTTAGCCTGGTTTAAAGGGGTTAGTTAACATGGGTGATAACATGGGTGTGCCTGTTTTGAACAGACTAATGAGTCAAAATGGAAAAATGGAAGAAATGGAAATATATTTTATTATGTTTACCAAAATTTACCTTAATGTAAGATCAATGTGCAGGCCTCACAATGGATTATAAAAGATAAATATCAGTATCGGCCACAGCAATAGGCTGGATAATGGTATCAGCTCAAAAATTCCATATTGGCCTATCCTTAGATCATAGCATAAGTAAGAACATCAAAAACAAATGTGTCACCTACTAGCCTTGTCTCAATTTACACAATACAATAAAACATGAAACAGTCAAAAATATAGTAATTTAGGCCTGTTCATAGCAACATAAGCTAACACATTGCCATGACAACTAGAGCAACATGATCACTCCTGACTATCAAGCACTAACCCTAAAAAAATGGGCAAGCTGGGGGGATAAATGTGACATTTTTCTTAGGTCTTGGTTTTGACTCGTGCTGGTTCTGGTTCATTCCTTCGAGTATTCCTTAGCTATGTCCGTGATTTAAGTTCCACAATTCAGTCCTTTAGGTTCCTCTTTGTCAGCCTGCTCCAGCTCCACATTGGTCCCTTTGAACCCGCACAGAGCGAAATCCTCCTTGTGTGTGCGTTTTCACTGTCTCCATTAGTAGCAGTAGCGTTAGCAGCAGTAACCTCACAGCGCTGCGGCCTGTCAGCACTTCTTGTTCTGAGGGCCGTGTGATGTCCAAAGGGTGAGGAATATTCACTCTTAATAATGAGGCGCTCTGATCCACTCTGCTGAACCGGGCCAGGAACGCGGTTTAGCACAAGAAATCCTCATTCAGATGCACAAGGCAGAGATGAGCTATGCTTTCTATATAGCTTTTTGTCGCAGTGATGTGTCATGCTTTTGAGCTTTAGGTAAGAGAAATCTTCTAAGGGTCCTGTATAATATATTATGTATTATTTGGGTTTTGTAAGTACTTTTGGACACTTTGCAAATGACATTTTACATTCCATATCCTAGAAAAACTGTGGCTGTATGGAAAGTATTTCTCTCTAAGGATGTAAAAAAAAATGAGTTAAACTAAGTATTAAAACTGATACTCATTATATCCCCTATATTAATACTGAAAAACTATATACAACAATTTTGGGCATTTCCTAAATTGTTTTAGAGCATGTTGTAATATTGAAAAAAAAAACCCTGAATACTTTTGTTTGTCTTATTACATTCTCTAAGTGTTGTCACACTACTAAAATGTCAAACTCGAGGTCGATACTAAAGAATCAAAATCACTTGATACCAATTTTAATATGCAAATCATCAAAAATCGTATCCAGTTATGTGATTTTTTTTTTTTCCCCATATCGGTGCTTGCGTAACCCTTGAAGGACTGAGCACATTATAGGTCAGTATAGCTCTCCTAGACTTTTTTTTTTTATCCATAAAAATCATGTTAAAGGAAGTATCAGAATATACTGCACTTTTTCACACAACTACCTCTATTTTACATATCCGTATTTTTTCTTTGATGCATTGAGTAAGCGACTGGGAAAATCCCCGCGGCACCTGCGCTCTGATTCGTCATCTTCGAGGGACAACAGAGGCAGATTACCGTAATGACAGTAACATATCTAAAGAGCCCCATGTCTCGGCTTTGAGATGCTGTTTGAATTTACATGAGAGCACAATTGGTTGGTTCTGACAAACCTAAAAGAGTAGAAAAGTGTACTATTATCATTTTGGGATAGAGTATGGAGCATTTTCTTCTATTTCAGAATCATGTTAAACACATTCTGACAGTGGATTTGTAGCGCCGTTGCCTCTCACTGTGATCGGTGTGCCAGGCCTTTATGTACCAATGCCAGACTGTATTTTGGAATACAATGAAAAAGTGGCTGGCCAGGTTAGTTTGCATGATGATAAATTCTTATTTTTTATGAAATGTAATAGCTCAATTGCAAAGTAAACTGTTGCATATGTTGTAGTATTTAAATGTATGTTGAGATTGAAGTAAAAGTGCCCCTGATTCTGGCTCAGGATCAGAAGGACTTGGTCTTAAACTGATTCTGACAGAGGCTGGTAATGAGGTTCAGTATGAGGGTCAAATGCAGATGACAAACTTCTCTACAGATGCTATTAAAGTTAACCTTAGCCCCACTTCACGTACCTTCTGACAGGTGAGGGTAGGACAGGTACGGCTGTGGCACCTGGATTGTCCCCTGTCACACACACAGGTCGTACAGGGGTCCTTCTGCCACTGCTCTCCATGCTGAAAAACATTAAGAGTAAGACATACGTGAATGTTTACTCATGTCCTGATACTGTGACAGGAGAAGGCCATGTCAGTGAAGTGTCTTGCCCAAAGACACAACAAAAAGATTGTTTGGTTGATGTGAGAACAAAGAGTTATGTCATCAGCCTAAAGTTAAAATCAATACATTCTGTACACTAGATTACTTAATTCCCATAGTACAGCCTTGGAACTAGTGCACAGGGGTTTGCAGTTTTCTGTATATTGAAGTTGCACTATGATGCTTTTCTGGTAGAGGGTCCGCCACCAGCTTCTCTCCATGGAAATGTTATTGCTTTTGCCTGAAATGTTTCACAGTAAATCATTAAAAGTATATATCCATCAATTGCAGGGGTCTTTATTATAGATAAAAAAAAACCAATAAAAAACACAGTTCAGTTCTCGCTTTTCCGCAGATCTGAACTGTAACTTCGCCTGGCACCTGCTGGTCTCTACTGATGATGGACAGGTTTAACTCCATACTGGGGAACATTTCAGGCAAAGCAATAACATCTCCATGGAGACAAGCAAGTGGTAGCTCCGGTACCAGAAGAATCACACAGGGCTCCTTTAACTGTACTGTATTTGTTCTTGATTCTTGCATTTTACTGGTTGCTTATCCTGATTTAGATCACTGTATTTAATCCTGGATCAACGTAAATCCAAGCACTACACCTCGATTCTAGTCAAGGTTGTAAATGGAAAGACAAATAGTGTATTAGGTGGTATTTAGTGAGAAAAGTCGAGGAACCAACCCCTATTATAAGCACACAGATAACAATTATGCTAACTAGGTCTGCAAGATGGATCACAATTATTGAAGTACTATCATTTCCACAAGAAACAACAAAATATCTGCACAAAAGATTGCTAATTCTGTAGATACAAACATGTTCTAAAATACATGTGATTCTTTTTTATCAATTCTTCTGGACGTATTTAAAATGTTAGCTGATGTTGAGATGAATGCAAACAGTCCATCCAAAATATTCTGATACGGTTCTTGAAGATATTATATCTTAGCCGCATAAATCAAGTGCCATAAAATCCCTGTTATAACAGGACTTATGGTGCAGAGAGGTAAGCTGAGGTGAGAACGTAGGACCATGAACTAAACCCCACCTCTGAATCCACACAAGTCATACCTACTCTAGGGAACCTTACCGTATATTTATGTGAATGTATAAAGCTACAGTGCGTTTGACAAATCTGTGTAATAAACGATCAGGGTGCCATGGTGAAAAATGTCTTCTCTGCTCTGAAATAACATGCACTATTTGCATCGTACAAGCCAAAGTCAATATTTAATGAAGGAACACAAAGACGCAGATTTCAGGGAGGTCAGGCATGCGGCAGTGATGGGAAATGGGAGATTAGACTTTAAAACTGGTTTAAATGAAATGTGGCAGAGGGACTACCGGGGAATGCACATGCTAGCAGTAGGTACAGTAAAGTGGCATTATCACTCCTACAACTACCACAATTGCTTGTGAAATGTCTCCTGAGTGGTCTGGACCTCATTTACCTCCACTGATGATGTTTCTTTTTCTTCTTCACACTTGGCTGTTCCTTGGAAAGTTGCAGTCACACAAAGTTTCTATCCCTTTACCTTTATCCAATTTTATTACCCTCATTCTTCTTCCTATTCTTTCTCTTCTTTCTCTTTTTCCTTTTGTTGATGTTAAAATGAAGATCAGCTCTATCTATGGTTTACATCTCTTCAGGCTCACGCTTCACCCTCACTAATAGGTGCAATGTAAGGTTCTTCCAGTGTTGACTTGTCCTCAGTTTTTCCCATCTCATGAAGGATATTTTATGACTCATCATGGGGTTCTACATCTTCACTTGATTTAGAGTTGGTGCAGTCATCATCTGGATTTTTCCGCAGGCATCTCGCCTTCATCTTGGGTTGAAGGTTGTTCATTCTCAGGTGAAATTTCGTCTTCTATCTCTGCCGCTAATGTCTCAGAAGGACCACTCAAAACCTCCTCTAATGTAGTGTTGTGCTCCACAGTGATGGTAACCACACGGTGGCAGTAGCTGTCCCCAAACTGTGACAAACAGCCGGCTGGTGTTCCAAGCTGTGTCACCTGGTCATTGAAGTGGTCAAAATGTCTGCCCCTCCCAGGCCTATTAAGCAGACGGAGCAAGAATGTAGAAAGTTTTCCGTTCATCTTTGTCAGGGTCATTGATTGTTCTGCATGTTGAACTATTATTGCCAATTGACCGCTGCTACTATGTTATGCCCCATTACAATTCCAAATTTCTGTGACTTATAAGGATCAGCTATCTACAGAGTTGAAGTATTGCACAAAGAGTGGATGGACAGTGAAATTAACTGCAAACCACTCATCCGGGTGGGTTGTGGACATATTTTGAACAGGTTACCACCAAGACACACCAGACAAACACAAGACACAAGAAGGTCACACTTAAAGTTTCACTTAATATGTCATTAAGTAACATTAGAGGCTCTGTAGTTTTTTCATGCTGCTGATTTTTGACATTTTTGTGCATTTTTTATAATAATAATAATAATAATAATGCTTTACACTTGTAATGCGCTTTACAGGCTTGTCAAAGCCTCTCAAAGCGCTACACTATAGTCATTATTCATTCACTCCACACTTTCACACGCACATTCATACACCAGTGTACGCAGACACTGGGGGCGAGGTGGGTTAAGTGTCTTGCCCAAGGACACAACGACAGCATTCATCTGTGAGGGCTGGAATTGCACCGCCAACCTTCGAGTCAGTGGATCTAACCACTCAACCTACTGAGCTACTGTCGCCCATTCTGATTCTGTACCAAATTTTTCCATGTATTTGAGTAAAATTTGTCTTGCCACAGTACAGATATATAGCTGATATATAGCACAAGTAGCTCTAAGCCGAGGACAAAATAAGTTGGCTGTGTATAGTGTTTTATTGTCAGATAATTAGGAAGTGCACAGTTAGCATGCTAGTTGTTAGCATTACAAATTCACGCATGACCTGTGGTAAATGCAATTTTAGATTATATTAATATTATTTCACATTTCACTACTTTTCCTGCCAAATGGTAAATTTAAAACATGTTTGCTCTCTATATGTTAGGGGTTAAAACAAAGTGCTCCAATCAGGAGCCTTCTTTTCTGAGGATCTTTAAAAATCTCCTGATTGGTTCTTTTGTTGCGCCCTCCAAATTGCAAATACGGAACGCTTGCCCAAATTAGCCACTACAACTTCTAGCTTCGATTGGCTTCACTTGACTGGAGCCTAATGCTATGGGTGACCCACAAACAAAGGCAGATGGTACAGAGCACATACCTGGTACTGTTTGCCTGCTGACAGACATGGATTGGTCACACACTCAGGACAGCACAGCCCTGGACGGATCACCAGGTTCTCATTCTGTTGGGACAAAATACATAAACATTTTAATGTAGCTTCAAAAACGACATCCATCAGAAATGGGCAAGAATTCAAATGATCAAGATAATGAGAGATGATTGGTGTAATGTTGCTAATGTTTTAAATAAGGGTATAGGCAGGTATTTCTGAACGTTTTTGGGAAAATGTTTAGTATTTGTCCAAGAGCAGTTTTAAATTAGTGGTGTCAGTACAGGTCAAACAGTAGCTTAGTCTTATTATTTAAGTATTACTTGCAGCAGATACTGTAGGGGTAATAGTCAGGTTACAGTAGTGTAATAGGTGTACCGTTTTGCAGGAGACAGAGGGACACTCAGCCACAGAGCACTGCACCTCTCCATCTGAGCACACACATCTAGAGCAGAGTCCAGATTGAAACTGTTCCCCATCACGGTACTCTCTGTCCTCCCAGCGGCACGAGCCTGGAAAAAACAGAAAACAGAAAGAGAAATTTTAATTATAAGAGGACAAAAACATCAGAACAATCAAAATCTCTTCAAGTGGTGGTGCAAGGAACTGTTGGTACTCTCAAGTCTCAATTCTGATTTAGGGTCATTAACACTAGATTTGTCCTAGAGACTGCATAGTTATGGCTTAGTCCTGGTTTAGTCCAAGCTTAGTCCTGATTTAGTCCTAGCTTAGTCCTAGTTTAGTCCTTGTTTTGTCCCTGTTTTGTCCAGGTTTTGTCCAGGTTTAGTTGAGGTTTAACACTTAATCCTGACTTAATACTGGTTTAGTCTTAGTTTAGTACTGGTTTAGTCCTGGTTTAGTCTTGATTTAGTCCTGGTTCAGGGCTGGGTTTACTCCTGGGTTAGTCTTGGATTTGCCTTTGTTTAGTCCTGACTCAGTTTTGCCCCTTGGTTTATTCCTAGTTTTGTCTTGGTTTAATCACTGTTTTGTTCTGGTTCAATCCTGGTTTAGTAGTAAAGCAAGTAGTAGTAGCCATAGTAGTAGGGGTAGTTCTAGTACAAAAGACCCAGTACATCACTCAACACTTGAATTTCAGAGGAGTTGAGTCAATTAAGCCTTAGATCCTGTTTCCCAACAAACTGTGAAAGCTCTGACAACTACTATGATTACTACGATAACGGCACACATTTTAAATCATTTTACAAACCACAAGAAAACAGCCTGTCTTTTCCTACAATTCTAAAAATAGATCTCCTGACAGAAGCAGACAGGGTATAGTGAAATGTTTATAGGAGAAATAAACAGCTGAAGTAGTGTTTGCTCATTTTGTTGGGTGCTAATTAGCGGCTAACGTCTGCCTGTGTCAGAACTGCTCCCAGCCTTCATTACAGAGAAAACAAGGCTGCTAATTTCACAGTTTTAGTCAACAAGAGGAAAATACAAGATGGCAGACAAGGTGTATGTAGTCATGTCCAAACAAATATTCACTATTCCTAAAAGTAAAATGTTGCGGGAAGGTTAAAGGGCACGTATTATGTAAAATCAAAAGTTAAATAAGCTTTTAACCTTGTAATAACAATGTTTCCTCATCACCACTTACTTACTCATAATTGTATTTCAAATGATTCATGTGCATGAATAATCCTGTATTGTCCTGCATCCAAGTGGTCAGAAAATGTTTGTTTTCATCTACCCCCTTGTCTCCACCCACTTCTTTGTACTTAATTGCAGTTATTCAAAAAATCTAAGTCAGGGTCATATACATAGGATTCAAAAATATCACAAATCAATTCTTGTTTCAGTTATGAATACATTTTAGAATGATATTTCAATTTACAATGAAGAAATGTACAATAATAATCTACCTATGTTATAGTTTCATACTAAATACCCAGAAAAAATATATTATGTATTCTTAAAAAATACATATTGTCTTTAATATTTGTACTTTTTAAGAAACTTCACAGCTGGTATTTCACGGTTCACAATTATCTATGTAAAACATGTAACTGAGCCTTGGTCTCAGCAGGGGGCGCAAAGACTGTGCATCACCTGAGGATCTTTCTCCAAATATAAGATAGGATTTTAATCAGGAGTACCAAGCTGGAGGATTAGTCTAATACAATTTTTTAAATGAAGATTCAGTTTTCATAACTTAAGTACGAACAGAGTGATGGTGCATTCACACCGGGGCATCGGGGGCATTGAGTTTACATGCAAAGTCTATGGTGGACGCGTGTCTTAGCCGCACGGCGTTTTTGCGGTGCGTTTTCAAGTGAATCTGGGGTTGATGCGGCGCGGCTTGAGCGGTCATTATCTGAAAAAAAGTAGAAAGACATAAGCTACAAACTAGCGGCAACTTAATATGCCGGGCGCACGGGCTAGCATAAAGGCTAGTCACAGACTCAGACACGCCGCTGCAGAGCCGATTGCTTCTGTTGATGGGTTTTATGTCATGAATACACTAAAGACACTCAACCTGGTCTGCTATCGTACACAAAGACAAAGAAAAAAAAAAACATCCAAAGGCACTCGCAGACCGCAACAAATACCCTGGACACGCGTCAAGTATTTTTCTCCAACTTGCATCCACAGCGTCCATGATATGCGTCAGACGTTTGTCCTCAAATGCAAAGGCGTCCAACTAGAGGCATTCAATGCGTTTTCAGTGTGAATGCACCTTAAGACTGAAATATGAACTATACATTTGTATGAGTCATATGTATTTTGAACATATTTGTAAAGGTTTAATCTATAATCTGTAGGGTTTTATACAGCATACGTCCCCATGGAGAAACTTTTTGATATGTATAAGTTTTGCATATTGTTAATTGTAACCATCCAACTATGATAGCTATTAATCTTGTTGCCCTGGGTGTCTAAATCTGGTGACAGAGTAGAAAAGTTTGATGTAATGTTTTGGTCTCACCTCCATTGCGCACACACTGAGGACAGCACTCCCCCTCGGGAGTGTATTCTCGGTGATCCAGGGGACAGTCCACACTGGGACAGGACAGGGCTGAGCACGAGACGCCGAGCCCAGAGCAGAGGCACTGAGAGCAGGGAGAGGGCCGCCACATGGACCCCGCCTGGAGGAGAGACACCAGGATTAAACCAAGATACAGACTAAACCAAGCCACAGGGAGCTACATTGAGTTGTACATATTTTGTTCAACTCTAAACAGAAGTTCTGTCATTGTAAGCCCCATTCACTTACCCCGTAGGTGAGGTCTTCGTACTGACATGAGCCCTGGGAAGAGATGCATTCAGGGCAGCACTTGTTGGCAGGAATTCTCAAACGCTCACCCTGGAAAAAAAACAAAAAAAAAACAAAAAAGATTCACTTTAGATGAACAAAACAAACTAACCTTGTGCAGTGAAGCCAAAGGTGAAGAGCACAAACAAACCAAATCAAACACGCTGACACTGCAGACTTAGTTAAGCCTATTTTAGTGAAAATATGGCTGTTTTGTTTGTAAAAAAGCGAAGGGAAGCTCTTTGTGCATTTGTGGATGCGGAAGAGTACTTTGCTCTCAACTGGATACAACAAAAGTTAGATTTTTCGGCCTGTTCCACTCTTGTGACGCTTCGATCAATCAGCTTGCAGTATTCATTAGATAGGTCCCAACCATTTTCAGCGAGAGCTATCCCAGATTGATAATTCTATTCAGAGGGCTACACATTTCCAGAAGCAAGGTCATATAGCAGTGTTAAACCATGACCAAACTAGTTCTAAACCAGTGCTGAACCAGGACTATACCAGGACCTTTACACATTGTGTCAACCTCTTTAGTGTAAGTTGGCAGCATGGTGGCTGAGTGGCTAGAACTCATACTCCACAGCACCAAGGTTCTGGGTTCGATCCTCTGGCCTTTCAGTGTGGAGTTTGCATGTTTCTCCCTGTGTCTGGGTGGGTTTCCTCGAGGCTTCCCCCATTAACCCAAAACATGCCTGATAGGTAAAATCCTCTTGCTAAGGTAGTCCTGACCAAGACTGGAACAAATTCACAGAGATGGGTCCCCAGATGTGGAACCGCTATCCTCACTGCCCCTCAGGAGATGCCCCAGCGGCACTGAAGGATCAGTCAAATGCAGAGGACACATTTCTCTACAACAATTAAAGTGTGCCTTTACCTCAATCTTAATTTTTTCCTGTCAAGACTTGTTTTGAATTGTCAAGACTGTCCTAATTTGTCTTAAATCTGAACCTCATAGATTGGAGAAAATAACTAAACTATTTATAAGTATTTCAGTCTCAAGTGTGCTCAGTCCATTGATTCTCAGTGAGGTGGAGTTTAAATGGAGACAAAAGCACAAACAGCACTGAGCTTAAACTGCTCTCCCTGTGCTCCTGAGGCAGTATGTGTAACGCGCTGGGCTGTCAGACTGTCACAAGCCTAGAGCTCATGTGTTTTCTATGGATGTTGTTGCATCATCAAGTATATCGAAGAAGCTCTTACCATTGTGCTGCAACTACCAGTCCTGCATTAGCACTAACCAGAGCATGGTAGGTGTCAAATTCTTTTATTTATATTTGTGTGCCCAGAGCAGAGTAAACATGTTGAGAGGTCATTAAAGGCTGCTTTACAGTAACACACCACTAGAAACATTTTCTTGTCAGTTAATCTTGCCTTAACCTGTAGAAAGAGGACATATTCTCAGTATATGGACAGATGGCGTTAAGGTAGTGAAGATTCAGGTCAGAGAGAGTCATTTTAGGTTTAAACCAACTGGATTTCAGCATTGAAACTGGCAACCCAAACGTGAGACTCATTCTTCTTTCTGATTGGATAACCGTCTTGAAAACTAAAACACAAAATTATAACGTAAACAACTTGGCCATCATGTCCAATTATTACAATTGTTAAAAGCTGTATTTGAAGATGTTTACCTCATATCTGGGGACACAGTTAGGTCATCTTTATGCAATTTAAAGTAAAAATCTTACATACAGTTCCATTTAATTTTGGTTATGTTTCTAAGGTTAGTGTGTGTCGCTTATGAAGTGTCATAAAAAAAATTACCTAATTTAGATCTTTATCCAGATTAGGGCAGTGCAACTGATCAAATTTTAATCAAATCAAGATCCAGATATTTCAACTTGTTAATGATTATTTTAAATGAGAGACAGTCAATCCGGACAGTTAAAGTAAATGATTTGGAGTAGAGTTCAGACTTGGGAGGAAAAGAGTTGAGTATTTTATGTGTTTATGGCAATAATTACATGTCTGTCTCTGTGAAATTAAAAGACGATTGAAAGCTATGTTTATCAGCAAATTTATCAGCTTTTGATTAAAAATTAAATTTAATTTGAAATTGTGATCAATCAAAGTGAAGTTTGACATTAAAGGTCCTGTACCTGATTTCTTCACATCTTGAGGTCAAAATATGTTTGCAGCATGCTGTCTGAGTCTAATTAGAAAGCATTTTATTGTCAGATAATCAGGAATTGTTCGTTAGCATGATAGTTGTTGTTAGCTTTATCATCATAGCAAAACTCTGCATTTGTCTCTTTTGAAAACAGCTTATAACTTCATTCCAGTGAATAATTAGGATGGTCAGAATGCATAAGGTAAGTGAGGAATAACTTTGGACCACTGCAAACTGTTTAAAGTGAACTAGTTCAGTTTTTTCACATTGTTAGGATGCTTAAATCGCTTTAGAGGGGAAAAGTGCTGTTGTTGGTCTAACCTCAAAAGTCAGAGCAGTGAAGCCACATGTTAGCCTGACCTCCATGTTGTCTGATTAGCATAAGTGTGTGATTATCATAAAAGAGCATAAATCTAATGCTCACCCTTTGAAAGTCGCACTGCGGGTTTGGACACACTGTGCTTGTACAGAGCACTACGTCGCCATGGCACTGGCACTCCACACACGGCTCCGCTCGCCATGAAGAGTTACTCTGAAAACACATGGAAAAAATATAAGAGATGTTTCATTAATTTATTTAAACCAGTGTACAAAACACAAACACTATGGCCAACTAGGGATAAGAAATCCATCACATATAAACATGCAACATGTAAGGAGACACGCATAAAGGGCAGTAGTATTAAAGTAAAGTATTAAACATGGTCTAAATCAGGTTAAACTCCTGCTGAACAAGGACTAAAACAGAACTAAACTAGGACCGCAACAAAACTAACCGGAACAAAGTCAAGACATCATGACAAAAACCTGAAAGACTTAGGTTGCACTCAGACCTGTTGTTATTATTTGGTTTTAAATGTAGTCCTGGCGTGGATTTGGCTTGATCCTGTTCTAGTTCCTGTTTAGTCCTGGTCTAGCTCAGGTTTAGGTTCGAATTTAGTGCTAGTTTAGTCCTAATTTTGATGTGGTGAAAGTTCAAGTATAAAACAAGTCCAAAAAAACAGTGCTGAACTAGGAACAAACAAGGCAAATTCAAACTCATTTTCAAGAATGAACCAAGGACTGAACTGAGACTAAAGCAGAACATGCGAGAGGTACACTGAACCAGTACCAGGACTCAGCAAAGACAAACCGAGAACAAACCTAGGCTAAACCATGACCTAACTAATTCTAACCCAACACCTACCCATGACAAATCCAGAACTATCCAACCAGTAAAGATTTAGACCTGTATTAGAAGCAGACATGGTGCGTCTCGTTCTCCATCAATACTAATGATAGGTTTGGATGACAGTGTTTTATGATTGGCTCAGAGCGAGAGCCAAATCGATACCCAGTGCATATTCTGCCCCATCCATCACACAAGTCTGCATAAATCTGAGCAGCAGGATGCAGAGAGGCAGAGCCGGTAGGGGGCCGGGGAAGAGAAGGGTGCATGGAAAGAGGGAAATGGGGCTTGTAATTAATCATCATCATTATGAATTTATAGATTGTATTTAAATGGTTTGAAATGGTATTTATTCACTTGCAGGATCATGACTCGACAAAACCTTGTGCTTTTTGTTTTTTGTGCATCTTGATTGATAATAAAATATCTATTTATTATTCATTCTACATCAGTGGTAAGTCACTGATGTAGCCACAGCTGCCCTGGGGTGCACAGATGGAAAGCAGCCTGTCTTCCATCAGTGCTAATCTATGCCATCGGCCCCTCTGATCATACCCAATCACTCACACATATATCGCAGACAAATACAAAGTGGGTGAAGTGTCTTGCCCAAAGACACCACAACAGAATGCATTGGTCATATGGAACAGCTGACCTTCAGGTTAGTAAGCAATTGCTGTAACTGCCAAAAGGTAAAAGATAAGTAGTTTGTGATGGATTGCTTTGCTCCCTGAAAGTTGTGAAAAAATGCTTAGAAATCCATCTCTGTGAAGATATTGGATATTATAAAGGTGAGAAATGAGTTTGAGCTAACAGTTTAAACTGAACTTGGTTTGAAAATGGTAACTAAAAATCAGTAACAGGATTTATGGGCTTAGAGCTGAATGTCATTCTCCACAGTGACAGAATGAGCTGCTCCTGACAGCTGTGTGCATGACAGGGGAGACAGGCAAAAATCTGTTTACCCCATACTAGGAGGAAAAAGTGTGGATTTCTTTTTATTTTATTTTATTTTTATTTTTTTTGGCAAATGTTGTCTGTCATTTATTTTCCCATGCATTTTCAGTAGAGTTAATCACTTTTTTTTTTTTTTTTTGTCATATCGACCAATTATAATTTTTGATACAATTTTATTTTTACTTTTTTAAATACATACAAATGCCAAAAAAAATAATTTCCAGACTTTTAAGCATTGCTATTTAAAACAAAATGATAAAAAGCCTAATTACTCAACTTAATCTGAACTCTTCTCTGCTTTTACTGACAGGACTGGCTGTAGACTCCATTCAAAAGCAGATGATTGACGATTACAAATGATCGAATCTTTGTATCCTGGTGAAAGCCCAGGCTTACAAAGGCTAAAGCAATTTTGAACATTTTCTAAATCCCATGAGTCCCTCTGTTCTGCTTTAAATGACTGAATCTTGATCTTGATTAAAATCCGATTAATTGCACAACACCACTTTTCAGCACATTTTAAACTTTTCCAAAAGTAGTAATAACTGAGGGAAATCCAATTTATAGCGATATGCTAAATGAATACAACAATTAAATGCATTTCAGAACATCACAAAGGGTCAAAACTAAAGAGTTAGTAGGTTTTATACAAAATAAGACAGAGGGCTGCACAATTTTGGAAGAAAGTCTCTTTTTTTTTTTTAACTTCGGCTTTAAGTTTAAAAAGTAAGATTCTGTTCAGAGTGCACATTGTAAACAGCTCCAGAAGCGCTGTACCTGTCTCAAAAATGTGAAAAACAGAACTAGTTCATTTTAAATGGATTGCAGTGGTCCAAAGTTATTCCTCACTTTCCTTATGCATTCTGGGCATCCTAATTTATCACCACAATAAGTTATAATCGCTTTTCAGAGTTGAGTTCTGCCATCACAATAAAGTTAACAACAACTAGCATATTAACAGTACACTTCCTGATTATCTGTTAATAAACCGCTTTATGATTGGATGCAAATGGCACACTGCGTGCTTACATTGACCCATAAATTGTATATATAAATGGATATAGCTATCCTGCTATTGACTCCAAATCACTTTACATTAGAAAACTGTTGCCCATCACCTCGTAAAACGCTATTCTATAGGTGACCTCACACTTCTTTAGTCCACTTCTTTATACAGTCTATGCTTTAACCTCAAGAGCTGCTTATTTAATATATTTGTACAGGACTAGTCAAATTTTGCTCAAAAAAAAGGGAAAAATCTTGTACAGGCCCTATTCGAGAGAAGAGTGAAATATAAAATGATAAACTTATTCAAGAAACCCATGCATTTTAGTACTACAGCAAGAGTATTTAATCTAAATCATTGCAACCATTGCGATTTGATAACTGTGCCAACCCAAATTTCATTTTTGATCTATTACCTGTATATTTGCAGCATTTACATGTGCGCTTTGCTAATTGCGAGCATGTTGTGATTACACCTGGAGCCCCAGTGCGATCCACATGTATGTGCATCTGTCTCGCATCCCTCCCTCTCCTTGTTAGCCTCCCTCTGTCGGGGTCAGAGGTCGTCGGTGCCCCTGTGGAGTTTGGGTGCAGAGGTTTGGGATTGGGCTCCTCCTGAGAGACACACGCCTAAATGGACTGACCCCTGGAGGTCAACTTCCACCGCTGCGCTCCCAACCCATTACTTTCCACTGTGGACTGCGTACGTGACGGGCAGTTAAAACAGGCGCGAACCAAACCTGGTTTTTAAAAGGATAATTATAGTAAGGTGAAGCATATATTTAACCAACCCCCAAGGGTTACTATATACGCCCATCAAGACCGTACTTCCTTGTTCCTGCCTCTAGTTTATTGCCAATCAGAGTCTATCATTGTCTCTCAACCAAACCCCAATCGAGCTATTCATATTTATTTATTCTGGATTCACAAAAAAAAAGACTAAATAAGGATAAAACCAGATCTAAACGAGAACTAAATAAAATCTGGATTAATTCAGGACTGAACCAGGACACAAAAGAAAATAAACCAAGATTAAACCAGGGCTCAACCAATGACAAAATTTTGCAAGACTTAATTAACCAGGACTAAAACAAGTCAACCATGCTGAACAAAACCAGTGTTGAACCAGGAACAAACTAGGGCAAACTAGCTAAAGCAAAGCTAACATGCTAGAGCTAGATTAAACCAGAAATAAGATTTAGCAATGACTAATGACTAACCAGTTCAAACCTAAACCAAGACTTAACTCAAGGCTTCACTTCTAACTAACTCAAAATTTAGCCAGGATTACCAAGATTTATCCAACCAGTTTGATTAAGACCAGGGATGCCCAAGGTTTCATCTCTCGGAGGGCCAAAATGAATATGCAGTAGCGAGTGGAGGACCAAGCCAAATGGCAGTTAAAAATGTTCTTCAGCACAGAAAAGTATGACTATATTCACTTAAAATACTAGAAAAACACGACTGGCCTCTTTCCCATCTCCTGACAGTCTTTTCAATACAAAACTGAATCAAAATAATTTATTCTTAAAATCTCAGAGTTCCCTGGCAGACACATTTAGACTATACCAAGTCTTAACCAGCCTATAACCAGAGGTAACTTATGACTAAGGACCAAAGCAGAACTAAACATACTAATAACCGGTAACAGTATTTAAATATGAGCATTTCTATCAATGGGTGCACTTGTAGAGGTTAACAGCTGCGCCCCTGAATATTCTGCTGAATGAATGAACTTTAACTTAAATGGATTCTAATGTATGCAGGGCGGCCATCTTTAATTGTGTGGCTTTAATGCAGCTGTACGGAGCTGCAGCGATTATATGCAAATGAGCCATCTACTCTGAAGGACACTGTCAGCAACTCAAAACACCGGTGTATTTAAAACAAGGACGCGGGGCAGATGGTGAGAATGGGGAATGAGAAGGGGAAACTGACAATGTTTTGCATATGCTTATCCAGAGCAACGAGGTTCTGGGTTTGAGTCCCAGATTAAATATGGCCAAAGAGTTGACAGGTTCTTCCTACATCCATTGGTTTTTGCTGGATGCTCCAATTTCTTCAAGAGTTTAAAACATGAACAATGGGCAAAACTCCACCTAGATACTAAGGCTGCAAGATTATTCATAATTGAATCAAAATCACAATTTGAATTAGACGCATTTAGCGAATCATGAAGGCTGAAATTTTTTAAGTACCATAATTGCTTCCAAAAAACAAAAAAATATCCTGATTTATTCTGCATAAAAGAATAAATCGCATTGTGGTTTGTGAACTCACAAACCACAATGCGAATCGCAATTAGATTCGTTTTCCCAAATGGTTCAGCCCTACTAGATTACTAGATGCTCCTGACCATAAATCTATAACTCAAGGTCTGGAGATGGGTCCCCTGGCACTACACTGCAGTCGCGCATTGCTCCTGACAGGTTTAACCTAAGCCGCAAAAAGCAAATTGTTATTTTTTTTCAAATGAGTCATAATTATATTGTCTTTAGTAACCCTTGCTTTCCCACACATTTTTAAAGAACACAATAATATGCAAAATTGACTTTTAAGAGCTTTCCCATCATAAGCTTGCACTCAATAGTTTTATTGTGAGTGATTCATGCAAGTGAGTAATGCCACATTGTTCTCTTTTTTATGCTTGAATGCTGAGGAAATCGGTTTGTTCCTATCACCTATCACTGCTCATGGATCTGTACTTACTTTGGCAAAAAAGGTTATACAGAACATGTAGGCTCCAACAATGTTCTAAACAACAAAATCCACATGTTCTATGGGAGCTAGGTCCAGCAGCGTGGTCCGGCATTCTGACGACATTGTGTGCCTTTTTGGTATGTCAGATCAAAAGCTCTGCTAATAAAAGTGACCTTGTCAAAAAGAAATACCATATTTACACACTTAACTCCTTAACACTGTTCCTAACATTAACCAAACCCACACTTAACCATTTCTTAATTCTAACCATAACCTTATACAACCCTGTTTTTATTTGAGGTTTGAGGAAGGCAAGGAAGTGGATTTGTATCAGCTAGCTTGTGCATACTGCTAACACTTGCATTGTTGTCTCAAGATCCTAACTTTCACAGCTTTGTTTTTATTAATTAGCTGTATAATCAAACTGAAAACAGCCCTTGGCACGAGTTGCGTAAAGAATTACGCTAAAGTTGGTTAATGTTGCTTGCTATTGCCTCTGTTAACTGCCTCATTTCTAGGAAGACAGCGGATACCGGTTGTCTTTAGCATAGTTTGAGCAAGTTTTTGTGATTTTAGACAGTTTTCCGGGGCGATTATTGGATTCTACAACCATCTGTGATTTCGCTTTCCTGAGTTGATCAAGTCCTGAAAGGACACCAGCACAGGGTTGCCAGGTCTGCTATTTTCTGTGGATTTTTTTAAGAGGTCCAGTGGATGAAGAATATTGTCTGTGGGTTTGGCCAGAGCTATTTTCCATATAAAATGTATTGATTTTAGAATAATACTATTGAAAGTGCTGAATTTCAGTGACAAATCTTCATATTCAAAGCCATCCATGCCCTATAGAGCTTCTATCTGTGCGTGCAGGGGAGGGGGCAGGTCTGTGTTACCAGATGGGATCTACTTTCAAAAATACAGAGAAAAAAAATCCAGCCACAATGTACAGATACTCTTGAGCGGGTTGGGTTGCTGAAATCTGGCAACCCTGCACCAGTACGATGATCTGGCAACATGGCGATTTGTTTAGATGACTTTCAGAGTTGTATAGCATAAAGGGGCAAGCGGGAATCAGTTCCACAGTTTTGAACAGGAGGTAATTGAATCCATTTCTCTTATTAAGTTGTTTTAAATCAATATTGCAGTTCACAAGGAATACAATGTAAAATAATGCATCAAAACCCATATCCTTCTCACTCCTACTATGTATGCTATATTCTCTCAAAATCACCCTCTAAATTCCCAAAGGTAAAATATAACAATAATTTCATGTATTACACGGGCGCAGCTACAAATCATCCCCGAATGAAACAAAAGCCTGTACAAACTTTCTATTTGGAGCTGCAACAAAACTGAACAAGTGGGTGAATAATGGACTTAGCTAAAGACCGCGGGGATTTCCTGTAAAAACGTTAAAACGTGCCTTCTGCTGCTCGTTTGTCCCCAAAAGTGTTGTAAAGCTGGTCTTTTTCATCAGCGCGCAGACAGCGAACAGACACCATGAGTTATTGAGAGATAGAGGAGAGTTTTGTGCCTCTAAATCAGCTCTCTCCTGTGTCTGCGGCCTTACAATGATTTACAATGGGTTTAGCCTTCAGGGGCATTTAGCCAGCGAAGTGAACTTTTTAGATTCATGCTAAAAGTCCCCTCTGCATCCTCCGATATCACGCCAGCTAACTTCATAACATCCATAAATCTTCTGTTAGGTATGCCCATTCTTTACTCGTCCTTATTGAGAGAAGGAGACAGGCTAACCACTCTGCCACCATACCAAATGCCACTCAGAGAGATCAGTGGTCTGATCTACTACAACCTACTACTTACTAAAAGGTTGGCATTTGTATGTAACAGTTAGGACGTTGTGTTTTTACTTGTTTTACATATTCATAACGTTTCCATTTTGAGCACTTTACATTCGAAACATTTATTTATTCATAATATTTAGTTAATTGCCATGGCAACGGTCCCAATTGGTTTGTCATTCTGAAAAATAGACATATAGTTATATACATGAAAGACCAAGGAGAAGTTATTTATTGTTTAAAACTCTGTCTTGTCTCCGGGAATGTGTCACCACTCCATATCTTGGGTTAGTTAATCTGAAACCTGGCTTCCTGTGCCCTTTGACCTTTGCGTCTGCTGCGTCTATGGTGACAGTGACGCCATTTTGGAGAAACATTATCCGTCTGCTGTTTAAATTAAACCAGGAAGCTCCTCCCACACAGCAAGCACTGACAAACTAACCACTGAAATGGGTCATTCACGTAAGAGTTCTGTGGTTTTACAATGGGAATGTTAATATGATAGATAATGCCATACCGGGGGACATTCCAGGCAAAGCAATAACATCTACATGGTGATCAGCAGGTTATACTTTGCACCTTTGCTTGTCTTTTTTTCTTTGCATTGTTTGACCTCTCAGAGTAAGAATGCATGTTTGTCAAGGTAAAAGCACATGTAATGGAAGAAATGTTTGGAAATTAAATTAGTTATAGATAGTTATACTTAATTGTAATTCCCTACCGTGGCACATTCCAGGGAAGCAAAAATAACACATGGTGATACGGTTCAAATTAATGACAGAGCCGCTTTGAGGTTTGTGTGGAAGCCAAAGTGAAGCACCCAAGCAAACCAAAACAAGCACGACAACGCCAATTTTGTTTGTACAAAATGTGCAGAAAGTAAGTGCTTTGTGCATTTGTGGACAGAGAAAATGTTTCTCTCAACTGTATGTAAAACAATTTAGAGTTTTCGACATCTTGGCTTGATGTGACTGATCTGATCTTACACAAACTTTTACAGCCAATCCCAATATAACTGCCTTCCCTACTGACTTTCATTCAATCTGTCAACAGCACATCTAAATAAGCTCGCTATGTATCCTGGAATGAGCTAAACCGTAGGTGCTTTCCTTTTACCAGCAGATTTCACACATTCTGGCATGCACCTTGGCTGAGGCGGCTATGCTTAATTTTTCATCTGTTGCTGGGCTTGAATACTAACACTCCCCGCTCAGAGGATAGTACAGTGCAGAGTGAGAAAGTTTGACCTGAGAGCGTGTCCTTCTCAAACCCAAAGTTATGGATTTTTTAAAGCCGAAATACAAGAATAGAGTAGAAGTCATTCCAATATCATAATTTTAACAAAGATATGTACTAAACCAAGAAACTTTTCACATTTTTAGTTTGGGGGTTTAGAATGTCTTATCAACACTCATGAATTTGTTCAACAACAACGGTTAACGTGGCTAATAATGTACTGAAACTCGATACTCATTTGAAAAAAGACCTTTCCAGAGTAGCTTTAGAATGGCGTTGAGCTATATCCAAACAACTATGAGAGCACATATAAATATTAAAGAAAGTATAATTTTTTTTTTTTTGAAAATGACTCTATTGTCCAACAAACTCTTTTTTTTATCATTGTGGTATTGAAATCAGTATCAAGCCTTTTCCTAACTATAAACATTAAGTTTGAAATGTTTTGTATTGTGGCAACGCAAAATCAGTTTACATTCTCCAAATGCCACAAAATGCCAAAGTTCAACTACAAATTATACAAAAACAATATTTATAATAACATTTACACCAATATAATTGAGTTTGCGTTTCTCATTATTGGTACAGTATGGCCAAATATAGCACCAATAAGTATTTCGTACTAGGGCTGTTCAATTATTCACATTTTAATGGAAATCGAGATTCAGTCATTTCTGGAGGCCAGTGATCAGCTATGGTATTTTTAATGGAGAGGCCCACAGCCAATTCTCTGTCAGTTCAGACTTTAAATGAACTATTTTTTCTTTATTAAATGGCAATTCTGTTTTACATAACAAAGATCTTACTACTTCTTACTATCTTACTATCGTTCTTACAGTTACCACGGCAACAACTAATGTCTACAAAAAGACTATTTTTGACGGACACATTTTCTAAAGATTGGCTGTTCGCCCAGTATTCTGCCAAAGATGTTTGTTTCAGTTTTCATTCAGTCATTAGTAACTCAAACCTTAAGAGCCATGTACAAAACAGTGTTGGTGAAAAGGGTGATTTTTTTCTTTTATTAAACTGCGTCAATTCTTACTACGATTTCTGTAAATGCTAAAATTAATTAAAAATAGTTCCATACATTTATAGTAAACCATTTCTTGCCAGTAATTTAATTTATTAATGCTAGTTTTGATTTGTAGCTTGTCATTTGTGGTGTGCAGTGATGTATTGACAGGAATATTAGCATTTGTCCACATAAAAGTTAGCATGTGCTCATTTCACACTGCCTGAAGGCTCAGAGGAAACCACTACTGTTTCGAAAATGTGCCAAACCTCCTCCTCTCCATCCAAATGTCTTTGTACATACAGCCAACAGTGCATGAAAGAGGCTCCTCTAAGATTAAAGTGCTGATTTGAAGATTCGCAATTTTGGAATATCAAGTCACTCGTTTGAGAGGCAAATTAAAAAGCTGTAAAAAGATCTGATGAAAAATACTGTAATTAAATTCTGTGATTACTATATCAAGGATGATATTCATTTCTTGAACATTGGTTGATGAACATTCTACAGACGGAATGTGCCAATTTCCCTCTCTCGCATGATCTATCTTGATTTTCAGTTTGTATGTTTTTTTGGGGTTGTTTTTTTTTAAAGCACATCAATTTGACTTAATCTGTGCCATTTAATCTTCTCCAAACCACAGGGTTTTACTAATAGATGATTGGCTGTAGATCCGAGCCCCTATGCACATCATTGACAAATTGAAACAATTGGATCTCAATTCAATTTGAAGTATTTGCAGTCTGTTGTCCTTGCAGGCTAGCTTGGGAGAAGAGCACCACTATTGTGCTTTGTAGGAGGACTGCAAAGCCACTGTATGTACCTAGCTGCCAAAGGCTAAACTAGGGACACGCGCCGCTGACCCATTCACTTAAAATGGTGGCCATTTCCAAGCCCCCGGGCTTCGGCTGTGCCCAATCTTTTCATGTAATAGAGTCAAATCTGTTTTGCCTCAGTACACATATACTGTAAAAGCATTCCTTAGGGTGAAAATGAGATCACTGTATACTGTCTCAATGTAATTATAAAGCACATTAAAGTGCACTGTTAGCAAGCTAATTGTTGTTAGCATTACTGTGATTGCAAAACCCTGGTCTGGCCTCTGAAATGTGTAAAACACACTTATAAACTCATGTGTTATAGCAAAGTAAGGAATAACTTGGAATAGTTTAAACTAAACTAGTTCTGTTTATTCACATTTTAAGACTGCTTGTACAGCACCTTTAAACACTACAGGAAGATTGTGATGTCATCTGAAACCCTGCCGTGAAACCCGATCCAAAATGGCCGCCACTGTAGTAATATTGCAGGTCCCATTGAGATCTCTCCACAGTGGTGATTATTGGAGAGAAGACAGGAGCGGAGCTGACAGCTGAGATTAGCCTGGATGTGAAGGAGCCTCTACGGAGCTGATAACAGACAGTGATGGGCCTCGTAGGATTTTACAATGGTGTGAGAAATCCAATCAAAGTCTGATTGACAGGCCCATGCTGTGGAATTCAAAGGCATTTTTAGCCAGATTTGTGTGTTATGGGTGGAGATGTCTTTCATTAGCATGCTAGTCCATCAGCCATGTGATCCATTTGTACACCGATCAAGCATAATAGTACAACCACCTGCCAAATGTACTGGCTTAGAAGTAAAACACTTTTAGATACTCACTGCAGGCCGGAAACTGCTCTAAAGGAAAAAAGCGAAACCAGACCTAAACCAGGTCTATACCAGTCCTAAACCAGGTCTAAAGCTAGATGATCACTGTCAGTATCCTACATGACCTTCACTAGACGAGTACTAAACCTGGACTAAGCCAGGACTAAACCAGGACTAAACCAGGACTAAACCTGGACTAAACCAGGTCGAAACTAGGACTAAACCAAGACAAAGGAATAAACCTAGGCCTAAAACAGGATTAAACCAGGCGTAAAGCTGGATGACCCCTACAGGGCATATTCCACAAGAACTGCATTAAACCAGGTCTAAACCAGGACTAAACCAAAACTAACCTTGGACTAAACTGGGACTAGACGAGGTCCAAGTGTCTCTGATAGATGCCTGACCACTACAGACTGAGAATACTCCAGAAGGGCTACAATAAAACAGGACTAACCAAGGACTAAGCCAGGACTAAACCAGGTCTAAACCACACCTAAAACAGGTCTAAAGTACCTCTGATAACTACGGACCATTGCTACACTAACCAAAGAAGATGCTCTGACCATGTCCTTAGTCCAAGCTGGGTGTTTTTCCTGATAAGCCTGCTGGTTTAATATGAAAATAAAGTCTCAACTAAGATTTCATGAGAACTAAACCATGTACAAACCAGGATTGATCTCAAGATGATGGATCTCACTGAGTATGTTCCAAAACTGTCAAACTTGTTCAAATCCTTTTACCAGAACACATCAACTTTGGGGATACAATGCTGACTTGCTGACAGTCTGCTGGTGTTGCCGATGACTGACAGCAGATTACTTGGAGGGAATTGTGGATCTATGGCTTCTTCCAATCAAATAGCTCCAAAGGTCAAATCTTTTCATCAATATCCTCCAGTGAAGTGCCTCCCGCTGGCTCTCCCTCACTGCACGCAGTAAGGATTAAAGGCAAAAACAACAGGATTCATCTGGAGACAAGTGCGGCTCAAAAAGACATTTCAGGACATGGGAAATTGTGGATTTTCTATTTGTATTTTTGGTCAGAACAACTTTGGACAATCTAGACTTGTATATGAATTCAAATAGTGTTGGCTAAATGTATGGAAAACAAATCTACTCAATGAGGAAAATGTCACTGTAGTCAGTAGTTGCACATACTGCAGTTAGAGAGAGTAGGATTGTAAATGCCCAGATAGTATACTACAACTAGTATATCAAAACGAGATACTCATTTGGACAAGAATTAGTCCTAAAAAAAAAAAAGTACAGTAAATAAACACATACACACATTATATGAGACATAAAGTAATGTTATTATTTTGTTTCTGAGATAACATTTCATTGACTAAAAATTTTTTTTTTATTTTATTTAGAACGAGCACGAGCACATAATTCCTGTGTTCAGGTCTCTGCACTGGCTCCTGTGGCTCAGAGAATAGACTTTAAAGCAGCTCTGCTTGTGTACAAGTCTCTCCATGGCCTAGCACTAAAGTACATCTCCGACATGTTGGTGCCATATGAATCATCTCACACTCTGAGGACTTCAGGGACCGGCCTCCTGCTGGTGCCCAGAGTCGGGACTAAACATGGGGAATCAACATTTCAGTTTTATGTAGCTAAAACTTGAAACAGTGTTCTTGTAGAGGCCTCGACTTTGACAATGTTTAAATCCAGGCTCCACGGTTATGTTTAGCTGTGCATAGGACTGAAAGGGTTTTATTCTGCACTCTTCTCTTTAAATGTTCAGTTTATAATGATTACTTGTGATTACTTATGTTTTGATTTGTTGTACTGTGATTTTAATGTCTTTCTTATTCTGTAAAGCACTTTGAATTACCTTGTGTATGAATTGTGCTATACAAATAAACTTGCCTTGATCATCATTGTGGTATCGACACAGTAGTCAAGTAGTATTCAATTCTGCTACTTAAGTAAAAGTACAGATATTGGAGCAAAAAACTACAAGTATCAAGTATCACATGAAGAAAATCTACCTAAGTGTAAGTATTTAAGTACCAGTTTAAAAATGTAGTTAAAGAGTAAAAAGTAAAAGTATTTTGTGCAGAGTTTGAGATCTAATAAAGCTTCAAATGTAATGATTTTGAAGATTTGTGCAGAATTTTGAACAGGAACAATTGAACTTTTTTCCTAGCAGCAGATTGTATTTATATATTTTTGTTTGCTCAAACTATGACCTTGATCAAAATAAACCCCTCGGCCTTTTCAGCAGGTCTCAACAATAATTAAAAAAAAAATGTTTTAGTTTTCAATCCAGTTCAAAAATATAAATACCTTCTCTCAAATGTAGTGAAGTAAAAGTAAAAAGTATCCATGTTAAAATTGACTTAAGTAAAATAATAGCAATAATATTTAATACAGATTGGGCCAGTTAAAATGCATTTTTCCTTGTAATATATAAGGTTGATTCCAATCACTAATAAATAAATAAAAATGATCTGGTTCAACATTTGTGCATTTACCTTTTTGATATTTCTTATGAGAATACCCTATAGGGGAAAGTGACTCTTGACCCCATTTGAGTATGACATCATCACATTCTACAATCTGAAAACCAGAAAAAATGTTGATGTCCTGAAATATCCTGAAAATGTCCTGAAAATGTTACTGAGTTGAGCTTTAAAGCCATTTTCATTATTTCCCCCTGAACAGACTGGGCTAGAGTGGACAGAAGGTATGAATCTAAAGAGGGCTGAAGCTCCAGGAATAGTAAAGTAACAGTAAATATAGGCCAGTCCACGATCACATGAGAAGGACCAGGTTAATGTTAGCTACAGTTCTCACAGGGCAAAACAATACAGAGGATATAATAAGGACACATACACGATGGCATCTGCTGATGTGACGTTTAACATGATAATAATTCACAACTATGCTATTTTTACCTCTATGTATAGAGGTGGGAGATATATTAAATAAAGTATAGTATCACAATTGTTTTGTGGAGATAAGCAAAATTACAATATTGAGTATGTTGTCTTAATTGAAACTATTACTTGCTGCAAATATGTAAAAAAAAAAACAAAAACAAAAAAAAAAACAAAGTTGCTGTAATAATAATTCACAAAGGGCATAGATTGTTGTGTTTTTTCTGCCTTGGTTTTACAGTCCAATCTAATTTGTGAGATACTTTTACAGGTGAATATAAAGATTTCTTTTCAGATTTTTGTCAACATCACACAACCTTACTTGTGTGCTTTTGGTTGAGTAGACTATGGTGTCAAAATTGGTGAAATTCAGATTATAGACCAGACATGGGCAAACTATGGCCCAAGGGCCACACACAGCCCTTTGGCTTTATTAATCCGCCCCGCTGAACGTGACCAAATTATATTAAAACAGGTAAGGGTAAAGTTTCTGTTAAAAGTTTTTCTGCTGTGTTTATTTAACTGAAATTTAATAAATTAAATATTACTTGATTAATGCAATTGGAAAACAATTTGTACAATGATCCTTGCATATTCATATGCATATATATATATATATATATATATATATATATATATATATATATATATATATATATATATATATATATATATATATATATATATATATATATATATATATATATATATATATATATATATATATATATATATATATATATATATATATATATATATATATATATATATCCTGACCCAGGCCCTCTATCAAATTTTAGACCCCATTGTTGCCCGTGTGTCAAAAAGTTTGCCCACTGCTGTTCTAGACAATGATGTGGGAAGAATTTTTAGGTATCTGTACTTTACTTAAATCAGTTTTAAAGTGGATACTTTTTTACTTTTAATTCACTACATTTGAGAGCAGATATCTGTACTTTCTACTCCACTAAATTTTATCAACCTCATAATTTGAGCAAACAAACCAGCTACAAAAAAAACAATCGATTCAATTTTTTCGGGTAAAATTCAGTACAAATCTTTATCAAAATCACCACATTTGAAACTTTATTATAGATCTCAAAATCAGCGTGAAATACTTTTACTTTTTAAGTACATTTTTAAATGGGTACTTTAATACTTTTACGTTAGTAGATTTTTCATGTGATACTTCTACTTGAGAATTTTTTGGCTCCCATATCTGTACTTTCCCTTAAGTAACAAAATCCAGTACTTCATCCACCACTGGTGACTAGACACTAGTCACTCTATTACAACAGAAATCTGCATTTTAACATTAATTGTATCTGCCTTGCATTTGTTTTAAATATTATTGGCCTATAGCATGTTGTGATAGCTGAAACCCATCACTACCACAACTTCTAAACTGATAATTTTTGCTAGAAGTCTTTTTCATTTCTGTGAAGTTGAAGGCCTCCACTATCTCCCTGTCCTCACCTACAGCCCATAGTAGTAAGTTCATAGTAAACGCTGTGATCTGTCATGTCAGTTCAGATTCTGTTACGTGCCTCAGTTAAAATAGAGTTGGAGTGCTCAGAGTGGCGCCGCTGCAGCTGTTTCCATTGCACTCAAATAATCCACTAAATATGGATTCAACACTTTAGCTCATATAGCCTACAACAGACTGGCCAGGAACAAGGACAGGTCACACTGAAGTACTACAAAATAAATAATGTGCACTGTGTAATTTATCTGGTGCTTGTTTTCAAGGCGGTGTTATTTTTGCTTATAATGCAATACGCTTCTCTATCTTGCATCTATTAAATTACAAGTATTTTAAGGCATTCTTCTTATTGTAAGCAGGCATGCCTCTCCAGAGATCTGACCTGTAACTTGGTCTGATGGCTCCTGCTTGTCTATCATACTCCCAGATGGGGGCAAGAGCCAGATCTTCCTATTGATTACTTTGCCATGAAATATCCAAAAGGTAAATTCACAAATGTTGAACCTGGTCATTTATATTAGTAACTAAACACAAGAACCTATTGTATTGCAACAAAAAAAACCTTCATTTTCACAATATTCATTTTAGCTGCCTGTTACAGGTGAGATATGTGGAGAGGTGTGCCGCTCACAGTGAGAATGCATGTTTTTCAAGATATTTCTGAGCAGTAAAACACCTGCAATGAAATAAAGGCTATACATGCATTTAATGCCATACTGTAGAACATCCCAGGTATACTAGCGAAAATAAGCATTGATATTGCTAATTGTGATACACATTTTTTTATAATCATGATAATCACCAACAAAGGTTAGAATTTACAATAGTTGTTTATAATACTTGTTTAAACACAGAATTTTTGGTTATAATAACAAATTATAAATGTGTCTGTATAGTCAGAATAGTATATTTTTAACAATTTTAACCCATCAGCAATTTTAATAACTGTTGTGATGTTATTGTTAATAGTGATGATAATGGATTTACATAGCGCCTTTCAAGACACCCAAAGTGCTTTACAGAGCATTATTCATTCACTCCGCACTGGTGGTGGTAAGATACTATTTTACCCGCAGCTGTCCTGTGGTAGACTGAAGAAAGCGAGGTTGTCAATGGGAAACCAATGGCCCCTCCAACCACCAATCACTCACACACCACAGTCATACTAGCCAATACGGGTGAAGTGTCTTGCCTAAGGACACAATGACAATAGAGCCTCTGCTGCCCCACTGTGGCACCCAGTTTTCCCAGCAGTCTCTCATCCAATTACTAACCAGGCTCAGCTCTGCTGATCTGATTGTACCATCCCTACCAGTGACGTCTCCATGGAGACAGCAGATGTCAAACCCCCCCACCTGAAATGTTACATGTTACTTGCTGCACTGCTGATTTATTTTGGCTGGTTTCAAGACATACAAAGATTTAACAAGGCCCGCTATGCTAATGCTGCTGATTTATGGTGGTAAATTAGTGTTCATGCAAAAAGCCTCTGGGTATTAACCTACATAAACAACAGTGCATTATAGCAATTAAATCAAGATTTACACAAAAGCACACAGCTGCAGTCTTTTAACAGACGACAATCACGCTGCGCTGAAAATAATATGTGAATGCCATACTGGGTTTAAACAAAGTAAAGTTTTATTGTGTTCCAAAGTGAAAGTGCTGCCTCATCTCAGGTGTAACCCAGATCTGTGAAAAACTCCTGTCCAGAGTCAGCACAAAGCACGACGCCATTTGGAAAAAGATTTATTTTAAAGAAGAGTTTTTAAATGTCGGGAGATGATAGAACAATCTGTGTTGAAAACATCCAGAAATGCTAACCAGGCTGAACCCAGATGAAACTGAACTAAACTCAATCAGAACTAGCACAAGACTCTAGCCAAATTAAACCGGGATCAATAAACTAAATAAACTAAACTAGGTCAGACAAAAGACCTAACCAGAACCAAAACAGAATTTATCTGGGACCAAACCAGGACTCATATAATCCACAAAGCTCATATAATCCATAGTCCAAGACAAGACTAAACCAGGACCAAACACTCCATTATAATACAGCTGATTTTTCTGTGTCAGCATTTTATTGCCAAGGACTCAGCCAAGGTCTACAAGCAGGACTAAACCAGCACTAAGTGAGTACTATACTGGGTCTAAACTGTTTGTGATAACAGACCTAAATAGGACTAATCCAGTATCTACATCAGGACCAGAAATCATGCCCTTCTCTGTTCTTACTGATTTCTCAGAGTCAGATTTAGTTTTTCTGTGGTTAAGGAATAAACCAAGACTAAACCAGGACTAAACTAAGAATAAAGCAAGACTAAAGTAAGAATAAAGCAAGACTAAACCAAGACTAAACCAAGAATAAACCAAGATTAACCCAAGACTAAACCAAAACTAAACCAAGAATAAACCAAGACTAACCCAAGACTCAACCAAGACTAAACCAAGAATAAACCAAGACTAAACCAGGACCAAACTAAGACTAAACCAGGACTGAACCAAGACTAAACAAGGACTAAACCAAGATTAAACTAAGACTGAACCAAGACTAAACTAAGACTGAACTAAAACTGAACCGAGACTAAACCAAGACTAAACCAGAATTAAAGCAAGAAAAAAACAGGACTAACCAGGACTAAAATCAAGACTAAACCAAGACTAAACTAGGACTAAACTAAGACTAAACCAAGACTAAACTAAGAATAAACCAAGACAAAACCAGGATAAAACTAAGACTAAACCAAGACTTAACAAGGACTAAACCATGATTAAACTAAGACTGAACCAGGAATAAACCAAGACAAAACCAGGACTAAACGAGGACTAAACCAAAACTAAATCAGGATTAAACCAGGACTAAACCAAGACTAAACCAAGATTAAACCAGGACTAAACCAAGACTAAACCAAGACTAAATTAGGACTAAATAAGAACTAAATCAAGTACAAAGCAGGTGAAAATAAGACTAGGACTAAGCCAGACCTAAACCTGCAACTGGACTTGGTTCAAGTTCATGTGTCAGCACAGCCCCTGTGTACTGTCTCTAGTTTCTGCTGCTGTTATCGATCTGCACAAATGTACAGGAAGTGTCTCTGCAGTGCTCCATTCCACTGGGACTTACGGTAACGCGGCGGTCGCATTGATTTCATGTCTGGAATATTTGTATTGGACAAAAATTCAGTTTGTTTTAACTAAGACCAGCCACAAGAGGTCAACAAGGCAGTGTAGCTAATGTTTGTGCCAGTCCCAAACATGGATAAATGTATTAATTGTTATCAGAAACTACAATAGGGCTGAACAATTTGGGAAAAAAACATCTAATTCCAATTTATGACAAGAACTTGATTATATTTGTTTTAATAAATGAATAAAATAAATTCACATTTTCAGAAGAATTGACATAAAGGCCACAATATGAACCAACAAACTAATACAAGAATTACTTTTCAGGACACGTTTGTACAGACAACTACAGAGTTAGCAGTTTTTATGCAGAATAAGACTTTTTGTTTTCACTAGACCCTTTCAAATTTGCTAACTGTGTCCACTAAATTTGTGATTTGAATTTGATTGTGATTTATCTGGTCTGTTCACTTCAGCAACTGATGTAGTTACTACTAAAACATCTACCTCTATATTCTAGATATAGATTTAGATAATCCTTTATTGTCCCCAAGGGGAAATTCTTTTTCACAGATACTGCCAAAAGATACCACATAGATACAAACAATACAGGACAACTGACAAATTGACTATTGTGATGTTTAAGCCATGTTATAATGTTGTTACCGCATCAAAAACATAACTGGAGTTGTGTTTTGTTTCATTCACACATTTTTGAGTTACCCTTTATTATTAGTCTGTCTACATCTCCAAAGCTCAAAATGCTCTGTCTGTCCCTCCTTCTGATGTCACCTTTTGTTCAGTAAATACTAGCAATTACTGGGCTGAAATTATCCAAATGATTCTAGTGAAGGTGTAGGAAGTTTAAAAACACAGTGGAGCACTTCCTGTCTTGCAACATGACAGCACAAAGTGGAAGAGAGTGTGTTCTGTTTGAGAGAATAACTCAGCTTTCAGAAAATATTGTCCACAACCCTGACAATATCTGTTCTGGAGGCTATTTCAAAACATTTTGACATACACATAGTATAACTTGATTGCTTTCAAAAGCCAGAATGACTTAAAGTAAAATGGAAAAGATTTGAAAATGACATGTAAGTAGAAATTGCCTTTGAAGAATTCTGCCTCTGGGATGACTGTTGAGCGATTGCCATGTTCATAAAGTGAGGAGTGTTTTTCATCTTTCATGTGTCAAACCCTCCGCTAATGAGACGTTTGGCAAAGACACAAAACACAATCCAGTTCAATGAGGAGCGCTTTAAAAAGCAACATAAAGAAAAAGAGCTAGGCTAAACCAGCGCTATGTCAGGATTAAATGAGGGCTGATCCAGGACTGAATCATGACTCAACTAAGGGTGAATTCACTAGCACAATCACCACAGCAACTGACTAGGACTGAAGCAGGATTAGAACAGGACCAAACCAACTCTACATTTGAACAAATATGAACCTTAAGGATAAACCAGAAATGAAGAAAGACAAAAGAAGAATGACTTAACTAGATAAGATTATATCAAGACAGATCTAGGAGTCTAAATTCAGACTAAATAATGATTAAATCAGGATTTTATGCTTATGCACTGACATTTTGAATCCTTGCTGCTAATTTTTGTGATTTATAGTGTTAGCTTATTTTTTTATGCTTTAGTTATCTGATTAACTGTTAATATCTTACATTAACATACCAGACATATATTCAGTTCACTGTCTATGCTTCATGTAGCTGCAGAAATGTGTTATATAACGGCTGATTACACATGTTACAGTTCACATGTTTGATCAATAGATGGCAATAGATGGAAAAGTACTTCCTGTTTTCCGGTTCAGCCTTTTACACTAATGTGAAGTCTTACCCTACAGAGCACTATTTAAGAAACAATTTAAAAGTAAAATATAAAGTTTTTGCTTCATCAGTTTGTTTAGTGGCAGGCCAAAGTGGCATGTGTATTTTTCCATGGGTTCATATGCAGTTTTGTGTGCATACGTAATACGAGCCAGAGCTTATGTTATATTTTATGTGTTTGCTAGTTCTACAGTGAACTGTGATGAAGTAGGACCACAATAACCATCAGTGGACAAGCCGGCATATGTTACATTAGCGTAGCGTATCTGATTAACTGTTAATATCTTACATTAACATACCAGACATGTATTCAGTTCATTGTCTATGCTTCATGTAGCTGAATAGCGTGCTGTACTGCTATTCAGCCTGTTGTTGTCTATTTTACTGTCATTATTATTACTTGCCTTTAAAGATAAAATGTCTGTTCTTGGTCTCGGATTTTGTAAAATAAATTTACCCAGAAAATGCGACTTATAGTCCAGTGCAACTAATATGTTTTTTTCTTCATTATTATGCATTTTTTCCGCTGGATTTACACTCCGGGGCGATGTACAGTCCAGAAAATACAGTGAATAGTAATAGGTAAGTTAAATCACTTTAATTACTGTTATATTTTAGATTCAAAGTAGCCATCCTTTGCTTTGTTGACAGTGCTGCTTGTCCTTCTTTCACTGAGCTTCATGATGACGTCTCCAGAAATGGTTTTCACTTCACTCCTGTGCCTGATCAGGGTTCATTAGTGGAATGCCAAGAGAGCTCAAAGCAGTGATCTTAAATGTTTTTGTTATTTCATACTTTTATGATACTTTTATAAAAAGAAAAAAAAAGTATGCCCAAACTTTTGACCGGCATATACTCAAGCGAGTATACAGGTCTACACCATGTCTGAACCAGGTCTCATCCATGGCAAAACCAAGAATAAACCAGGGCTAAAAAGTGAACCTTCTCATCATTTGTTATAAATTGAAATGGAGGGATGTAATTTGCCAGATATTTGCAGTATGCGACGTTTGTACATGGCATTTCTGACGAGAGTAGTAGAAAAGCATTTGAATCAGTGTCAAACATGTCTTGAAGCGGCTGTGCACGTCTGTGGAACCCAGGCTACGTCAAAGCAGCTCATGTTTAATACAAGAAACACACTGTGGATTTCAGAGAGACGAGGAAGCACTGAGCAAGTTTGATTTTTATTCAGAATATTTTAACTTCTAAGTTCTGATGGATAGGGTTGATGAACAGTAGTAGAAAGATGGAATTAAGAATTAAGTGAATTATGCAAAGCTGACTTGGCTTAGGCAAAGTTGCTTTTCAATTAGTTTTGTCATGATACTAAAATTACAAACTTAATTTTGATACTGAGGAGTTGATACTCAATATCATACTGCGTTGATAATAAAGAAACATTTAGAAAAATTTTAATTGTAGTACTTTATCTTTTTAGTACTATGTGGCTGTGTATTTTTATTTATTTATTTGACAGGGACAGTGTACATTAATGAACATTTCTGTAAATGTACCAGATATAGCCACAAGGCTAATTTTCATCCGCAGTCCCTGGACAGATGTTATGGTGTCACCCTAAAAAAGGAGGTTAAAAACAAAATATTTACATTACTATTTACAACATTAATCACTCACATCCTTGCCCACAAGTTCAATATTTACATGCACATTCATTCATACAAGACGAGACAACAAACGTTTAGACATGATTAAAGACAGACATGAAGCACACAGATAAAATCAATGTGAACAAATTTGATTGTTAAGAAGCCACTTTTTTAAATGAGTTTTAAAATTATCATAAGTTGTGACTTCTCTTATTGTGATGGGTATGGAGTTCCACTGATGTGCTGCTGTGACTGAGAAAGATGACTGTCCAAAAGAGCTTTTCCGGAATGGGATTATGCAGTCCCCTCTAACTGCCCCCCGAGTAACCCGGTTTGTGGATGTTCTTACTGAAACAAACTGAGACAGTGGAGGTGACGACAGACCATTAATAATTTTAAACAGGAGACACAGATTTGTATATTTGAGCATGTTGTCCCAGTTCAAAAGATTAAGTTTCTTTAGTATTGCACAGTGATGATATTGGATTGGTTTCTTGTCCAGTGTTTTTATGGTTCTTTTGTATAGAGATTCAAGCGGTTTGAGGGTAGTGCTGTTTGTTTGTGACCAGGTAGTTAAACAGTATTTAATATGGGAGAGGATCATGGCGTGCATGTAAACTGTGGCTGCAAATCCAGGCTCAAAACGGTTCTGTTTAGCTATGCACATGACGGAAAGGTTTTTATTCTGCACGTTTCTGTTTTAATGGTAATTTTATGATGATTATTTGTTATTATTGGATTTTAATGTTTTTCTTATTCTGTAAAGCAATTTGAATTACTTTGTGTACGAAGTGCACTATACAAATAAACTTACCTTGCCTTGCCATAGTGGTCCATGGGCATATACTAGTTTATGTGTCTTATACTTGTTCTAATACAGCTCAAGATCATTCTAAAGCTATTCAGGAAAAGTTCATTTCTGTCTCTGCTCAAATGAGCATTCAGTTTTAGTATTGATTAGTATCTGATTTTGGTATCTCTTAACAACCCTAATTTCAATAGATTCTTGAATGCTGGAGTAATACTCCAGGCTTGAATGTTCATAAAAGCTTTGTTTTCACTCACGGGGTGAAAGTTCTAATGATATCAATGTCTTTTTTTTTCTAACCTGACCTGAAAAATAATGTGTCTGGCCCTTATAAAGCATTTTTCATTCTGCTCTTGTGGAAAATTTTGACAGTGTTAATAATAAAGCTACAAGGAGGGAATGGAGGTATAAAGGCTATTCATTATCATAATAAATGAAGTTGAATTTTATAGCATACGGGGTATGTGTAAATTTAGGCACTGTTGACATTACAATTAACATTCATGAATATGTAATGATTTTTTTTTTTTTTTTTGCTTCTATGGAGTATTAACCGCTAACACATAACATTTAAATCACCATGTTACCCTTTACTGTTTTGAAAATACTATATTCGCAATGTATGTAACAATGTATTAACATGTTTTACTCTCCACGCTTCCCCTGTCACTTCCCCTGCAGAGCACTATCACAACACAATCAGTGCGCGTTCCACTAATGAAACAACTGCACAGCACATCAGGTTTGTCAAGTTGTTGTGGACAGTTTTGTATCATGCTTTTGTATATTTTTGGAGAATTGTCAGGTGAGGGCATGGGTGGGCAGAGCACAAGCTAATCTTAAAGAGGGTTTGAAAAGAGGCCCAGAGAGATTGCTAAAACACTTAAATGAGATTGAATTGCATATATGTTTTAAATAAATAGCTTGCATAGTAACATCTTTAATGAACTAAATAAAAATAAACCAGGGCAAAACCAAATCTAAACCATGTCTAATGCAGGATCAAATCAGGACTAAACCGCGGCTGAACCAGGACCAAACCAGGAATTTTTAAAATCCCATTCTTATTGACAGACAGGTCCTTTGTTGCAGGTTTAAACCCTCCTTCTCTCATCAAGTCGGGTTCTGTTCACTTCTGTCCTGCTCTGGTATTTGGTGAATTCAGTCACATGACCTGGACAGACCAATCAGAGGGCAGGGCCTCAGCTGTCTGTCTGCGGCCCAGTCTCCACACAGCACCAGTGCATGTTTCAGATTCAGGTTACACTGCACACCTAACATGAGCAGTTGATTTACAGTGAGATGAGAGGACATTTTACAACAATTTGACTTTACTCATGGGGTGAGCTATATACCATTCATTTAATATCTCAATGGCCAGTATATACAGCGCAACACGTGATTTGGTTTCTACTATGATTCTTGTACATATAACTTTATACTCATTATATCCTCCAGCATTGTTCTTCACACTTTACTGTGATTGGTTAAATCCACCCGTCACTCACTAAGAGCATGACATAGACTATAAATTTAAAGGCGTACTATGTAACTGTACCCAGTAACTTGGAGTGGTGGTGTCACTTGCTTGTCTACACAGAAACAGATGTTTAATGCCATACTGTGGAAAATTCCAGGCAAAGCAATAACATCTCCAAGGAGACAAGCAGGTGATAGACCCTCCATCACAAATGTTATGTATGTTATGTATGCACCTTTGAAGATTATTATAGTTCTACTGCTTGACATCATTAGGTGGTAATCCAGGAAGTACTCTTACCCCAGGCTCAGACTGCACACAGTGTAGCTTTGGTCCGATGGCCGCAAGTATTCTATATAATTAAAAGTAGCACAGGGGCCCAGACTGCACACCATGATGTCCAGTGGTGCCGGCGGGCATGTTATGGCACTCTGGAATAATTCTGTTGGGAGTCTGCTGCACAAAACTTGCCTTCAGTTAACCAACTTTAAGATAGCAGCAACACTTTTAGCCTTACTTACAATACTTGTCACATCTAACAGCTTTAAAAATACATGTATTTTGAATTCCACTGTACTAACCTCTTATCCCCTCATACTCTCTGGTCTTCTCTCTAAAACTCTGCATAAGGGTTTAAACTACGAATCAAAAGGAGCAAGACTTTTTACAAGATTAAAAAAAAAAAGGAAAATCTAAGGCGGATGTTGTGATGTGGAGAATTTGCTACAGACCAAGAGGGATGGGACGGAAACAAGCAGCCCTCCTCTAGGCCAAATAAGAATCAGGTTTGCAGAGATTATTTTATTGTATTTATTTATTAAAGGATATACCAACCAAACCAAAATAAAAGACCATGCTTTTATTAGTATATTTTTGGCTCAAAAGTTAAACACTTACATTATATACATTTGCTTTAAACAAGAGAGGAAGTTGAGCACGCTGTGGGAAAGTTGAAAGCAGGAAAAGCTGCAGGTGTGGATGGGTGTACTGTGGAATGTTTGAAGTGTGGTGGAGCGAGTGTGACTGAGTGGTGTGTGAGATTGTTGAATGTATGTTTTGTAAGTGGGCAGGTGCCGCTTGATTGGACGAGTGCGTGTGTGGTTCCACTGTACAAGGGTAAGGGTGATAAGTATGAATGTAGTTATAGGGGTATTAGTCTGTTGAGTGTTGTAGGCAAGGTGTATGGGAGAGTGTTGATTAATAGGGTAGTAGAGGGGACTGAGTGTATGATTGGTGAAGAGCAGTGTGGTTTCAGGAGAGGTAGAGGATGTGTGGACCAGGTGTTTGCTGTGAGACAGGTGTGTGAAAAGTATTTGGCTAAGGAGAGGGAGGTGTTTTGGGCGTTTGTGGATTTAGAGAAGGCATATGATAGGATTGATAGAAAGGCGCTGTGGGTTGTGTTGAGTTTGTATTGTATCGATGGTAGATTGTTGGAAGGTGTGAAGAGTTTTTATAGAAACAGTAGAGCGTGTGTGAGAGTGGGAAATAGCATGAGTGAGTGGTTTCCTGTGAGGGTTGGTTTGCATCAGGGATGTGTGATGTCTCCGTGGTTGTTTAATGTGTATATGGATGGTGTGGTAAAAGAGGTGAATGCAAGAGTGTCAGGTAAGGGTGTGCGTATGGTGAATGTTGATGGCAGCGAATGGAGTATGAATCAGTTGTTGTTTGCAGATGATACTACTAGTGGCTGATTCAGAGGAGAGCTTGGCACGTTTCGTTGAAGAGTTTGGAAGGGTGTGTGACAGAAGGAAGTTGAGAGTGAATGTGAATAAGAGTACGGTGATGACGTGCACGAGGTCAAAGGATGAACGTAGGTTGAATGTGGCATTAAATGGGGAGTTGTTGGAAGAGGTAGAGTGTTTTCAGTATTTGGGGTCGCATGTTGGTGTGGATGGTGGAATAGGGGGTGAGGTAGAGTTTAGAATGAATGAAGTACGAAAGATATGGGAGGGAATGAAGAGAGTGTTTGAATGTAGGTCACTGGGAATGGATGCGAAAAGGAGATTGTATGAGGGTGTGGTGGTGCCTGCTGCGTTGTATGGGGCTGAAACATGGAGTTTGAAAGTTGCGGAGAAGCTGAAGCTGAATGTAGTTGAGATGAGATGTCTGAGGAGTATGTGTGGTGTGACGCGCATGGATCGTGTGAAAAATGAAGAAATCCGAGAGAGAACTGATGTGTTGCAAGAGTTGGCTGATAGAGCAGAGCAAAAGGCATTGGGATGCTTTGGACATGTTGAGAGAATGGAAAGGGAGCGGTTGGTGAAAAAGGTGTATGAATCTGATGTGAGTGGAGTGAGAATGAGAGGAAGACCGCGAATGGGATGGACAGAGGGTGTAAGAAGAGCGTTGAATGCAAGAGGGATGACTGTGGTGCAAGGGAGAGAGGCTGCTCAGGACAGGGATGAATGGAGAGAGTTTGTGTATGAATGAATGGATGGGTGTGGTAGAGGACTGGTCTTGGTATGAAGCGGCAGGGGAAACCAGCTTTGGCTGAGGCCCTGCTGTGGAAGTGCCCACGCTGGGCTGTGCAGCTGGCCCTGGTGCAGTGTGATGTGGTTTAGATCAGTCCTTAAACCTTAAACCAAGGTGTCGTTTCCCCAACATCATCACAGTGAGAGTGGTGATGCTGGTGGGGAGGGGACGCTGGTGCAGATGGGGGAGATGGAGAGTTGCGAGGAAGGAGGGTTTGGGGAGGGGAAGGAGGGAGGGAGGGGAACGGGAGTGTGTGCCCTGTCTAGGCACACACTGGGACACAGCCTTGATATATAGATAGATAGCTTTAAACAAGTATTCAAAAGGTAAAAATCTGTCCTACTTGCATTCAGTATCGATACTTCAAATGAGTATCTAGTTTTGATACCAGTTTTAGTATCTGGAAATATATATTTGACAAGTCTAGTTCATATAAAGCTTACATCAAACTGAAACCTTGGATGATAATGATAATGGATAGAGATGTATAAAAATCTCTACACTCTCATATTCCCTTCTCAAGTAGTGTGTTCCTTACGGCAGTTAGCTAACGAGGGATAGCTTGTGATCGTGTAGCTTCATTTGTCTCCATAAATCTTTCATTCTGCTCCTATACATTTATAATAGATATGTTCACACTAACAGCACAGGGATTACTCTTTCAGCATGGGTCTAAAAAGTCAAATTTTCAGACCATGTTCAACAGATACTGGGATGGAGTTAGTGCACACTGAATTATTACTTGTTTTGCGTTTTTACTTCACTTTACCGTTTACATACAAATTTCCTACTGGGGTCCAGATTTTTTTTCATGAACCTCTGCTGTCCAGTGGGGTTGTCAAAAGTATGAAAAATCTGATACTAATCGATACTGAAAATAGTACTGATACTGGATACTCACTTGAGAAGTCACATTCACAGCACAGAAATTAAGCTTTCCTGAATAGATTTACAATGCTCTTGAGCTGTATCAGAACAAGGGTAAAACCACATAGAGCGGTGTACACCCATGGACCACTATGGAACCTACCTGGATGACTGAGGGATTACACAGATATAAGGTCACATGGTGATATAAAAGAAAGAAGATTAGTGGAGCAGAATTGTTTTTACTTTTTTAATTAACTTTACTGCTTATATACAAATTTCCTATTGAAATTCAGTTTTTTTTGCAGGATTAAAATTTTCATGACCCTCGAGACAGGTGATATACCTCTTCAAATCAAATACTCACTGATAAGAAATGTAATGCTGATGTATTCTTAATTATAAAAACATCGGACATGGTGGCCAAGTTATTTATGTCATAATTTAGTGTTTTGGTTCTCAAGATGACTATCCAATCAAAAAGCAGAATGAGACTCACACGAGTCTCTCATCTGGGTTACCAGTTTCAATGCTGAAATCCTGTTGGTTTAAACCAAAAAGGACTCACTCTGATCTGAATGGTTACTACCTAACCCCCAGTACCAGCAGCCAATCATTAATCTGTGCCTCTGCTGCTCCAGTATATGATGTTTTGTCTATATGCAGGTTAAGGCACTGGCAGGTGAAGTACCACATAAAATGTCTTTTAATATTCTGTATAAAAACCCTGTTAACCCTGTAGTTTACATTTGTACAAACATGTTCTGAAATGTGATTCTTGTATTAGTTTATCATTTCATATTTCGGTCCTTTTGTAAATCTTTCTGGACGCGTTACATGAACTTATTAATCCTATTATTAAAACATAAATAGCAAATCTCACGGCAAAGCAATGGATACTTTCCCCAAATTGTTCAGCCCTAGCTCCTACTAGTTTAAAGCTTCTTACTATATCACCTAAGATCTCAAAATGTAAAACTTTTGAAGACTAAAAGAAAACTTTAAATTGGGTCTTCTAGTGTTGGCATTCAGTATTCAGTGTAAAATGGGTGTACTTTTGAAGGACCTGTTCCGCAGAGCTTTCTCCATCAGTGCACATCAGACTATGGTCCAGAGGAGATGGGCCCGGAGGAGGTTGCATTATTCAGGTTCCTCGCAGACCTGAGATGTGTTCACGGTTTGATTAAAACTCTTTTGATTTTAACAGTGCAGCGCCTCATGGCCATCGCTCACTCATTGTCTCCTCTTTGTTCATCTCAGTCAAAGAGAATTGGTAATCTATGCACAATGATCTGTGCACAGTGCTCAGGAATATACAGACACAAAAGATGGCAGGTCACTGGAATCACAGTTGAACTTAAAATACAGTACTAGTAGTAGCAGTAGTAGTACCTCTGCTCCTGCAACTGCTATTACTACTACTACTACTACTACTACTACTACTACTACTGCTACTACTGCTACTACTGCTGCTGCTCCAGCTATAACTGCAGGTCTACTACAACTGCTGCTATTACTACTACTACAACTGTTGATCCTAGTACTACTACTGCTGCAATTGTTACTACTACTCCTACTACTAATATTACTATTACTGCTGCTACAACTGCTACTTCTACTAGAACTGCTGCTACAAATACTTCTACTGCTGCAACTGCTACTACTACTACTACTACTACTACTACTGCACTAATGGTACTAGTATTACTACTACTGCTGCTACTAGTGCTACAACTGCTAGTGCTATTACAACTGCTCCTCCTACTATTACTGCTGCAACTGCTACTACAACTACTACTAGTACTACTACTTCCACTACTATACTATACTGTTGCTATTACTACTACTGCTGCTACTAGTACTACTACTACTACTACTACTACTACTACTATTACTTTTGTTTTATCAGTTAATAGGCCACCAAACATCAAAAGTGTGGCCTCAGCTATAATAAAAATGTAAAGCTGCTAGCCGAAGTTGCTGTGTTGCTGTGAAAGTAAAAGCACTGGATAAAATGATTGAATTTTAAAAACACAGAGAAGCACCTTGGAGTGTTTTAATAACATGGTTAAAACTTGTGGGTTAGCATAATACAGGAAAACCATTTCCATTCAGTCGTAAAGTGAACAAGACAAGACTTCGGAAAGTTCAGAAAGAGTCTAAACTTGCAATTAGGTTTCCCACAGACACACCTGGAGAGCACTATGGTTTCAGAAACAGATGTGGAAATAAAAGAGCGCAATCGCACGTCTAACTCTGTCATTAGCTTTCTGTTCAGGTCAAAGCTAGGCATCATGGGAAAAAGGAAGGAGAGGATGAAGATGAAGTGGACATTCCCATGGACCTCTACTGTACAGTGGGGTTGTCAAAAGTAAAAAATCAGATACTAATTGATATTGTAACTAGTATCGAAATTATATACTAATTTGAGCAGGTATCGATACTAAAAAGTCACATTCCTAGGAGAGTAATGAACCTTTCATGAATAGCTTTAGAATGATCTTGCGCTGTATAAGAACAAGTACACGACCACATAGACTAATGTATGTATATACGCCCATGGACCACTATGGAACCTACCCGGATGACTGAGGGATTGCATAGTATTATAAAAGAAAGTGCTATTATTTACTGTTGAAAATCACATTCTATTGCACAACTGAGTATATGGGTCACATAAAAAAATGTATTATGCGGGTGCCAGGGGAATAAAGTATTCAGTTTTAGTATTGACATTACAATCTTTAGATTTTAAAGCTGTCTACCTGGACAACATCTTGGTACCTGGAGATTCCTTTGCGTCTGCATTGTGCTCCCTCAGAAGGGTCCTGGAGCGAACTAGGGCAGCTGGACTCAAAATGCACCCTCAGAAATGCTGTTTCATGAGGCGTGAGGTCTCTTTCCTGGGCCACAAGGTAGGGGAGGGCAGAGTAAGCATCATGGACGATAAAATGCAAACAGACTGGCTCCCACTTATGTCTCAGATCTCCTGAGTCTGGACTCATATTATTGTAGATTTGTAAGGGCTTCTACGCTGCAGCACCCCTTTTCCACCTTCTAAAAAAGGGGGAGTTTTTTGTGTGATCTGAGTAGTGACATGCTGCATTTGAGACGTTGCAGAACGCCCTTGTACCCTCACCTCCAGATCCAAACCCCCCCTTCATCCTCGGCACTGATGCCAGCTGTGTCGACACTGTTGAAAGCTTCAACTGCACCCTGGCCCAACAGCCTGCTATTGTCACAGCCAAGCACCAGCGAGAATGGAACACACGTCTGCCATTTGTCCTCATGGCTTACAGATCTGCTGCCCAGGACTCTACCACCTGCTCCCCTGCTCTCCTCATGCTTGGGAGGGAGATCTCCAGCTGAGATGATGATGGGGGATGACAGTAGCCAAGTTGGTAGAGCATTTCTCAACTGCTACGAAGGTTGGCGGTTCGAATCCTGCCCTCGAAATAAACGTCATTGATGGAGCAGTCACATCCAATGACCCACAGGTTGGTGGTATGATTTCAGCTCCTGTTGTTGTGTCCTTGGGCAAGACACGCCCTCAGTGTCTGCGCACACTGTGTATGTGAATGGTTCCTTGATGTAAAGCACTTTGAGTGCCGTGAAGGTGAGAAATCGCTTCATAACAATGTAACCATTTCCCATGGGCAAGCCACCAGATACTGCAGCTGCCCCTCCAGGACTAGAGTATGCCCGGAAGCTTCAGGACCGACTGGAATCTGCTCATGAGTTTGCGAGGGGCAAGCTTGTATGTGCAGGAACTAGGCAGAAGAGGAACTATGACATGCACCCCAAGGACACCCTTTTACAGTTGGGGATGTCCCAAACTGGACAGTGACTGGGTTGGACCTTGCATAATCTTGGAGAGACTGGTAGAGGTTGTGTACAGGGTACAGTTGTCACCTAGAGGACGCCCATTGTCTTTGACCCCACTCCACCGAAAGATGTAAAGACCTGTAGTTCCCGCAGTTAGACTGTTGACCCCCTTCTGACGCTGCATGTTCCCCTGCTCAGGCCCCTTCTCCCTCATGTGAGAGGCAGTGGTCAAGGAGGGTTCACAGACCCCGCAGTTTTCTGAGAATGTGACTTTTGCATGCCCCTCATGGGAGAGGGACTTTGATAAGGCCGGGATTGTGAGATACTTTGTGTTTAGCTCAGGGTTGCCATCTTTTGTTGTTTTTGTTAATGTGTTGTTAGTGTAACTGCTTTTGTATGTGACACTTGATTGCTAGGCCAAGAAGTCGATGTGAAGGTTCTATTGTCAGTTGCTGGTCAGTTTTGAGACTGGCTCTGCTGAATTGATACAGCTGTTGTTTTGTGCTTGTTTTGCTGTGGGTTACAACCTACAGTAGCCCTTGTGTTGAGAAAATAAATAACAAGAATAACTTTTGCCGTGTTTCCTCGCCAGAACTCAATATATATGTACTTGTGCAAGACTTTGTTCAAATACATAGAAAAAAGGTAACTTGTCATTATAATGAGTCCTAGGCTGCAGTAGCAATGTTCAGTCTAGAGGTCTAATCTGACTGTGGTTCAAGGTTGCGTTTGTATTGACTGGAGCAGAGTAGTTTGATCGATTGGCTGGGTATTGATCAGGAGCAGAGGCAGGTGCAGGTGCTGAGCAGGGAAGAGAAGGGGATGATCCAGAAATCTATTTTAAATGAGTGGGCTTGAGAGTGGAGTGGACAGTGTCGATCGGGGAAATCATAAGGCAGTGCATCTTGGGCTGGGGTATGGATCCTGATTTTAAAAAATATACAGACAGGTTCAATGGTAAATACTGATTTTAAATGAGGGGTTTAGTCTGGTTTACTTCTGATTAAGACTAGAATGATTAAACTGTGGTTTAGTTTGGACCTCATCTACCCAAGTCCAGGTTTAATCAACTAATCAGTCAGTGATGTCTCAGTGCACCAACATTTTCATTAGTTTGTAAAGGATTTATATAGGCAATAAAAATGGAAGAGGACATGGAGTGAGTTTGGAGTTTGGGCAGTGAATTGTGACTATAACCTCGCTTTTTAAATAAGACGACACTTTTTATTAACACTTCTCTCTATGCATAATTGTTATTGAGTCTTGTCAGTACAGACTGGATTAGATGTGTGTCAAAGAGATACTGAATAGTTTTGAGAGCTTGTAGTGTGCCCCCCTTTTTGTCAGCCAATCAATCCACATGAAAGGACTTTAATCGACCAGCAATTTCTATAGTTGGCAACACCCATACAATTTAGTTATGTCCAGTCCTTGGGCATATTTTGTATAAGCTTACTAAATCAATATCAGAATAAGCAAAATGTATTAAAGGGCCTGTAGTCGATTTTGAGCCACGGGTTCTGCCCACATAGTCCCTTCTCTCACTCTTAATCCATGTCAGAGTAAGAACTGTCTGGAATAACCATAGACAGTTGTTTCCACATGGTTCTCATTCAATGACATCTCTGATGTAGTTTTTGTTTCTGACAATTTCTTCCTTATGGTTATCACTTAAAAAGATGACTGTGTAGTCCCTCAGTCATCCAGGTATGATCTATAGCAAAAATACAATTCTGTCAACTGGACAAAAGTTTAAAAGTGAAGATATTTTGCTGCTGATCCTGTGCCTGAGTCATATTTTACATAATAATTCAGATCACCCATTAGAGGCTTGAATGATTATGCAAAATATGACTCAGTTAGAGCAGTTCAGTAGACCTAGCTAATAAACAGAAACTGTAAATAAATATGTGTGTTAGTTTCAGTGTAGTTAGCTCCTCCCTTCAGATAGATATAAGGCAGTGTAATCTGACCAGAACTGAAGAAGGTGGTTGGATGAGAGTCTTCACACTTTTGTCCAGTGACAGAATAAAATTTTCCTTTTACTATGGTTCTCACTTAACAAAATAGCTCTTAATATGTTTAAGCTATATCATTCAGTCAAATTTTTTCACAAATAGTTGCATTAACTCTATGAACTAAAATGCACTAACAAATAAAACCTAGTACACCCCTTAAGTATGTACTGAATTTCCAGTTTGGACCAAAGTTTCCTCAAAATATCTCTTTTTAATGCTGTTTTTGTTGTTAGCGCCTTAGCGTCGTGTATTATTCATCCATGGGACAATGGCTCTACACAGTTTCAGACTATAGCACCGAAGGGGGACTGGAGTCAGCAAAAGTCACCATGCAGGGCCTAAACAAAGACAGGAAAACCTCTGCTTCAAAGCTGGCTCTAGTCTGGTGCAGGATGAAGCTGGAGGAGAAAATGAGAGTCTACAAAGGCCAGTTTGAACTTGTTTCTTCACATACCGTATAACATAGAGCGACAGGGGAAAGCAAGTCAGGATAAAAAGGTTGCTATGGAAAAAATCTAAACAAATTGCTGTTTTGCCAATCTTTGGGGTTGGGTACCTTTATTTATTTATTTTTTCAGTACTAGTTTTTGACTTGTACCTGACCTGATTTTAGGTAACAGTATCTGAGCTATACTTTTCTAGTACCTAATCGCTGCATTTATTATTATATAGCATGACAAACCAAAACTACAATGTTCATCTGATTTTGTTTCTTTTAAGAAACATACTTTTTTATCATTTGTGATGGTGAAACTACATAACTTTCTTTAATGGTCTACCACCAAAAGTTGCTGAACTTTTTTTCTGTATTAGAAATACCTTCACTTTTTTTAGTAACTGGGATGTGGGCAGGTAAAATGCTCCTTGATATAGAATAAAATATAACAATATTCAGTGGAGAGAGAGAGAGAGAGATAGAGATATTACCTTACTATACTGTATATCAACATCACCTTGTATTTGACAAAGTCTGAAAATATACAGCATCATATTAAAAATTTCAAAATTAGAAAGCAGTTTTTCTCCTTTTGTTTCTATTTATTTATTGTACAACCAGATAAAAGTGTAGAGTGCAGAACATGTGACCAAACAAACTCGCCCCCATCCTGTCACTGAGGTGTCAACAGTAAACAACAATAAACCGTCACTCACTCTCATTGCAACAGCTGTTGGCAAAAAGTTACTACAGCTGCTACTACAACAAACCACAATTAAGAACATGACAAATAAAAGTGCTGAAATACTGCTACTATTACTACAAGATACTTCAATGCAGTTGTGTGTAGAAAAACTTAAGACCCATGAGCCATTCATGCATACTCTTTGTCTTCCACAAAAATTTTCACACCTTCCAGCTTGGTACTAACAAGATCCTGGCTCAGCTCTTGAGATGGGTCCTATGGGTGCTACACTGCAGTCACCCACTGCTGCTTCTGACAGCTTTGACCCCACTAGTGTATTGAAGGATGGGCCAAATGCAGAGGATAACTTTCTACCTTGATAGACAACCTTAAAACAAAAACCATTATTAGCCTGCAGTCCCATCATTATGACTGTTTTGAACAAGTTCAATATATGTAGCTGGGTTGTCCAAAACATTGACACCCATATATTACTAAAGGCAGTTCAGAGACTAGATAGGCCTACTCATTTGATGAGGTATTGACACTGAAAAGTGGACAAAGTTTGACCTTTCTTGTGTAGTTTAGAAAGGTTGGACCAGTTTATAAAAACAGCAACTATTTCTAGTTGAAATTTGTAGTTTGTTAGTTTTACTTTAAAATATTATGTAAATACAGTTTAAATCAAAGTAACAGAAAAAGTGACTGTTTCAAAACAAGAATGTTACCAAATCTGTATTATATTCTATTTTTTTTTTTTTTTATCATTGTGATATCAAATTTGCAATTGAATAATGAGCATATTTCTTTCTTTAAATTAAGTATCGTAACATAGTAAAAGTCGAAGTTAAATCTATCAACTGGACAAAAAAACGTTTCACTGCTCATCCCAGCGGCTTCTTCGGTTCTGGTCAGATTCCTGGTGGACACTACCTTATATCTATCTGAAGGTAAGTATCGTAACCACACTAACATCTAGAGCTCATCTATTTTTCCATGTCAAAATAAGTCTGCTGTGTAGAGTGTATCTAATTATAAAGTGTTTTATTGTCCGATAACAGACGTGCACCGTTAGCATGCTAGTTGTTGCTTTACTGTGCCGGCAAACTACGCTGAATAATACATAATTATAATGCTTGGAATGCATAAGGTAAGTGAGGAATAACTTTGGACCACAGCAAACTTTTAAAAATGAACAAGTTCTGTTTTTCACGTTTTTACGATCAGGTATAGTGCCTTTAAGGTCACTTCCTATTGCCGACAAACAACATTTACCCAAACGGCCATATCTTTGAATTAGGCCAATCCTACATTCAGACAGTGTATTTGACATTTCCACGGTAAAGAAAGCATTGCCCAGCTGTGAATTTAAAACTGCAGTTCTCCATTCTCCCTATTTAGGTCCCCTGCATGTGACAAATGGCCTTCACCACTAATCTAACAAAGTTTACAACACTTGGACAATGGGCCGACATAAAATCAATGTTTACAGTCTATTCAGGGAGACCACACCAGAGGTCAGCACACGCTTTAGGAGCAGACGAGAGCAGACATAGGTTTAAAATGGCTATAGAATGTATTGTTCAGGCAGCTTAAAGGTACGCTAAGTAACTTTTCTCAAGGAGGTCAGCCACCTGCTTGTCTCTGTGGAGATGGCCTTAAACATCTTTATATGGAGACAAGCAGGTGTCACCACAAGAACAAGTTGCAGGTCAGATCTCAGAGCTAAGTCACTCCCCATTCAGAGCGCTATCACAACACAGTCAGTGTGCATCTTGTTAATGAAACTGCTGCACATTGCATCAGGTTTGTGAAGTTGTAGTGTATTGTTTTATATCATGTATTTGTATGTTTATGGATTTGTTTTTGCAGGATCATGGGTGACATGTGGGCTGACCTTTGGATAGGATCATACTCTTAATTGTAACGGAGCCCGAGAGAGATCGCATGGATGAAATATAAAACCTCTTCAGGCAGGTTTTTGATGATATAACATGGTAGAAAGCTCCAAAAAGCCGAATTTGCATAATGCCCACTCTTTGATAAACTATTTGTTAATTATGAATTAAGTCTTTCATTCATGTTTTATGAACCTAATTAAAGTGTAGTTATTACAGTATTACCAGTATAAGTACTTGAAATGAGATTATCATAATGAGTCAAAGTGCATGGATGGAGGTTCAGTTTCGCAACATCTAAACACTTGTCCACTTGTCCATTGTCCCTGTTCTGGTCTGCTCCTCTGAACCTGCCTGGGAATCTGTGAAAGACACTTGTGGATCAAAGTGGATCATTAGTGGGAACATCTCCAGCTCTGATGATTATCTCCTGAAAACAAAAAGGTTTTAAAAGGGTGTCAGGTCTGAACAGGTTGAGGAAGTGCCTGTGTGTGGGTGGTCCGCTCTGTTGTCTATACCGTGAACCGAGTGACCCCCCAAGCAGAGCAAACAACAGCATTTGTCCAGGTCTATCAATTAGAGACGAGAGAGAGAAGAGAGAAGGAGAGGGAGAGAGGGAGGGAGAAAGAGAAAATGTGTGGGAGAGTTTAAATAGATTCAGATTAATGTTTGATCGTGAAAATTGTCCAAATATATGCACTAATGTAACTAAACAACTACTACAACTAATTTCAAATACTGAAATTAGGGCTGCCACATTTCTGGGTGAAAAAAAGGAATTGCGATTTGTTTTTGTGGGTTCTTTTGCAATGGATAGATGGATAGATAGATGTAATTATCCAGTCCCTCCAGGCTTTCACAATGTTGTGATCGTAACTAATAACTCTGTCAAATCATGCTCCTCTGCAACTTTGTCTAATCATCACAACTTTCTGCAACTAATCAACCCTATTGGCCGTTTCAGATCAGTTTTATCGCTGTATCGTCGGCACACAGACATGTTTAGAGTTATACGCAGCATTTTTAAATTTTTTTTTACAAACTGACGAGAGAGGTGAGCGTGTGGCAATTTGGACACACGGGAGGTGTCCTGGTTGGCCCGGGAGCCTACGTGGGCCGGTGCAGATGTTTCATCATGGGCCGTAAACTGCGTCAAGTCTTTTCTTTATTTACAAATAGCCAAAATCTCAGAAAAGTTGCTCCAGCGCATGATGCTGTCAAAGCATTGTCAACATCAGCTTAACACTTCCTGTGGCCCCTTGTTTAAATAAAGCCTTCTGCACTGAAGAGCTACTGAAATGGTTTTATTGTCAAAAGGTTTAAAAAAGAGAATTGCACAAACTCAAAACTTTCCTGTCCAGAGTTTGTCAAACATGCACGAATCAGTCAAAATCAAATCAAAACTATGAGTAAAGTAACGATGAGGGAAGCTATTACAACATATTTCAAAACTGATCTGAATCTGAATCTGTTTCCTTTAAATGATGCAGCGATCTACAAAATGTATCAATAAAACAGGAGCAGGCTGGAGCGGCGTACTTGACCGCATGCACTTACACTTCCATCATCAAAACACTACAAGCTTTCATTTACTTTAAGTGTACAAGAGAGAGGAGGAGGGAAGGAGGGAAGGAAATAGAGAAAGAGAGAGGCAATAGAAAGAAGGTTGAGCGAGGGTGAGGGAGAGAGGAGAGAGGGGGAAGAACGGAGAGAAACAGAGAGCGAGAGAGAGAATGGACAGAAGGGTGAGTGAGGGTGATGGAGAGAGGAGAAACAAAGGGGGAGGCAAGGAGGGAAGGAAACAGAGAGAGAGACGGTGGATAGAGGGATTAGCCGGGGTAAGGGAGAGAGGGGGGAACAGAGACAGGGAAAGAACGGATAGAGTGAGGGAGGGTGAGGGAGAGAGGGAGATGAAGGGAAACAGAGAGAACAGACAGAAGGGTGAGCGAGGGTGAGGGAGAGGAGAGAGGGGAGGACGGAAACAGAGAGAGAAAGAACAGATAGAAGGGTGAGGAACGGTGAGAGAGAGGAGAGACAATGGATAGAAGGATGAGCGACAGTGAGCGAGGGGAGGAGGGAAGGAGGAAGGGAAATAGAGAGAGAATGGAAAGAAGGGTGGGCGACAGTTAGGTATGGGTGCTTTTTTTAATAATCGCGATCATCGCACACAATTATAATCGCCTGTACGGCACTAGACTACCTCATGTTTCCGGTGTTTAGATGTTAGTTCTGGTGTTTTCCCACAAGGGGGCCCTCTATCATAGAAAGGAAACTTGTTAGTTCTGTGCCTATTTTGAACTGGGGACACAAGACCAACAAGGCGATGAGCCATCAACTGCAGAACCTGTGGAAAAAAGTTGAGGCTCCGAGGGCAAACATGAGCATCTTGCTTGCATATTTGTGAGACAACCTTCCTGGATTGTTTGACAAACTTGAGCAAGTAACACGCCATGTGAAATAAACTATTGAATATAGTTTGCGTTAGTTTGGATTTGTACGAATAATGGTACATGTTTGTGTCGACTCTGCTATCGCTACATTAGTATTAGTTGAATAGCATTTTGCACAGTTGATGGCTGCGATACCAGCATATCCTTTATCATAACCTTTTTCTGGGGGCTTTCTCAGGTTGGTTGTGTTTGTTTATAATCAAGTTATATAATTGACGCATTTATTATTTATTCATTGTTAATTTCATTTGCAGCATGTGATTGCTCAGACACCAGCAAATTCTTTGGTAATTGATGTTTTTAGTGATTTAAAAAAAAAAAAATTAAACCTTGGTTTAATAATTATCGTGATAATATCGTTAATTTGGTCAAAATAATCATGAATATCATCCCATCACTAGCGATGATGAAAGAGAAGGAGAGAGAAAGAAGGAGGGAAAGAGGAAAAAAAAGAGCGAGAATAGATAGAAGAGAGAGGAAGGGTAAGGGGGGGGGAAGAGTGAAAGAGAACAGATATAAGGGTGAGCTAGGGTGAGGGAGAGAGGGGGAGAGAAGGAGGGAAACACAGAGAGAGAGAGAGAGAGAGAGAGAGGACAGATAAAAGAGTGAGGGAGGGTGAAGGAGAGAGTGGGGAGAAGGGAGGGAAGCAGAGACAAAAAGAGAGAGAGCAAAGTGAGGGAGAGGAGGAGAGAAAGAAAGAAGAGAGACTGTGAAATCAAGAAACAAGAGAGGGAAAGGGGATTTATGGAGTGGAGAAATGAAGAGGAGAGAGAGAGAAAGGAGAGAGCAGAGTGAGAAAGACAAAGAGGAGACAGTGAAATGAAGAAAGGAGAGAGAGGATGATGAGGTGACTAAGAAGGGGAGAAGAGAGAGGGACTATGCTGGAGAGCAGGGAAGAAAGAAGAGGAAGAGAGGGATCAATGAAGAGAACTAGAGGAGAGATATAAGAGTGAGGGAGAGGAAGAAGAGAGGAAGAGGGAGTTACAAAAGTGGAGGACAGAGAGGAAAAGAGTACAGACAGAGAGGAAAGAGATGGTGAAGTGAGTAAAGGACGAGTAGTAGAGGAAGTAGTGGAGGATTAGGAGGAAAGATCGAGCAATAGAGTGGAAAGAGACTGTGAAAAGAAGAGAGGAAGAAGGACGGGGGGGCAAAGTAGATAAACTGAAAAGCGCAAGAGAGAGAGGGGGTAGAAAGAGAGATGAGAGACAGAGAAATGAAGAGAGAGTAGGAGAGTAGGATAGAGAGAGGAGAGACAAACGAGACAGTCAGAAGCGATAGAGAGAAGAGAGGAGAGGAGCAGCATGCTTCAAATAACCCTGACCCAGCAGATCTCATGTCCTGTCCTAATGGAGACTTTATGGGAAAGTGTAGTATACTGTTTAAAGCACACTGTAAAGGATGGCTGTCACTTTCATACAATTTCACTGTAATATGAACCGTATCATACTGTAAGTTACTTTTACAATATAGATTTCTGTAATTGGCAAATTCTTCTCTCTAATTAATTGGTAGAGTAAACTACTAATACTAATCTTACAACAAGGTATATAGTACTGTCAAAAAATACATTAAGGTAAGTAAGTATGCTACTGAAAATATTATAGTAACTCCATTGCAAATATTATAGTAAAGTTACTGTAAATATTAGATATTAGAGTAGAGAGCACTCACTTAGTCCACTTCTTTATACAGTCTATGGCTTAAATGTACAAATGACTTTCAAATATCTGTATTTGGACTCAATTACACAATGATTCTATTATTAGAAGAGAAGCAGTCATAATTACTATAATTATTTGCTTTAATTGATAATTAAAGCACATAAAATGAGAAAAGTATCAGACAGCTGTCAGCCTGTATTACAGTAGTGAGTTGGACAGTTTGGGGTGATGTAAAGAGGTTAAAACTTTCACTAATTGTAAATGAGAAAAGCTTCTATGAAAGTTCATAGTTTAGTCTCATTCAAGAGAACATGTGTACAGTGTAATGTGTAAATCACATTCAATGATTAAATCTATCTATCTATTTCTGAATCAGCCTGATTATATATATTTATGTACATATATATATATATATATATATATATATATATATATATATATATATATATATATATATATATATATATATATATATATATAAAAATATATAAATATACACATACACACATGTGTGTGTGTGTATATGTATATATATATATATATATATATATATATATATATATATATATATATATATATATATATACATAAAGAGAGAGAGAGAGAGAGAGAGATACATATATGCTACAAGTGTTTGGTAAAGTGTCATTGTATTTTGTAAAATACACTAACTATATGTACTATTTATGAGCTCACTTTCTCTTGGAGCCAATATACTGACAATTTATAAACCATCTATAAACCATCTCAGTAATCCTTTTATTCATAATGTAATGCTTGTACTGAGCAAGATTAAAGAGATCATGAACAGATCTGATGACCTACATTTTAAAGCAGATAATCTAAGTGTAATGTTCTGCCCTACTGCACAAGAGTTACACTAAAATCAATGTATATATTATGAATATGTTTGTATTATCTCTGGACCACATTTGAGCTACACAAGGGATTAACTGTATAGTATGAACTGTGTTAATCTCGTGTACTCAATAAAGTGAAGGGAAAAAAAACGTGACGATGTTCTGCTTTTTTAAGTACAATAAAAATAAATAAAATACAGCAAACTGTAAAATTAACAGTAATTTTACTGTAATTTGCATTACAGCACTATTGTAATATATTACGGTATAACTACTGTAATAATCACAACTAATAACTTACTGTAAGTTACTGCAATTATTACAGTAGTAGTATGTGTATACTGTAGGTTCAAAGGACAGTAGTACTGTAAAGTCCATTTACAGTATCACTATTGTATATTATATTGTAAATTGTGTAGACTACAGGAAGTTGCTGTACAAAAGGATGACAGTAGTGATATTGTATGTTCAATGTACAGTATCAAACAATGTACTGTAGACCCACTTTACAGTCATATATTACTTTAAAGTGGATCTAGAGTATCACTACAGTATCACTACAGTATCACTGCGCTACAGTAACTTACTGGCATCAGCTGCCACTAAGTTACTGTAATATTGACAGCAAACTTTTTACAGTGCAGGAAATGGAGGACGTGTATTTAAAAGTGTGGTTCTAGTTTCCTTCTGCTCTGACAGACAGAACGTACAGGCTAGAATCTATAAGGGGAGTCGGCCATGACAGCTGCCTAGCCATTATACAAGGTTTACTGTATCATCGGTGTACAGTATGGTTGAAGGAGCTGCATCTGAAAATGAATGAATATACACTACCTCACCGTCAAAGGTTTAGACACATATATTAATTTATGTGTATTCTTTTTTCATGATTATTTACATTGTAGATTCTTATAGGGCATCAAAACTATGAATAGACACACATGGATATATGAATGTAGTAAAAAATGAACTCAAAATAACCCAAAACATGTTTTAGATTTTTTTTTTAAATAGCCACCCTTTGCGTTTAACCCTGGTTTGCACTTTTGACATTTCTTGACTCTGACAAGACACGGCTGTGAAATGAAAAGCATTTCAGGATATGTTATCATGAAGCCCATTGAAAGAAGGCCAAGGGCAGCACTGTCGACAAAGCAAAAGGTGACTACTTTGAGCTACCTTTATATGTCTTCTTTACCCGTCAGAATAGTGTGCGCTTTTAAGTGGAAATTGGAAACTACCTCATAGCTCATGTTGTTTAATTTAATACTATTAGTAGAATCACGCCAGCTTAGCACTGCAGCAATTTTAAACTAAGTTGTTTTTGTCTCCTAGATTAAATCATAAAAAAGTCAAATTTATTTAAAGGGGCACTGGTTTCCAAATAGATGTTATTGCTTTGCCTGGAATGTTCCACTGTAGAGCATTAAACCTATCTATATTGAGTTTGTTTAATTACAGATATTTTAATTGCTAAAAAGTATCTTAAAACAAATGCATTCTTTACAAGAGCGGGGGTTGCAGCTCTGCAGATCTGACTTATAATGTGGCCTGGTCTCCATGGAGATAGATCACTTTAATACAATACTACAGAAGCAATAACATCCCCACAAGCAGGTGATGGACGCTCTACCAGAAAAGATTACATAGCAGACTTTTACTTCAAATAGATCCAAGTTCCAAACCGGGAATTACGACTAAACATGGACTGACTTTTGCACACAGTTAAGTCCAGTGACCTTAGCCCTGGAGAGATGAGTGCGTTCTGGACCAGTGGATGTGGGGCATTTAAGTGTCAGAAGGAGCGACGGGTTTGTTTCGCCATTAACAACCAGAGTTTTCCCAACGCGTGGTCTGCGTACCTTCACTAAGTCATAGTCAGAAGGCCATCTCTTCCCATATAACACATCAAATTTAGAATTTCAACTTTACACTTTCTCCTAATATATCCCTGACTAAAAGAATGAAGTCTAACCTGGCCAGAAGATGAACTCACAAATGAGAATCTGCCCCAGTTCCTGTTGTTGTGATTGGGCCCAAGCCACCACTGGTTGGGACCAGTGATGGGACAATAAACAATAATTTTGCTTATCATGATAAAAAAAAAAAAAACAGGTCAACAATAATCATGATAACATACTGTATAATCGTGATACTCGCCACTACCATCACCATAATGTGCAACACAAACACTTCCCCATGATGTTTTCTTCTAGATCAGGGGTCGGGAACCTTTTTGACTCAGAGAGCTATGAAAGCAAAATATTTGGAAATTTATGTCAGTGAGAGCCATATAATATATTTTAAGACTGAATTCAACTAAATGTGAGCATAATAAGCCTCTGAATTTATTCTTTTAAATAATGTTGTTATAATACTCACCATTAATGCGACTTCTACTTGATGTTTTTAAGATGTGAGAATGACTGCTCACATGCATACATAGTTCCAAACATGGTCAATACAGCAATACTCACATATTAAAGGAAGTGTCAGAATATACTGCATTTTTTTCACACAACTACTTCTATTTTACATATCCATTCGTATTTATTCTTTGACGCATTGAATAAGCGACTGGGAAAATCCCCATGGCTCCTGCGCTCTCATTCGTCATCTTCGAAGGACAACAGAATTTACATGAGAGTACAATTGGTTGCAGAGTTACGGTAATAAAAAGTCTATTGACGACGATAGCACCCGACGCTAAAGGGCTACAACAAGTGAGAATATTTTATGCTTTATCTGCGACCCAGATGCAATCATCAAAAGAGCCACACCTGGCTCGCGAGCCATACGGTCTCGACCCCTGTTCTAGATCATTGTTATTTTCACTTTTAACAAAGTACATTACTATGACAGTTGTTTAAACATGGAACTTATTCATGATATAAAATTTCAAATTAAATTATTTATATCATAACATTTTTTTAAACTGTCAGCAACTTTAATAATTATTGTGATATAATCATTAACTGCAATTATTTTGGCCGTGATAATCGTGACACAAAATTTCAATATCATCCCATGCCTCGTTCAGACCAATCACAGGCATTGTGGTTTGGGTAAAAGCCAAAGGTAAAGCTTCCCAAGTGACCAAACAAACAGGGCAATCTTTTAGCATCAATATGGATTTTTTTCTTTTTGATATACTTGCAGAGGGAAGATCTTTGTGCATTTGTGGACAGGGAAGATGTCTGTGCTTTTCTCTCAACTGGATGTATCAAAATTTTGATGTTTGGTGCTTCAACAAATCAGATTAAAATATTTGTCATGACGTTGCAGCTTTTCCTGAGTGACTTCAGCGAAAGTCATTCTAGATTGATAATGATATGAAGCCATACTCAAGAGAGTCTGTGTTGTTCATCTGTAAGTGGTCAAAATGTTACCCTTAATTTTGGTATGTACTTGGACAAGGATCTTGTCTTTAATGTTCCTCTGCATCTCTCCACAGCAGCAGTGTAAATAATTCAGAGTCCTCGGTAAAGCGGGTTCTATTCTGGTCCAGACTTAGAGATGGGCCAAGTCACGGAGACGCATCTCAAAGTGCAATGGTAGGCCAAGATGAACTGGTTTAACCCTGGTTTGGATCTGGTTTAGTCCTGGTTAAGTCAAGTTCAGTAATGGTTCAATTCTGACAGCCCTGGTTGAGCCCTGGTTCATTCCTGATTCTGGTCTAATTGAGTGCTGGTCCAGTCCTGGCTCAGTGCTGGTTCAGTTGCCATTCAAACCTGGTTTAGTCCTGATTCAGTCCTGCTCCAGTCCTAGTCCTGTCCAGGTCAAGTCCTGGTTCAGTCTCGGTTTAGTCCTGGTCCAGTCCTGGTCCAATTCTGGTTCAGTCCTGGTTCAGTCCTGGTTCAGTCCCTGGTCATTGCTGGTTCAGTCCTGGTTCAGTCCTGGTTCAGTCCCTGGTCATTGCTGGTTCAGTGCTGGTTCAGTGCTGGTTCAGTGCTGGTTCAGTGCTGGTTCAGTCCTGATTCAGTCCTGGTTCAGTCTTGGTTCAGTCCTGGTTCAGTCCCTGGTCATTGCTGGTTCAGTGCTGGTTCAGTGCTGGTTCAGTCCTGGCGGTAACGAGTCCCTGTTTTAATCCCTGCTCCCTGGATGACTTCCCCAGATTAAACATGGAGAGTGAGTAATCTGTGAAACATCTGCCTCAGAGAAACGTCACTGGACAAGACTTCAGACACTTCATTTATAATTTATTACTGAAAATCTTTTTGCGTTGGACCAGAAAGAAAGACATTTTTAAAAGTTCAATATTGTATCATTTATTAATATTGGATTTTGAAGTACTAATCTAAGACTATTAGGCTAAAGTTGGAAAGTGCCAGGGAAAAACCAGAGCTGTGCATAGAGGGGTACAAGATGAATTGAAGTTGAATTAAAATTAGCTTTTGAATGCCCGCTGCAGGTATTTCAGATATATTAAGTTCTTTGCTAAGATTTTTCTCTTTGTGTCTTCATGAAGTTTTAAAGGGCCATTATTACACTGTCTTCTGATCTGTGTTATAATGTTTTCTCATCAAAAACATACCCTGAGTTGTGTTTTGTTTCATTCACACATATTTAGCATATTTATATTGAGTTCTTCTCTCGAACTGAAAACACTCTGTTCCACCTTGTGATGTCATGTGGTAATACAGGAAGCAGTTTACTGTATTTTTAAATACAGCAAACACCTTCACAAGAATCACTTGGACACTTTCAAACCTGGAGTTGCCGATCTCTTCTTAACTAAATATAAAAGGTAGGTGTTAACTGCTTTATGACATCACAAGGTGGAACAGGATTCCTGTAGACATTTAAATGGTAGTATTTCTTCTAATATTGCCTTCTCTCAAAATGTTGATCCTTTTGGATGTAACTGAAGTGTGAACTGAATCCTGTTAGAGTACACAATTTCAATACAAGCAAAGTTTAAATTCAGCCTTTTTCAGAAATTATCCAATCTCTGCAAAAACTTGAATAAAATCTTAAAGGCAGTGTATATAGGATGCAATAGGGATGTGAAAAGTATTGAAAATCAGAGTAGCCTATTAATGGATACTAAAACTTATATCGAAACTAGATACTCATTTGAACAGTAAGTATCGATACTACAAAAAATCACATGAAAAAATGTGAGCTTTCCTGAACAGTTTTAGTGTAATTTAAAAATTTTAGTATTGTAGCAACACTAGGATGCACTACTGTTTAAAAAAGGTACTACAATCAAAACTGAACCTGTGATGCCAGTGCCTTAACCCACAGATTGAGGACACATATAACTTTTTCTCATTCTCAGTATTTGGACAGGCCATGGTACTCATTGAGCTGCAAAGGCTGCACTAGCACTGATTCATGATTCGTTGCAAGTGCTGGGGTTTAGGTAGTGACCATTCACATCAGAGAGGCATTTTAGTTAATTCGGCTTTCTTTTATACAAACGACTTCCACATTGTGTCCACTGTTTTTGTAATAAGAATAAATCAGCTTTACAATGATTGTGAAATTATTTGAACATGTTTACTTCAGATTGGGCAGACTGACGGGTCACGTTTATGAAGTAGTAACTATCTTAAATACTTCAACTAAACAAAGTCTGGTTCAAACCTATAATAAGACTACACCAAAACTAGAATCAATGTGTTGTATGTTTAGCATTCCCAGTGCACTGTCTGAGCTGTGCAGTCTGCAGTGACACGTCTGGAGCCCCCCTGCATTGCCCCAAGGCAGGATTCCGCACATTGTGACTGTTTAAAGAGGGACGCCTCCAGAGCCCCCCCAGCCACACATCAATACTATTACATACACAGAGAGAGCGCTAGGGAGAGAGAGCTACACCCAGAAGTGAGGAGGAGGAAGCAATCTGTGCAGTTTAAATTAGGCCCGACTAAATCTGGGCCAACAGCCTGTGTCAAATGTGTCCAGCATACAGACCTGGAGGAGGCAAAGTGCGGCTAAAAGACTGTTTAGTCCTGGTTTAATCCTGGATTAGACTTGGATTAGACCTGGTTTAGACCTGGTTTAGACCTGATTTAGTCTTAGTTTAATCTTGTATTACACCTTGTTTAGTCCTGGTTTAGACCTGGTTTAATCCTGGTTTAGTCCTGGTTTAGACCTGGTTTAGATCTGGTTTAGACCTGATCTGGACCTGGTTTAGGCAATGGCTTGGTCCTGGTTTAGTCCAAAACTTAGTCCTTAATTTTGCCAGTTACTCACTGATTGGATCCTATAGTCTTTTAGACCTGGTTTAGCGATGTTTTAGTATGCTTTTTGCTTGCTTAAGTCCAGGTTTAGTCAGTGGTTTAGTTCTGGTTTAGTCCTAGTTCTGGTTTAATCAAAAATTTAGTCCTAAATTTAGTCCTGATTTATTTCTGGTATAAACCTGGTTTCGTCTCTGGTTTAGCCCTTGTTAAGTTAAATCCTGGTTTAGTCAGTGGTTTAGTCCTGGTTTAGTCTGTGGTTTAATCCTCGTTTAAGTCAAGGTTTAGTCCTAGTTCAGTCCTGGTAAAGAAGACCTAGTTTATATTCCCACGTTCCACACTGATTGGGTCCTATAATCCCTGCCTTAGTTCTGGTTAAATTCTGGTTTAGTCCTCATTGCGTTTTAGTTTTGCTTTAGGATTAAAGCAAAGGATTAAATGTTCTGTTCTTGCATCAGTCCTAATATTGCATAACCCTTTAATTGTGTAGATGCAGTTGTAAAGTGCTGAGTGAGATGAGAGGATGCTCTGGATTAGAGGCGCCTCAGGTGGACCTTAAACGCCTCACGGTTAGGTCCCTGTACTCGGCACACATCACAGGACAGCTCTAATTAGGACTCAATGCAGGTCTAGACTTCAGTTCCCATGAGCCTTTTCTTCACGTCAGAAAGCCTTTGAAGATATTAATATGATAAATTTAAGTTAAAAGTCTACACCAACAAACAAACAAAACTAAGAAAAAACATCATATAAAACAAAATACTTTAGGCACTTTGGTGTATGAGTTATAATAATGTTATAACAATATTAATTAAAAGTAAATGTAAGTGATATTGGCAAAACTTTATATATCCATAATCATAATTTTATATAATTGCAACAACTTTTTTTTAAAATACATTTTGGATATGGATGAAAAGGTTTTTTTGGGATAGAGTGCACATTTGATTTGATATTTCACAACAAGTAAGTCCACATATATACATGGAGGAAGCATTTCACCACTGTCACCCACCACTGCTGCGTGCTGTTTATCCGATAACCAGAAAGTGTCCTGCTAGCATGCTTATAGTCGCTAACTTTATCATCACTGTAAACTCCACTCTCAAAGTTGTGAATATTTAGGATGTTCAAAATGCATAAGGTAAGTGACGAATAAGTTTGGACCACTGCAAATTGCTTCAAATAAACAAGTTGTTTTTTTGTTTTGTTTTTTTTCCCCATGTTTTTAACCCCTCAGAGTTCCAGCCTATTTTTCTTTAAAACCTTAAAACGACTGCCAGTTCAAACTCAATCTGTGTCTGGATTCTTTGGAGCACAGACAAATGGCTGAGCTCTTTGAGAAGTTGAGGCTCTGTAGTTTTGGCCTCTATCTGATCTACTCTCATTATTAAGTGGAACACGCTTTGGCCTGAGCAACAGCAGATTTCAAATCCTGTTTCATTTTTTGGTAAATATAAGAATAGGTATAGCTGGTGCCTGGAGGGATCACCCAATAGACAGTAGTTTGAGCATTTTCTTGACAGTTCCCATGTCAAAGCGGAAGAATATCTCACAAAAAAAGATATATTAACATTAATATAAAAGCCCTATTCATTTTTGGTGAATTTTAGGGGGGGTTATTTGTGGATTTGGTACAAACTGGCCCTGATTCTTCTTCTCAGAAAGGTTGATGTGACTGAAAATAAGTAGTTTACAGCTTTCCATTAATGTTTGACTTGTCCAGTAGGTTGATAGTTCTCTTTTATCAGAAGGTGGACAAACAGAAATGAATTAAGAAAAGTGCAAGAACCCATCTGACTCTTAAGAGGTTAAGACAGGGCCTTTAGTTATTGCCTAATATTAACCATGCAGCACCCTCAAATAAAATGTTATGTCTTTCCTTTAAGCTATTATTTAAAGAAAATATTAGCCTATGCGGGAGACTTGGTGTATCTCTGCAACAACCTGTCCCCTCCATTTTGAAATTTTGAAAAGCCCCTGTCTCTTCTCTCCCAGACCGTTCCAGATGTTCTTCACTTTGAACTCGACTAAACCTTTATTTGTGCTGAGTGTCTGAACACGTCCCACCTGCCCCCTCTTTCCCCCCTGCCCCCCCTCTCTCCGCTCGTGTACCTGTACTACATACCCCTATGAGACAGACTGACACCATAATTACCCCTTTTTCTCCCTCTCTTTGGGGGGGGGTGGGTCGGTGGGCAGGATGTGTTGGGGGCAGAAACATGGCGGTTGTCTATAATTACAGAGTAGTGATGACAGGACGGAAGTATCTCACCTCTGAGCACTTCTCCAGTGTGTAGAAGAGGAGATGTGAGTGCTTTATTTTCTACTAAGCGAGAGAGATTTGGAGATTTGTACGATTACAAGAATGCAATGTACAAGTAGTAACAAAAGTTCATACACAAGTATAAGCAGTTAACAGCACTTGAATTGACTTGTGATAGAATATTTTCAAATCGTCAATTATCGGCTTGCGAGCGGGGTTAAGCAAAGTTCAGATTAAATTGATGGATTTTGTGGAGTGGTAAACTTTCATTTGAAGTGTGTGATGTCCTTTGTATTTAAAAGTACTAATGTAAAATCCATTCTTAACTAGAAAGAAATTATAAATTTATACAAAATTGGGATGGATCATATGAGGTTTTTGGTGATAGATTGCTCAGCACTACTCAGAAGTTTGTGGTACACCTGCTATTGTGTCCTTGAGCAAGACACTACAACGACATGCTTGCCTCCAGTGTGCACAAGGGTGTGAGGGAACTGAATTTTCTTGAGGTTTTATTAGCTCTTTTACTTTTGTCTGCTATGTAGTTATATTCTATGACACCTGTGGATGATTATGTTGCATTTTGTACATTTTAAATTGCAATATTGATGAAAAACAGCCTTTTAAAAGTAAGCAGTCCACTAACTTCCTGGTTGGAAAATTGCAGGGCCCTTCGCAAACAAAGTAAGTGAAGAGCAGTGGGCATGTACCGTGGCAGTGAAAACTGTTTGGGGCAATGAAATTCTGAGTGTAAAGATTACTCAAACATGCACAAATCACTCTAAATGCAATTTTGAGTAGGTAAATGAAAATGGGAAAAAATTATAATATGGTAAAAGCCCACGTCAATTTCAATAATAGGCATTTAAAGAATCCTGAATTGTGCTATACAAACTCCAATATATCACTGTTACAAGTGTCATGTTTCCAATACAATCTTTCATCTTGAGCAGAGGCCAACTCCCCAAGAATCAATATCAAATCTGGATCAAAGTTTTATGATTTCAACTGAACCAAAAACAACACAGACACAAGGAGACACTGCTTTGATCGAGAGAAGTGAGGTGGACATGATGCCCCGTAGTCACCTCCAGGGGCCAGAAGTTCATTCTCTAGTGCTATAAATCAAATTGAAAATCCTGTTTGAGAGGGAAAATGTCATGGGAAAAGGAAAGACGAAGCAAGGACATATTACAAATACAAGTAAATTGATTCACATAATGAGGAGCAGTGTGGTTGCACAGTGGTTAAGATTATATAACCCTCCATACAAGCTTTGCCATGTCCATGCAACTTTATCTGACCTGCATAATAATACTGTAACAGAAGTTAGTGCCATAAGTATGTTAAATTAGTATTGCTAATGCACAGAGGTAAAATCAGAATACAGCTATTAAAGAGGGGGTACTGCATTTCACCATGTTGCCTTTTATTCTTTTGAAAATGCTATAATCACCCAAAACAACGTATTAAAATCTATAATTAGTTTCAGTTTCATTTTTGCTTTGATTCCCCCCTCTCTTTTACTGCCCCTTAAGAATGGTACACAGTCATTGTGTAGTGCGCTAATGAACGGCTAATGAACCTACTGCACATCAGGTTTGTGAAGTGGTCATGTGGGAGCATGGGTGACACAGACTTTACTGTTAAAAGGCCATAAAGAGGGTTTAAATAGGGTTCAGGAGAGATCACTAGATTACTCAAACATGCATGGATGACATCTAAAAACTCTTCCAACATATTTTGATGATATTGTAACATTGTAGAAAGCAGCAAAAAGTACATTTTTAAGTATAAAAGACTAGGGATGCTCCGATATTGATTTTCTTTTTTTTCAGCTGACACAAAAACCAATGTTTGTCTTGTGGTCGATAACAAATATATTTCAATAACAACTTATTTTATTTCAGATAAAATAATTGTTGTACTTTTTACGATGATTAAGTCATCATACACCCACCTATTTACTGGTATTACTTTTCTATTGTCATTTGAAACAGAAAAAAAACAAACACTAGCCTCAATACATTTCTATAAAAGACAATGGATAAAAAACTTATATGAAACCAAAATAAAATGATATAAACTAACCTTGCACAAATTACAAAGTTCAATAGTCAGTGAGTGATAAGAATTATATGTTGGCTGTGGAAGAGACTTCATAGGGCCAAGCTGGACACGTCACATAGATACTGTGGTATAGATACCAGCGATTTCTGTCCAGTTCAATACAAAGTCACAGTTCTGGACCACGGCTCGCTATCGACTGTTTCATTACTACACAAACAACTGTCCAAGCGTTAACATAGAATTATTGAGCAAGGGTTTGTGAATGTGAAAACGCAAGTAAAGACGTACCAGGGATGGAGAAATTCATTTGATACATAGTGCAACCAGTTTTTAAAAAATTCCTTTCGCAACAAATCTGCAAATACCTGAGATGCAAATTATTAAAATCCAATATGGAGCTACAAGACCAAAGCCAGTATAAAGATCAGGTCAGAAATTTCATCTTCAACAACTGTTCAAATCCAATGTTATTATGTGCACAAATCCGGCTCAGTATGAATTATAAATGAGATTCTTCGTAGCCAGTACATTTCGCGCTATCACCTCTGCGAGCTTCTGCACACCGGGCTAAAGGTGTGAATAAAACACGAGGTGGACCAGGATCTCACTCTGGACAACACAACCTAACATGGGAATTACTGACAAGCAACAGGCAGCCAATAATTTCTCCGATGTGAACAAACAATTCAAGGTCCTGCATACTGCAATGTGTGCAAATAATTTTAAAAAAAAAAGGGATTTCATTTACACATATTTGAGTACACATGATTATTAAAGCTGTTCCATCTGCAGTGCTCAAAACACTTGGTACCACTGCATGATGTCATCATGTGGTATTCAAGGCGGTCTGCATGTAAAAGTTTAGGAATCTGACCAGTTCTGGAATAAAAACCTCTTTGAATGCATAAAAATACCAAAATTAAAGGCCTTGCTCCTGTCTACATCTAATAATAAATCGCTTCTGTGCCCGATAATCAGGAAGCGTGCGGTTAGCATGTTGTTGTTAGCCTTACCGTGACGGCACACTTTAAGCTAGTAGCTTTTAATTGACTATAGTAGCTTTATTCAGTATTTATCAGTAGAATTTGGTTAGGATATCAGAATCAGAAATGAACTCCCTTTTACTTGTTTGTTTTAGGTTGTATTATATCAAAAAACAAAGTTACAAGTTTTTAAACTAGAAACTAGTTTAAAAAATATAGGACTTTTATATAGGACTTTTAACTGTACCAATGTAATGCTATTTGACGTATTTAAAATATTCACAACAACAACAAAAAACACAGACTTTCAAGTTTTTTGAATAAAATATAAAAAAACATACTAAATCTGAAATGTGTTTTGTTCACTTAAACCCAGCAACAGCCAAAAAAGACAATGAGAATGAAACTTACAGCATGCAGCACTCCATCGTGGACACAGGCTCCTGCACAGAGATACACAGTTAGACCTGGGTCCTGAATATGGTGTAATAGTCATTGTGTTTACATGTATTTCTAACTTAAAAAGTATCGTCCTTGTGTCTCCATGGGGTCTTTTTCCAACTTTGTACTTCATACCTCTGAAATGCATGGGATTCTAAATTTAGTGCAAAAGTTTAGAAGTTAACATTCTCTTGCCCAAGGACACAACAACAATAACAATACATGGCATTGGGGATGAAACAATGCAAATATTTCAATCAACTCCTCTCAATTTGATTTATTTGTTTTTCTATATAAGTCCCTGCAAGGCTACCATAGCAACTTTCTAACAATATTACACATTAAACAACTTTTAAACTCTGAAACTTGGGATTTTTTGAGCTCATAGTTAAAGCCATTATCGCGTGACTTTCCTTAATGTCATCGTATTTGTATTGATCTGAAATAGTTCTCATTTTAAATTCGTGTGCATCAAAGCAGTAGGCACGTCCATGGAGCTCTTTCTGTTTGTGGCTTTAGGCTGAAAATAACCAGGCTTTATTTAACTGGCTCAGATGAACTTGATCTCATTACGGAGGTGATTCTGATGCAAGCCTATGGACTAAACTGAAACTTCCATATTTGCTGTCCCTTGAAGCAGAAAGTACAGCGTTATAGACAAGAAAGTAGAGCAGGAAGCTATGAAAAAATTATGAAACGCAATTTTAATTTTTCTACTTTAAAGCCAAAAAACATGTTTTCAATATAAATTTCCTGAACAGTACAGACTTTTAGACGACAGTAGCTCAGTTGGTAAATCAGTTCGCTGATCTGAAGGTTGGAGGTTTGAATCCCGCTCTCCAAGTAAAACATCATTGATTGACTGTTGGTTGACCATTCAGATCTGAAGGTGGTGCCACCTCCCACAAACGAATGCTGTCATTGTGTCCTTGGGCAAGACACTTAACCCACCTTGTCCCCATTGTCTGTGTACACTGGTGTATGAATGTGTGTGTGTGTGTGTGTGTGTGTGTGAATGGGTGAGTGGTTCCTTGATGTAAAGAGCTTTGAGTGCTTTGAAGGTGGAAAAGCACTATATAAAAATGTGACCATGTTTTCAATATTAAGGTGCACTAAGTAACTTTTGTCATGTTTTGTCTGAAATGTTCCACAGTATGGCAAAAATGTATCTACCTTGCTTCTATTGTATATGGGTGTATTTATTGCTCAAATGCACTGACAAATGTACCATGGCTTTTTGGTGTCACCTGCTTCTCTCTATGAAGATGGATCAGTTTAATGTCATTCTGTGGATCATTCTTGGAAAAGCAATAACATCTCCATGGAGAAAAGCATGCTGGTGGTGAACCTCCCACCATAAAGTTACATAGTATACCTTCAACACAGAAAATAGTCACATTTCTTTCTCTAAAGCTTTCTGTCTGCCTAAAGACCTCTCCATTAAAATACCCAAGCACTGACAATTACAAATGATTGAATCCCAATTAAAATTTGATTAATTGCACAGCCCTACAAGACCGTATAGTGGAGGGCTCAGATGTTAAACCCTATTTCTATATATAATCCCAATAAAATGTCAGTTGTCTATTTTCTATGGTCTGATGAAGACAGAAAAGCCTTAAATCCCGGAGCATAAAGCCGTCTGTCCCCACCTTCTTGTTTTGGAAACTTTCAAAATCCTCCATGTGTGTGGCTGAGTGGTTCGCCCTCTGGCCCCAAAACAATACCCCAGCTACTCCTACAAGGCGAGAGAGGTCCCATACAAGGCAGGGCAGAGGTCAGTGACGAGTAAGGAGGGGGCCTTCAGGGGGGTTTGAGAGAGAAGGAGAAGTGACCATGTTGAGCTTTAGTCATTACAGTGTCATTGATCGAGATTTTAAATGCAATCCTAAAAATCTGACCTACCTCAGTCTACTTTGCACTGACGTTGAACAAATATTGAACTAGGGCTGTATTCGACTAAATAAATTCTCGGCTGACAAAAGACATGTCCTGTTAATCCATTAGTTGACTAAAAGCGTTGCGTGGCAAAAGCGCTCTGATGTATTATGTATCACTACAGTAAATGGTCACATTTTCCACCTTCAAGGCACTCAAAGCGATTTACATCAAGCAACCACTCACTCATTCACACACATTCATATGTCAGTGTACGTCAACACTGGGGCAAGGTGGGTGGGCAAAATGTCTTGCCCAAGGACACAACAACAGCATTCATCTGTGGGAGCTGGAATCAAACCGCCAGCCTGTGGGTCATGTGGGATATGAAAACCAATGATGATTATGTTGAGAGCGGGATTCAAACCGCCAACCTTCAGTTCTACCTCTCTTATGTATCTCACTCAAACTGGAGTCACAAGACTACATCTACACGAAAAAGGTACTAGGAAACTGTGTATTTATATAACTCATGAGTTTAATCTACCTTTTCACATATAAATACCATGAAATACCAAACATCTTCAGCCAATACACTCACTCACTCGTCACTTTCTACTACTGTCCCATATAAATGCTTATAACTGAAATAAAATTATTGGTCAAAGATTCCAAATTTTGGTTGACTAAGAAACCACTACCTTTGATCAACTGAATGACTGAAGGACTACAGCCCTACATGGAACAAATAATTGGGTTAATAGTAGATATTTTGTTGACATTTTCTGTAAATATGGTAAGAAAGACCAATTGGGTTTTCCATTTTGTTGCTCCTCTCTACCTTTTGCACTTGTTTCTTGAAGCTGGAGTTATCGGCACCTATGGGCCTTAGGGGGTACTTCCGGGACATTACAGCAGACGATGCTCAAACACAGAGGAGTGGTGAAGTGGAACTGATTTTATCTTATAGTGGTTCCTCACAATCCTGTTGCTCCCACAGGTGATGTAAGAGAGCTGACCTAAAATAGACTTGCTTTAAGGCACAAAAAGCTTTCCATCTAAACGAAACTGCAGTGTGTTTCTTATATTTTTCTGAAATCTGATGTCCCTCTTAACCAGTAATGCTTTTCTCTATTCCACAACTTGGCTCTATACCATGACCCTTAAAATTGCATCCTTTTGTCCACTAACTTTTCTCAATCTATTAGATCTTAAATAGATGAATGAATGAATGAATGAATGAATGAATATTGCAATAATTCATCACACTGTCATTGTTTTTATGTTTTGAACCTCCTCGTTCGTACTTTAGCCTACTGTCCTTAGTTTAACTTTTGCTTCCAGTTGCATCCTTTGGCTCCAACTCCTCTCCTGATGTGTCCTACCTCTCCACATTTGCCTCTCATTCTACACCTTGCCAGCATTCGTAGCTCCTATCATCTCTACTCTTCCCTTCTTAGAGCCTACTCTCCTCCTTCCTAGTTCCTTCTACCTTAACTGGAGAAAAGTTGCGGCGCACATTTCTATGCAGTTGAGCGCATTGGTTATGTTGAAAAGTGGACCTAACTGGTGATTTCATGGATAAACTGTAAAATGCAAAGAGCTGTGGAAGCAGTAAGGCGCTAAATCCTACCGTCTATCCCCAGGGAAAGTGCGAGGACCGCGGCCAGAGCGATCACTCCAGTCGGTCCCCTCATGATCCAACGCTTTTCCCTTTTTTTAATCCACGTAAATCCAATGTTAGCGAGCGGATATCTGTGTCGATGCGGGGCAAACACAGTGCATTATTAATCCCCCTTGCGTCAGGAAAAGCTCCGTGGAGGAAACCAGAAGTGTGTCGGGAAAAGGGGGGTGCGCAATGCTCCCGTGTCCGCTTGGGAAGCGCTGCGAGCCGGATCGGAATGCAGCGCGAGTCGGTAACTTCCACGGAGCTCCCCGAAAAGCAAATTCCTTCAAACACCGCGGGAAAAGAGTCCGATCCGATGTTCAGCTCGTGCATACATAGGAACACCATGCACGTGCAAGCGCAAGGTGCACGTCCCGGGAATAGATCCAAAGAAGAGCGAAAAGAAAAGCTACGAGTAGGTGAGAAGAAGAAGAAGAGGAGGAGGAGGGGGTCGCGCCGCTGAACAGGAGCGAAGCGCGGCGCGGAGTGGCGAGTTCGCGGAGAGTTGCTGGTTGTGTAGTAGCTCCGAAGGGGACAGCCCACCTCTCACCGCCCCTCTAGGCTCCCTCTCTCCCCTCTGCGCTGACACGCCGGCTTTACCCCCAGTCTCACCCACTAATGACTCTTGACGCGTCCCGATCCAAGTTTATTACCGAGCCAATTCAGCGCAGCGAGTGTGTCCAAGCGGAGCCAGTTCATTTGTGCCATTTGCCATTAAACGAGAAAGAAATGGGCAGAATTAGGCTCTAAACTTGGAATCAGATATCACCAGCGCGGCTTTGTTTCTGTCCTGAAAATGCGGACTAAAGAAAATACTTATTCTAACTTATTGCTTTCCATGCATAAATTTGTCCTCCACATTGCTGGAAGAATCTATAGCTTTGATCCAAAATAAGTAACTAATTTCACCAAACTTCTATTGAAGACATGCTGTAGCTAATGTTGAGCTAAGTACATTTGAAGGCTGCCGGTTAAATGCCTAACACAGCTAGCTAAATGTGTCCTTGGGCAAGATACTTTCCCTGTATTGTCTATAATTCAGTGTTTGTTAACTGAAGAATAGACAAGTGAGTTGTGCATATTCTTACTGTGTCTCTTGGCAAGACACATCACCGACACTGCAGCTCATCTCTTCTCTCCTCCTTCACTTTCTTTCTTTGTCTCTCCCTTGCCCCACCGTCTCTTTCTTCTCCTCCTGTCACTTCCCCTCTCTACCCTGTACTCCCCACTCCTTTGCCTATCTTTCCCCCCTCCTCATTCTTTCCTCCTCTCTCACACTTCTTCCCATGTCTACCTGTGCTCTCTTTTCTTCCTCTTTTCCCTCCTATCTTCCCCTCCTCTCCTTCCCTTCTTCCCATCTACCTTGTCTACCTGTCCTCTCTTCTTCCCCTCTCTATTGTCTATCTTTCTCACCCCTCTCTCTCTCTCTCACACACACACACACACACACACACACACACACACACACACACACACACACACACAGACACACACCCTCTCTCTCTTCTTTCCTTTTCCCACACTTCTTTCCAGTCTCTTTCTCCTCTCTCTCTCTCTCCCACATTCTCTGTTCCTTCCCATTCCTACCCTTCTCTATCTTTCTCACTCTCTCCCTCTCTCCTCCTCTCTCTCCCTTGTCTCTTTCTCTCACTCTCCACCTCTCTCCTCCTCTCTCTCCCTTATCCCCCTCTCCCTTGTCTCTTTCTCTCTACCTCTCTCGTCCTCTCTCTCCCTTATCCCCCTCTCCCTGGTCTCTCTCTCTCACTCTCCCCCTCGCTCCACCTCCCTCTCCCTTCTTCCCTCCTCCCACCTATCTTTTTTTTCACTCTGTCACCTCTCCTCCTCCCTCTTCTTGGTGGTCTCTTTGGAAAGAAAAGTCACACATGTCCTGTTTTGGAATTCCTAATGAGCAAAAGCCAGTGAACCGTTCCAATCCCTTTGTCTGAGCAGACCACTGAGGAGTCACTCAAGATTGTGAAGACAAAAAGACTATTAAAAACTGGCCATTTGAGTTGAGACCAAGAGAATTTACATTTCAGATAACGTCCCAACACTCTGTATTCTCGGAGTGTGTATTCTTGTAGTTGTTAGTCTGAATTTTGTAGTGGGGTGGGATACATATTGTGATAAAATGAACCATGTCACTTATAAATTGTTTGCCTTGAATCCAGAATACGCACTTTTTCAATGCTTACAAGCAAAAAAGAAAGGAAACAATATCAGGAGAGACTGGCGGATTTCTACAGAATCAATAAGCAAAGCACTAAAGTCTGTTAATCTGAGGTGGGATAAATTTGGTTTTGTTTGTAAATGATGGCAACCAGTGAGCTCCTTTGTTTCACATGCGTCACTGAAATAAACAAATCTGATTGGATGATCATGTTTGGTTGCGGCTTGAGATGCGACACAGGGCATGGGGACCAGACTAATATCCCTATGTATAAAAAATACACACAGATATCATTCTGGATTTGACAGGCAAATAAATGGTGATGTTCAACATATTCCTTGTCAAACCATAGTAGTTTGTACAAGATAAGTTGCATCTCAAATACTAAAATTTGACTTACTGCTGGAATGATCTTCCACTAGTCTCAGGAATATTTGCAAGAGACATAAAAAACACAAACAATAAAACAATTTGAATAAATATGTAGTGTTCAGAGATAAGTGAAATATAAACTATAAGACTAATGTTTTCTCTAAGATAAACTGGAGCATACTTACCCTAATGAGGTTCCTCGTGAGACTAATAGAGACCTGCTGTTGTTGTTGTTATTGTTCTACCTAGGGAAAAGAAAGCTATACTAAACAGCAAGAAAGGCCAATAAACCAATACAATAGGATGTGTGTAGGATTGCTGCAGGCAAAGAAAGCAGTGGATAATAGAATTTAAACAAGATATAGTTTGCTTTTTCGAATATTCAGTATTAAACTATACGTAGATCATTATTTTACATTTTACACAGCAATATTGATCTGAAATGGTCAACGGGTCAATTGATTTCCTGTTCAGAACTACATAACTGAGAAGCTTCATTATAGCATCTCAGCAGAGATACAAGCCCACTCAGAGTGGCAAACATGCTTTGGTCTGTTTTTCGGTTAAAAAGTTACATACTGTGGCTTTAATTCTGAAAGGCTACAAGAGAAAGACAAAAAAACATTAGAAGAAGATGAAAATTTTTGTCTTTTGCTATGGATCAGACCTGGGATTACACAGGCACAAAACACCAATGGTTAATAGTCAGCACTGTAATAATCTGTAGTTTTGATGACGGGGTTTCTCCTAAAAACAATCACAGATTTGAATCCATTCATTGGAATCAGTCGTCAAATTTTGGAAGGGCAACAGAGCACGACCACGGCCAACCCAAAACATGCACCATAGGCAGTCCTCCAGCTAAAGTTGTCCACACCAAGACTAGCTCAAGATCTGGAGATGGATCCCCACTGATCCTGACAGGTTGCCCCCAGCAGCACTGAAGCAAAGTCAAAAGACAAATTTTCCTACAGAGACAGTAAAGGCTGATGTAGTTTGTTGATGAAGTCATCTTTGGGCTTCCAAATTAATGTTGTTGTGATATATATCAAAATGTCAGACAGGGGGACTCTATAGTAGAATTACTGTCTCTGAAAGAAATATCCAAACTTAAAACACACATTTGTGAGGATTGGCCCCACAACTTACTAATGTATCCTTAGGTCTGAAAAACTGCACCTTCTTCAGCCTAATTTCATCAACAAAATTATAATCTGAAAGTTAAAACGGCAAAATCTACCATAGAAATCTGACGTCCCATCCAGCTCAAGTCTAAATTAAATTTAGCAGCAAGTAGACCTGTCTCAAATGGTAATAGTACAGTACTATGTGTAGAGCTAATAGATTAATCGCAAGTAATCATTTATTGAAGTAACTATTTTAGTAATGGAATAACAGGCTCCAAAACATGTCATGAGCTGAAAGAAGAGGTTTCATGACCCAGATCAATAATAACATAGAAATGACACAGGAAATGTGTCTGTGTAATGTTTTTGATGAAAGCACTTATATGAGCAATTAAATGTTTCACCAGTTTGTCCTCAGAATGCTTTAATTCATGGCTCTTTCGTGATCTAAACAACTAACTGATTAATGTAAAACAATCACTAGCTTAATCAATGTGCAAAATAATCATTAGTTGCAGCCCTAAAAATGTACAATGATCTTAACTTACCCAGTTGTTCAACTTGTCCACAGACTGGTGGCTAATGTTGTTCATCCTATGGACATGTTAGAAGTTTAATGAGTAACAGTAACACATTAAAGTATCACTTTAAAATAAAAATAAATTACCTTGAGAGTAAAGCACTATTTCAAAATTTTACCAACAATTCTTTAGATGGATAAAATTGCAATTAACCATGTAACAAACAGTATACGATAAAATAAAGTAGTTGCTATGCTAGTTCTATTGCCTCATGCTAACAGTAAATCATGCTAACAATAAGTCATGCTAACAGCGCCCTTCTATTCATTATTATAAATCAGCACACAGCAGTCTTATTGTGGCCACAAGAGCTGCTTATAAAATAGATCTTTACTGTAGCAAGACAAGCTTGTTAAATACTTAAAAAAAATAAGTACAGACATTTTAAATCGACATATTAGCCTAGCCGCATAAGCTAACGAACTAGCATTAAGTTAAACCTGGGCAACACTACACTTATACAGAAATGCAGAACTGACAAACAAAGTGGATTAAACGTTTTACAGGTTTTTTTGTTATTGCAGGACAGTATGTTAAAACAGACCCTTTTCTCGTTAAAATGTGAACATTACAGGTTATAACGGGACAGTTTAATGTTTAAATGACTCAGTTTTTCCTCAGTTTTTCATTTTAACATATTTAGCTTATATTCAATGCGAGCTGTATAATCTGTAGCAAAATGCAGGGTATGATCATACAGTTTATGTGGAAGATCAAGCCAAACCCTAATCATTTTTGCACGTTTGCTGGCTGGATTTACATTCCTATTTGGCCTACAGCTGTGCCATTGCACCTGAAGACCAGAGTTTTTTTTGTTTTGTTTGTTTGTTTGTTTGTTTGTTTGTTTGTTTTTTAATTAAATTTATTACAAATATACAAATACAGAAACAATGAACAGTGGCAAGAAGCTTAAGCATCATATTTCATAATTATTATTCATCATTCATAAGGCATGTGCAAAGATCTAAAAACAAATGTATAAAAATTAATAATAAATCAATACAAATTAAATACAGTAGTATATTTTAAATTCCAAATTCTGTGCAAAGTGTTTTTGTTTTTAGGGCTTTTGGGTTTGAACAATAGTTTAAAGAAATTATATAAGAGGACAAAAGGGATTTAAATACAGCAAGTTTGGGTTTCTGGTTGGAGAATTTACAAGAGTGAATATGATATTTTGACAGGATTAAGATTAGATTTAATACGTATATCTTTTTTTTCCACATCTTTTTCAGTGACACCAAAAATTATATGTTTTGCATTAAGTTGTAGGTTTACATCAAGCTTTCTTTTCACAAACAGAAGTAGGTCATTCCAAAAGATTTGAGTGACCTGAAGACCAGAGTGCTCATTCAGAGTGCGTCTGTCTGTGCGTAACCAAAGGCACACGTACATATTTATAGGCTCTGGGCTGTTGTGCACCTTACCCAGTGGTTTAACATAACATATAAAGTTGAAAGGGTCATTCATGCGCACATCTGTGATTTTACTCCTCGTTGCTGCGTTTGGCGCAGTTGAACCACGCCTGTGCGCATGGACACTCCGGTCTCACTCTCTCCAAGACGTCCCGTAATTCTGATTTATATTTAGGGCTTCAAGAAACAGCTGGTCCGCGGAGGGCAGGGCCCCGGAGCTTTAAGGAGAGCGTGTACGCAGCACACCTGAAAACAACGCGTCAAGGAGCGAACTACACACTGCGGCCAGGGGTGTTAAAGGAAAACGGACACGGCTAGATAAACAATCAATGTAGTCTGGACAAAGTTACAGGTCCCTTTGGCCTCTTATGACCATAGCCTATCTGCCATGCCTGAATAACTCCATACGGGTACGCGCGCTTTTGAGAAACGCAAGGAAGGACATCAGGAGGACATCAGTGCCAGTATGGGACATCTTGAGATCGGAGTGTGCAGGCACAGAAGCACACTCCAAACAGAGGAAATCTGGCGGCAACAGCACAATCACAGATGTTTTATTTTTTATTATTTTTTGTATAGCCCAATATCACAGCAGCAGTTGTTAGAAGATCACAGTTAGAAAATTAAAAGTCATCAGTTTAAAAGACAAGCAGATAAAATAACCAACATTCACAGGAAACACCTAAAAAAGGAAAAAAAGAGAAACTTCGAAAAGAACCACAGTGAAAGAGAGGCCCACTTTTCACCCGCTATATACAATCAACTCCACTGAATTCTTTTGACTTAAAACGCAATCCACAGTGAGGCGCTTGGCTCCACTGAAGCCCTTCACTGTGATGTTAAACCATAGTCAACCAAGCTCGTCTTTACTGGGTCTATACTGCCCTCTTGTGTTCAGTATGGACAAGCCAATGTTGGATTATGTCCAAATTTCTTTTCTAAATGCATTGCAACATTTATTCAACAATAAACAGACGAATATTCTTTATTCTTTGTATATTCTTAACATATCTTAAATATTCACAAATACTTTGGAGTTACTAATAAAATTACAGAACATAGTTATGGAAACTGGGTGACACTGAAAAATTCTACAATGTTTTGTCAAGTAGGCAAGGCAAGTATATTTGTAGAGCACAGTTCATACACAAAGTAATTCAAAGTGTTTTACAGAATAAGAAAGACATTAAAATCACAAGAGAGAAGAGTACATTTTATTGATCAGTACAAACATTTGACCCATGCTTGAAACCTGCAGATGCAATCTGTCAGGACGAGCCCATGAACCCGACTCAACATATTGGTTAGGTCAGGGTTACTTTTTTCCCTATTGTTCATGTTTTAGGTTGATGAGGGGAAAAGTGCCTAAAGAAAACCCACCCACAGAGAGAAACATGAAAACGACATATGGCTTGGGAGTCAAACCCAGGACCTTGTTCTCTGCGAGGTGAGGGCTCCCAACTTGTATGTGACCACCTCCAAAAGGCACTGAAGTGGTCCCTTTGTGGCTATGGCCCTTGACAGAATTGATGCCATCAGTTGCCATCTGTGACTGTGAAAATGTACCTTTAAGGACAAAGCTTTGGACAGTCAAGGGCTGTAGTTCTTCAGTCGATTAATAGACGCGCAATAGTGTATTTAGATTATAAGGATTTATATGGGACAACAGCAGAAAGGAGAAGAGAGTGAGTTAGCTGAAGATTAAAGTCATGATTCACAAGTTCAATCTATCTTATTTAAATACATTGTTTTCTAGTACTTTTTCTGCATAATTAGTTGTTGTAGTTGTATAGTCTTGTGTTCTGAAAGCTTTTGCCTCGCCTCCTTTTTAGACAACTAATTGATCTAGTGAACTAATGTGTTTTGTCGATCAAAAATTACTTTAGTCGACTGCAGCCCTACAATCTACGTATTGTTATCTTTCACAGGGGATCCATGTGAGCCGTTTCTCCTGAATCTTGTTTCAGATACAAATCCTTTACCTTGGTTTAGTCTTGGTTTGCTGGTTTGCTCACTGCAGCAGAACTGCAAGAAGTTAATTGGAGCTTGGGGTCAGTAAGGCTTCATTACTGCAACAAAATATACAACTAAACTATGACACTTCATTGTTATTTGACATTTTAAAAAGTAAAAGAACAAAAACTGGAAAGCAGAATATTTTTCACCTCCTGCTCCTCTATGTAAAACAGCGCTATATTCTTACATTATTCTCTCCCACACATGGAGAAGCTGTGATTCCCCACGGTCTTCAAACGCCTCTTCACTTCTCCGGCCCTTTCTCCCATTGATGCACTCACTTCTGAACAGTGTCACCTGATTAACTCCTTAGTCTAAAACTTGTTGAGTGTAAAATGTGCCCTATGTAACTTGGTGTGCCAGCTTGTCTCCATGAAGATGTCATTACTTTGCCTTTGCATTATGCTTATCTGTCTTACATTTATTGAAAACAGTTTTTTTTGGCTCTAGCTCAGTGTTTAGAGCACTCATTTACTAACCCGAAGGTCAGAGGATGTATTCAAACCAAGTTCTTTCACTCACCTAGCCTAGTCTGAAAGTCGTGTGTGTATGAATATCTCAGAATATCTTATTTAATATTGCACATGAGGTGAACCGTCAGCATATCTGCGCCACATCAGAGCTTCCGTTACAAGTGCATGTCTCCACTGTGAGATTAATGTTGTCAGTGGAGTTATCCCTTTCTCCCCCTATCTCCCCACAGGGACCTCCCACTCCTCTGTCTTTTTAGCGCTCAGCTCGCTCTCCCTGCCCACACAATAACCATTAGGTAGCATCCTAAACAGTGGCTCACGCTGATAGCTCCACTTTAACGTCCGTGCTGGAGAGATAATTAAACAAGTGAGAGTGAGGATTCTCCAGGGTGTAATGTTTGACTGTGTCAGAGAAGTGTTTTTGTGTCATTTAAAAACAGGAAAGTGGACTCTCACTGTGGAGATGGAACATTCAAAGTCACATATAAGTCAATGCACTTTACAGAAAAACACTTCTGAAAACAGATTAAAGCAGAACTTTTTTTTAATAATATGTAAATTACTTTTTCCCCTAGAGAGTATATCCTAGGCAAAACTTTATGAAAAAATCAGACTGCAACATGCTGTCTAATTAATTATTAAATATTGTATAAACTGCAGAGGTTCAAGGATCGCACAAAAATAGTGAATGGACTGTAAAATTAAAGAAAGTGTATGTAAAAACTTTGATTTTAAATTTCATAACCATTAGTTGAGATAAATCTGCAGTAAACATGTTCAAATCAAATAGTAAACCAGTACTTTGTAATAGTATTTTTCATGCATGTATTTTACTTTACAATTTTGGCAGCAGTATTTGTACTTTTAATTGCGTAGATGTTAAGCCATGTAACTGTACTTTTACAAATTTGTAGTACTTTTTCCAGCACTAAGTACATTTGTTAAAGTAGGTCTTAAAATTCTGCTAAATTATGAACTTTTAGCCATGTTAGATTATTGTTACCTCTTAAAAATATGCCTGGAGTTGTGTTTTGTTTCACTTACACGTTTGAGTAACCCTTTATAATTAGTCTGTGTACATCTCAAAATGCTCTGTTCCACCTTATGATATCACAAAGCAGTTTTCAAATTGTCTGAACTAAAGCTGACTTTTTTCTTTAGTGCAGTAGAAATTGACAATTCCAGAGCTGAAAATATCCAAATGATTTTAGTGTATGGAGTTTTAAAATGCAGTGGAGGACTTCCTGTATTACCAGTGTTTTTTCTGTTTGAGAGAAGAACTCTAAATATGCAGGATTTGAATGTTAAACGTGTGAATGAAGCAAAACACAACTCCAGGAAACAACATTATAACAGATCAGAAAATAGCTTAATATGGGCCTTTTTAATTTTCACACGCACAGTAATAATTTTCTATTAGTGTGAAGTCCACAGCTCTTTGGTGACATGCAGAAATAACGTTTAAACACTAAACCTAAATGAGAAACTCGGGGTCGCTGGTGTGAGGGCTTATTTAAACTCTAATTTCTCAGTCCATTAGAATGATGTTGGTTTAATGAGGCACAAGCAGATAATGACGTGATAATGGTGTAATAGTAGTTTTTTCCCTCACCTCCTTGAGTTAGGACTTACAAGTCCATAAAAAGCTATCTGTTTTAGAAAATGACAAATATATATACATACATTTATCAAAATCACAAAAATGCTTTCTTGCTGGACAGTTCCCCAGCTCATAAAGCCACCTCCTGTGAGCTGATTCAATTTATCAGTAGATGACAGATGTGAAATATTTTGGAATACTTCTGTTTGGTTTATAATATTTAATAAAGCACTTATCAAGAGAAGACAGTTGTCCCGTTTTGTCCATGTTTAGTTGAAGCCACAGACTGGATGTCGGTCCAGTCTGCAGTTGTTGGAGGCTTCACGTTCTGGGACCTCCTCATGATACAACCCATCTGTGGCCTGGGCAGGTCTGGGACCTGTCCTGTCCATATCTGCTGTAACAAAGAATAAACCTTTTTTTGTATTTCATAACTCACTGGGCTTCGCAAATGGATTATTATTCATCAAAAGAGATATAATAATTTTTCCACCACAATATATACAGCCACATTGATGGTTTTCAGATTCTAATATACGATGATGTCATACTGTCAGAGCCAGTTTGAACCTGATCATTTCTATTTCTACAGAACTTCCTGTATTACAAAAAAAAAACAAAAAAACATTTTCCCTGTTCCTCATCTGTATTCAATACGATTGGCCTAAAGAATGTTGTGATATCATCTGAAAATCAGCAATACAAACACATTTTTACCCATGTTGTCACTACCAACAATGTTTTTGACACTGAGCTTTGAATTATGCCATGATTTCAGAACTTTTTAAATTAAAATGCAATAATTTTCTAATTCAAGCACCACAGAGTCACCCATTCCAACTCATCACCTTATCTAAACCCCCCAAAATCTGGTATTTTCAGGGTTTATACTGCCCTCTAGTTGGGGAAAAAAGGGGAAAAAAAGAAAGAAAGAAAAAGTTCACAGCCAATGTTGGATGAAGTCCAAATATTTCTGCCTCCTCATTTCTAAATGAATTCATACCCTCAAGTGAAGAGAGTATGACCTCTTTTCTCTGCCAAATCATACAAAAATATTCACAGTTATTGAGGCTCCACTTTCTGGGATCTCCTGGTGATGCAAAGGTCATTCTTCTCATTCTCCATTTTTATAAAATTCAAATTCTCCAGGTATTCAAACTCTATTTCGATACTGAGGAACAGACTTGATACTCAATACAGATTACGATACCACAATGATAATAAAAAACAGTCTTTCTTTAAACAACAGAATGTGATTTTCAGCATTACATCATACTACTTTCTTTTATATTCCCATGTGGCCTTATATCTGTGTAATCCCTCAGTCGTCCAGGTAGGTTCCATAGTGGCCCATGGGTGTAAACTAGTCCATGTGATCTTGTGATCTTCTGATACAGCTCAAGATCATTTTAAAGCTTTTCAGGAATGGCTGCTCTGAATGTGATATTTTAGTACACTTGTTGAAATTAGTATCTAGTTTCGAACTAGTTTGAGCATCGATTAGTCTGTGTTTTTCGAGGTTTTGACAACCCTACTGCTCAGCCTGAGCCAGTGGAGGAAGAGCAACTTTGGAGATGGATGACTGCATAATAACTCTACAAGATCATTAATTTTAAGCTCAGTTCAATTGAATGCCCAAATATGAGAAATAACAACCTGTTCAGTTAGGATGTTGTTGTGTATATGGATGTAGTGTGTGAGCATTAATAAGAAATCACTTGTTTTTCATCATTAATACTAAAACTAAGGTGAACATCTGTAATTCTTCTGTAAATTCTGTATTTTTTTTTATATGTATATGTTCTACAGAACATGTACATAACAAAAAATTTCATTTTAACAATATTCATTTTAGCTGCCCCTCATCTCTATGCAATATTATTGGCCTATAGAATGTAGTGCCGTCATCTGAAAACCAGCAATACAAACACATTTTTGATACTGAGCCTTGAATTATGACATGATTAGAGAACTTTTTTTTTTTTTTTTTTTTTTTACTAAAATGTAATAATTTTCTAGTTCAAGCACCTCAGAGTCGCCTATTCCAACTCATCACCTTATCTAAACTCCCCAAAATCTGATATTTTCAGGGTTTATTCTGCCATCTAGTTGAAAAAAAGGAAAAAAAAGAAAGAAAAAATTCACAGCCAATGATGGATAAAGTCCAAATATGTCTTCCTCCTCATTTTAAATGAATTCATACCCACAAGTGAAGAGAGTATGACCTCTTTTCTCTGCCAAATCTTACAAAAATATTCACAATCTTTTGGAGTTATTGAGAAAAGGGCAAACATTTATTTATGTATTTATTTTTACTTTCTCACAATTATTCATGTTGATAACGTATAAACAATCGGTATGTACATCTTTTGCCATCATTGTTGTTAACTTTGCAATTCCAATGTTAAATGGTCTAGATTTGCAATAAAAAGCATCATTTGTTTTTCTGTCAAGCATAACCAACAGTTTGCATTGGTGAGGATGAAGATAAGAAACGACACTTAGTTCACAAACACTTGATGGCATTATGATTATTTTAAAGTTCCTCCTCTTCTTTCTTTTTCTCTGTTTTGGGTACCAGGTCTTCAGGTTTGATCCACAGCCCTTCACTGGTATGACTTGACATGATGGCTCTCTCAATGAACGGCCCTGAGGAACAGACAAGAACAAAAAAAGATGTTGAACTGATAAATCAGAAAATTTGAAAAGATAAAAGATACAGATTAATATTGAGTTATATTAACAAATAAATAAACAGTTTAGCAAGTATTAGCAAAAACAAATGGGAAAATCCATGAATCTCTGTCTTTGTTGGCGTCTTGGTTCTAGACCTAGTTCTAGCCCTTGTTCTAGTTATAGTTCTAGTCCTGGTTCTACTTGGTTTTGGTTTTAGTTCTGGTTCAAGTCCCAGTTCTAGTTTTAGTACTAGTTCTTGTACTAGTTTGTTTTGGTTTTAGTTCTAGCCCTGGTTCTAGTTCAGGTTCTTGTCCTAGTTCTAGCCCTGGGTCTAGCTGTAGTTCTAGTTGGTTTAGTTTTTTAGTTCTAGTTCAGCTTCTGGTCCTAGTTCTACCTGTAATTCTGGTGCTAGTTCTAGTTGGTTTTGGTTTTAGTTCCATTTCTGGTTTTAGTTCAGCTTCATAGTTTAGGTCCTAGTTCTAGTCCCGGTTCTAGTCTTGGTTCTAGTCTTGGTTCTACGCTTGGTTCTAGCCCTTCTTCCGGTTTATGTCCTGGTCCTAGTCCTGATTCTATTCTAGTTGATTCTGGCTTTGGCTTTTTCTAGTCCTGGTTCAAGTTCTGGTTCTGATTCAGGTTCTAGTTCTTGAGTTCATGAATGACTGCTTGAGAACTGAACTGGTCAAACAGGTCTCCAAATTATAACACAAAGGTACCAATATCAAAACACATCTAATCAGGAGAGCCAATTTTAACCTTATGTATTTCCATTATAGAGCCGTTAACAGTTAACAGTGTTTCATTTGAGAGCTTCATTTTTCCAAGTTTTGTTTTGTGATTTATTTCTTTGAACAAAAAAAGCAGAATCTTCTCCACCTCCTGCTCCTCTATGTAAAACAGCTCCATATTCTTACATTATTCCCTCCCACGCATGGAGAAGCTGTGATTCCCCATGGTCCTCAAACGCCTCTTCACTTCTTCAGCCCTTTGTCCCATTGACGCACACAATACTCCACAGTTAGAAATGTACAGGTTCTTTATATCTGATATTAGGTTCAATACGTGACCTACCGCCAACATTGTGCATATAACTCTATATAACGTCAAATATATACTTTCATATAGGTTATATGTCTGCTGTATTCAGAGTGAAAAGAGAAAGTGACAAGGTGAGTGTGCATGTTACCTCAACTTTTATTCAAATGGTAGTTCTCAGAGGACTGTATATATTTTCAGTCCAACCGAGTCACATATTTTACAGCGTGACAGTACTCTTACTTGAGTAAAAGTTGTGGCTACCCTTCCCACTGTGAGTAGGTCTAAAAGTGACAAAAGCTTTATGTTGACAATTTAATTTGAATGTGTTTCTTACACCACTCCTTCAGATACCATTTAGTTTCTCGTTTTTGTGTCTATCCTTTGAAAACAGATTTTGTGCTTTCAATTACATTAAAGGATATGCACTGTATGTAGCCTGCAATCTGACAGTTTTTAAAGTTACCACAGGCACAACTGAACCTGGGTTGCTAGTGTCTTAACCGGCAGATAAAGGACACAAGTTTTTTTTCTCATTCTCAGTATATGGGCCAGCCATGCCTCATGTGAAAGCTCAGAACCCACTTCACTCGTTGAGCTGCAGAGGCTGCACTAGCACTGATACATGATTGGCTGCAGGTGCTGAGGGTTAGATAGTGAGTTTTAGGTTTAAAGAAACTAACAACATTGAACTCAACTTGGTCATCATGTCCAGTGTTTTCGTAATTAAGAATAAAAGAATCTTACCAAAGAGTGAGAGTGAAGATGATTTGAACATTTTAACAGTTAGGTCGTGCCTATGTAATTTGAAATCAAAATCTTACTTTAAATCGGAAATTAGTTCAGACAGTTACTCAACTTACTGAGTAGTAGATTTCCTAAGTCCATTTTTACACTTACTTGGACCACCACTTTGTACTTGAGCAGTTATAATTTGAAACAAGTATTCTTGCCTGAGTACAATTTTGGGATACTCTACCCAGCTTTGCAAGTGAATGTCTCCATGTCCAATCTTATCTCTTTCTCTCACATCTGCTCTTTTGATACTTCAAAAACTATCTCCCCACAGGGACCTCCCACTCCACTGTCTCTTTAGCGCTCAGCTCGCTCTCCTTGCTCATACAATAACCATTAGGTAGCATTCTAAACAGTGGCTCACGCTGCTAGCTCCACTTTAGCATCCGGGCTGGAGAGGTAATTAAACAAGTGAGAGTGAGGATTCTCCAGGGTGTAATGTTTGAGTGTGTCAGAGAAGTGTTTTTGTGTCATTTAAAAACGGGAAAGTGGACTCTCACTGTGGAGATGGAACATTTAAAGCATTCAAGCCAACGCATTTTGTAAAAACTACTAAACAACTCCAGAGGTATTTTATGGTTCAAGCTAGGACATATATGTAATGTAATGTAATATAGCATAATAATTAGGGGCCTAAACTACCTTTACCATTTGTGGGCTGCTGTTTAGATATATCATTATGAATATTTTTATGGTGGATGACCCTCGTGCCTCATAGCGTCCTCACAGCAAGAAGCTTTCAGATTTGACTCCTGGGCCAAGTTTGCATGTTCTGTCTGTGTCTGGATGGGTTTCACATTTTAGTTTCCCCCATAAACCCAAAACATGCACCACAGGTCAAATGCTCCAGCTAAGGTAGTCCAAGCACATCTCCAACATGTTAGTGCCATATGAACCATCTTGAACTCTGAGGACTTTAGGGACCGGCCTCCTGCTGGTGCCCAGAGTAAGGACAAAACATAGGGAATCAATGTTTCATTTTCATGCAGCTAAAACCTGGAACAGTCTTCCTGAAGATGGAGACTGGTCTCTACTTTGACAATGTTTAAATCCAGGCTCAAAACGGTTCTCGTTTGAGGTTAATTTTATGATGATTATTTCTGATTATTTCTGTTTTGATTTGTTATATTGTGATTTTAATGTCTTTCTTATTCTGTAAAGCACTTCATTACTAATTGTGCTATACAAATAAACTTGCCTTGCCAAGTCTTGACCATAACTAGTTAAAAATCTGGAGAAGCATCCCACTACTCCGCACAAGTTGCCCCAGCAGAATTGCAGGATGGGTCAAATGCCGAATACAAATTTATCTATGGGGACAATAAAATGTATCTTAACCTTAATAAGAGGCTTTATTTTCTTTCTCCATCTATAAGTTTATTAATTTTTTTTTACTAGTAGGCGGCAGATGTGAAACCTGTCCTCCTCCTCATTTAAGAGAGTCAAGTTGCTGTGGTCTTGTTCATCAAAAATAGAGGTCCAGAGGGAAAAGAAGGACCTATTTTTGTTTGCTAAAAACCGCGATGATGGATATTATTTATACAAGTTTTTGTGTCCATTAAAAGTCAGTCTGTTTAATGAGGCAGGAGCAATGTTCCACTGCTCAGAATCCCACGCACCATTTACAATCACCAAACTCAGACACTGAAGTTTGTTTTGTTATGACACACACTATGCCTAAATGAACACAACGCCTTCTGAGTTTAATGAGATTGACCCCCACAGTTTCAAATGGTCTGGAATGGTATGTAGGGTGATGCCGGTAAACTTTTTGCTATAGTTTGAGACGGATTCATGGGAGAATTTATAAAGTTAATAACTGGGTTTCCAAGCCAAATTTAGAATGTATTCTTCAATAACATATCCATTTGATTTGGTAATCCTACATATAATAATACCAATAATGCCTTGTGCTGCGCTTACAGTAATCATTATTCATTCACTCCACACTCTGTGGTGGTAAGCTAGAATTGTAGCCCCAGCTATTCTGGGGCAGACTAACAGAGGCTGACAATCTGTGCCACAGTCCCAACTGACCACCAGCAACACGCACTCACACACCACCACATGATATATATATATATATATATATATGCGCATGCATATATATATATATATATATATATGCGCATGCATATATATATATATATATATATATATATGCATATATATATATATATATATATGCGCATGCATATATATATATATGCGCATGCATATATATATATATATATATATATATATATATATATATTGATATGCAATTATATATATATATATATATATATATTTATATATAGTGCTTCCAATCCTTGAATGCAATTTTAGTTTCATTTTTATTTTCCATTATTGACTATATATGTTATTATTATTTTTTTATTAATATCTTAACTGACGTGTTTTGTATTTTGTCTGCAGCTGCAGTAAACCAACTTTGAAGCTAGCAACAACTATTTTCATCCTACAGAGGTATTCTTAAGATCAAAAGTAAGGAGTGGAATACTTTCTTTGACAATGATCACCCTCACCTAAATTGGTGGTCTGCTGTCTGTGGGAGTAAACATCTGTCATAATGGTGTGTAGATTCTCCAGAATGTGCTCTGAGGGCATGTCCAACTGCGGGGTCAGACAAAGGCAGAGTGAGCACAGTCATAAAAAAGCAACCGATAAGTGGGTGGTATAGATAGAAATAAATAGCTAGATGCATTTAATTATTTCAGTTATATAAATTCTGACATCATTATATTTTAGCAATAAATCAGGCTCTCGCTAAAATGCACCGAGAAAGTGCCACAGAAAAACTAAAAGGACCATAAAATTACCTAAACCTATAGGTAACCTATACCTAAGCCAGATTATTACACTGCAAGTTTCTTTTCCATTTTAATCAGCTCTTTTTACAAAAATAATTTACAGTTATAACTGATTTACTCTATATTCAAATTTTCCATATCTCTCACTTATGTGTGTTTTTTTTTTTTATTACCCGAATAATATTTGTGTCTGAAATAAAGAATAAATAAATAAAATAATATTAGTGCTGAAATTGTTAATTTTGATTTTAAAGATGGTTAGATCAAAACAGAACAGAATTTGCCTATTACGGAAGATAGCTTGAAACACATTCTACCATTTAAAAACAACCGGTAAATTGTCACAAACTCTTAATTACTTTTGAAATGGGACTTACTGTAGCAATTTGTGTTCGAACAAAGCAGTTGTCTTCTACCATATACTCATGTCCTATTTTAAATAGCTCCAACATTTTGGCAATGTTTATACCAACCGAACCTTACAAGAAACATAAGAAAATAACCTGTGTTAAGACACTTTGTAAACAGCAAGTCACATACAGAAAGAAGTTTACATACACTATATAAAAAGACATACACTTTTTTTTTTCACGCTGTTTGACATGAAATGAGACTAAACTTTTCCAACTTTTTTTTTTCAGTTAGGATTACCAAAATTATTTCTTTCTTTGTTAAATGCCAGAATAATGAGAGAAGGATTTTTTAGACAATTTTTCATTACTTTCTTCAAAGTCAGAAGTTTACTTACAATAAGATTACTATGTTTTTAAATAATTTGGGAAAACCTAGATGACGATGTCATGTCTTTGGAAGCACACCTGAAACACACTGCTTCTTTGTGTAATATCATGGAAAAGTCTAAAGAAAACAACCAAGATATCAGGAAGAGAGAAAAGTCTGGATCATCATTGGGTGCAATTTCCAGCTGAAGGTTCATCTGTTCAAATGATTGTACACAAGTATAAACATCATGGGAATGTCCAGTCAGGAGACAGGTTCGGTGTCCCAGAGATGAAAGTGCTTTGGTCTGAAATGTACAGATCAACCCAAGAACAAAAGCAAAAGACCTTGTGAAGATGCTCACTGAAGTTAATAAGAGTGTGTCATTATCCACAGTGAAACGAGTACTGTACTGACATGGGCTGAAAGGCCACTGCCAGGAAGAAGCCATTACTCCAAAAGAAACATAAAAAAAGCCAGATTACAGTTTGTAAATTCACACAGGGACAAAGATCTTAATTTTTGCAGACATGTCCTGTGGTCTGACGAAACCAAAATTGAAAAAATTTGGCCATAATGAGTATTGTTACATTTGAACGTAAAAGGGGGAAGCTTGGAAGTCTGAGAACACCATCCCAACTGTGAAATGTAGGGGTGACAGCATTATGTTGTGGGGTTTTTTTTTGCTGCAGGAGGGACTGGTGCACTTTCACAAAATAGATGGCATCATGAAAGAACATCAGGTACCGAAGCAACATGTCAAGACAACCGCCAGAGAAGTTAAAGCTTGGGCACAAATGGGTCTTCCAAATTAACAATGACCCAAAGCATACAGCCAAACTGGTTATAATATGCCTTAAGGATAACAAAGTCAATGTTTTGGAGTGGCCATCACAAATCCTATTGAAAATTTATGGGCAGACTTGAAAAGGTATGAGCAAGCAAGGCGGCCTACAAACTTGGCCCAGTTAGACCAGTTCTGTCAGGAGGAATGGAGCAAAGCTCCTGCCAACTACTATGAGAAGCATGTGGAAGGATATCCAAAACTTTTGACCCAAGTCGTATAGTTTAAAGACAATGGTACTGATAAGAGACTAATGCTATTACTAATGTAATGTATGTAAACTTCTGACTTTGAAGAAAGTAATAAAAATTGTCAAAAAATCCTTCTCTCATTATTCTGGCATTTAGCAAATAGAAATCATTGTAGTAATCCTAATTGACCTAAAACAGGAAAAGTTTAGTCTGATTTCAGGTTAGACAGTGAGGAAAAAATGTGTCTTTTATATAGTGTATGTAAACTTCTGATTTCAACTGTATGTAAAGATAAAAAACAATATTTTCACTGTTAATCTTCTGTACCATATATTCACTATTACATCAGACCTCACAAAATGTCAAACTTATAACCTTAATATTATTTTTTTTTTTTAAATATGCAGATTTTGGTGCTACCTCTTTTGCTTTTGGGAAACTTCTTTCGAAGTTTGTTTTTGAGTGGCACCAATTTCGGCAGCATTTCAGGCACAGCAATGTAAAAATCTGCTGAAATTTCATCGTCTAAAATCTGAAAAAGAGACAGATCTTTCAAATATAAATATATATTTTTTTTAATTTAATTGTTTTTAACTTCACTCACTTGTTCAATGAGTTCTGTTCCCCCGACGATCACTGCCCCGTTCTCCTGAGCCACTTTGGCCTGATTAGCATCCTAAAAGAAAACAAAACCTGTGTGAAAGAGCCATTTTATCTACCACTGATACATGTTTTAAAGCTCTACTATGTAACTTTTCTGTTCCCCGTTTGTCTCTATAGGGATGTTTTGCCTCTGCCTTGTGTGTTTGCTAGTATGGCATTAAACTTATTTTATGGCATTAGAGTTATTTTATGGTATTTTATGGCTAAAATAGCATAAAAAGTCTGCAGTTTTACTATGAACGTGGTCACCTCTCCGCTGTTCTGACCTGTTGGACTGGGACAATAGCGATAGCTCATTTTAATGCCATACTGAAGAAAACTCCAGCCAAATTAATATCTCCATGGAGATGAGTAGTCAGCTTTATACCAGAAAAATTACATCAAAACCAAATAAAACCAAATAAAAGCTGAATGAACACATACCTCTGTGAAAACTAAGACTTTGTTCATCTCTGTCTTGAATGGATGAGGTAAGTGCACTGTACTCACAAATGGGTCAACTTTTTTCTGTAAAAGAAAGAAAAATATTGTCAACATATCCTTAGAATATGAAAAAATCTAATTACTTCTACATAAACTCATAAAGTCATGTGAAGTAATATTAGTTTAATTTATCCTCTTTGAATTAACGTGCAAAGTCAAGTCAAAGGTCATTTCAAAAAAATACAAAAGAATCATCCCTGGTAAACTTCTTCTAAACTTTAAACTTCTTAGGTGCACTAAGAAACTTTACAGGTGGAGATGTGATTGCTTTTCCTGAAATATTTCCCAATATTGCATTACATGTATCTAGTATCGTGGAAACAAGCACGTGGCGCTGCTCAGAACGCAAGTTTTTCAAGGTTTATTGTCATTTAGTTTATGCAATATCAATTCTAGGCAAAACAATCTCCATGGAGACAAGCAAGTGGTGTACTATCCATGTGAAAAGTTACATAGTGCACCTTTACCTTCAATATTTATTTGATAGATCAGTTACTTGAAAGTCTGTCCAATGAGACAATTGATGGATTTGTGAAACACAGTTGGCATTATATTGTAGAACTGCTCACTCATATTAAGACTGTATAAACTACTATGCAATACATACGTAATTACACTTAACTTCACACTTAAATTTCACTCAACTTAGGATCACTGTGGTACTGTACGATGATAATTTACTATTACAAAAAATGCAATTATATATCTAAATATTTAAAAATTGTTCAGCCCCAGTTCATTAAAGGTCCTATATTACATGAAATTGAATCATGTGAGCTTTTAGCCAAGTTGGAATGTTGTTATCTCATCAGAAACATACCTGAAGTTGTGTTTTGTTTCATTCACACATATTTGAGTAATCCTGGATTATTGGGCTGTCTGCATCCCCAAAACTCAAAATCAGCTATTTTTAGCCTCAACTGACCTGTTGTTCAGATGAATAGTTGCCTTTAAAAAAAAAAAAAAATCATTTTACCTTTGTTTGCCACCAATGTCTTAAGCAAAGGAGTTTCAACAAGGCAAACAACAGATGTAGCCTCAAAATGTGGCATTTCCAGAGCTGCAAATTATCCAAATGATTCTAGTGAAGGTGTATGGATTTTAAAAACACAGTCCAGCACTTGCACCTGTATTACCACTTGATGACATCACAAGGTGGAACTGAATGTTTTCAGTTTGAAAGAAGCTCACAGCCTAAATATACAGGATTTGTGTGTTAAACATTTGTGAATGAAACAAAACACAATTCCAGGTACGTTTTCAATGATACATTATACATTATAAATATATAGATAAAAAATGTGAGTAATATATAGGCCCTTTAAATGAAATCCTTAAACAACAAATACAATGCCAGCAAGACTGTACCTTTTTCTCCAGCTTCATGTCAAGCCTCAGGTCTATGTAGACCTGCTGCTGTGTGGGGGTGAAGTCCAGAGCCCTGTAGGCTTTGAGGAGTTCAATAGCCTCTGCCACGTGATGCACCTTTCTGGGGTAATACCTAAGGATGTACACGTCGTCCACCGGAGCCCAGGCTGTTTTACCGAATGGTTTGTGTCGATCAGAGTCATCGATCACAGGTCGCTTCTTCACCACCTCCTTCTTCTTCTTCTCCTCCTCCTCCTCCTCTTTCTTACCCTTTGTCTTTGTTCTAAAGAGAAAATAAACAGAGCATTACATAGAGCCATGAAATATTTGGATTTAGGGTTAGGGGGCTTATATTTCAATGAACAGATATATACAATTATAAAGCCAGATGTCGTGACATGGTTAGTATCTGAGTAATATCTATTCCCAGGAAGACTTCAAGTTTAAAGGTGCAATATGTAACTTTTCCCATGTAGTGTCTGACATCTGCTTGTGTCAGTCATCAATGTCAGTGGAAACAGGTAGCAGGTAACTCCAGCAGTTACCAGTCTGTGGACAGGTGATCCGGGTAAGAATGCATATTTTCAAGGTAAACACTTCAAAAGGACTAAATTATACAACTGAAAACATATTCAACAACAGAGACCGCCAAGAAGATAATGGGACATATTTATTCGGGGAATCAACATCTGTACCTTACCATATTTATTTCACAATTTGTCTCTCACCAAAGGACACATCGCAGCGTATAAAATGTACAGACTCACCGGGCCACAGCAAATGTTCTCCCGGGGATAGTGTGAAGTGGAGTCGGGGAAAAGTCACTGTAAAGGGTCCGGACTGCAGACAGACGCTGACATCCCGATACCGCTGAGGAGAAAAGAACACTTTTCTCACTTTAAGTCAAGCTTTCTTTGCAATGGATGGTGTTATATTCGTGTCAAGAGATGTGACTGCGAATGAGAGTTCATTCAAGGAGCCGAAATGACAGCAAAGTATTAGCAAAGTAAGCTAACAATGAGCTAAGAATGTTTTGATTGATTTACATTAACCATTACTCGTGTGGATATACGTTGTCAAATTCCGATATTAATACAATATACAAAAATAACGATAATTTAGATGAAACACTGACCTCTCCACACGGCTCTGCTGCAGGTTGCCATGTTTTGTGTAAAACTGTTCATCCGGGTGGGAACAAAGGGTCGGGCTCAAAGGTTCCGGCTTATCTATATTTCATAAAAAGCTGTGAGGTATATGATACACACAAAGTATCTTCATTACACTATATTTAATTTAACCATAACTAAATAATATCGGTGTTGATGTCGGTAAAGTATTTAGATATGTATTTACAAAGAATATAACATTATATGAACATTTTATTGCTGAAGAATATACTTGATCATTTAAAAATCCACAAAGGCTACTTATAAATTCTATGCAACTTTGCTCACTTCTGCTTAGGGTTGTGAAAAGTATTTAAAATCAGATACTAATCAATACTATAACTGAGTAAAAGATACTCAGTTATCAATAATTAAAAAAAAAGTCACATTCACAGGACAGAAATGAAATGAATGATCTTGAGCTGTATCAGATCAAGTATAAGACACATAGACTAGTATATGTCCATGAACCACTATGGAACCTACCTGGACAACTGAGGGATTACACAGATATTAGGCCACATGGTAATAGGAAAGAAAGACCATCCATCCATTTTCCTCCACTTCCACTCGGGGCCAGGTTACAGAGGCAGTAGTCTAAGCAGACACTTCCTCCAGCTCCTCCAAAGTGACTCCAAGGCATTCCCCGGCCACCTGAGAGACATTCCCTCCAAGAAAGAAAGTACTATGACTTAATGTTGAAAATGATGTTCTGCGATTGTGGTATCGGAATCCTGATTGAGTTTTCAGTCTGTTCCTTAGTATCAAAATAAAGTTTGAAATTTTTGAATCGTGACAAACACTACCTGTGCTTATAGAATAAATAAACTCAAGAAGTACAAGACAAACACTCGAGTTGCTTTTAATGACAACATTTATTTTCTTCAAAAGTCTGTAATACTGTAATAATTGTACAAAGACTGCATGTCATTTAGAAACAAAACATCCCCGAGTTTGATAAAAACAACCCAAATGATCTGAGAATGAGCAGCTTTAAAACACCAAAGATCCTTTAAGGAGATCTCACTCCTGCCCAACAACTTTAAATGTACAAGTGTTATAAGATACAAAACCTGTCTATATCCGAGAGGAGTGAAGTATCTGCAGTGATGGAGTTTATGTGCAAATCAAGCAATCACGGTAAAGCTCATGATATAAAGCGATTGTCTTAAATTAAGGCAAACTATCTCATATATTTTGAATGAGAATGTCTAAAATTCATGTACAAAGTTCATTGATAGTCTAAAATGATTGTGTCACATGTAGTACTTGTTGGATATTTTTTATAACATTTCTGGTTTGGAAGACCAGAGAGGACCAATACTACTACTATCACAACTACTCTCGCTACTAATGACATATCACTGTCAGAATAAAAGACAGCAAATTCCTTCCAAGGAGTCGCGCTTGCATAGAGTTTAGTCTTGGTTTAGACCCAGCTTCACAGACACCCGTTTACTGTTTGCCCCATTTTCAATAAATTAAGAATCACTAAGCATGGCTACTTAGCTTTGTGTATCATATATAAGTGCTATATTACATGTATTTTATAGTTTCTAATGACTACTTTATTTAGATTATTAGAGTCATAAATATTTTGGTTTTATAAAAAAGTGCATAGTGAAATGATTGATTGCAAGAAAATAAAATATTGTGCATATGTTGATGGTATACAGAGGGGTGAGGGGTACTTCTTCTCACCTGTACACGCATGTCTTTGGACGGAGGGAGAAGGGAGAGGGAAGGAGACAAGTGGATAACCACTCTGTCACAGTAACACAAGGAGGACATGAATACTTCACTCAGACATAATCAGGAGTCTAATACAGAACCTCCTTACTGAGAGGCAGGACACAGGATAACAACTCTGCCACAGTAATACATGCACACTCTACTCAGATATAATCAGGAGTCTACCCGCAACCTCCTTACTTAGAAATATTCGATCTGATGTAACGATGTTAGCAATTTTAGGCATTTAGGCACCATTAGGCATTCATGGTTTTCAGGCTTAAATGGCATAAAATATATGACATTTTAATTTCGTACCAATTTATAGAAGATTATTAAGGCATGATATTGCTTTGTAGTAAACAAATTTGTAAACATTGTTAGCATAAATTAATCAAGAAATATTTTTTGCACAATAGCACATTTATACAGTGAGTCAACATTTGTGGACTCTCTAAAAAATAGTGCCTCACCTACAGAGAAAAATTGGTTCCTGACCTTTATCTAATACTCTGACTTTCCAACCTATTTGCTTCCATGGCATGTCTGGTCGACAGCTTAAAGGGGACATTTAGTGTACTGAACAAATACTTCACTCCTCTGGATCAATGGGTTTTTTAAGGCTGATATAAAGTTGTTTTGTGTTTCTTGGACTCATTTTCCATATATATCTGTGTAGCTATTTCTCATTAAAAAGTAGTGTTCACATGAAAATGTCTTTTAAAATGAGAACTGGAGTCTCAGGGCTGTGTCCAAAACCAGTGTCTCTTTAGGTACATTTATTGCACACAGTAATCTAACATGCCAAAGTAGTATATTCCACAATGCTTGACAATAGGCCAATATATACTATATCATAGTTTCTCATTTTAGTACTCTCAGGGATTATGCAGTCATGTTTGGGTACATGATGCTTGGTTTCTGATAACACGCTTCACTGTGATTGGTTAAATCTGTGTGTCACACTTTCAGGGCATGAGTAAGGCTGACCAATAGGGGGAGTGGGTGGGTGTCTGTATTTGAGCAAAGCATTGTATGTACAGAAAATCTGAATCACCATAGAACCATCTCCCCAGATTGGTTACAAGAGCATTTGTCATAAATGTTTAATGTACTGTTATGTCACCCACCACTAAAACAATATTACACCATAGCTAAAATCACTGGATCGTTAATGTTGGACTTTAACCCCAAACATGCTGTATGTGGTCAGACACAGCCCTGATCTCCCTGGATATTATTGGATGGATTCTGTACAAAGTCCGGTCACAGCGGCTGGTTGGCAGTGGTCACACCCCACTACCTGTGCGTGTGGATGCCGTTGATGCTGGAGGAAGGTAGGGAGCGGCGCAGCTCCAGCTGGGCCAGCAGACAGAAGTGGTCAGAGGGGATGTGCGGGTGAGGGCAGCCCAGGATGCTATTGTCCACCAGCCACTGAGAGTCCAGGGGCCCCAGGAGACCAAGCACTGACAGTAGGGGCCGCGAGATGAAGATGTAGTCAATCACACCCTGCAGAAGGGCACACAGATGGGTTTTATATGTTTATGTTTTGGTTGTTTTGTGCTGTTCAGATGAAGTTTAAGGACTGTTTATGACTTGGGCACAGAAAAGAAGCTAAGTGCCTGTCAGTGTGCCCAAGAGCAACTGTGGTTAGGAAGTTGCCAAAAAATAGCGTAAAATAAAAGCTAGAAAACATCTCCATCTCCATGGAGTATGGTTTTAACGTTCTATTTTCATGGAATCATGCAAATGAAGGACTACTTCCAGAAAAAGTGGAACGAGGATTATTGGAATCTGATTGGTTAAATCCAGTTGAGAGAAAAGGACAGACATCTTCCTTGTCCACAAATCCATAAATAGCTTAGCTTCTGAATGTTTTTCACAAACAAAATAGTCTGTATTTTTGCTAATATAAGTGTGTCTGTCAGCGTTGCCATGTTTTGGTTGGTTTGGCCGTTACAGCTGTATCACTGTTTAATATATCCTGCAATTAAGGATGCCTGCATATCACCATATATTACCTCCACATGTCTCTTAAATAAAATACCTTGAAGTCGTATGTGTAGTTGGTGTAGGGCATGAGGCTCTCGTAGGCGCTTTTGAGCTGGAAGCTGTGGGTGATACTGCCGTCACCGCCCGTCCCATTGCAGCTGAAGTTGGACAGACACTCACTGTACCGCAACTCCTTAAAGTCTTTGTGGTTCTCCGCTACTCCTCCGTTACTCAGGTACTCCACCACACCTGTCCCGGGAACAAGGGAGAAGGACATTGTTATTTAACGTACTATAATATATAATGTTAAGGGAAATTTATCCTCTGCATTTGCCCCAATCTCTAGTGACCTGTCAGGGTTGGGTGGTATGCCAAGATCACGATTTCAATTTAAGTTAGTATCTTTATTTTTTATTATACCTTGAAGAGATAAAAAAAGTAACCTGGTTCTCCTGAGAGCTCATGCTTCATTGCAATTTGTTAAATCCACCTGTTACTGTGTTTTTGTCTGAGCAGAGCTCCATTCAAGAGAAAACCTGTGAATCACCATATGGCAATTTTTTTTATCAAAACAGCATACGGTCACAAGAAATTAGATCATGATTTAATTTACATCACCATATACCAGGAGACAACCCACCCCCAGACCTTTCTGTGATATAAGCGTCTCTTTTAGGGATGTCAAAATTACTCTGTTAATCAATAATCATAATTAATAACGTACACTATAATCATAAGACTATATACACTTAAAAAAAAAAATTATCTGGGCCATTTTATAAGCAAAAATCTTCCAGTCAATCTTTCCTTCAAAGCACTACACGTACATGTAAAATGCCTGTTTTCTGTCTTTACTTTGTCATTTCAAAAGTATGATTTCATAAAGCTGATCACATACTAGAAAAAAAGTAATGTACGTAACGTAATGTGAAAGAAAGAAAATATATATTTCAGTGTTGTTCATGTCATGGTGTCAATAATCGTGAATAATCGTATAATTGTATACGATTAATCTGACCACATGGCATCCTTAGTCTCCTTGTAATCTGCAGTAACTGATTCTAGCAGTGAGTCTGAGCCAGGACTTTGGTTAGGAGTACCTAAGTGAGTAACTAGCTGGAGGACACTGTATATTTGCTGTACCTGAGTCTGGCAGTGAGTTGAGGTCAGCGCAGAGCACAATGGGGATGGCGGAGGGGTCCGGCGTCGCGGCAGGGTCAGAGGTCACAGAGGCGCTCTCCCGGATGCTCTTGAGCTCGGACAGAAACATCATGGTCTGGATGAGTTTAACATCAGAGAACTCGGGGTCCCAGTGCATGTGAGCGTTAGCCACCAGGATCAGCTGCCGCTCGGTGGACGGCTTCAGACCTGGAAACAATAAGGCAATATTGCATTAATATGAAATATGGCATTTGACTTTCATGAGGATTGCGAGATAAAATATGTTATGATTTTTCCAATTCATTATTACTCATATAACACTAAGGCATAATTAAAGACTCTGTACCTGATTTCTTTCTCATGTATTGGAGCAAGATGTGCTTTGTTAAGAAGTTAGGAACAACTTTGCACCACTGAAAACCAATTAAAATGAATTAGTTCTGTTTTCCACATTTTTAAAACAGTAAAAGGTACAGTCAGGTACAGAGACTTTAACCTGAAACTAATACAAAGGTATCTCTGTATCGTATTATCCTTCAATGAAATTATTTATCATTTCAATTTCAACATACAACATACCAATCTTGTATCTTATCCCTTCAGTATTTAGGTGAATACTGACTGAAATTTTCTATACATTTAGACAATTTTAGTCTTATTTACTTTACTTTTAGTTTTACATATATTGTATGTCTTACATACAGTTTCTTTAACAAAAATAATAAACATATTTTGGGTCATTAGCCTACATAATGGTCACTCTTCTTGAGTAGAGATTTCAAACATTGTGTGATAGAAAGAGATAGAGCACCTGAGGAGAAGACCTCCTTCTTGACCTCCAGCAGCACGGCGACCCCGATGTTGTCTTTGGTCATGACCCTGTTCAGCATGATCTCTGACCCTTCTGAGTTTGCCATGGCAACCTGGTTAAACTCCACTGTGTGTTTCTGCACCAGTGTGAACCTGAGAGGCAGAGAATGTCACTTATTCACTGCTTGGCCAAAAAAAGTCACCACCTGGATTTAACTAAGCAAATAGGTTGGGGTTGCTGCAGATGGTCAGGTCTAGGTTCAGCAACAGTCTGTGCTCAAAGAATGAAGTCAGCTCACTACCTGAATATACTGAATGACCAGGTTATTCCATCAATGGATTTTTTTCTTCCCTCATGGCACGGGCATATTCCAAGATGACAATGCCAGGATTCATCGGACTCAAATTGTGAGTGGTATATGTATATTTATATGTATATATATGTATATATATGTGTGTGTGTATATTAGAGTTATTCTTGAATCTATTTCTTAAATTATTTCTATTTATCTATTATCTTGTTATTTATCTATTATCTTGTTTTATTTTATTTCCTTCTGTTCTATGTGTGCGGTGCAATGCTGGAATTTCCCCACTGTGGGACTAATAAAGGCATATCTTATCTTCAGGGAGCATGAGGCATCATTTTCACACATGGACTGGCCACCACAGAGTCCAGACCCTAACCCCATTGAGAATCTTTGGGATTTGCTGAACAAGGCTTTGGGCAGCAGTCAGACTCGACCATCATCAATGCAAGATCTTGGTGAAAAATTAATGCAACACTGGATGAAAATAAATCTTGACATTGCAGAACCTTATCGAAACAATGCCACAGCGAACGCGTGCCGTAATCAAAGCTAAAGGAGGTCCAACCAAATATTAGAGTGTGTGAACTTTTTTTTTTTGGTGACGACTTTTTTTGCCCAGGCAGTGTATCTTAGAATTTAAGGAATTACAGTCCAAAGCTGTGGAAACTGTGGGGTTTTTACAGTTGCTAAAATAGATTGTGACATCACATTTCAAAGTATTATGGATACCCTCTTAGACAAACACTAAAGCAAAGCCAGAATGTCCTTCCCCATCAAAACAACCTCCTAATTTCCAGTTCTAACATTCTGTAATATTAGCTTGTTTTTCATACACAATTTCTGGTTTTACAGAGTGTTTCAATGCAGAATGTGTGCCAGGTCCCGGATTGTTTGTATATAAAGCCAATGTATTTTCTATATGATTCATCCGGATTTAGAAACCCATTATACTAACACATGACTCACTTGTCAGTCTTGAAGAAGACCGCACAGCCGTCCACATGCTTGCGCTCCTGCTCTGACACCAGTTTGGCTCGAGACTTGGGGCAGAAGTATCCGTCGTAGCCACGCTCCTTTAGTGTCTCTAGAAAGAACGTGTAGTACTGCTCCGTCTCCACCTCCTGGAGAGAGAGCAGAAGAGAGACAGAGAGAGAGACAGAGAGAAAGAGACTACTGTAATATTTGAAACATAAAAAAATCCATTAACACTTTCCTATATAACGATGGTAATATGGCACAGTCTACTTTCCTTTTGACATCTTAGGTGAGTCGCATGTTTCATACACTAGTAGCAGAGTGTTCATTTGGTGTAGTATGGTACAGTAAAATATAGTTTGTTAGCCTGAGCTGCAGGCTGATGTAGTCATGTGTTTGTAGAGTATGGCACAGCGTGAAATGGTTTATACTGCACATATACACACATAGTACAGTATCAGTGTGGTTCGGACCTGCAGGCTGTGGAGAGTGTGGTATTATAAAATATATTTGTACAGTACATATACAGTTAGTAGTACAGTGGTATAGTACAGTACAGTGTAGTGAGTCTGACCAGCAGGTTGATGATGTCTGTGTCTCTGAATAGTATTTCAGTGTCATATATAACAGTACATATTCATAGTTAGTACTGTGGTATGATAGAGTATAGTATGTTAGTCTGACCTGCAGACTGATGATATCTGCGTCACAGTGAGTGATTTCCTCCATGATGCCTTTCTTCCTGTACTCCCAGCTCAGAGCCCAAGACGGACAGTAGCCGTAGAGCTGCCGCGTGGCGTACTTATCACAGAGCACGTTATAGCACATGACTGAGAACACCGCTGAGGGACAACAGGCAGACATTAGGGCCAGACAAAGAAAAGAACAATAGAAAGAGATAGGAGACAACCACTGGAGACAAGCAATGGGCCCCTTGTAGCTACACATCCCCCTATATCAAAGACATTTTTTATAAGAAAAGATTTGATATCAAAATGATCATAAAACAGTATTTTCTTAGACAACATAATGGGGGTTTCAACACAAAATAATGAGAGATATTTTATATTACCATTTGGTCTTATACTAGTTATGATACAGATCAAGACAAAAAACATTTAAAAACTATTCAGAAAAAGTCTAATTTTGTCCTGATTGTTGACAAAATTGATAGTTGAGGATTGAAGAGTACTTGATGATGAGTTTTGATACTGGTTATAATCTGGATATGGAATTTTTTAGACTTGTATCTCACAACATTCAAGTTCTCTCCCCTGAACTCCAACTTGAGATCTACTTTATTATGGAAGAAATCCTGGACCTACAAATGATGTTACTTTGTATCTTTTTTTTATATCTGTTGATACTTGGCAGTGACATCATGTTGGGGGTGTTCTGCATATACATCTATGGCAGAATTTTCAGGCGAGTGTGACTAACTGAAAGATGGTTGGCTAGTGCTAGGTAATGCCTGTAATGGTATTTGGCCGTCTCTTACAGTTAAAGCCAGAGGTTTACGTACACTATATTGATATGACTTGGGTGAAACATTTTGGATATCTTACCTAAGCTTCTCACAGTAGTTAGCAGGAATTGGCTAACTACTGTTAGCCAATTCTGCTGCTTCCTGCTTCCTGGAAGAACCACTTCCAGACAGAACTGGTGTAACTGAGCCACGTTTAAAGGCCGCCTTGCTCACACATGCCTTTTCAGGTCTGCCCATACAGGGCTTTGCGATGGCCACTCCAAAACATTGACTTTGTTATCCTTAAGCCACTTTGTAACCAGTTTGGCAGTATGATTCGGGTCATTGTCCATTTGGAAGACCCAAGCTTTAACTTCCTTGCTGATGCTGCCACCCCTGTATGGCAGCACAGTTGGGATGTTTGGGAGGCTTGCAAGATTATAGTTTCGTCAGACCACAGGACATGTCTGCAAAAATTAAGGTTTTATCCCTGTGTGCATTTCCAAACTGTAATCTGGCTTTTTTATGTTTCTTTTGGAGTAATGACTTCTTCTTGGCAGAGCAGCCTTTCAGCCCATGTTGGTACAGTGCTTGTGTCATTGTGAATAATGACACAATCTTAACAGCTTCAGCCGGCATCTTCACAAGGTCTTTTGCTTTTATTCTCGGGTTGATACGCACATTTTCAAAGCAAAGCACATTCAAGCATCTTTAAATTGCACCCAAGGATGAACCAGACTTGTGCAAGTCCATAATTCTCTTCCTGATATATTGGCTGATTTCTTTTGACTTTCCCATGATGTTACACAAAAAAGCTGTGTGATTCAGGTCTGCCTTCAAATACATCCACAGGTGCATCTCTAATTAACTCAAACGTTGTCAATAAACAGCTTCCAATAACATGACATAATCGACATTTACATACATAGTAATCTTACTGTATGTAAACTTCTAACTTTGAAGAAAATAATGAAAAATTGTCTAAAAAATCCTTCTTCTCATATTCTGGCATTTAGCAAATATAAATAATTTTGGTAATTCTAATTAACTTAAAACAGGAAAATGTGTCTGATTTCATGTCAGACAGTGTGAAAAAAGTGTGTCTTTTTTATAGTTTATGTAAACTTCTGGTTTCCAACTATATCTCCACAGTACACATGTAACTTTGCATTTAGACACATCAAAATAATTTCCTCATTAGGCTCAGTTCTCCATGAATGAGTCAAGATTGTAATAAAACATCAGCACGTCACCTTAATAAGTAGAGAACATGTCTCTACAGTCATCACCAGTGATGTGCCATCAGGGCCAGCAAGTCCTTCTCTGCTGGCCCTAAAAGATGATTTTATTAGGGTGAAGTCAGGTAAATTGCACCACTTGGTAAATCTCTGGGGACAATAGTTTTAGATAATGTTTGGCATTGAATTGTGTTATTCTAGGTACTAAGGACTGTTACTTATATTTTGGGATAAAATTGAAGAAATAAAGTGCTGTTTTTCTCCCAGAGTCAGGGTCTGGTAAAATTAGCCACATATACAAGTAAAATTGAGCCACTTGTCAGCTAAAATGAGTCATAGAGAAAAAAAAAAAGTTACTTTTTTAAAGATTAAAATGTACATTTTTATAGTTGCATCTTTAACAAACATGTAAAACATTAAATGATCACATTAAAGTTCATTATTTACATACAGCTTCCCTTGGATTTAGTGGCACAGATCTCTCAGCTCAGCCCAAGGCCTGTCTCTGATCTTCACTGTTCCTTCTGTCCAGGATCTCTCTGTGGGAGCAGATTTACCTGTGTTTGCCTTCCTGTTTGTCTGCCCTGCTCCACTGTGTTTTACACAGGCAAGAGCAAGAGAGGGGGTACGATGGAAAAGAAGCAAACTCCCAGTTGATTTTAAATGATTATAGGTCAGTTAATTTGTTAAAAGGCATTATTGCGAAGGTGCTGAACAGTTTAGTAGGCCTACTTTCAGAAACTTTTCAGACTAAATCAAAACTGTAGTTGATAATGACGCTACATTTCAATGTGCAACCTTTTTAATGGACACAGGGCGGGTTGCAGGTGGGTTAAAATAATAGATGCTGTGATGTGGGACCCAAGCTGCACAAAGCACCCACCGGATAAATTTGAAGGTGCGTGTAGGGGGCAAGAGAGAGGAGGTATGTCTGTCTTAACACTCAAATAAGACTTTATCCAACAGTTTTGAGAATAAGTAGGCGTTTCATCTGTATGCGGAGGGACGGGACTGCTTTTAGCAGCAGACAGTCTTCCCTGCCCTGCAGAGGGGCAGCATCCACACATTTATTCACTTGGAAACTTCATGCAACTCAACAAAAATCTTCCTCAAGGATGAGAACCACTAAACTATGCTAATGCCACTCAAACGGTAAAGACTTGATTAAAATCAAATCATTAACTCATGTGTAACCTGTGTTGTACCTGTGGAGTTGATTTGGTCGCGGTCTCTCAGAGTGATCCAGGGCCTTTGTGGGAGCTGCTCTGGGTGAACTATCCGAAACAAAGGAGTACTGTGAGATCCGCTGAAGCGTGAGCCGAACAAAAGACTAACGGTAAAAGGACATTAAATATTCACGAGCCCCACACATCACCTGAGCTCACCTGCCAGGTTGTCCAGCATGTAGTTGAGCAGCTTCCTGGTACCATCTGGCTCCTGGTAAAGGTTTAAAATGTCCTGGGACAGAGGGTTACCTGGTAGAAAACAGCACTCTAGTTAACAAATGTTAAAAAAACAAAACAAAATGAACACAACAAACAAAAGATAAACTCAACATAACACAAAGCTTGTTTTAGATTCACATAAATTAAAAACAGCCACCCTTTGCGTTGATCACTTGATCATTTTGAAGTGAAAACCATTTCAAGAGACTTCATTAGAGAGCACAGTGAGAGAAAGCAAAGGGTTTGCAGCGCTGTCAACAAAGAAAAGGGTGATGACTTTGAAGATTTGAATATAAAATATAAAAAATATTTAGTTGCATTATTTAACTTTTTTCTTTGCTACATAATTCTGTTTATCTTACATCATATATTTTGATTTCCTCCGCATGTATATAAAATGTAGAAAGTTGTAAATGTAAAGAGAAAAAAAAAAATGAATGAGAAAGTGTATCCAAACTTTTGACTGGTAGCGTATGAGGAACGGGATGTAAAAATGCTATAAGAAAAGTCTATTTTGTGGTATAATATTGAATATAATATTGAATGAAGATATATTGTGTATCTTTTCTGGTATTTAGTTATATACATAAACATGCAGACTGTAATAAAACTAAAACGGCTATACTTACTTTATAACTAAATACCGGACTGAATATAATATTTGCTTCTAATCTACAGTCCCCTCTTTGTGGACCGGAGACTCGAGGGATAACAGTATAGTAAAATATAAAATATGATATAAATAAATATGATGAAGTAAAAAGAATACATAAAAAGGCGGTGAAGGTATCGAAGGTGAAAACTGGGATTTTTAGAGCAATGGAGGCTTGAATGCAGGAGAATAAAGATTACTCAAACATGCATGAATCACTCTAAGTAGTAGTTAAAAGCTCTTAAAAGTCTATTTTACACAATATGTCTCCTTTGAAGTGCATTCACTTAAAATGTATTGTTTTCAACCAAATTCCCAAAAAGAATAAGAACCACACAGACAATGATACATAACCACATTTCAGTGCTGCCAATATGACAAAATGACATTGAATATGACTGAAATTACAGCACATTCATATACATTCAGGGCATATAAAAGGGAAACGGGCAACTAGTGTACCAAAAATCATGAGGTTTACATTTCAATTCTCCTTTTAGTGAGATACACTAAATGTTTAGTTTCAGATGGTGTTATTTCTTAATCTTACCTTTGAGCCCGAGAGTCTGAAGCTGGAATAGTCTCCCGAGTTCATAAGGCAGGACTCGTAAAAGATTGTTGTTTAAAAGCAATTCCCTGCACAAACACAAAAGCAAGAAATATTCTTTGTGATGAGTACACTCACAGGGTCAACAAGAACTAAGCCTAGCCTAATGTGGACATATACAGTTGAAACCAGAAGTTTACATACACAATATAAAAAGACACATAAGCTTTTTTTTTTTCTCTCACTGTCTGACAGGAAATCAGATGAAACTTTTACTGTTTTAGGTCAACTGGGATTACTAAAATTATTTCTATTTGATAAATGCCAGACGGATGAGAGAAGGATTTTTCATTAAAATATAGATTACCAAGCATTTAAACAATTTGGGAAAATTCAGATGATGATGATGTTAGGTCTTTGGAAGCTTCTGATAGATTTATTGATAAAATTTGTATTAATTAGAGACACACCTGTGGATGTATTTGAAGGCACACCTGAAACACACTGTTTCTTTGTGTAACACCATGGAAAACTCAAAAGAAATCAGCCAAGATATCAGGAAAAGAATTATGGACTTGCAAAAGTCTGGTTCATCCTTGGGAGCAATTTCCAGATTCCTGAAGGTGCCATGTTCATCTGTTCAAAAAAATTATACACAAGTGTAAAGACCATGGGAATGTCCAGCCATCATACTGCTCAGGAAGGAGACAGATTCTGTGTCCCAGAGATGAACGTGCTTTGGTCCGAAATGTGCATAACAACTCAGGAACAAAAGCAAAAACCTTGTGAAGCTGCTGGCTGAAGTTGGTAAGATGTCATTATCCACAGTGAAGCGAGTACTGTACTGACATGCTGGGAAGCTAGGAAGAAGTCAGTACTCCAAAGGAAACATAAAAAAAGACAGATTACAGTTTGCAAATGCACAAAGGAACAAAGACCTTCATTTTTGCAGACATGTCCGGTGGTCTGATGAAACAAAAATTGAACTGTTTGGCCATAATGAGCATTGTTACATTCAGAGGAAAAAGGTAGAAGCTATAAGCCTGAGAACATCATCCCAACTGTGAAATGCAGGGGTGACAGCATCATGTTGTGGGGTTGTTTTGCTCCAGGAGGGACTGGTGCAGTTCCCAAAATAGATGGCGCCATGAGGAAAGAACATTATGTGGAAATACTGAAGCAACATCTCAAGACATCAGCCAGAGAAGTTAAAGCTTGGGGCAAATGGGTGGTCCAAATGGACAATGACCCGAAGCATACTGCCAAACTGGTTACAAAGTGGCTTAAGGATAACAATGTCAATGTTTTGGAGTGGTCATCATAAAACCCTGATCTCAAACCTATTGAAAATTTATGGGCAGACCTGAAAAGGCATTAGTGAGAAAGGCAGCCTACAAACTCAGTTACACCAGTTCTGTCAGGAGGAATGAGCCAAAATTTATGCCAACTATTGTATAAGCTTGTGGAAGGATATCCAAAATGTTTTGACCCCAGTCATAGTTTAAAGGCACCAAATACTAATGAAATTTATGTAAGCATCTGACTTTGAAGAAAGTAATGAAAAAATGTTTTTAAAAGATCCTTCTCTCATTATTCTGTAAGCAAATAGAAATAATTTTAGTTAAAGTTTAGTCTGACTTCATATCAGACACTGAGAAAAAAAAGCATGTGTCTTTTTATATAGTGTATGTAAACTTTTGGTTTTAACTGTATATAGTTGACATGTAGTGTGTTTCTTGCATGCTTCTGGAACACTTTTGTATTGGTACTTCACAATTAAAAAAAAAACTTCTATTTGAAAAAGACTGTGCATGAGCACTGTGATGAGGGAACAATGGGTGAGAAAAAGAAGCTATATATAGCTATATATTTTAGCAAAGATCAACGTAGTGAATGGGATGGTCAAATAGTGATTTTTCCTGCGATACAATATATTAATCAATATTAGATTCGATATATACTTAAGCAAAATCCACTCAATTGTAATAACCCTGTAATACAGTTAAAACATATTTTTTTCAATTTGGAAAAATAATTACAAAATATATGTATCTGGGCTCACTGATGTACGTAGTTTTTGCCACCTTGGCATCGTGGGTTTGCCTCCTATCCTTCGCTGAATGTCTTTACCCTCTATCTCTCTCCATTTCAAGCTATCACAGTCCTGTCCAATAAAGCTTAGTCCCAGTCCCTAAAATACAATATTAGCACTGATATATAGTAGATCACTGGGGTACCTGAGAGACACCATGTTGCCCATCTCGGAGGGCAGGCTGCGCAGCTTGTTGGAGGACAGGTTCAGGTAGACCAGGTGGGGCAGGCGGGCAATGTCAGGGGGCAGGCGGCTCAGGTTGTTGTCCTGGATGTGGAGCGCAGTGAGATGGGTGAAGGTCCAGAGGGAGCTGCTCAGACTGCGCACACGACCTGCCCAAAGATACAGGCAAAAGTACAAGAGGAGTAAGAGCAAATGCAGTCGTGGGAAGACTACTGGAAATTTGTACTTGTGTAAATGGACAGTATCATGGCTTAAAGTGCATAGAACTATTGAGACTACAAATATTATTAAATATAGGTAACACAAATATTTTTAAGACTTTACTAAAAATCACACATAGTTTTGTCTAGTTTGTTTTTTTGTATTTTTATGGTGAAGAGTATAATTTTACTTCCTGGTTGGACAGAGGCAGCAGGTACATTAACACGTAGAAGTAATTCCTTAACCATAATACACGGGCTAAAAATAAATTGTACAATAGATATGATTAGACAAATGAAAATAAATTACAACAATTTTAGTTTGTTGGATGAAGGTTTAAATTGCCAGAAAAATGCATTCCTTGTAGGTAAATTGTCCCTGCATTTTTTCTTGATGCAAAACTATAATAAATAGTTTGATGCAAAACTATAATAAATACTCATAATTAGAAAAAGCTGAAAACCTGTCAATTTACAGAAGCTTTCTACTGTCAGAAGGCACTTGTTTAAATTTACAAAGAAACAACAAAAGCTTAAAATTACTACCACTTTTGCACACATTTTTAGTTCTATTTTATATAGGCATTTTACAAAACTAAATAACAAAACCATTGAAAGTGATTGAAGTTAAACCAAATTACCTTATTATGATAATATAATTCTTATAATTCTGAGACATTTCAGTAGAGATGCACAATATATCATGAAAATTGCTATATTGCAATACTGGCTGATGCAATAATCAAAAAGTTCTCCATTTTGTAGAAATTTACGAAAATGGCCAAAAAGGCAGATTGTATTCATTATTTTTCTTATTAGAACCTACATTAGACTTGGTTTTCTTGATTTAATTGAGTTTTTACTTGTACACAGTTTGACTAGTAAATGACGACATACGTACACGTTTTGTTTTAATTTATCTGAACTTATTCTGCCAAAATATCACATTAATATCGTATGGCAATACAAAACCGAGTTATCATATATTGCATGTTTTTCTCATACTGTGCAGCGCTACCTTCAACTGAAAACTAGGCAAAAACCAAAAGAGATTTTTAAATTAAACCCTGCACTAAATATACATTAGTCAAAAGTATGTGGTACAGACCAGAGATCTCCAGCTCCGCCCATTGAGACTTCTTGCCACTGGCCACCTCGTCAGCCGCCATGATGGAGTAGCACCTGCGCGGGTCGGGAGGCTCATATTTTTCCTTTGGCATTACTGGTATTCTGAAGGAGAAAAAAGCATAATGATATTAATAATTAACTTGTACTCTGACACATTAAAAAACAAAATTCAACAGGTCTAAAACTAGTAATAATACAGAAAGTTTGAACTCCCCTCCACTCTGAGAGATCAGGAGTCTAACCCACAACCTTCTTACAGATAGGAGGAGACAGGATGAGCACTCAGAGGGACATGCACACTGTCCAACCCACAACTCACCTACTATTAACTTACTAACAACACACTACTACTTATAAAATGACTTCTATCAACTTATCTATTCTACCACTACTACTATAATACAAAGAACTAAAGAACAGTGAAGGATAAACTTTGGGAATTTCCACAGACTGCACATGTGCGCGCCCCGACAGCTGACTGTGTCCAAACATAGCGCGTGTCCGACTTGGAGTGACATTCAACGCAGCGCGCGCGTGTATCCAAAGATCCAGCGCCACACGGGACTATTTTTAACTTTTACTGAGCCTGTGGAAACGGGGAAGGAACCATGGACAAGTGGGGGGTAAACAGCGGGTCGGTTTAGGTCGAAGCACCGAGCTGTAGTCACTGCCGCGGCGGCTTCGGGACGCGCTGTGCCAGGGTCAAAACGGAGCGGATTCTCGGTGAAACGAGCCCGGTGGAAGGGCAGACAGAGGCCGCGGAGGGTTATCTTTGGTCCGGGCGGAGGTTTACCTTCATTCGGCGGCGGTAGAGCGCGGATCACCAGGAGAACAGTGGAGACATGCAGCCCCAGTCCTGTGCGCTCTGACAGACTCCAAACAGGAAGAACAACAAACGCACTTCCGCTCGTGCTCGTGGGACGACTCTGCGTGCGCGTAACCGAAACCAAAACTTTGCAATTTTTAGAAATAACTATCATTTTATTTTGTAATGTAAAAAATAACTTGGAGTAATGTTTAGGGTTTGATAATTAATTTTATTTCGATGGACCAAAAAAAAAATACTTAAGAGACAATGCTTTGGAGGAGCTGGAGGAAGTGTCTGGGAGGAAATGTCTGGGAAGTTGGAGGTGTCTCTCCTGGTAACATGTCATTTTTCTAGCAGAAGGGGTATGCCACCTGCTGGATGACAAATGTTGCTTTACTAAAAGTATCTAAAAGCCTAACATTACTTCGAAATAATATGACTCAAGCGCTTGTAGTGCAAAGTATTGGTCCAAGAAATGGCTCAAGTAAGAATTTAAAAAAGTACTACTCTTACTCAAGTAAGAGTAAAGAGTAACTCGGAACGTAACATCAAATTTATAATACCTTAAATAATGCATAAAATCTGGTATTACAAAGCGTAAACCACAAAAAGTAGAAAAAATATAATTATGCATATTTCAGGCTACATGTACTTTAAATATTACTCAAGTTGGAGTAAAAGTGTTTGTTGAGTGTTTGTCCACTGATCCGAAGGTTGGCGGTTCAAATCCCGCTCTCTACATAAAAACATCATTGGTTGAGTGGTTAGATCCACTGACTCAAAGGTTGGCGGTGCAATTCCAGCCCTCACAGATGAATGCTGTCGTTGTGTCCTTGGGCAAGACACTTAACCCACCTACCCCAGCCCTTGGGACAACGGGTGGAAATTAGCCTCTGGCTATAACCCGGCGTGTTTACGTTCATGTCTGTCATGTCATGTCTGTTCATTAACATGCACTGTCCCAACCAAATAAACAAAAAAATAAATAAATAAATAAAAAAAGGACTCTAAAAAGTACAATATCTGTAAAAAGTTATTCCAGTCAATGTAACTGAATACATATAACTGAGTATGATCCACCTGTGCATGTTATTGCTTTGCCGAGAATGTTCCACGGTAAACCATTATACATATCTAGGGACTATCTCCATGGAGATAATCAGGCGACGCCATCAGGGCAAGTTATAGGTCAGAGCTGTGCTGAGTCGACACCGCTCACAGCAAGCAAGTTTTTAAACATCTCCATGAAGGCAGGTAGGTGGAAGACTCCTCACCAGAAAAGTTACACAATGCACATTTAACTTGTAAGGGATATTTTCCAGCCATTGATAGAGTCTTAGTGACTTAATTTTGACTATGTTTTACCCTCCTCAAACACAGCACACACATGAGCTTTTAAGTTTGTATTTATTTTATTTATTCAAGGATAGTTACATTATTGTGAGCTACAGAAACGCTGCTAGTATAATTCACATTGTCCTATAGATCACAGTTTTATTGTTTTGTTTATAGTAAATCTCTTTTTTTCTATTTTAGTTTACAATTGGTTGTAGCTGAGACTGGTAGTATTCTTCCTGTAAAATAAAGAAATACAATTTAAACAACTGCTAACATAGTCAACAATAATATACTCCTACTGTCTACTACTGCTACTGCTACTATTACTACTACTACTGCTACTATTACTACTGCTACTACTACTACTACTACTACTACTACTACTACTACTACTACTACTACTCCAACTACTACTACTACATTTACTACTACTACTGCTACTATTACTACTTCTGCTACTACTACTACCGCTACTACTATTACTACTACTGCAACTACTACTACGTTTACTACTACTACTGCTACTATTAATTCTGCTACTACTACTACTACTACTATTACTACTACTGCTACTACTGCTGCTGCTACTACTACTACTACTACTACTACTATTATTGCTACTACTACTGCTGCTACTACTACTATTACTACTACTACTACTACTACTACTACTACTACTACTACTACTACAATCCACCTTACTTTTGAACTTCCAGGAGCATGTCTTGGACCCACTTGTCACTGGGATTGGCACAAATCGCACGATTGTTTCTCATGGTCAATCTGTGAAGAACAAAAAAAAATATTAGTAGCAGCAGCAGCAGTAACAGTACTAGCAGTAGTAGCAGTAGTAATAGTAGTAGTACTTAATCTCAATGCGGCGGCAGGACCCAGATTGAGGCCGCAGTTCAATCTTTCGGACAGAGTTGAGACTGACGGGGCGATTTATGGTCCGGATACATATACACCCCAGCCTCGGTATCGCTGGAAAAGTACCACAAAAATGTACATCAGGGTTAGGGACTATTGACTGTAGGCAGGTAGTAATTCTGTATGCATACTTTTGAACTGCATTATTCAGGCTTTTTGAACTCATGAAGCACAGTAGGTAAAATCACTGCTATTCCTGCTACTACGAGCACTACTACTGCTACTACTACCACTGCTACTACTGCTATTACTACTACTACTACTACTACTACTACTACTGCTGCTGCTATCATTGCTAATACTGCTATTACTACTACTACTACTACTACTACTACTACTACTAGTAGTATCACTGCTGTTACTGCTCTTAATTACTACTACTACTACCACTGCTATTGCTGCTATCACTACTTCTAATACTACTACTACTACTACTGCTGCTATCACTGCTAATACTGCTATTACTACTACTACTACTACTACTACTACTACTACTACTACTACTACTAGTATCACTGCTGTTAAAGCTCTTAATTACTACTACTATGACTACCACTGCTACTACTACTACCACTGCTCCTGTATCTGCAACTACTTCTACTACTACTAATACTTCTACTATTACTACTACTGTCTTTAGTATTTCACAATTTAGAGAATATTTAACATTTCATTTAAATCTCTTTGTAGTTATAGATTTTCACATGCATTTTTTAAATTTTAGGATGAATATTATAAATGTTATTAAAATGCCCAAAAAATAAATACAATATCAATATTTTGTAATTGAATAAAAGTCATTAAAAAAAGACTAAAATGTAAATAAACTAAATAATAAAAATTAAATACAATGGCAAGATCATCTAATGAAAAATACATAACTAACAGAGACGTTTTTTCCTAAAGCTTGTTACCATGGAGAGAGGCGATGCAGATGAGCAGAGCAGCTGCAAACAGCACAGTCTTGGCGGACATCTTGGTGGTCGAGTCAGTCTGAGCTGGAGTGTGTGTAGACCGGTGTACTCTGCGCGTCTTTATAAAGGAAACACCAGGAGGTAAAAATAACTCCGTATGTGGTAATTTGCTCAGTCTGGCCAGTCAGCAAAAATAACCTCAGAATATCTCAATGAGGTACTTTTGGGCATCTTTCTAATGCAGTACTGATGAGTAAAGTCATAAATATGTAGCTGTTTTGTATACGCTCACTTTTTCATTCATAAAAATACAGATTTACTTAGGACTAGTATTGTTTTTCTTGTTATTTTAAGTTAAAGGCACTGCGGCCTACCTGAATTATTCAGTCTTAAAAATGTTCGTAGTTACTTACCTTAAGCACTCTGGGCATTCTAACTATTTCTTTCTTTCTTTCTTTATTCTTTATTTGACAGGGACCATGTACAAATTCATTAATCTTACAAAGAAAAGATGATTTGTACTAGATTTAGCTACTGCTACTTTCCATCTGCTTTTCCTGTGCAGGTGAACACACATTAAAAAACACATTTCAATTAACAATTACAATATACAACTACCAGTTTGTCATAAACAATAACAATTAAATACAATAAAAAATGTCCCCATGTCCAATACAGTATGTTCCCCCCAGTCCATACTAATATAAAAAATCATTATGTACAGGTTTATACACCATGATGATGGGTGGAAAGTCGAGTTTTGCAGTCACGGTAAAGCTAACAACAACTAGCATTTTAACAGTGCACTTTGTGAGTATCAGACAACAAAAGCTTTATAATTAGATGCAGGCAGTACACAGCAGACATATTTTGACCCTAAGATGCACTGATCCAAATTTTTCTGTTACGATACCAATACTGATTGGCTATATGACTTTGAGTATCTGCCAATACCTGATATTAACCAGATACCAGTGTAGGTACGGAAGACGTCTGTCCTGTCCTGAGTCTATGGGCCCCCAAAAATATTTTTTAAAAGTTGCATCAAACCTTTTGAATTTGTTTTGATTACTCTTCTTTATACCTCAACATTACATCAAGGTCAAGGTCAAGTTTATTTATAAAGCACATTTAAAATACAGTCACCACTGCCCAAAGTGCTGTACAATATAACACATAAAATGACAACAGTAAAACCACAGTATACAAAATTATAACAACAATAACTAAATAAATAATAATGTCTTGCTCAGTTCGTCTCAAAAGCCAGAGTAAAAAGGTGAGCATTAACATGTTCTAGTCCAGTTGTTTTGCACTGTCCATTCAGCTCTGGGGGTGAAATACAATTTCTCTTTTCCTTAAACACATCCATCTTCATGTTCGTTATTAATTCCAGAGTAATGCCACCATTACCGAAGCTTCTACCGCTGCTCCCACTGCTGAGAGGCTAGCACAGCATAAAGGTCTCAGGTTCAACTCTCAGGCCACAGGGAGCTTCTTTGTGGAGTTTGCATATTGGCATGATTAGGCTAACAAAAACAGAGAATTTAAAATAAGGTTTACACTAATAGAAAAACATTTTCCTTGTGCGTAAGTTGTTGCATTTTGGATGGAATATTCTGTGATATCTTAGGCAATTTCCACTACGTTTGGTTCCATTATGTCATACTACAAAAGAACTTTATTATTTTTTTCCTGCTTCAGACAACAGGTTTCACTTCCTACAAAGTTATCTCTTTACTGAAAATGTCGGACACCTCTTAAATATAGAGATGAGAGATATAGAGATAAATCATCAGCCACGCGGTATTGCAGTATTTATTTATGTATTATTTATTTAGTCAAAGGATCACTACATAACTTTTCTGGTGGAGGGTCTGCTTTCAGATCGTCCCTATAGATATATTATTGCTTTGACTAAAATGTTCCACAGCTTTAATCTTATTTCTCATTCACTAATAACAGCTGTTTCATTATAACAAAAAAGTGACTTGAAAACATGCATTCTTACTATGAGTGCGCTCACTTCTGCACAGATCTGACATGTAACCTAGTTGTCTCCGTAGTAGCGTTGTCACAATATTAAATACAAAACTCAATTTTGATACTAAGGAATAGGAAGGAAGAAATAAAGATAGGCGTAACTATTCCTTACACAGCGGGTGTGTCTGAAAAACTTCAGAGAATTTTCAGACAGTGTAAGATTCCGGTCTATGTCAAACCCACAAATACTTTAAGACAGAAGCTGGTTCACCCAAAGGACAAAAGCCCGAGCCACAAGCAAAGTAATGTAGTCTACTCCATTCAGTGTAGTGAAGACAGCAGTGAGCGTTACACTGGAGAAACTAAACAGTCACTCCATAAGAGAGTGTACCAACACCATCACGGGAGTTCCTCTGGACCCCAGTCCCCTGTGCATTTCCATCTCAAAGCCACTAACCATTCCTTTGAAGATAGTGAGGTACAGATTTTAGCCAGAGAAAAGAACTGATTCGAGTGGGGAGTTAAAGAAGCAACTTTTGAAAAGAGAATCCTTCCTTAAACAGGAATGGAGGCCTGAGACATAATCTCTCACCAATCTACAACTCTACCTTCAGAACCAAAACAAACAGGAACAAAGAGAACCATTACAAGATGAATAAGGCTGAAACTGGAGACAGTGGCAGTTTCAGTGTAGTTAACTCCTCCCTTTAGATAGATATAAGGCAGTGTCCACCACTAATCTGACCAGAACTGAAGATGCGGCTTGGATGAGCAGCAAAAAGTCTTCACTCCTACAATGATTTGTCCAGTTGACAGATTTAAACCATGGATCAGACCTGGACGACCGAGGGATTACACAGACATACTAAGGAATAGACAAGGCAAGGCAAGTTTATTTGTAGAGCACAATTCATACTCAAGGTAATTCAAAGTACTTTACAGAATAAGAAAAACATTCAAATCACAATACAACAAATCAAAACATAAATAATCACAAATAATCATCATAAAATTAACATTAAAGGACAAATGTACAGAATAAAAACCTTTCAGACATGTGCACAGCTAAACAGAATTGTTTTGAGCCTGGATTTAAACATTGTCAAAGTCTAGGCCTGTCTCACATCTTCAGAAAGACTGTTTCAGGTCTTAGCTGAAAAAAAAAAACAAAACTGAAATGCTGATTCCCCATGTTTAGTCCTGACTCTGAGCACCAGCAGGAGGCCGGTCCCTGAAGTCCTCAGAGTGAGATGATTCACATGGTCTAGCGTGTGGGAGATATACTTTGGTGCTAGGTCATGGAGAGCCTTGTTCACAAGCAGAGCTGCTTTAAAGTCTATTCTCTGAGCCACAGGAGCCAGTGCAGAGACCTGAGCACAGGACGCATGTGCTCGGACTCTTAGTTCTAATCCAGACCTGAGCAGCAGCGTTCTGGATGAACTGCAGCTGTCTTAGATCAGGTCAGTGAGCAGGCCGGTACAGTAGTCTAACCTACTGGAGACAAATGGATGGATAAGTCTCTCTAAGTCTGTTTTTTGGCTATAGTGGAGTTTAAAACCTGGCTGGAAAACATCAAAGAAGTTGTTAGTTTGGTGAAAGTTAATAAGCTGTTGATAAACAACTCTTTTGAGGCAGATTTGAGATTAGTCGTCAAGAGTGCTCTCCTTTAGCACAGGCTTGATAACCACAGTTTTCAAAGCTCTTTGGCAGGGGTATCAAACTCAAATTCACAGAAGGCCAAAATTAAAAACTGTGACTAAGTTGCGAGCCAAACCAAATATTTATTGAAAAATGTCAACAACATCTGCATGTTTTTCAGAAGGGGTGGATTAAATTTGAGTGAGATGACAGGTAGTAGATGTTAATAAGTGTCAACAGAAGTGGTGGGAGCCTACACCAACACATTTGCAAAGCATTCTGGGATTCATAGTATTAGAGGTGCATGCGCTATATACATATTTGATATGATCTCACGGGCCAAATATATTTATATCAAGGGCCAAATTTGTCCCGCGGGCCTGAGTTTGGCGTGTCTGCTCTTAGGAATATTCCAGATTGAAGTGACATGTTAACTATGTAATCGAGTGGTGATAGTAAACTGTTGAGCACAGACTTTAGAAATTTAGTGGGTAAGACGAGATCGAGGCAGCATGTAGATGAACTCAGACTGGTGACAATCTCTTGGACAGTTTTGTCAGTTACATTTGCAAAGTGAGTCAACTATAGGGGTGTAAGTTTGCAGTAACAACTCGATTAAATGAGAGTTGTTACTGCAACTTCCAATAATATCAGAAAAACACCTCTTCCTTGTTCTACATAAACTGTGGTTGTACCTGTACATCTTTTCTCTGTAAATCTCATAATGAACCTGGAGTTTTGACTTGCGCCGTTCCCACTCCGCCCTCCGGTTTTCCCTTTTCTGTGCCCAAACTGAGTTATCATTCCTCCATGGCGCTTTCTGCTTATCTTTAACCATTTTAACCTTCATTGGGGAAATGGTGTCCAGAACATTCAAAACACTCACAGTCTCAGAGTTCAACAAACCATCAACATTAGAACATGAGGCATTTTCAAAGTGTATCATTTCCATGAACAGTGCACCCGTTTTATCATTTATGTGTCTCCTTTGAACAACTGCAGGACCAGCCGCTGTTTGGGAATAACTGATAGGTCAAAGAAGATGCAGAAATGAATACACTCAATACTCAATAATGACTCCGATACCATGATGATATTATAAAACAAGTCTTTATTTAGAAAGTAGGATGTAATTTTCAACATTAAATCATAGTACTTTCTTTTATATTTCCATGTGGCCTTATATCTGTGTAATCCCTCAGTCGTCCAGGTTGGTTCCATAGTGGTCCATGGGTGTATACTAGTCTAGTGTGTCTTATACTTGTTCTGATACAGCTCAAGATCATTCTAAAGATATTCAGGAAAGGTTCATTTTTGTTCTGTGAATGTGACTTCTTTAGCATTGATACTTGCTGAAATGAGCGCTTACTTTTGATACTAGTTTTAGTATTGATCAGTATCTGATTTTTGATCCTTTACAACCCCACTCCATGACAGGGCGGAACGGTTCATTGTAATCAAAGTGAAATTGCACTTTGAATGCACACACATGTAATGCTTGCCAGAAAAATTGCAATAGATATTTTTTCCTAAATTGTTCAGCCCTACACCATGGAGACAGATACTATTAATGCCATACTGTGGAACATTCTAAGCAAAGCAATAACACTCACCACTAAAAAGGTTACATAGTGGAACATTTACCCTATTACAGCATAATATAATATCCTATATTAGGCAAAATTTACTCTTTAAGCCATGTTATAACTTCCTCAAAAACATAACTGAAGTTGTGTTTTGACGCATGTTTGAATAACCCTCTAAAACAGGGGTCCCCAAACCTTTTCCTGTGAGGGCCACATAACTTTTCGCTTTTCTGATGGGGGGCCAGGGTCAGTTTGTAACAGAAAAAGTGTGACGATTGCAGTGCCTAAACCATTAATCAAATAACCCTTTCTGGATTCTTCACAGAACAAAAGTGACCCTCCCTGGGTTCTAATCATCAATCAATAATCGTTTGTCCACTTCAGGTTAAATGTCCTGCATTCTGAATCAATTTTTCTCTTACCCAACCTTTTCGCCATGATTCCGTTCTCTTTGAGAGAGGCGGCTTTAGGATTTTTTTTCTGGGGGTTGCCAGATAGGAGCACAGACCGCAGAAGGGTGGAACAGAATGTCACGTTATATGTGTTTATGAAATAGTTACTAATAGTTAATAATGAAAATAGTTCATAACTAAGGAACATTTTACGGCAAAAGTCCAACTTCATTATAAAATACAAATACACATATATGAAAAAAAAATCAAAATGCTCTCTGGTATTGTTCTGGGGCCCGGACCAAATGTGGAGGCGGCCCGCGTATAGGGCCCGCGGGCCGTAGTTTGGGGACCACTACTCTAAAACGACGTGATGCCATATAGTGGTAGTGAAGGTGTACTGAGTTTAAAAACACAGTGAAGGACTTCCTGTATAACAACGTGACGTCACAAGGTTGAACAAAGTGTTTTCTGTTTGAGCGAAAAGAGAAAGAGAAAAGAGTCTGTGTGATAAACAGTGTGAATGAAACAAAACACAACTCCAGGTCTGTTTGCGATGAGGAAACATTATAACACAGATTGGAAAATAGTGTAATATGGGCCCTGTAAGAATAGTAGTGGATGACATAACTACTACAATCACTACTCTGTCAGCATGATCAGTGATCATTTTTGTTGCACAAAGACCTTTTTAAATAAATTAAAGTGCATATGACAGGTTTGGATGCTTTTGAAAGTATAACATCATCACAGTTGCTGCTCATGTCCAACCAGGAAGTAAAATAATAAACTTCACCAAAATGGAACAAATAGAAAAAAAAAATTGGCAGGATTTATAGTAAAACCTTAAATAATGATGTTTTCTATGTTTTAGTGAAATGAGTAGTATAACCTGTCATAAGCACTGTAAGTTACAAATACTGGTTAAAGACGAGTTTTGCTTTCTTTGTCGTGTAAAGATCAATAGGTAGTTGACTTCTGCTTTAAAAATGTAATACATATTTTAAGCACTGTACACATTCTATCACGGAGTCCACACAATTAGGTAAGATGTGATAACCTGGGATTTCCAAAGATCAAAGTAGGCTTATGGGCAATTTTAAATTTCACCTTTATGTAACCAGGAAGTACCACTGAGTTTCATTTTTGCAAGAGAGACATGGCCAAGGTAGGAGCCAACACTATCAACACAATACGAATACAAATCAACGCACAAGGAAGGCGTTTTTCTGGCAGTTTTAACGTTGTTCTAACAAATTAAAGGTGTAATTTATTTTTATTAGTCCTATCATCATAACTATTGTGTAATTTAGACACAATGGTTAACATTGTGGTTGGTAGGTAATAGTTATGGAATTAACTCTGCATACATCGTCATATCCTGTCCGTGTCCAACCAGGAAGCAAAATTATAAACCAAATATAAAAAAAACTATGCAAGAAAAAAATGTTGTATAGTACAATTTTAAAGAAGACCTATTGTGCTTGTGTCTGTTATATAGTTATAATCTATGACACCCGTGGATATGTTATAATTTGCACATTTTAAATCGAAATATGCATGTAAAATAAGCTTAATAAAAGAAACAAGTTCACAACAAAGAGCCGTGTAACTGTCGGCCCCTCCTATGCATAGCTGCAAATGATGCTAGTGAGCAGCGGATATTTTTCATTTGTACCAGAAATGGTTATCTGACGCTGCTTAACGCTACTTATACAGTAAAATTGGAGAGTGAAGTAAGTGAGTGTATATTGGTGGCGGTGAAAATAATCAATTAAAGATTGTTCAAACATACATGCAGTCTAACCTGTCATATGCACTTTAAAACTGAAAAGTAAAATATTACAAGTATACACTGACAGATGCTAATATGATAATGTTGCATAAGTACTTAGAATCAAAGTTTATTTGCCAAATGACCCCTGTATTTTTCCAGAAAGAGGAAGTGTGTGGATACGTGGAATCCTTTTTAAAAGAATCATGCTACTTCTACTTCTGATAAATGCTTCAACTGGCACATGGCAAATCTAATTTCCCCAAACTAAATATACTTACAGAGTCAGTAAATCATTAACATATTGAATACTTTTTCTTTTATTTAAGAGACAGTGCTGCAGAGTCATGGGGTAGCCTACTGCACCGCCATTTTAAAGCTTGTTTTGCAAGTTACATTTCAGAACTTTTAACCCTCTACGAACCCTCCTAAAGCCTTAGATCCTCAGGCAAGTTCCTGGCATCTGTTCTTCCGCAGCTTCACATCCTGAGACAGGTCCCTGGTAGCTGTTCTCCCACAGCCTTAGATCTTCAGACAGGTCCCTGGTAGATGTTCTCCTGCAGCCTCACATCCTCAGACACATCCCGGGTAGCTGTTCTCCGAGAGCTTTACATTCTCAGGCAGGTTCCTGGTAGCTGTTCCCCTGCAGCCTTACATCCTCAGGCAGGTCCTTGTAGCTCTACCAAAGTCAAGGCTGTCAATGAAGGATGACGGAGCCTTCTCGCGCTGGACATCTCAGCTTTGGAATGACCTGCCTGAGGAGATGAGGCTTGCACAATCAGTATTATCTTTTAAATCACTTCTTAAAACTCACATTTATTGTCTTTTATTTATGAATTGTCTTTTGTATTTTATCTTCAGGGGGAGTGCTGTTTTTTTTTTCTTTGTTGTGAAGCACTTTGTAAACTCTGTGGTATATAAATAAAGATTATATGAGTAAACTCGGTTTAGTCCCGCTTCCCATTTCTTGGTCTGCTGCACACAACTTCAGTGGATTGTGTTTCTGTTCTTCATCTACATGACAGACTTTCAGTATTTTCTCCAAAACACAAAAGTTTCACTTTAATTTAGTGTGAAATAAGGATTTAAAATGGCTGCTGTGCGGCTGAGTGCAGTGCATATGACAGCCTTGACTAGCAATTTCACTAAAGGGGGTAAATGTGTGTAAAATCAACTATTTTGAGTTATATAACATTGTTCTCTCATTAAAAACATGCCTAAAGATTTTTTGTTGTCCATCCATGCATGCACTATTTGAACCTTTCTTACACTTTAATCCTATCAGTCCTATCATCAGTCCACAAGCCTATGTCATCTGCGCTCCCACACCGCAATTTTCCACAAATGTACAAAAGCATGATACAAAATGATACACTACTTCCCAAACTTGATGTGACATGCAGGAGTTTCCTTAGCGAAAAGCACGTCGATAATGTGATAGCGCTCTCAAGGGGAAGTGGCTTAGCACAGAGAGCAAGGTGCAGGGGGCTGTTGTGGAAAAAATTACAATTCTAGATGAAAAGTAATCCATTTGCAAAGCTCGGTGATTTGAAATACAGAAAAAAGGTTTATTGTTTCTTACAGCAGATACAGACAGGACAGGGCCCAGGCCTGCCGTGGCCACAGACTGGCGTCTCCTCCAGTCTCCAAACCAAGTCTCCCACCAAGTCCCCTGAGCATCTGAGCTCTGACTATTTTATACTAGAATGACAAAGCTACATACATTTCAAAGCAGAGTGACTTTTGTTTCACACCCATGAGATAATGAACTTTTACACCTAGACAGGTAGAACAACAACGAGCGTCATGTGGGATGGAGACAGAGCTTCACACATGTTGATGTCTCGACTGGGTCTGGCAGACTGACACAGATCAAATGCATTTAAAGACACAGCATGAATATACTTAAATTTCCATCACAGGGCCTAAGAGCACCAAAAACAAAACAGAAACTTATTTATTACATTGTTTTTACGTTGTGTGAAGTTTGACTAAAACTTGGAACTCGACTTGGACTTGAGGGTCAGTGTCTCGGGACTTGATGCTGCTGCATAAAAAATATATCAAAACATAAATGTGTTTAGAAAACACTCTTCTCTGCTTAATTAACATGCTCCTTTGGCCTTCTAAGACATTTTGAAGGACCATGGACCAAGTGAGACGGACCTCCGGAGCACGTCTCGTTCTTTCTGAAACACATGGAGCTTTATTATTATTATTATTATTATTATTATTTATATTATTATTATTTATTATTATTTATTATTATTATTAGTATTATACATTCAAAATTACAATTAATAAAATAGAATGCTGTCATGATCTCTGCCAACACACCTGCAGGAGGATAAAGGGAGCCAGGACCCAGCTCTCTCTGCCAGGTCGTCTGATCGTCACCCTGATCTTCACCGTGTGTCTGCGTGCTGCTCACATCACTGTTGGTCCTCGTGTCTCTGCTGTGCTACCTGCCCGTGTCCTGCCCGTGTCCTGCCTGTGTTCTCCGACCCTGTCTCCCGGTACCGGCTGTGTTTCCCGTCTCATGTCTACCCTGCACCTCTGGACCCTGACCTGCACCCCAGCACCCAGCTCCTCGTATGTTCTCCCATCACCTGTCATGTGTCCTGTCATTAAACACCCTTAAACTTGCCCCGAGTTGTTGCATTTTGGTCCGCCTCACACCCCACATTATGACAAATGCAGAACACAGAATGAGAATACAGAATGCCAGGGGGAGGTATACACAAAGAAAAGAAAGTTAGTTAGTTCCACTGTGACATTTTACAAAAATGTTTAAAGACATGCAGCTTTCAAATGTTAAAATAGCTTTTTTGTTTAAGCTTTTGGAAATAGTGGAGATAGTGGATCTAATTGATTAATTAAAACAGGAAAAAACAGATGTATTAGAAAATGTACTTTTATGGATATAAAATTTGCCAAATATAATTAAATTTATTGCTACTTTTTTATTCGAGTCTAAATTCTTATCATGTACACCAAAAATGATATGTTCAAATTTTAGTAAAAAGTTAGAGTCAATATGGTCTTTTATAAATTTTAAGCAGTCTTTCCAAAAGGATTTAGAAACACATGGAGCTTGTCTCTCCCTCCTGCTTCTTTCTACGTGTCCGTCGCTTCAGTGAATCGAAGCGTTTCATTGGCTCAGTGAATGTTCCGCTCTGTGATTGGTTCAGAGTGTTCACAAACACTTCCGTAGTTTGAGAAGCGTTAAACTGCTACAGTATGAAAGATGCACCAATATTTCTTAAAAAATTGGGTAGTGAGGAGTATTGTGTAACGTTAGTGGTGATTTTGGTGACTGTTGGTGACTTTTTGGCATTTGTTTGATTTTCGATGGCATCTACAAGTGGAAAAAAGCGATCCATGGTTTGGGATCACTTTGATCTAATTCCACCTAACAAGGTAACCTATTTTCTTATTTACAGCATGCTATTTATATTGCTCTTTACATATTATTTTAAATCATTATTATTATTGTTGTTGTTAGGTACGGTGTATGCTCTGCACACAAGTATTGTCTTACACTAACAATACTTCATCGATGCTGAGCCACCTGCGCGCCATGCACAAGACTGACCACAATACTGACTCCACCACAGACCCTGGCAACAGTGGCCATTATCCTGACAGTAAGTTATATATTTATTTCAATTATATTCCCATAATTTATGTGACTTTTTTTTTTTTTAATATAAAGGCTACATATTAAGTAAGTGTAGCCTTCTCATATGAGCACACTACTTTTACAGTGTCCAGAAAGAAGATGTTAGATGAGGCCATTGTTGACATGATTATTAAAGATGGCCAACCGTTTTCTATGGTCGAAGGAGAGGGATTCACCAACCTGATGAAAATATTGGATCCTCTGTACAAAGTTCCATGCCGCAAAACTGTAAAAACAATGGTGGAAGAACGCTACCAACAAAACAAAAAGAAGGCCGAAGAGGATTTAAAGAAAGCTTCTGCTGTCAGTTTGACAGCAGACATGTGAACATCCAGAAATATGGATGCATACTGGGTGTGACCTGTCATTATCTTTCTGACGACCTTGAATTGAATTGTCAACTGTACTTTTAGGGGTACAGTACTTTCCCGTGACCCACACAGCAGCTCATATTGCAGAAGCAGCATTTACAATGATGGCCGAGTGGAGAATAGTCGATAAAGTGTGTGCCATGGTTACTGGTGGGGACCGCAACATTGTGACAAGTGTTAATCGTTTATCAATTAAAAAATATTCATTGTTTTGCTCAGTTGTTGAATCTTGTTGTAAAAAAATCTATTTCCCAAACGTCCGAGCTGGATAGAATGCGCAGCAAAGCTCGTGAAATTGTTGGCCACTTTAAATCAAGCTGTACAGCAAAGGAGAAGCTGGCTATCACTCAATCCAGCATGGGCATGCCACAGTTGAAGCTGGTCCAGGAGGTAGAAACCAGGTGGAATAGCACCTTTGCCATGTTCCAAAGGATGTATGAGAGGGAACCACTAGGCGCTGCCCTTGCATCCCTGACATCAACGTCCAACTTAACATCATTTAGTGCTGAGGATTATGCTGCAATAAACCAGTGCTTAAAGGTGTTGAGGCCATTCAACCAAGCAACAGTGGAGCTGTCTGGGGAGACCAGAGTATCAGGGTCTAAAGTCATACCCATTACAAAAATGTTAACTCATGTAATTACTGTTGAGTGTGCCCAAATGGATGATGGTGTTGAGCTTACACTAGCCACCCACCTAAAAAATAATCCAAAAGAAAAAATGAGCGGCTTGGAGAAAGTCACCTCCCTGTCGTTGGCAACTATACTGGATCCACGTTTCAAAGAAGTTTCATTTAGCAGCCCATCCATTGCACAGGCTGCTGTTGAGACTGTCACGGGAATGTACCAGCTTGATTGAACTCAGGACTCAAGGTGAAGTTCACCCACAGCCCTCTCCAGCCCCAAGTGACGATGACAATCTGTGGGCTTTACTGAACAGCCATGTCGTTGCTCAGCAAACCAGCCCTGCATCTGACAGTGCCACTGAAGAAATCCAAAGTTAGTGTTTCACACTTGTGCTATTCATCAAGGTTGTATATGGTGTACAAATTTTATGCTTTTCTATCTTGCTTTCTAGATACTTGAAGGAACAACATATTCCCAGATGCGAGGACCCCTTAAAATACTGGGAATTACATAAAATACAATGTCCTAATCTGTGGAGACTGGCTCAAAAATATCTTTGTATACCAGCATCCTCTGTTCCATGTGAGAGAATTTTTTCCAAAGCTGGTGAGTTAGTGAGCCAAAGAAGATGTAGACTAAAGCCTTCAACTATGAAAAAAGCTCTATTTTTTAATAAAAACATGTGATATATAAATTGTTGTATTTCTTTTTTTAAATGTTCAAAATAGAAGTCAAATAGTATATATTCTAATAAAATAGAAAATAGAGTTCTGGGTTCCCAAATCGTGGGTTGTGTGCTGATTTGCAATGGTTAAATTTGTCCACTAGAGGTCAGTGTTTCTCCAAGACCTCAGACACGTCGAACCATTTGAGACAATATTGCGAATGAGGTGTCAATGCTTCACGAGGCTCTATACGCCCATCGTTACAAAAATCATATAAATTGCCAAAATATGAGCTGTATTTTGGCAGTTCAGTTTAAAAACTTGAAAGGACTTTGAGGAAGCTCAAAGCAGAGGACTTGGACTCTACTTGGACTTGTGTGCCATTGACTTGGGACTTGACTGGGGACCTGAGGCAAAAGACTTGGTTCCCACATCAGCTAAATAATAGTTCTTTAAGGTGGTCTATAGTCTTACATAGACTTTTACCAACCCTACAGAGTAACAAAAACAAAGACATGTGACACTTTTGCTAATGTTTATGCAGGCAACAGGACTTGCAACCTTCTCATTAGAGAACCACCACTCTACCAACTGAGCAACTGTAACCACTAATTATGTTCACATCATAATCATAAAAAATACAGCTAATTATATCCCAGGTAAATACATGTTTTATCTTTTTTTTTTTTTTTTTTTTTTTACAAAAGTGAAAAGTTAATTCTACTGTCTTGGTATTCATATTTTTCAATATATTTATCAGACCATCCATATTAATATAAAAGACATTAAAAAAAAAAAAAAAAAAAAAAAAAAACAGTAAAGTGTGAAATGTAGATGAGAAGACGAGTTGGAGTCTAGTTCCTTTGACATTGCGTGATAGGGACTTAATAACGACAACTGTTAGAGGTTAGAGACACCGTTTATTGGCAGCCACACTTCTTAGAGTACAATTGTATCATGACCTATTTGCTTAAGTTATACTCAGAAATGTAGTGTGCATAGGCTAGCTTATAACATCTCAGACCAGTGAACAAAAACACATATATTATTGCTTTATAAAGACAACATCCAACAGTGGTTCAACCCCACATGGAAAGGGAGAAGGCTGGACGAAAATGTGATAAAAAGAAAAGGAAGAAAAATTACCAGAAAACTGCCAGTTATTATAAATTTGTAAAATGTTGAATTTCCCCTTGTTGTGAAATTCACTTGTAAATTTGTGTTGGTATGGCTTAAAATTTAGCCTGATGGGAAATAATGATTAAAAATAATATGTGTGGAAAGTTGCCAGAGAATAATAATTTTGTTTAAATATTAATGTACTATTTGACCTAAAACTAACTATTTTAAAACAACAGAGTGAATCTAAACATGAAATTCGGTTCATATCTGGAGGAATCAATTCTGAATTCTCCAACATTTTAACCAAAGACACATTTTGAGAAAGATGGCCATACTAAAACCAGCCTGCTAGTTTTGATGGCCAGCTCTCTCATTTTAGACTATTACTACTGGGTATTGATGAAAATAAAACCAAAAACACATTTCCAATAGTGTAAACAGACATCTGCTCCACCAGGGGGCAGCGTAAAGACATTATACAGACGTGAATGTTTAATATTAGTGTTACTGTAGGTTACTCTTGTATATTATTGCAGCTATCACTATAACGCTGAAAAATATTGCCTCCTTTAACTTTAATAGGATCATTTAGTTGTCTGACCAGCCATCCGACTCACTCACTGAATTCTATACAGAGAAAACAACAGCAGTAAACTTATGAGAAAATTGTGATATGTCCATTTTGGTTTAAGAAATGGCTACAGTGGTTCAGTTGTTGAACACAGTCTGTAGTGAATGATATGGGTGCTTGTTCTCCAAAAAAATTTAATAAATTTAAAAAAAGTCAATATATAGTGACATTACCAATTAAACATAATAAATGTATGTTCCTCCTTCCTAACTGTTGACAGTATGTAATTATTGTTTGAAATAGAAGAGGGGGATATGACTGTTAAAAAAAACTCAATGTGATCTGATCCTTGTGTTAATCTGCACTTTTGGTGAATTTGCCAAATTTTGAATTGGTGCTTGCTTGATTGACACACAATTTCCTCACCCACTCCTGCCATTGGTCAGCCTCAATTGTGTATTAAGTAAATGACAGGTGGATTTAACCAATCACAAGTGCAAACTCTCAGAAGATATCCTGACGTCTTGAAAGCATTATAAAAGATACTAAGTAAAGTATTCAACATGTGTGTATTCTGTATCCCAGCCAACATGAATAGTGATAAAACTGAAATTGTGAAATCTAGGCTTTAAAAATTTTGTGATGTGAAACTTTGGCATATCACCCACCCCTACTTCAAATAACCCAAGTAATTATTAACGTTTATGGAACTACATAAAAGAAACTTTCTCTGTACAGAATGGAAAGTCTGATGGTCAGACTGCAATTAGAAAAGTTCAGTATTTCAAAACCACAAATACACATAGCTTCCTTCATTTGCTCAATAAAAACAAGTGGCATTTCCAAAAAAATAAACATTATATCACTGTAGTTCCTCTGATCACCTTCACCAGCGCCACCTATGGGCACTTCAGGGTCATTATAGAGAAGTAGAAGGCACATAGTGTTTTATTCCCTGATTACAGAGAGAGCATGGATCGTGTTCATTTTTATGGCTACAAAAAGGATTATCAACATTAAAGGTCCTATTGATACTTTGCAGCTGATGCCATCAACATTGCCTGGGGGTGTTATGCTAACTAAGGGCACTACTCTGTCTGAAGCTCTGTTACTCAAGTTAGACTTTATTCTGAGCTTTATTTTAACACAATCTGACCATAAAGAACTGATTTAGCTGGAAAAGTTGAGATTTTGTGCTGTTAAACAAGTCCTTCTCAAATAACATGGTTGTCATAAGCTAGCTAGCATTAGCCAACACTTTTTCAGTTAGTCACTCTTATTGTTTCGTCGAAGACTTCCAACTAGGACTCGTATTGATCACAGGCTCCTGTAAATGTATTGTTTAAATCCATTTAGTTTAGTTTTTTTCTTGAGTAATGCCTCATTGCGGAACATTCCAGATGAAGCAAAAACAAACATGAGACAAGTAGGTAGCGGGCCCTCAATCAGAAAAGTTACCATACACAGTGCACCTGTAACTTGAAAGTCAATTAAGCTGCTTAGTGGAGTAAATGTAATTCATCTTAATTATTATCAAGAATAATCATTGTAATGATGGTTGGACTTTAAAAATGCAGCAGCATGTCTGGATTGCTCAAATATGCATGTAGCGGACAACTCTGGATAGGTTTTTTAGGGGGAAAAACATTACTTTACAAAAGCTATTAGACCATAGGACCTTTAATCTTGATTTTAAAGTGCATATGACAAGTCAGACTACTCACTTAACCTTATCTAGTTTTCCCTAGTCAGACAGTTTTAGCTAAGTTTATAATTGTATTTCCTAGTTGGACATGGGCAGTAATTGTGACATATGTCGATGATATGTAGAGATAATTTCATAACTGTTACTTAGCAACTATACTCAAGGTTCTCAACTCTGTATTTTTGTACTCAACTTCTCAATTTTTTCCACAAACTGACACTTGACTGATATGAAACTATGATGAATATATGCAAGTTCTATCCCACCAAATGAAGTAATTACAAAAACATGCAAACCGGTCTTATGCACTTTAAATATTTTTTTTGCAGTGTATAACTTATAACTGATAGTTTTAGCAATGAAAATGCAAAGTTCTTGTTTTGATTGCTGTCCATTTAAAACAGTGACTAAAATAAACTGTAGTTAGTGTCTTGAGTAAACTTAGTAGTGGTTGTACATTTCTGAACGAGACTTGAATAAAGTGCACAATTGGACGACCCCCTCACAGCTGCAGACCGGCTGGAGCTCCAGGACCGACCCGATCAAACCAGAACTAGAACAGGACTTCAGTGGGTTTCAATCACAACTGGTTCATACCCTCCAGCAGACACTCTGAAAGAAACAAATGCAGAAAATTAATGAAAAGTGCCACTGAAAGTCTATGGAATGAAACTATATTGGAATATGCATTTCAGTCCTGGCCCAGTCCTGTCTTAATCCTGGATAGGTCCTGGTTAAGTCCTAGTTTAATCCTGGATAGGTCCTGGTTAAGTCCTAGTTTAATTCTGGTTTTGTTAAGTAGTCAGTTGAGGTCTCAGTCCAACTTTGTTTTAATCACGGGTTAGATTTGGTCCCATGTAAAACTGTTTTAGTCTCATTTAATCCTAGTTTGGTCTGTTGATGAGTCGGTCCAACTTGTAGGCTGTAGAATGTATTTTAAGATGTAAAAGGGAAACTCTCAGCACTGAAAAAAGTCCACACCAAAAATTCGACTTGTTATTATATTATATTTTCTCTCATCAGTTTGCTTGGCAGTTTATTTACCTGGTCCCAAGCCTGATACCACTCAGAGCTGTGGTGCCGTCTCTGCTCACAAACAAACGGAGGTTACTGTCTGAAACAAACAAAACAAAAACATCATTAGTCTTGTGTTTAGTAGTTTTTCAAATAATGAACAGAGTATTGGTAGTGTGTGTACCTTCAGTGTGGTTGATGTCGGCAAAGTTCTGGCTCTGCACGATTTTCTCCACGATGTCGTCTGCGTCGATTCGAGTGTCGTTGACCCAAGAGGGATGGCTCTCCACTGAGTCCTGCTTCCTCCTGAAACACAAAATTTACAAGGTCAAAGTCAAAAGCTTCCCTGGCCTTAATGCTTGTTATTAAAACGTGCATCTCAAAAACGTCTCACGTGTAGCTTCCTTCTCCTGCATTTGAAGCCCATATTAACAATATCGCCCGATCTCGCTACAATCATCTGTGTAACATAGCTCGTCTCCGCCCGTCCCTCACTCCACAAAGCACTGCATTCTGGTTCACTCACTTGTTACCTTGCGCTTTGGTAATTCATTGGTCAATGGACTACCTCACAAACCCCGACACAAATTAAAAATGGTACAAAACTCAGCCACACAAAGCATAACCTGGACCCCATCTAGTGCTTATATCACCCCAGTCCGGTACCATCTCCAGTGGCTGCCGGTTCATTTACTTAAAACTTTCCTGTTCACTTACTAAGCTCTACATAACCTTGCCCCAGTTAACCTTTCAACATTCGAACCTGTCAGTCCTTAACCCAATTCAAATCTCTGCTGAAAACCCACTTGTTCAGACACACTGAGACACATTGAGTTGCTGTGTTACTTGACCTGCTACCTGGGCTTTGAGTATCTGCCAATTCTTGATACCAGTATCAGTTCCAGAGGAAAATTCTGCAGTTGCATTGTATTGTATTAAAGACAACCAATAAGCTTTTGTTATAGCGTGAAACGGGGGACAGAGGGTCAAGACATTGGTTGGGCAAAAGGTAGTGACTGACAACACCACAGTGCACATATGTGGAAGGCATTAAACCACCTCCTGTCCTGTGCCTCACCTGGCAGGCCTGTTTGGGGGTAGGGCGGGTCGTGGAGGCCTAGGGGGTTTGTCTGGTCGTGTGGAGGAAGGGAGCTCTGGAGGAGAGACCTCAGGGGGGTCCGAGCTAAAGCCCAACCCAGATGCACTGCTCCCTGTGGAGGTGTTCCTGCGGTGGGTCAGGTCCGACAGGCTGGAGGAGCACGAGTGTTCTGTGCTGTAGCCTAGCAACAACAAATGGGCAAATCAACATGAATATAGGTTATTTTCTGGATTCTTATGACCACCTGTAAAACTGTTCTGTTGACAAAAGGCCAGATGAGCAGATGTATGTAAGAGGCACCTGAGATCTTGCTATGCTGGCTAGCGTAGCTGGAGTTTCTGGAGTGACCGGACTGGAAGGCTTCAGACTGACTCGGGTTTGACTCTGACTCCTCCAAAAGACCTGGAAATAGAAATCATAACAATATCACCCAGGGGTAAGATAAGGCCGGCCTTTAAAGCTTTTTTCTTTAAAGCAACATTTTTTGATTTATTTATTTATTAGATAGTGACAATGTATTTTAATAAACATCTGTAATTGCAGTGTAAATATGCCAGATTATAGTAAAGATGATAAAACATTAAGTAATTATGCAGCTTTCTGAACGTAGCGCATCACCTGCATGATTACATGGAAATAGAAAATTAAAACCTCAGAAAATTTTCCATGGAATATCATGCAATACTGTGAAACATTATAGCCAAAGGAACAACATTTCCATGGAAACAAGCAGGAGTAGTTTGTGCTTATTTGGGCCTTGGGCCTCTTTTTTCACTTGGCGAAATACTGAATAAAATTCAACTCCAAGAGTTATTTGTGCTACCCCTGGCCACTTCCTAGACAAGCCAAATCAAGATATCAAGTTATAAATCTTTGTGTATGATTGTATTTTTAATTACTTTCATTATTTTATGACTTTTAAACAATTGATAACATCACAAAAAACACAAGAGACCCCTCTTTAAATGCATGCAGCTTTAATATGATGACTGAATACCTGAGCTGATAATGGAGGGGCGAGGCTTGGCACTGCGTCCTAGAGACACTCCTCCGGAGCTGGGCAGAGGTTCGGCTGTGGTCCCCTCTCCTTTGCAGTCCATCTGGAGGGCAGGCTCACGTCCAGAAACTGTGATTGATTTGGCTGAACTTGGAGCCCTGAGACAAAAATACCTTGTTACAACAATGACAAATAAAAAAAAAAAAAATCACCAGGATTTAAAAAAAAAAGGGTCTGTACCTCGTTTTAATGTATTCTAGTCAAGATAAATGCTCTTTACTACATGTATAATATGGTAAGCTGCTAAATAACAAAAGAATGTATACTATACTGTGTATAATATCTGTGTAATCCCTCAATCGTCCAGGTCTGATCTATAGTAAAAGAAAAATATAAAAAACTGTCAACGGGACAAAAAGTTGTAGGAGTGAAGACATTTCGCTGCTCATCCAAGCCACTTCTTAAGTTCTGGTCAGATTAATGGTGGACACTGCCTTATATCTGTCTGAAGGGAGGAGCCAACTACAGTGAAACTGAAAACACTTACCTATTTACCCGTTTTTCTTTTACTATGTATATGGTAATACATAATCTATGCATTTTAGAGTGTTTAATCGTGTATCAATTAATATAGAAACAGCTGACAGTCACATCTTTACATCCAATGATATACAATGTTACTAAGAATCATGAGAAACAACTGGCTGACACTATTCCACACACTTGATTCTATGTCATGGTGCATTACCAAGAGCAACAAAAAAAAAAAGCTCAAGTGAAAATAATAGGCAGAAATTATGTAACTACGTGCAAACAACCACATGATACTATCTCAGACAGTTGTTTCTGTGTCATGGTGCAATTATCACATCAGCAGAAAGGACTAAGTGGGCAGGGCTAAAAGTTCAAAATAAAACATGTTCCTCACTCATTGTTCAATATCAGGTACAGACCCTATAAGATTTTAGCCTCAAATCCACACAATTCTTTGTTTCTGCATTCTCCATTTGACACTCAAAATCTGTCCAAAATACTAAAATTGAATATTTCACCCACCAATGGTAAGGATTACCGAGCTGGACGATTAGCTTGTTAAAGCACTGGGAGAAAATGCAAACTCTACAAAAATAAACCCCACATGATAGGAGAATCAAACCTAAAACCATCTCGCTGTGATGAGAGTGCTCGGCATACTGGGAGTAGTGAGTTCTGTTTGGCTTGGCTCTGATCGGGAGGAGAGAGTGAGTCACTGATTACTGAGGTATTTGGTTCTAAAATGTTATCGCTTCAGTCTGACGAACTGTCAAACATTCAGTCAGATGTAAAAAACCTGGAGGCAAACCAACTCAAACAAGAGGGAAATGCAACCTTTTGTCAAAGCAGGACAGGCCAAAGAACATGAGAAACAGACCAATATTTAAAGGAAACATATTGTATAAAATTGACTTTTTAGAGATTTTGAGATCTTATAGTTGTACCCCCTTCTCATTTACCCTGTTAAACTTGTATTTACAGTGATTCATGCATGTTTGAGTCATCTTTATTCCCCTGCATTCAAGGCAGCATTGCGGTAGGGGGAATCCCTGGTTTCCCCTACCCACTATTCACGTCCACTGCTCTGTACAATGTTTATGGCAATGTACTGTGAAGGGGCAGGTGGGAGTCAGCTCTGCAAACAATGTTTTTTTCCCCCTTTTATTAAAACACTGCCATATAAATTGTCAGTGAGGGCTGCTCCAGCCCCACACTGAAGAGGTATCAATCAACCACCCCTGGACCTTCAGGCTCCACCCTCTGGCTTGAACAAGCCTTTTTGTCACAGCTGGTCTGATCAGCCAGTTTAAATAGGTGTGTTTAAGATGAGCAGGGTGGCTGCAGGCGGACGGCCCTACGACACCTGCTACATAGGCACTGGTACTATCCTGAGATCAAGACGTCTACAGATGCCTTGAAAGGTGGGTGAAGGCAAAAAAAAAAAAAAAAAAGCAACTGCAGCTACCTTCACCAGTCTTAATGAACCACAAAGCCCAATGATGGGAAATGCAGTGCTGTCAAACATACGCACTGACAGCAGACTGACAGCCGATTGGACCAGATATGTTTTGATGAAACGTCATGCCCTGCAGTTCAGGAGCCCGCCCTCCTCTTTCTTCATCCGTCATCTATTTACGTTTATAGCACAGATGTGTAAAATCAGACAGAAAGGCCCCAGGTTTTGCATAATACAGGCAACATGATTATTATATACCGTATTTTCATTTTCACCATAAGACGCAGTTAAAAGTTGCGAACATCGTGGGAACGATGGATGACAGACGGCGAACACAGCTTTACAAAGACTGGGAGGCAGCGCCAGGTGAGTTACGCCACGATTTGTGAATGGACTGTGGATGCTTGGGCTAACGTATCTGCTTGCACTGTTCTTTGAGCTTTCGCAAAAGCCGGCATCGTTCACGAGGAGCCGTACGGCAACAAAATGAACTCTGATAGTGACGAGAGGTAACCTGGTTTATTTCATAGAGATTTAGTCCAGCTGTTCATTTCAAATACAGAGGACTTTGATGGATTTGTGAATTAATTGAAAAAATGATGCGAGCACGTTGCTAAATACTTGAATAAAGCACAACCGAACACAGTATGTGCTCTAAAAAAGGCAAAGGAAGCAAAATTAACATGCATGTTTTACCGTGCCAGCGCCCTAAGGCCCGGTGCGCCTTTTGTATGTGTTAAATGCAGAAAAAGCAGCCGTAACTGAACTGCACTCTATAATCTGGTGCACCCTATGGTCGTGAAAATACGGTAATCTTGATGAGATAAAAGTAATTTTCACCACAGACCAAGCCCAAGAATGTAAACTTTATAGTGAGCTCTGGATTCTTCACTCTGGTGATGTGACATTGCATTCAGTTTTACGTAGTTTTATTTAGGGCAACACTTCAAAATGAACACGAGGTCTGTCCCTCCACCAGGACATTGCATGATCCCAGGCTGCCTGACCGATCTTGGGTTCGAGGAGTGTTCAAGCTGATTTCATCCCTCTACTCCTCTGCTTTAGCCGACAATTAAGGAGAGGATTTTGGCATCTCAAACACACCTAGTGTTGCCCCTCTGTGTCCATTGTTAGGTCTGTTTTGTCATGTGTCAAGTTGGGAGTTAGATTCTGTTCCTTCAGTTGACATGTTATTTTGACCTCTTATGGGCCCAAGTTATTGATAATTTTTAATATTTTTTGGCTAAATAAAAGCCATAAACTTTTTTTTTAACTTTTGTTGTGTGTTCTGTGCCTGACCCTCTGTCCCTTACATTGTCCAGATTATAATGCAATTATCCATGGTTGTCAAAGATAACTGCATAGAAGACAAAAGCACAATATGTCTTTAATAAAAGAGGAGCAGGTAGATCAAAAATTTTGCCGTTACAAACAAAACAAGGTGTACTTACGTTTTAAAACAAGGGTCTCCAGAAAGCAGCGTCATGCCAATAATCACCTGTAAAAAGACATTGTGATCAGTATACAGCTTTTCTAACAGGTACTGGTACTTGCACTAATACTGCAAGTCGTGCCACTGCTACCAGTACTGCTACTAATGAACTACTACTATTACCACAAGTGAGAAGACAAGCCAAAATCTTCCAAAAGTGTCATCTGCAAATTTATGTATATTATAGTGTTGGACAAATAAGTTACATTTATGCATATCATTATTTGTTTTGGATTAGCTCCACAAACTTGCCATATTAATCTTATGGCTTGAAGTTCTTTCAACTGACAAAAATCTTGTCTTTCTGAAGCTATAAAATAATATAAATCTATGCTGACATGTTTCATGTGACTTAACTATACCCTGGTAATTACAGAAATATTAACCATAAACAGGTCAACAAATAAGCAATCTGAGAGTAGAGTTCAACCGATATGTTTTTATTCACGGCCAATGCAGAACCCTAATGTTTAGAGTCCACAGCAACTGATAGCTGACAAGCTCTGGGCCGATATATAGGGCTCAAATTATGCAAGTTAAATTGACCACAAACTGATCCACAGCCCTTTTTTGCCAAAACCTTTAAGAGAGCAGTGTACATTTAGTGCAGTTGTCTCTTCCTACTGAAGTGTTAAAATAAAGCTTTGTGTGTATTTTTTAGGCAGCAGATTGACCAAAACAAAAGATCAGTCTATGCTGGAGATTATAGTGATTCTACAATGTTGTGGTTAGAGCAGGGGTGGGCAAACGTTTTGACACACAGGCGACAATGGGTTAGAGAGGGGCCAGATCAGGATATATATATGTATATATTACACTAGAGATTTGTAGCAAAGCAGCCAGCCTGCTGCCATAAAAATACACTTAAAGCTAAGAGATAACAGTACAAAACATGACAACACTGCTCTCTTAGGTCGTTTTCACACATTAGTGCACTGTGTGGACCGACCCCAGGGTACACTACATTTAGTTCTGTTTATTTTACTTTTTGTCGGCCTTGTTCATATTCACTGCACCATATTCACCCCCAACACACACCATGAGCCACATGAAGGTCCATCCGCTGATGGGCGAACTTATTTCTATGACAACGTGCTTCAAGTGGGCAGACCCCTGTGAATATGCGTGCACATGCTTGCTTCCCCTGTAGCGGTGGTCATGACTTTCACCTGTAGCTAAATACACCGGAAGGGCTGTAGGTGCAGAGGAAAAAAAAGCTTTTGGAACGACACTCAGACCGATCCAGGCTGTGTAGACAGAGGCAGGAGTAGTCTAGTCTCCCTTCAGGAGACCAAGATATTAAGTTGATCCAAATTGCCAAGTCAGACGAACGTGACAAACAGCAGCTCTGCAACATCCATTCATAAAAAATATGTTATCCAAGCACTTTTTTGCTCAATTCCAAGCACTTTTACTGTCACAGTGTTCACACCGCGCAGTGCAGCGAGGACCTCCTGTTTCACATACTCTCAGACCGGTTCATTTACTGTGGTCCAGAGCGCAACTGATGGGTTCACACTGGCCCAAGTGCACTGCTCTCGGAGCGAATGCTCTTTTACATCGACCTAACAAGTGGCAGTGTGAAAACGACCTTAAAAGGTTTGTGGATTCTATCAGCATCAGCCATAAAAAACCCATATTGGTTGATCGCTAGTCGCGATGTCACATGAAGGAAATCATACATTTAAGTCCTGTATGTGGCATATTTGTTTTCACCTTGAGGATAGAGTTGTCCTGTCTGGTGTTCTTGGTGTCGTAACCCTCTAGTAAACAGCAGCGCACAGTGGAGCCAGAGCCAGCAAACTCCGCCATGTTCAAATCTGCAAAGCCCAGCTGCAGCACACACACACACACACACACACAGGAAAGAGATATTAACTCTGTACACATTGTATGCAGAGTGCATGAAAATATGTTTGACATCATACTTATTTATTAAAAAGGGGGTACTTTTTCTATGTAGGTGAGCACATGTACAGGTACATTGTAAAATCAGCTCTTTCACTCAGGCGTTTATTTGATATTTTTCCATCAATACTGATATTTAGACTTTTAAAAATATATATTGAAAAGTAAATTTCTTCTTTTGGCCAGCGATCATCATGTCTTCACTGTTATCGTACATGTTCCTTGATGTTCATTTATTTAAATTAAATAGTTCATTGAGACATATGGATACAGTATAGGGCCGCATGATTTGGGAAAAATATCTTGCGTTTTTCCTGACAAGCATTGTGATTAGATTTGTGATTAATGTTTTAATAGAATTTTGTTCAGAGTTCCCATTTTAAACACGTCCAGAAAAATTGACCAAAAGACAGCAATGTGAACTAATGAGACTAATACAAGAATCACATTTCAGAACATGTCTGTACAAATTTAAAATACAGGGTTAGCAGTTTCATATTCAGAATAAAACAAGATATTTTCGTGTTTGTGGAAGAAATTATGGCACTTTAAAAACTGCAGCTTTTGCTAATTGCATCCATTCAATTCAATTTGATTGTAATGAATCTCGCAATCCTCTACAGTATCCTTCAGACTATATTAAAAAAATAACTTGGCTAATACAAGTTCTTTCACACACGTACAACTGTCCCATAATAATAAAATATAAATAGTACATAGTTCTTTCTATAGTTAAACCATGTAAAAGTGGGTCAGGGAGCAGTTAGCAGTCCCAGAGGAGCACACCTTTGTAGTGAATGTTGTCTTAAATTAACACATTTCCCTTTCTTGAGCTGGGAGTGTTTTCTTAGGTGTGGGGTCGCAGGAAGTTTGGCTTAAATTTAGACTAAACGGAAAATCTACATGAGGAAACGGATCCAGCACGGAGCGAACGGGAAAGTTGGTGCTAGCATAGCGCCAGGATGTTTTTTAGGATTTTAACGATTGTCCTTGGAGGAAATCATTCATCCAGGTCGCACTATACTTGGTGTCATTAAGGAATTAGCTAAAAATAGGAATCTATTCTATTGATTATAAAGGTCTATATGGGACAACAGCAGAAGTTAGTAAGCGAGCTGAAGATTTGGTATTTTTTTATATTTACATGAAAACCATGTCCAGATTAAAGTTGTGAATGATGAATTTTTACTAGTACTTTTAGCATAAATTGATGTTTTTGCATGAACTCGTACAGGAGTAGTCAGGTGCAGTTTGGGTCAGATACATATCGTAGATAGTACCGGTTGATAGTTTTGAGAGCTTTTACCACATCCCCTTTTAAGTCTTCAATCAACAAAGAATTTCTTTAATTGAATGCAACCCTAACTGCAGTATGTGGTTAGATTTGTGATGTCTAAAAGTAAGAAGAACGCCTAAACTAATCCAAGCCTGATGTGATTGCGATGGTAGATGTTATGATAGTTGGAGATGGTGCTCTGAGCTGCATAAAGCCTAAGAATGCAGTGTCCTGGAGGCTGCAGATGATTATCAGGAAATGTTAATATTTACAAAACCAGAGGCATTTGTGGTGGACTCATCCATCACTGTGTCCTGACTCCTGGTTTGAAATTATGCATCTGTAAAGAGTGTTACTAAAGCTAAAGCAGATGCCAAAAAGAAATCTTGTTTATTCGCTTTTTGTAACCGTTTTATATCTGTGGAGCACCCTTCAAAAGATCCTTTCTTATGTTTTTAGTAGGAAACAACATGGTCAAACATTTAAGTTTTGCAGATCCAAAGTATCACTTCAATTCATTTCTTGTGACATTTGTAAAAATCACAAATTGACATAAGTCCATTTTGTCAGGCGCACACTAATGTGTGCCTCAAATCTACAGGTGGAGCCTGGACCTATGAAAGCAGGACAGAAGCCAAAGGTGAAGCAAAGAAAACATGACAACACTGACATGACATCAAAAACATTTGATTTGTGATTTTGTTCATTTGTGGACAGGAAAGATGTCTGTGGTTTTCTGGATTTAGCAAAGGTTTGTTTTTTTTGCTCACTCCACCTAACTGGGTATGACGTTTCACCCACTTAGGCTGAATCTTTCGCCTAAATGTTCAGCCTTTTCCCAACTGCTTTCAGTGAGAGAACTTGTGTCATAGTGCTGCACATATCAATCTAACTACTGCCATGTTTATTTTAGGGAGTATATTTGTAAAACCTCGTACAGACAAAACATGGGAACACAAAATGCCAGCAGAGGGTACACGACTGCATCTGCTAGAGCACTGAATTCTGAAGTAATTCATATCAGGCTAAAACAATGATAGCTCGTAAAGCTATCATTGTCAAATTACTGATAGCAATTTGAGTTCTGCCCTGATCAGAATGAATCTGGTTAAGAAAGTAGTAAGGGGATTGCAATTTCAGGGTATATGCAGGATTACTGAAACATGTATGAACTCCACTCAAGGTATGTTTTTTGACGGGAAAGCCACATTATAACATGGTTAAGTAGTGCTTTTATAGATATTGCATTGTGATATTTGAATTTACTTCTGTATCTTTTACCAATATGCTTTTCATTTTACTGCCATACTAAAAATATCTCATAAATACTTGCAACAACTTTGTTTTATCACCTTGACCCCAGCCCTGATTCAGAGAGAGGATCTTACCTTGGAGTAGGCCTTGCCCCCCTTCAGTTCCTGTGAGAAAAACAGGAAAACCTTATGAAGCGCTGGATTATTACTGTTCTATTACCGTCCTGGAAATTACAGGGCAGAGAGCATAGGGTTTACTTAGGATTCAGAAATATACAGGACGTGTGCAGAAGAGCGGCACTGCAAACTACCACTATGAAGATCTGAGTAAAGTCACGGTCCAATCCCGGTCCAGTAGTTTTGACCTAGTTAAGTCCTGGCTCAATCCTTATTTAGTTCTGACTAAGCCCTGGCATAGTCTTGGTTTTAGTCTTAACTGTAGTCCCGCTTTAGTCCTGATGTAGACCTGGTTTAGATCCTGGTCCATACCTTCCTAACAGAAACTCTGCAGACTGCTGGGTCCAGGACTCCAGTTTGGGGGTTAGCGCTCATCTTAGACACAAAGGTGAACCTCTTCCTCCAGCGCACACAGTGGTCATGCACCTCCTCTCTGAAAACACAGAAAACACATAAATAGAGGATGAAATATTAACTGAAACAAAATGTAAGATAAAATAAATGTAAAAAAAAAAAAAAAAAAGTAAAATAATGAACAAATCTGCTTTATTAAATAACATATCAATCCATGCCATGATTTACAAAAAAAAAAACCTAGATATTAAATGTAATGTGTTGAAAAGAAAATGAGAATTAATTTTTTTCTGTGTGTATAGAGTGTATAGGTACCAAAAACAATAAAACAAAGACATTTTTAATGTTCTGTTCGAACCTAACCTACTACATTCAAATTTGGAATATAAAAAATATAAATACATGTTGCATCTGTTGTCAACACACTTTCAATTAACACCATGCCTCTTAACGTAAATGGGATGCACAAGATCATTTCTGGGAGAGTGTAAAGATTGATTAATCAGCAGCAGAGGACCTGTTAGACTTGGGACTTGTGTTCTGATTTATTTTGACTTGAAGTATCAGCGGAAGAGTCTAGCCTGGTCTGAGGAGGGCAGGTCTGGAGTGTCTATATCCTGGTTTTAAATAGATCACATCACCCTAACCTGTTCCTAAAATCAAACATTATGTCACACTTTTCCAGGAATCTGCAGAAGGAACTAGCCAAATATATCAAGTATGAGCCAGTGTGAGGGACAGTGCCGTCTATTTCACATTTTAGTGTTTTGTGTGGGCATTACTCATAGACAGAGCTGGATCTAATCTTCAGGGCCCCAAGCAAAATTTGGCTTAGAGGCCCTCGCCACTTCAGTGTCACTTGGACTATTGATTATTATTCCAAAAACATGCTGCACACAGCTCTCATCATCTGCACTAAATGCATCTTTAATACCCACATCAGACAGGGAAGTACCAAGGCATTTATAGCAAGAACATCAATAGCCACAACAAATAGGCAAGGATACTTTTCTGATGACCAACCAGAGGATAAATATTGGAATATTATAGACATTTTCCCAGTTTTATAGTCCATTTTAATATGTTCCAACTGGCTTGATTAAGTGTGATTATATTTATGGATTCTGTATTATGAAGTATGTGGTAGTCCCACAAAGACCCCTAAACATGTTCTAGGATGGTTTACAAATGAATACTTCAACATAACACTCATTACTCATAAATGTTACAGGCTCACCATCTCTTTATAATAATGTGATTATAGACCTATTCACTGACATGAAAATGTTCACTTTAGTTTCACTTCATAATCATGTCATTTGTTTTCAGTAAATGCAAAAAAAAAAAAAAAAAAAAATAGTGTTAATAATTACTATCTGATAAGACATATTAATATGCGTCTAATATGTGCGCAAATGTATTAGTGCAACTCATTAATTATAAACAAAAATGTAGACCTAATTACTATATCAACTTAGGGAACAGTAAACATATGGTGCAGAGGAGAGGGTTAGATGGACCTGAGGATTCACAGGAGATGGAGCAGAGTGGAGTGCAAGGGACAGCAAAAGTAGTTATGGTAGTGCATCCACTACCATAACAGATCTATCATTTGGAATAACATGTTGTAAACCAAAGACTAACTGAAATAGACTAAACTTAACTTAGCTCCGTGGGAAGAGCGAGTCCATAATTACTCTGTGTAAATGCAGGCCTGTACTTCAAACTGAAGCTCAAATACGTATTTAAAACTACAGAATGCCAACAGCTTTTCAATAAATCTACAGCTAGAGCACTTATATTTAGAGACATGCTTTCCCACACAATTAAAAATGTGATATGCCCAAACTGTTTTCCATAATGTTAAAGTACATACTACAGGTTTTTATGTTTTTCTAATTGTAACTTTGTTTGGTAGGATAGTACCTGTGCTAAACATTTATTAGAGTTTTACAGTCAGTTAAGTGGCAGTTTGATTTGAGAAGTACAAAAGTACAGGAAGTAGCACTAAGTTCTACATGGAATACCTCTACCCATGTCATCAACACGGAAGAGTCCATCCAAAATGCAGAGTCAATTTACACCCAAGGAAGTTTAAACACTGATCTAACAAAAAAGATGCCATTTATATTTATTAGTCTAATCAAAACTATTGTTCATTTTAGACATGTTTTGGCCCTTGTTTAAATAATGGTTGCTAGGTAAAAGTTATAATCACCTCTATGTATGTCATATGTAATGCCTGTGGCCAAATAGGAAGTAAAATTATAAACTTCACCAAAATTACAACATAATACAAATTATAATTGTTATGTTTTAATGAAACTGGTAGTCTAACCGGAAAAATGCACTAAGGTTGTCGGTTCAAATCTAGCTCAAGAGTAAAATTTTATGTACCTGGGCAAGGGACAAAATACTGAGTTTGGAATATATATTATGTATTATATATATGTTACTTTTTTAACAACATGAATAATTTCATTATGCACATTTTGAACACAACAAAGAGCATTGAAATAAGAAAACTGTAATTTGAACTTCTACAAAAGATGTAATAGTCGTGTCTAAATTACACAGTTAGCAGGTTATAGTAAGGCCCCATACAGACACAAAAAAACCTTTAATTGTTTGCAGAGGACATTGCATTATTTAAATAATTTGAAATGTGCTAATTGCCACCATTCAAATTTAGATTAAATCACAATCCTAGCAGCCCTATTTCATTACATGTTTTTCTAATGGTGCAAAGATCTCTAAAATGCTTTGTTTTCATTTCATAAACTGAGTATTTTGTCAAATGTTTACTCTACTGCTCCCTCCCAGTGCTGAGTGAGTTGAAGACAGGGGGGGGGGGGCGGGCGGTCAAACGCTTTGTACCCATGATCAGGCCTCTGATTGTGGGTCGGCAGAGTGGGCTGTTGCCATGGGCCTGAACAAACCGGAGTGGACTCAGCAATGCAGTCCAGAGCAGCAGCAGATAAAGGCTTAGACACTGTTTAACCAGAGAGCAGCAGAGTACCACCCCCAAATGTGAATGTGAGGCTGGGCTGTTATGTTGTGCTGCTCTATTCCTGTTATTACACAACAGAATTTTTACTTTTTTGCTCAATTCAAGGTTAATATGATGTGAAATACAGCTGAGTAAAGAATAAGAATAAAGCCATAGAATTTTGCTTTTTTGCTGAAAAATAGACATACATAAAAGCATGTTTTTTCATTATGGACGTATTTATTGTACCAAAAAACATAGAAAAACATGCATCCTTACTCTGACTGTAATATTCCACAATATGGGATAAAACTTATATCCACAGAGAATGTTCCAAAGTATTGATGAATCCCAATTATTCATTCAATATGATATTGTCACTAAAAAGAAATACAAACTGGGTTTCAGTATTAAAAGGAACTGTATGTAGCCTGCACTCTTATTATTTAAAAAACTGTATTACACATCTAAACCTGGGTGTCCACTGCTTAAACCTGCATATTTAAGTGGTGGTTGCGAAGGCTTCACTAGAACTGATTTGTGATTGGCTGCAGGTGCTGTGGTTTAGGTGATGACCATTCAGATCAGCGCCGAGTCCCTTTTCAGGTCTAAACCAACTCAATTTCAGCATTCAGCAACCTTTCTGCTTTCTGATTGGACCTTGGACATCATGCCCATTTCATTTGTACTTAAGAATACCTCAGCATTACAATTGTTCACATCAAATATAGCTCTTACTCGTAACATATTCACCTTGTATCTGGGGACATAATTAGGGTCAATTCAATTAATTTCCTGAATATCAACAACACACACTTGTTACTATTTGGTGTAAAAATCGCTCTATCTGCATTCAAATTTGGTTTGTTGCATTGCCCTAATGTCAAAGTTACTTTTCAGTTATGATGTTCTCAATTTTGTCCTGATAGTTTTGGGGTATACCAAGTTTAGATTTTGAGATTTTTTTTACTTTATATGCTCAAAAATGCTATTCTTCTGTATTACCACTGCATGACATCGTGAAGTGTTTTTAGCTCTGGAGATAAGGATGCACGATTACTCAGATTTATAGTTGATTTGGAATTCTTTAGTGACCATCTGAATTTTTAACTATAGGTTCAAGTTGTTAAGAAAACTCCTGGTATTTCATTGGTTCATTGCTCTCGTTGTAATGCGTGGGTCACGCTTTGAGCCTCGTGTCTTTCTTAGAAGAGGCTCATATTTCCAGTGACTGTGTTATGTTTGGGGTCTCCGGGAGTTTAGAGCATTTCCGTTGTCTGCTCAGGTCAAGAGGGCTTCCAGGGATTTCTCTCTTTTCAAGAAAACCTCTCAACTAGAACAGATAACATAACTTCCCATATTCCACCAGTGTTTGGTTGACATGTGGGCTGTTTTGTGGTGTGGTTGGATAAATATAGCTGGATAATTAAAGTAGCTGTACCATTTCTTTGTGGTCAAAACATCCTAAACAAAATACCATAATGTGGTTTATGTGCATATAATATCATTTAAACATACATTATGGTAACTATGGAACATTAGTTGCAGTAGTGCAACATTGTAAAATAAACTTGATTCTCTATGTTCTAAGCTTTAAAGAAGGGGTATTAAAAAAAAAAAAAAAAAAAAAGACTTTTTGAAGCTTTCTACCATGCTATAACCCCGCTTAACCCTTTCATCAACAATATGCCTGGAAAGGTTTTACGTGTCATCCATGCAGTTTTGGGCAAAATTGCAATCTCTTTAGAGTCCTATTCGGACCCTCTTTACAGTTAACAGTACAATTCTGTCCAACGCTCAGCCCACAAGCCTTTGTCACCCATGCTCCTGTACAGCCATTTTTCATAGACACACAAAACCACTATACAAAACAATACACTACAGCTTCACAAACCTGATGTGCAGTAGTTTCATTAATGGGAAGCACACCAATTATGTTGTGATGGCCTTCTGACAAGAGAGTGACTTAGAGCAGGGAGCAAAGGGTGGGGGAACTCAGTGTGTCAAAAGTGAAACTTATTATGTACGTTTGCAGATTGTGAGCCAATCCCTGGACAAACCGTTTTGAGACTACGTACCATAATAACACCATGCGACAGGCCAAGAACATCATCTCTGACCCCAGCCATGTTCTAATGAATATGTGCAGAATATATGCTGTTACCATCCAAGCGTAGGTACTGTGTGCCATGCTTTAAGGATCAGGCACAGACAGTCCTTCATACATCAGTCTATCCTGAAACTAAATGAGCTTAATCCATAAAATGACTGATGACTAGAAGACTGTCTTTGTTAAATTGTCCTGTGTGTTTATCTCTCTGTGTGCTGTCCTTGTATTGTGTCTATGCGGCAGAGCTGCTGTTTCATTGCGAAACAAATTTTGGATCTGACAATAAAGCATGATCTAAATATGTATCTAAATATACCATTTAGCATTTTCAACAAAGTAAAAGGCAGCGTGGTGATCTATGGGGTATTAATTGCTAACACATATTTAGAAGTGTAATATACTCTTTTTAAAATAAAATATCTCGTGGGCCTGTTAAAATAGTAATGGTTAGTTCTAGTAACTCCACATGTAATAATTCCCAGTGTAACCATCAGAGGTACTTGAGTGACGTATGAGTTTGGTAAATGATGAGTGGGCCATGCACAGGAAAATTTGAAACACAACAGGAGCGGGACAGAGCCAGGAAACAAGGCCAAAGAGTGACGGCAGCGGTCGTGCAGGAAGAGCCTCCAACCATACAGCAAGTGAATTTTATTGTTTAAAGAGATTTTCATTTTTCTAAATTATGACTTGGTTTGGTGGGATAGTACCTGTGGTAAATATTTATCATAGTTTTATATCAGTTAAACAGCGGAGGAAAGAAGGAAAAAGGAAAAAGTTCAGAAATACAAAAATACAGGAAGTAGCGCTGGTTTCTAAAACAGAATATCCCCTATGTCACCAACACTAAATATTCCACCCAAAATACAAGGACAATTTACATGCAAGAAAGGTATTTTTCTAACAGTTTAAACCTTCATTTGTAAAAAATAAAGATGTAGTCGTAGTGTAGTGTATTTGTGAAATAAACACTATTGAGTATATCAGACAAGCTATGGCCCTTGTTTACAATATGGTTGCTACGTAAGAGAAGTGGAATTACCTCTAAATATGTCATATTTGCCGGACATGTCCAACCAGAAAGTAAAATTATAAGCTTAACCAAAATTCTTATAAATTTGGTTATGCTAGATCAAATTCAGCTTTTTGGCTTTAATGAACTTAACGATGTCGAAATCCAGACTTGACTGAAGAGAATAAGGCTAAATTGAAAATACAGAAAGAAGATTCTTTCTGGACGTTGAGTAACTCCAGCAGCAGGCTTATTTGGATAAATATGTCTTCTGTTGTCATTTGGGTTCCAAACAAAGCTCCCTGCATTTCCACACAGAATGAGTCACTCTGGTTCATGGAGCCAAAATCACAATAGGAGGAAAAACATATTCACATAAGACTTGATTATGAGTTAGACTTCTGTGAAAAGGCCCTTTGGTCAAAACCATAGACCGTATATATATATATATAAATGGACACTGCTATCCCGCTAACCTCTGAGATCCAAATAGGAAGTGAGCATGGACGTGAAGTGGTTCTGTCGCGCTCTGGTTCCAATTGACTTCTATTGAAAATCTGTCGCCTCTCTCTCTATAATTGCTGCTGTCAGTCTTGTTAATCTGGCCTTAAAATATTTACACTGATCCAGGGGTTTTTATTTTACCATTTTGTCTAGTCTGTTATTTATTCATATCTTGAGTTACAATCAGGTGCCTTCTTTCCCAGAGGTCACTCCTCCTATCTTTAGCAACAGGCTGATTGACAGACCATTTGCAAGCTGGCGGGAAGGAGCATGTCCCTTCAACAACCTCGCTCCTGATTGACTCTTTGGTTTCATGCTCAGATTTACAAATATGGCAGTTAGCAGCTATAGAGGCTAATCTGGTTTCAGACTAGCCTTGATTAGCTTCATTTGGTTACAATAGAACACTAAGGGTGACCACTGCTATTATATAGTCTATGGTCAAAACTAGCTTATGGAGCATATAAATAGTTTTTTTTGTTTTTTTTTTTGTTTTCTGTAATGTTCATGAAACACCCATCTGTCATCCATTTTCTTCTGCTTATCTGGAGCTGGGTCGTGGAGGCTGCAGTATAAGCAGGGGCTTCCAGACTTCCCCAGCCCAGACACATCCTGCAGCTCCCCAAGCTTGGGAACCCCAAGGAGTTCCCAAGCCAGCCGGGAGACCTACAGTGCTTCCTGGGTCTTTTTCGGGGCCTCCTCCCGGTGGGACATGCCCGGAACACCTCCCTAGGAAGGCATCCAGGGCGCATCCTGAACAGATGCTCGAGCCACCTCAGCTGGTTCCCCTCAAGGTGAAGGAGCAGCGGCTCTACTCCGAGCTCCTTCTGTGTGACCGAGCTCCTTACTCCATTTCTAAGGGAGCGTGCAGCTCTGCTGCGCCTGTCAATCTCATGCTCCATCCTTCCCCTCACTCATGAACAAGACCCTGAGATACTTGAACTTGTCCACTTGAGACAAGGACTCACCACCCACTCAGAGAGGGTAAGCCACCTTTTTCCGGTCGAGAACCATGGCCTCGGATTTGGAGGAGTCCATTCTCATCCCAGTCGATTTACACTTGGCTGCAAACTGCCCCAGGGATTGCTGCAGGTCCTGGTTCGATGAAGCCATCAGGACAACATCATCTGCAAACAGCAGAGATGAGATCCTGTGGTTTCTGAACCGGATCCCTTCCAGCCCCTGGCTTGGCCTAGAAATTCTGTCCATAGTGAACAGAATCGGTGACAAAGGGCAGCCCTGGCGGAGTCCAGCATGCACTGGGAACAGGTGTGACTTACTGTCGGCAATGTGAAGACAGCTCCTGCTCCAGTTATATAGGGATCAGACAACCTTTAGCAAAGGGCCCCGCTCCTGGAGCACCCCCAGAGAGCACCCCGAGTGACACTCTCGAGTGCCTTTTTCAAATTCACAAAGCACATGTGGACTTCATGGGCAAATTCCCATGAAGTATCGAGCACCCAATGGAGAGTATAGAGCTGCTCCAGTGTTCTGCGGGAAGGAAGGCTGAGAAGTGTGATTCCCCTGTAATTGGAACACACCCTCTGGTCCCCCTTCTTAAACCTTTGAAAAGGCAAAAAATGTATGTTTAATTTTTTACCATATCACTCACCCCTAAGTTCCACAGAAGTAGCTGACTCAATACTCAAGCTTTATGCAAATACGTTTTTATCATCTTGTCTACAAACCAGTGTCATCCATGTGTGGCTAATTCACTGGATAGATTGGGAACTGATGTATGAGCCGAGTGTGGAGCCCAAATGACAAGATCATTGTCCACGTTCTGAACAAGGTCTACATTTTGTGAAGTAGACAGGGGCAGACATGAGCAGACAGGAGTACTTTGTTTGGGCACACATATAAAGTTTTTTTTTTACGAGGAGGTGCTAAATTGTAACGTTCTACTAGAATTACAAGCTTGTGTTTAGTGTTTTTACTACTAGAATCACTACTAGGTTAATTAGTCTTAGTTTAACAGTTAATCCTGGTTAAGCATTAGGTTTAGACCTGGTTTAGACCTGGTTTAGACCTGGTTTAGACCTGGTTTAGACCTGGTTTAGACCTGGTTTAGACCTGGTTTAGACACTGAAGTGTTTTTTTAGTGTGACTCAGCAAAATGCCCATAGAGATATCATTGGAGCGGAAATGACAGTGATTACTGCTCTACCGGACCAGAACTAGCCGGGTGCCATTGTGCACAGAGCCAACTGCATGAGTTTCCTCTGTAGGGTGGCCAGAGTGTTCCCTTAGAGCAGTGCTTCTCAAATAGTGGGGTGCGCCCCCCTGGGGGGCGAATGACCCCGGGGAACAAGCTTTTCTTTTGCCGTACTAGAATAAAGTGTAACTGCACATCCACTACAGTAGGTGGCAGTTGCGCTCTCATTGTTAGAATGTGAGTATTGGCTCTAGGCCATAGAATTAATACTGTGTACGCGCGCACACGCAAAGGGTTTGTGTGCGTATACAGTAAAGAGCAGGAGTGAACAGAGAGAACAAACCCCGCAAGAGGAGAGGCGTCGGGTCCCATCGGCGCCGACAGACTCGCGGTTGTGGACTTTCCATTACCGTAACTCCGCAACCAATTGTGCTTCATGTAAATTCAAACAGCGCCTCAAAGCAGAGGCAAGCGCTCTTTAGATATTTTACCGTCATTACAGTAATCTGCCTCTGTTGTCCCTCAAAGATGACGAATGAGAGCGCAGGTGCTGCGGGGATTTTCCCAGCTGCTTATTCAATGTGTCAAAGAAAAAATACAAATGGATATGTAAAATAGAGGTAGTTATGTGAAAAAATGCAGTATACTCTGATACTTCCTTTAACATGATTTTTATGGATAAAAAAAGAATAAAAGTCTATGTGAGCTGCACTGGTCTATAGTGAGCTCAGTCCTTAAAGGGTTAAGAGACAACAGGATGAATATTGCCAACAATCATCCCGCTTTGTTAATGTCACTTCAGTAAACCAGCGAGCACTGTAAGTAATTTTTTGTTGTAAGTTGATCTATATTTATGTATTTTTTGTTTTTTTGTTATATAGTACTTACAACAATTTTATAGACAAATTGTAGTATTATAGTTGTGGCAGAGAGTAGGGGGGCGCGAAAGTTTTTCTCCTTCACAGGGGGGCATAACAGAAAATAATTGAGAAGCACTGCCTTAGAGATAGGGTGAAGAGCTTGGTCACATGGGAGGAGCTCGGAGTAGAGCCGCTGCTCCTCCATATCCAGAGCCAGTTGAGGTGGCTCGGGCATCTGTTCCAGATGCCTCCTGGAACACCTCCCTAGGGAGATGATTTGCAAATTTTATTATAATAATAGAATTTTGTTCAAAGTTCACATTTTAAACACATCCAGAAGAATCAACAAAGAGACTGAAACTGACAAACAAATACAAGAATCACATTTCAGAACATATTACAAGTCTAAACTTCGTGGTTAGTAGTTTTTATGGAGAATAAGATGGGATATTTTGTCATTTGTGGAGGAATTTATGGTAGTTCAAAAATTGCAGCCTGTTACGATTTTCCAATTGTGTCCATTCAAATTGTGATTTTGATTCAATGGCAATTAATCTTGTGGTTCTATCTCAGTAACTTAAACACTGACTGTGGAGGCTATGCAGAGGCTAAAACTTAAAAAATGTATTAGCCCAAAACAAGTAGGTACAAAGATTATAAAAGCCACCATTAAGCACCCTTAGGTATATATTGTCAGTTATATTGGTATATTTTCTCTTTTATATACCTAGATCTTCTTGCCCCACTAAACACCTCACGGCCCTATATTTCCCCAGTTATGGGACTTTCCTTTAAGCTGACAGCATTCAGGGGAGAACAACACAATCCCAAAGTCTGGAAGTGTGTGAAAACAGGAAACAGCTGGAGCTCATCTGCACCTCCTTCCTCTCTTCACCCTCCCAAAATTTGGGATTAAAAAAAAAAAATTTCACCAATCGCTCCACGCTCAGACCAAAAGGTGACGTCATCCACACTCGGGTCAGCCCATACAGTCACTTCAAAACACCTCGCAACGCCATAATGAACTCGGCATTAGCCTTTGAGAACATGAAAGCAACGGTAGATAAACAAATGGTGGGACACGTTACAGCACCATTACAGCACATTTGGTAACGTGTGGGTGAGAAAAAGGGTTTCAATGTGAAGCATGGTGTTCTGAGTAACTTTTAAGGTGGAGGGTCAGACACCTCCTTTTCTCAATGGAGATGTTATTGCCTTGCGTGAAATGTTCCACAGTTTGGCATCAAAGAGGGGGCATAGCACTTCTAATGGGCATAATCTGCCAACACAACACACAACATATTTAGATCACCATAGCCGCATATTAACATGTTTAATATGATTCAGTTTTGTTTCTGATGCTCTGAAACACACTTCAGGGTGCCGTCATATTACTATCAGCGTGCGTTTTGCTAATGAAACCACAGCACATCGCATGATTTTGTTCAGTTGTAGTTTGTTGTTGCTCAGTTGTTGTCTATCGTTTTGTATCAAAAAGGGTTCGAATAGGGCCTGCTAGAGATTACTCAAACATGCATGGGTGACATGTAAATACCCTCTCCAAGTCTACATCAGGACTAAAAACTGGGCTTAGACCAGAACTAAACTACGACAACCTTAGTTTTCTTAAGAGCTCAAAACCGTTCGCACCTCTTGATGTCTGGTGGTAATCGAAAATAGCTCTTCAGCGTTTTTAAAGTCCATTCACCTTCAACACACTCATGTGGATGGTTTCTATTTTAATAGCTAGTCTATTCCTTTAAAACAAAGCACTATGTTATAATTAGTTTGTGTGGTTATTGTCACTCCCTGAATAATTAAAAGATACCCAAATATATTGTCTTGTTTCCACTCTAGTAAAGCACTGGAAAACAGTATTGAGTTTCAAATTCCTAACAAGTGGATGTTGCTGGTTTAGACTATATTTAGATCTAGTTGGGACCTGGACAAGTCCTAGTTTAGACCTCATTTTGTCCTGGTTTAGACCTGGTTTTAATCTAGTTAATTTTTGAAACAGACAAGCATCAGTCAATAAATTTTTTCAATTATTTTCAGTTTCTGCACTGGTATCGGCTGACACCAGTATTTGGCTGATACTTGCTGTGGCTATAGTATAGAAATCGGTATTGGAACTGAAAAAGCTGGATAAATGGTGAAGTATGGGTTCAAATCTTAATCAGAACTGGTCTGCACTAAATTTAGATTTGGCTCAGTCCTGGCTGAGCCCTGGTTCAGCCCTGGTTCAGTTTTGTTATAGCCCTACTTTTGTCCTGGTTAAGTCCTACTCTAACTCAAGCTTAGCCTTGGTTTTGCCCTGGTTATTGTTGGCTGTCTATGTCCTTTATTCATCACAGCAGCTAAGTCTGGACTGGAACTAAACTGTGAGCGCTGCCAGATGGAGACGGGGAACATGTGTTTAAGAGGAGCTAGGGCCAAAATGACTCACTCTTCTGTTAAATGGGTTTCTACATAAACAGAGAAAATGTGATCAGAGAGAGGAGGAGGAAGAGTTCATTTGCCTAGGATCCAGAATACACACTTCTCCAATACAAAGATGTGAGTCTGGTCACCAGTGAATCTCCGCTAGTTCAGATAGGCATGATTGACAGACAGATTAGCTCATCAGGGACATGCATGGTCCGTTCATATCACAATAAATACTGTTTACAAGGAAAAAAGAAAGGAAAAAAATATCACAGGGGACTAAAAAACACTGGATTGTAGACCAATGAGCTCCTTCATTTAACATGCGTCACAGAAAAAAAAAAAGTTTGGTTCAGGCCCGAGACGTGAATGAGGGCGTGGTGATCAGACTGGTATCTCTCTGTATAAAAAATACAGAGCACAGAGATTGTACAATTCCGAAGACCCAGCAAGACTACTCTAGCTCAGGGTTAGCCTCCAACCACATTTTGTCTGCCACGGTGAAATAAAGAGATAATAAAGTATAACTTTACTCAAAATCATAACTGCACAGCACTACTTAAGTTTAAGGTTGTGTGATTAATCAAAAGGTGAGCATAGTGCTATCAAAATTTGAATATTAAAAGCCATATTTTAGGTTGTTTGTTTTTTAGTTGTTTTTAGGACAAATTATAGAATGAAACACAAAAACTATAGCTGGTCTGTTTGAGGAAAATTGAGCCCCAACCTACCAAAGTCAAATCAGTATTCTCTAGGTCTAGAAAAAGCAACTAGATTTTTTATCATTTTCCTTTGTTTCTACAGCCACCACAACTCAATTTTTATTTTAAAAAACAACATTGTAGTTTGTTTATCGAGGTACAACTCTGCTCTGATGTTCCACTTGTCCTTGAATATACCCTGATATAATCTAAATGTTATAGGAATGATGAGGGCTGACAGAGTCTGCAGAGGAACACTCTTTTGCTTTTCAGCAACAAGAGAATGGATTCAGTGATCAAAACTTCAACTTGTCCAACTTAAGATTTAATTTTCCATAATGAATGTAAAAATCAGGTACAGCATCTTTAACAATATCAAAAATCATTGTCACACAGATTCGTCGCATATCTAAAATAGCGCATCTCTGTGACCTTCCTCCCTGTAGTGGAGAGCAGGACAAAGGCGCGGTCTGTGTGAGTGACATAACGACTGTGAGCACGGCTGTTTGCACTGAGGCGCGTGACCAGGACAGTGGAATCTCAAGAGTTATGTAACAGTAACAGACCAACAGGGACTGGACCATGACCATCCCAGGACCACCACTGGACTACAGTAGCAGCCAGTAACAGTACCAGTAAAAACATAGCAGTAAAAATGAAGGCTGAAGTAGTTGTAGCAGCAAGATTTAGAGTTGTAGTAGTTAGTAGTAGTAATTTGAGTAGTTGAGATGAATCTTGGGGTAGGGAATTCAGTTTAGAGCCAACTTCTTCTTTTAGAAATCCTGTACTTGTAAACAGGAGTCTTTAAATGTGTAGTTTGCAGTTGTATTAAAAGTTAGTAGATGCATATTGCACAAAATATTTACTCTTTATAAAACTAAAACTCCAGACTACTCCCACATGTACTGCATATTGTAGCCTCAAAGTAACAGTGTACGTGATGTGATTTTGACTCCTATCACCCAATCTGTTTCTGAAGACCTTGCATAATCCCACTGACTTTCTTCTCTATGATTAAAGCCTTTCTATCTACAATAAATAAATACATTAGTCAAACATTTTATCTGTAGTTAAAATAAACATGTCGAGGGCCTTACTGATGATCAAAGTACAAGAGAGGGGTAAGAAGTACAGATTCAAAATGATACTACATTACCCCCCCCCCCCCCCCCCCCCAATAAATTAGTAATTTCTAAAAGGGACATCAAAATATTCAATTTTGGGGTTAGGATTACTGATGGAAGAGTCCGCCACCTGCTCATCTCCATGGAGATGTTAATGCTTTGCTTGGACTGTTCCACAGTGGCATTAAACTTATCTATCCTGCATACATTCAATTACAGATGCTTTCATTGCTTTAAAAATGCATTTGCTTACTTAGAACAGGCTTGCCTCTTCACAGATCTGACCTCTAACTTGGCTTGATGGTGTCACCTGCTTCATGAAGATGGTTTAATGCCATGCTGTAAAGCATTCCAGGCAAAGCAATAACATCCCCACAAGTAAAGCAGATTTTGTACCCTCCATAATTACATAATGCACCTTTAAATGTGACATAAACATTAAAAGGTGAAGCATGTCACATTTAGTTCCCCAAAATTCTCCCAGGTATTATTTTTTATTTAGTTCATAAGTTTATATTGTAGGGTTGTATTGAAAATAAGATACTAATCTATACTAAAACTAGTATTGAAACCGGATACCCATTTGAACAGGTATCAATACTAAAAAACATTCACAGGACAGAAATGGCTTTAGAACGCTCTTGCTCTGTATCAGAACACATAGACTAGTATATGCCCGTGGACCACTATGGAACCTACCTGGATGACTGTCATTATGATTTAATGATGAAAATCACATTCTGTTTCAAAAGGAAGAGTGCTTTTAATAATCCTTGTAGTATTGGAAACAGTCATTGCGTATCATGCTTATTCCTCAGTGTTGTTGCAATACTAAAATTTCAAACTCTATTTTGATACTAAATCTATCATCTACTATAATCTTGACATCTCTATTTCAAAATGATCGCATTTTCTTTAAACGTTGTCATTTTAACGCAAGGCAGATGTTTATTGTTCTGAAAACTGCCTTATTATAGTTTGTTTTAACTTTTTATTTGGATAAACAATGACAATCCAGCACTATGTTATCAAAATAACCTATTGAAAATAGTTAGATAGTTACAATTGGTTTTCTTTTTTTTTTTTAAATCTGCACTCTAGGTTACGTTGTTTTCAATGTCAAAACTGCTTCAAAGCAATGTGCCAAAAACAACACGACAGAGAAAGTACCATTAAAGCCAGCCCACACACACAGATTATAGGCTGTAATTATACCAGACTGTGGCAGAGTGGTTATCCTGTCTCCTGCCTCTCAGTAAGGAGGTTGAGGGTTAGACTCCTGATCTCTCCCTGATTGAATCCCATTTTAAACATAAATCTCACACTGACATTGACTATATTGGTGAAATAATTTGAAGTTTCCCAATTGGATTTATCTAATCTTTATTTGTCTTACATGTACTATCAATTGTTTAGTCTTATTAAAATGTAGGCCAGATTTTAAAACTACTGATAAATGTCAGACAGTACTGTACATTCATTTGTTATCTTATAGTAGACATTTCAATTTTATACTCAAGCAAAATGGCGAAAGTCACTTGTACTACTTCCTATGCCAAAAACCCGGCCCACATGTAGATGCAATTCATTTTGTAGGTAATATCAATCAAATTTAAAGAGTTTGATTGATAGGGAAGTTGTTCAAATTATGCATTGGAGAAGGCAAAATATGGTGGATTGATTAAATAATTAAATTAAACAAAACAACTCCAGGTATGACTGTGATGAGCGGAAAACATAATAGAAAAAGTACAATTGCCTACAATATGAAAGGAATAAATATGTTCAAGAAATATGTCTAAATACAATGGCTTTATTTATTTTGTCGAGTAATCAGTCAATGGTGTCTCAACCGACGTTAGTATTTACTGACTAATGCTTTTATTAAGAAGAAGGATTAGTAAGGAGACGAGCAGGAAGGAAAAAGCATGTATGGTAGTAAGTTAGCCGGAGGTTTGATGTAACTGCCATTTACTAGTACTTCTCAGTATGCAGTTTTTGCTGCCTAATCATTTGGACAGCTTTTGCCAGGGTCACGCTGTATCCTTTAAGTCAATTGATCAATGAACAATGTGTTTAGTTGCCCAAGATTTTCTTCAACCAGTTACAGCCCTTGCACATTCTAATGATCTTAAAAATGCAAAAATGTCAAGACTAGACTGTCAAATATTATGATGTTAGAATCTATACATTTTATTGCATTACACTGGTCACAAACTACCGGAATACTAACTATACTATAAATAGTAGTCTTAAGACAAAAATCAATCAAAGGGGAAATGTATGTATGAATGTATATTTTTTGTATTGTTTGTCCTACCAGCTCCTCCAAATAGTGTTTATAATGATTGATGGCATTAATTTGCATGCAGTGAATTACTTACAAAAGATCACATTAACATAGTAAGGTGTTAGTAGAAAATACATGGCTATTTAGGTAGGTTTTCCTTTACAAGTAGCCTTTTTCCTATTGTTTCTCCATTTATAATTCCATATTTTTTCAATTTAACCCATTGTATTGGCACAAAACAATCTGGATACACATTTGACCACTGACTGAGCTTTAAGAATTAGATTTTTTCCATCACTTCATGTTGTAATGTGTGTTTTTACCTCGTAGAAGTGGCTACAAAGTCCCCATCCAGGAGCCGCAGTTTGCAGAACAACACTCCGTTCACAAAAGGCACAGCGCTCAGCTCCTCCAGCGTCAAATGGGTCTGGAACTTAAACTTCTTCTTTTTCACGAAGAAAGCCATGATTTTCACACGTCAGGCCACAAACCGATAACTAAATCTGTAAAAAATGCCAAAAATCCGACTGGTTAATTTGAACGTTTAGCTTTTTGCGCTGCTGATGCCAGTGATGTCCTTCTTTGGAGACGAACCGACGCAAAAATCTGTAACAACAAAGTGAAAACTGGGTAAATAAACTAGTTAAAAGTGGAGTAATTTGGGGAGAACTGGTTTAAAAGTGAGGTTAAACCTACCTGGATTCATTTCTCGTGTTGTGAGCTTCGTCTGTCGCGTTTCTACAACAAAAAATGACAGAGAAAAGACACTTCGCGTTTTTCTACCGTTACTGTGACGTTCAGGCGAGTGACTTCCGGTTTACGCTTCAAAATAAAAGAGAAATGTTAAACCGAAGCAAACAAAGACACCAAAATGTCTCCAATGTTGAAATAATTATTTTTGTTATTGGTATAATTAAAGTATGAATGGAGAGCATGCTGTAGGAAATCAAGGTTATGTTGTTTATCATATATGTAGATGCGTTTCTCAATTTAAAAAGGGTTTAATAAATTCAAATACATGCAAAATTACAAAGATAACCTGCATTTTCAAAACTTATTTAACTTACATATTTGTTGAATATAAACAAGAATTGGATCAAGAAGTGTTTGGGAAATATTTTATTTTGCAAAAAGACAAAACTACCGGTGTACGCGTTTGTAGATTTTGTTAAACAGCGCTATCTTGTGGGCACATATTCATTTTAGGTTTAGTAATTACTTAAAACAAATACATGATTATGATTATGATTATGATTATTTTATTTTTTTATTTTTGTCTCTACATTTTGGTGAGGGTATTGAACTTGCTAGTATACATTTTTGTAACATTTTTCCTCACAGTAGTATCTCAAGTCATTCAGATTTTAGTGCTTCCCTAATTTGGATAACCTTCATAAGGATCTTTGTATTCATTCCTCATAGTACCCGTGGTAGCTCATTTAGTATGCCATCTATAACCACCAGAGGACAGCAAACACCTAACAGTAAAGTATGCTCACCACACACTTTGGAAGTATTTAATGACTATTAATAACCCATCAGAGCTTATTACTATTCAACTCATCCACATTATAAAGAATAAAAACATCTTTTGCATAGCTCTTGTGTGCTCCTCCAGGGATGTGATGGAAGATGTGGTGTTATGTTTTTATTTACCAATTACAGAGAAAACACTGCCCAAGAAACATTTCTAGATGTATATTGTGAATGGGCTTAATATAGCATCATTTGACCTGGTTTATTACTTATAACCATAGGTGCGTAGTGCTTAGTTACATTAACTTGAGTAACTTTTTAAGGAAATTGTTCTTTTTTAGTTTTTCAACCCCACTACTCTTAAATAAAAGTTTTGGTTATTCTTCTCTACAAGAGCTTTATGTTGACAATATGAAATGATTTGAACATTTCTTGTGCCAGTCCTTCAGATATGATCGTTTTTTTCATTTTTGTGTCTTTTCTTAGTCGTATACCTTACTTAGGTAGTAAGTAAGTTACATTAGAGTTTATTTTTAAGTATTTTTTTCTTAATTATTTTAAACCATTTATTTATTATCTCGTTTTATTGCATGTACCATTTTCCTCCTGTTCTTTAACTGTACAGTGCAATACTGGAATTTCCCCACTGTGGGACTAATAAAGACATATCTTAAGTACTTTTACCCCAAACACTTTCTTACTCTCGAGTCATTTCTTGCACCAGTACTTCATACTACTTGAGTAATATTATTTTGAAGTAACATTACTCTTTAATAAAAAAAATTTTGGCTACTCTACCCACCTCTGCTTATAAGTATGAGAAATGCTTAGATTGAAATGACTGTTTATATAAATGTATGAAACCACAATACAAGCAGACAGAACAGCATTAACAGGAAAATTTGCATTTATTTGCATCAAAATGGTCCATTAAAAACACTAAAATACTTTAACAAAAATTAACTCTTTATACAATATAGAATGGATTTCACACATTCACAAACACCTCTCCAGTGCTCGGATTAAAGTGCATTATGTCGGCCATGTTTAGCCCCTCATTCTTCAAAGTATAAATGTTACAGTGAACAGAAACATCTCCCCAAAACAAAAAACAAAAATATACAAGTTTCTTTTATGAGGTTTGTGAAATAATAACTCTTGAACCTGTGGTGTACATTACCGAATTAAGACATTTATACTTGTTTAAAATGAAAAGGCTTAATACAAACAGAACACATCAGTTTAACATGTCATTACAAAAAAATTGAAGGCAGGCAGGTTTCGGATTTGTTGTACCATGAGCCCAATCTTAAACATTTTCAAAAGATTTTTTTCCCTAGTTATGGCCAAAAATCATACATCTATGCAGGAAATTTAAACCGGATCCGAAACCTTGCCTGCCTTTGTGAAATCATGACTCTTTTTACCCTTCAAAAACAATTTAGTGTTACAACATCAGCAGCAGAACATTTTAATTAAGGCCTATTTCCAACCTCTCACAGAGATTCTACCCTTTTCAGTCAACGTGCGTCTTTCCTTCTAAACATTAAAATCAAATAAATACAGATGGATAGCAAAGAAGTTATCCACACGTACATTCGCCCATAAGGTAAAGAGGGAGAGAAGTTTTCAAACTCACAAAATGTGCAAATTACTTCTCCATGTTTGGATATCAAGCTTACACAAAAGCAAGGAAAAAGGACATTTGGCTAAAGATTACATTCGCTGCTGGACAAGTTGCTTTCAAAAAAGGGGTGTGCGTTTAATTTTACTAAACTGACATAATTCTCACACATTACATATTCCAACGGGCACCTTTATTAGCAAGAAGAGCGATTTGGTCCCTTATCATTTCCATTCAACATTCATTCACCTTGATAGCATCTCCATCTAGTAAAATATATAAATAGCAGCCGCGGAAGGTTCAGTTTCCGCAAAAACCTGAGCTCACAGAGTCCATAGTATGTAATTCTTCCTTCTTTTGAACTGTAATGCCAAGTTAAAACAAGGTAGATGCCGCTTAGAGTAGATCGTTATGGGTAAAGGGGAAAAAAAAATTTAATGGACATGAATTCCCATTAAAAATAAAATTGGTCAAGCCCAGTGATGATAAAATGCCTTAGTCTGTAAAAGATGTGTTTTCGCATTTGTGGGCTGAATTATGAACAAAAGATGCTGTCAATTTGATAGTTTAAATTCTGGTTGCCAAAATTTTTCAGACTCCATTTGAACTTATTCCACACTGCTACTTGCCAGCCATTTCTGTTTACTTGTCTCAAAAAAACAAAACAAAACTAGATTGTTTGATTCCTTAGCAGTTAAGCCACGACAGCAAGTGAACAGACACCCTCTCCGTACCCAGTAACAGGGGGGCCCAAAATGCGGCATCTACCTTATCCTTCGATCCTTCGTTTCTCTTCAACATTCACAGAATGATATGATCTCCACTTGTACCTCAGAAGTGTCTCTGAATTGTGGGTTATGTGTTAGGATTTCAGTTTGTGTCTTTAGTGGCATAATCTCAGCGTGACGTGACCCCAAGCTGGGTCTTGATGTTCTCGTACACCACGTAACTGATACTGACAGCAGGGATGACTTTGAGGAAGTTGGGGGCGAGTCCGCGGTACAAACCCGTGGGTCCTTCGCTCTGTAAGATCTGCCTGAACAGACCAGACATGGAGACGCGGCTGTCGCCATCACACACCGCTGTAGGAGAGGGGAAAGACAAGGTTAGGGTTATCCAGGCTGATCCAAAGCAAAAAGATATGAGAGTTTGAGACAAAACCTATAAGAATGTAAAGCCACGTAAGGGTCTTTTAAAGTATTCCATTACAATGTAGTGATTGTATTGGATAATCAATATATTTTTTTTTATTTCTAAACTTTTTCTTCCATTTTCCAGTTGTGTAACAATCTTTTTAGTGCTTCTTTTTAAAAAGCTAGATACTTTATTTTAAAATTTCCTTTTAGATGAATACAAGTAATTGTTTTAAGTTGTGTACATGTAGTGCTTTTTAAATGTACTGACACATCATTTCTCTGGGAACATTAATGTTTTAATCTAGAAAGATACAAAAAGGTACATGTTTAAGTGCAATCCTCACCTTGTGCTTGCATGCGAGTCCGGACCAGAGCGAGGGGGTAGGAGGCCAGCTGTCCACAGGTAGAGGAGACTGTCCCACAGGCCAGGAGCACCACCACGCCTGGGTCGGACGAGTTAGTGCTGTACTGCTGCAGGTAGTGATTCTTCAGAGTCTGAAATCAAGAAAAGTCATTAAACATTTGAATTAAAATTAAGAACAGTAGTGTTAAGGTAGGATTCATGGTGCTGTAGTTTCTCACCTCGTAGATGGCCAGGTCGATGCCTGCATATGGGATGATGCCTAACATGTTTGGGACGTAGCCTTTGTAGAACGAGGAGAGCCCTTCTTTTCTGAAAATCTGTTTGGCGCAGTCAGAGATCCCAGAGTATTGCCCAGTTTTACGTAGAGCTAGACGGGTCTTCAGCACCTATAGACAACAACCAACCCCAAATTATAAAAGGCTAAACATGGCAAAAATATAAACTTCAATATTGTTATTTTGGAAGCATTAGTCAATGGGTTTCAGAGAGTTTAAAAATTAGAACAGTTCAAAACAAAATATTACATCTTTTGGATGATATAACGTTCTCAAAATGGCAGCTATAAACCGAAAACTGAAACCCATGAATATCATACATCCAATTGTGTTTTCAAGAAAGCAAGCTAGAGCCCTAACAGTACGCACCTCCATTGGATAGATGGTACTCTGTGCAATCACTCCAGCCATAGAACCAGCCACGAACCGCTCCAAGATGCTCAGAGTCTCCTTATCGCTGCCAATCAACCGTTTAATCTGGAAAAAAAAAAGTTTAATACATGTTAAAAAATGTGGACATTTGCAGAAAAAAAACAAAGAAAACTTGAAAAGATAAATGTGTTTTGTACCTGTTCGTAGGCCATAAACTTGAGGGCTGACTCAGGGGCGATCTTGAGCACGTTGACGCCATTGCCCCTCCACAGAGCGCGCGTGCCCCCCTCCCGGATCATCTGGGTTAGGCCGCTCATTATGCACATGTTGTTGGTCCTGGAGCCATATACCTGAAATACAAGAACAATTCAATAATTTTATTTCTATAGCACATTTAAAATACAACTTAAAATGTCGTAAGTGCTTGACATAAAGAACAAAAAACAAAAACTATGAATTAGACCCCCTAGGTTTTTTGTCTGCACATGCCACTTCTTAATAGCTACACCTTATTTTGCCTTATAATACATAATTGGATATCAGAGCAGTCAGCTAATAAAGTACAAGAGAATTTGAAGGTAATGGCTTTCCTTGTGAAGTCAGACAGTCGTTTTCTAAAAGAAAACCACATTTATGGCATTACTGATAACACAGAATGTTTATCTCATTGCCCTTTTTACAGCTCCTCCGCTTCCTCAGAAACTGGTTCAAGATTAGTCTAAGTTGTATAGCAATTACTCCACTAGTCAAGATAACTGATTATACAACTTAATGCTACCAAGAACTGCTAAGCTAAAACAAGAACAGGGAGAGCGGAACATTTTGTTACTTGCAGAGGCCATAAAGCATAACCAACACTGAAATGACCTTTGAAATTTGCTAGTTGGGAGCTATATATCGAAATATGGATAATAATGCAATTGCTGCTTTGTCGATACGCAAAATTAAAATCTCATGTAGACTGTCACTAATAACTTAAAAGATTACAAAAAGCTGATTAAAAACTAAAAACAAACTTTCATTGTAATCATTCCAATAAGGGTATATAGTGACACTAGTTTTTATTAGTGACGGTATACTTGATTTGATATAAAGTGAAATTAGAACGATTACAATGAAAGTTTTAGTTTTGTTTTTAAATCAGCTTTTTGCCATCCTTTATTAGTGACAATCTACTTGATATTCTATGTAGAAACACTGTTGCAAAAACCTGATTAAAAATAAAAACTTGCATAGTAATCTTTAAAATAATGATATAAAGTGACATTTTCTGCACTTGTGGTTCATCTTAGTTGGATTCATACCAAATGGGAATCCCCTCAAAGAAATTTACAAGAGCATTTAGATTTTTTTTTTGTTGGATAGGCATAATATTACCCAAATATTGTCACTGGGATATTAATTTTTAAACGAGGTCTGTCACAATCCCCCTACAACTATTATAACCAGTTGATGCCATTTTATCATGCCGCAGACTGGAACACCAAGGGCAGTTACAACCCTAAACTGGGACATTTGGCAATAGTGTGTTCACCTTTAGACTCCATAAAATAAAAATTACAACACACGCAAAGGGCATTAGTCCAATTGGTGACGCGCTACAAGTTCACTGACATACATCGCATTGGCATTGATGTGGTTTGAAAAGGTGTGGGCTCGACTCGAAGCGAATGATTGGTTGATTCCAGAGTCTGAACTATGGCCTGGTTGGAAAGGGGTGGAGGAATTATAAACAGACTTATGGTAATCAATAAAACTAGTGTTAAGCAATGGGATCAGAGATTAGAGGGGCACTTGAAATTATGACGGATCAAACAAGGCATCAGATTTATTGAGTAATATGGAGCAAATTTTAATAATTTGGGGCAGACTGCAACAATGAGGTTTTACCAATAAGATTTTATTATATTTACACTATACATTTCTTGTGTAATAAGAATGATTATTATTTTTATTGCATTTTTTTATAATGAAACTTTATAGGATTTCAGGAGGGCAGAACAAAAGTGTCTTTTATTTGTTATCATAGCTGCAGTTATGTGGTAGACCACATTGTCCACTGCAGAGAACTACACGTCCTGTCCTAAACAGGTTTGGTAGCCAATACAAAACAAACCCTGTAGTTTAGACTTCAGACAAGGGTGTTCTGAAATACATTATTCTTGTATTATCTTAGCATTTTAGATTTCAGTCTTTCAAATATTTATGTCTTTGCCAAGAAGGTCTGGACAAGTTTGGAAAGGTATTTGAGATTAAACAGTCTTCCATTTTAGAGTGGCCATTGGGCAATGGGCCGCTGTAAAACCCTGAGCTGAAATATCCAAACTGTTTGACCACGTGAGGTCAAAGACAAAAGGTCGCGGTGGTGACAACCTCAAAGTCACATGATGATGTCACTTACACATTTAGTTCAGTGCACTGGTGTCCTATTGCAAACTTTGGACGTCAGATGGCAGTTTCAAAACTTTAGAAAGGCATTACCTGTCAATTGCACTAATTATTTACTTGATTGATAGTTGGTTTGATAGTACCCAACCCTAGTTTTTCACTTATGAAAAGTTCTGCATTTTATTGCCCAAATAACACAATATTTATAATTTGACAAGATTTCACCCTTGTGGACAGCATGGTTATCACATCTTCTGCTCATATCCAGCCATAAAATCAAATTAGAAATTTTTGTGTACTTGATCAAATTTGAAGAATTTCATTTTTATTCCTAATGCATCTTATGCTGTGTTTCATTAAACAGTGAAATGTGAATACTGTGTTACAATTCACAAAACAAGAGCTACTGCAGCCGCTCTCTCTAAACACTCTAGTAATACCATTATGCACCAGGTTTACCTGCATCATGACTTTGAGGCGATCCAAAGGCGCGGTGCACGTCCTGGACACTGCTCCAGCTCCACCTCCGGCCACCAGGTGTCTCCACCACATGCCTGTCTGCTTCTCCTCCAGCGTGAACTCATCAGGCACCAGTAAGTTATCGCCCACGTCAAAGATCTGAACAAGAAACAAGCTTAGTACAAATCTGCAAACTGCACATATAAAAAACATCAGCCCGTTCTTCAAAATTTATCTCAACTTATATCTCATTTACATACTTCACTTGGACATCCCAGTTCAAAACAAACATGGCACTTACAAAACAGAATGTACAAAATGTCCGTCCTATCCAGCGTTACATAAATCAACTGACTTTAATGGCAAAAGATAAAACTTTACTCCACTGGCCTAATTATCACTGGGTACATCCAGTATTCTAGCTGGGGCCCAGTTTATTTCGGTCAGGATCGCAGTGTCTCTTGGCACCCATGACGACGGTTATCCAACATGAATGAGCTCAGGTTTAAATGGCCTCTCCGTCTGACCCACCTGCTTCTATTTTACATAATGGTCTAGACCTAATCCCCTCAGACGTCAATGAGGGATCAGATCGTTCTGGTTACTTCTAATGAGTTTGTGACGAGTGGAATGGTTTTAATTGTTACAGATTAAAGTTTGACCCCATCTTGGGTAGGCGCATAAATCCAAAAGGTAAAATTACCATAAATTTTGACTGTAATCTCAGGATTATAGCAATAAATTTTGAATAATTTTTTGGGGGGTTTCAGGTTTTGGTTATGGACAATATTGAGGATGTTTTCAAATTCAAAAAAGTTATTAAGTTTTAGAATGATAAATTACAACTGTTTCTATAAAATATTTTTGTTTTAAGTTTCTTAATTGCTATTTTTGCTACTTTTAATTCCAATGCAGTAGAACTGAAATTTCCGAAGTTTCTCTTCTCAAATATTTAAGATATGTGTCAAACTAGTTCACAATTAGGCATTCACAAACCTAAAACCTACAACTTTAAAAAGTTATTTCTGCAAATTAATTTAAAAACGGGCAAGATGCCTGAATGCATTGGAGTCAATACCAATAGCTGGTCATTAAATATTTGAAATTTAAGGGGAAAATTACATTTTTAAAAACTTAAAATTCACAACTCAATTCAGCAACTTTGCCGTTTATCAAGACTCCACTGTTTTAATGGGAAACTGTCAGGAAGCAGTTAAAATTTTGGTTTATCAGCTATGGGCAAGATTAGTGGTAAAAATGGAAAAATTCTACATAATTGTGCTTAAGTCCTCACCGTGGAGTGCTTCCAGTAGAGGATGATCTCAGGGATGTTCTCGGCTTTCTCCACTGTCACCGCACAGTTGCTCCAGTCTTTGCTGCTAATTGTGATCAGGCCATTCTTGTCCATGCTGAGGAGACAAAACACAAAACAAGCCTTAGTCACTGTCCGGTGAAGGTTATGGTGAAGATCAGATGATTTTAAATAAATTCTTTTTTTTACCTCGCTAGTGCTTTTTCTGCTTGTTGTAAAGAAATGTGGACACCAAGGTCGCGGAGGGACTGTACAAACTCTTTAGAGTCGACATAACCTAGAAACAAGAGACACCTTTTTAGTACATTTTTGTTTCATCTTCAAGGACAACCAGTTCCAGGTCCCTGGCTTTGGACCCACTTTAGACCTTTTCAGTCCTGGTTCTGCAGCACATTTGCTCAAGTTTTATTCCTGATTTAGATTTGTACAAGAGTTGTACGAAACAAGTGTATGCCGTTAATGAGCGGACAGATAACATTAGCAAGTGGGTCAACTGTTAGCTGCTACATTCTACTAGCCTCTTTACCTTTATGGGTTTAAGCTAAATGCCCAGAGGCAGATAGCTTGTTAGCATTCCTGTGTTAGTATCTGTACCTGCATTTTTCTTGTCGAAACTCTTCACCACTAGTTTTAGGTCTTTTTCATAGTCTTGGAGGTAATGAACAAACTCCTCGAAGTCCAGTTGGCCATCTGCGCTGCTCTCCTCCACTTGGACAGATTTCTGTAGACAAGATGAAAATATTACAAAATGTTAATTTTACTAATGCTGCAATTATTAATTAAAAACTAGTATATGGCAAATTTTAACAAGTCAAAGCAACAATTTATAAACAAAAATAGACCATTTGAAAAGTACAAAAATGCAAATAAAAAAAATAAAAAAAAGTGTTTGAAAAGTGTCCAAATATATGTATACATATATTAACAAAAACATTAAGGTCAATGTGTTATCTTTAACTGCACCTAGGATTTCAAATATAAATGATACTTAATTTTTTTTTTGCCATTTTTACCACAATTTTATTGCTTGGTCGACTTAAGTGGGATACGCAAGCCTTTCTACAATTTAACACCTGGCATTTTCACACTGTACAACATTTAGCAACCACACGCACAGTATGACCTTCAAACTCAAAATAACTCCTCAAGTGTTCTTCTGTCTGCAACCTGAGTAGGCTTCCCCCATAAACTCTAAACATTTACAATGCCCCTCCTCCCCAAAATCTTGGCGTGAGAGGTCTGCCCTGGGGATTGAACCCCCCAGGTCACAAGTCCAGGATCAAGGATCTGGTGTCAGCAGGACTAGACTTGACTGGATTGAACTAAACTCATTGCACCATTTGTCATTCAGGAAATCTAATGAGGTCACAGAGGGACACTGTGGCTTCTTCAGGATTAAAACATTTTGGGAGAAGAAAATCTATTTTAAAATGAAGGCGCTGGTGCACATTTAAATCGCAACCAGGAGCTTTAACATTGGAAAAAAGAAACGAGAACTTCTGAACCAATACAAGAATCTAGGGCTCAATATGTACAAAATCATTTTTAGCCATCTTTTTCCTGGTGAACTCCAAGGTTCATGCCTTTATTGACAGATTAGCTCTAAACATTTCTATAACAAGACCCAAGATGATCACAGATGAATAGTACTGATTTTATATCACTTTGATTAAAATTCTATTAACCGCACAGGCCAACAAGAATCCCATGCATTTCAGATTATGCATTGGGGGAGTCTTTGTAAGTTGCCAATTTTCACACATCGCACATTGCAGTCTCAAGTCAATTGCGCTGAATGCTGCAGCCCCATTTTGTACATAAATTGTCCATGTAACGGCACATATGAAGGTGTGGGCGCCTCCAGTCTCTCATTGACAGTTTTCACATGTATTATCTAAAGGGCAAATGATTCCTAAGGGTGAGAACAGACTGGTTTAGTGAGACTCAGCAGCTTACAGAAGTGTGAAGACTCAAGATAAGACAAACACAGACTGCCAATAGTCAGGCTTTGGGTCATTTATTATCTGAATGTATTCTGATGAATAAAAAACCCAGAATTCTCTTAAATCTTAATTTTGTCATGGCTAAGATTTTTTATTGAAATTTTCCAAACTTGAAGTGGTTAACAATTCTGGAAAAAAAAAGCCAAAAATGTCGAAATTTGACATAATTGTCACATGTACTGCAAAATCATAGTGTTATCACAACTTCAGACGAGCAGTTACTCAAAACAGCCCAGACTACAATATGTCCCTTCATTGTATAAACCCCAAACTGGAGCACTTGTGTCTGTAGAGTGTAAGAAAACACTTCAGAGCTGGTGTCCGGACATCAGACAGTTGTAAATTGAGCCTGATGCCCCAACACTACTGTACTTTGGATTTTAAGAGACCAACTCTCCTGTGACCCCGTTTAATCCATTTCTCCAAAAACTCATAACTTTACAAAATTAAGGAGGTTGAAATCATCAATAGTAGATGTCAAAACGCAAAGATGTAAGATTTTAAATTAAATGCAAGCAAAATGGGGGGAATCGAATTAGAGCTGATTTAACAAATATTTGCATTTTCTTTCCTCCGATTTCAATACTCAAGTCATTTTACGGAGATGTTACATTAGAGTCTATTTTTTTGTTTATTTTCAAGTCTTTTTTTTTTTTTTAAGCTATTTCTTATCTTGTTTTATTGCATGTACCATATTCCTTCTGTTCTTTAACTGTCCGGTGCAATACTGGAATTTCCCCACTGTGGGACTAATACAGGCATATCTTATCTTATCTAGTGCAGTTTAACATTTTCGGCCATTCAAATTGTGATTTCATCAAGAACTGGATTGATCTTTTACCCCTGGTTTGGGATTGAAAAGTCTCTTAACAGCTGAGTCAACTCATTGCGGCACATTGTACAAGACTTGAAAAAGGACACCTCCAACCTGTGCACTCCAAGAAAAGCAGAAAATTCCACTGTCTTAAGCCATTCTTTCTATATTTAAATCATTTGACAATTAAAATCATCATCAGTGGAAAGCAATTTCCAATAACACAGTCAATACTTAGTACACCTAATTATAAAAAGGTTAGGGTTTTTTTTTAACCCAAGACAATGTAAGAAAATCTGGAAAAAAGCAACATCTTGATATTTATGCATAAAAAGTTACTTCAAATTGTGGTGCAGAGGTTAATACTTTCCAATACAACTTTTGACACAAACCATTTTAGACCAAAGATTCTATACAGCCATGAGATCAAATTTGAAGCATTTTTGTGCAATTTGATTCAAACCAATAGTAAATCCCCTTGATTAAATTAGATTGTTACACTGTGCTTTCCATTTAAGGTAAGGCTTTTGCAGCTAAAATGTTATACTTTCGATTTATAAATTTGCACAATACAATTAGTTTCACTCGCATGCAAATTCCCCTTCTGATTTTGTGCACTGATAAAACCCAACAGAATGTTTTTTGTTTTATTTTTGACACATCTAGCAAGTTTAGAGGTATTATTCACATGATCAAAACTTTCAAAACCACAGGCAATCCAATGTGCAATGCAAATCTGTGGGAAAATTCTCACTGGTCGCTTTGAGCTGAACACCAGACATGATGCAATAGTTTAAAAACCCTACAGGCGGAAGCAGGAAGATTTTTCACGTAATCCATTTACTAGCATGCTTTTTTGAGGGAGTAAACTAGTCAGATAACAATGCATTTATTTTGAAATGATTACAGGATGAGTCAGACGTAAGTGTGTATTGTGTGGATTCATTCATATTGTGGAATGTTCTGGCAGGCAGCGCGCCAACGGGAAAAATAAAGAAAATACAACGTTTGTCATTCAATCTTTACAAGCAAACTACTTTAGAAGATCGATCGTGTTTTATAAATAGTAGTTAAATATTTTTCAGCGGTAGAAACTGTCGAAATGCAACTTTTCTTACAGTTTCACGCGCGCGGCCTAGTCGTACAGGCTCCAAAAAGCCGGTGCTAACCATGCTAATCCCCAGATCACCGGAATGTGTGGCTTAAAACGCGGTTAAACTAATTAGCTTTGTGAATGACGGTAATTAGACTAGCCTACAGGACGCGCTTTGACCTGTGTAGAGAGATCAGGTTAAAAATCAAGAATCATTTTCGTACCTTTCTCCATTTTTGGTAAGTAGAAAATTCTTGGGAGGGCAGGAACACGCTTAGTTTGTTGAAGAGCGACTTGAGCTCCGAAGGCAGGCCGTTTGACTCGAAATACTCCACTTCCACCTGATCGGCGTTGGACACGGGCACGTAAAGGCACAAGCCGAGCATAGCTGGTTGCAATAAACTTAAAAGAAACTACAATAAATAAATAAATACCAGCGCCAACGCGCGACGTTCCCCTGACACGGGTTAATACTGAAATGCCGGTAAGGAAGCGCCCGTCTGCTAAAGAATGTACCAATGTCCCGCCCCTTTACCGGAATTTTGAGACGTCATTGGTTGATCTCGGAGCAGTTGTGACGCCATTTTACTACGGGCCAATCAGAGGCGAATGTCATTGACGTCAGAGTGTGACAAGTCCCGCCTTCTCCTCGTGCGCCATGTGACTCACAAAAAATCCAGGCATTTCGCTCCTTTGCAGCGCAGCACCTATTCTCAGATTTTGCGCTCGTATTCTTTTCTCAGAGTTTGCATAGTTAAAAAGTTTCTTCCTAAACAATTAACAATGTTGAACTGCAGAAACCGCAGCAGAATTATTTCAGCACATTTACGTGACGAAATGTCTAGGATTTAGTGATCTTGTGGAAAGCGCCTGCCAGGCTCTGGACCAATCAGAAAGCTCGTTTTCGGGGCTGCTAGAAAAGCAACCAAAACAGCGCCCCCTTTAAAAAAAAAAAAAAAAAATCCGTGTTAAAAGAGTGCAAAACATACAATTTTTAAGTTTGTACAGGGGAAAAAATGTAAAATGAAACAAGCCTATGTGAAAATACTTTAATATGAAATGTAAAGTAATGTTAAAGTTTGCATGTGGTAGATTCAACATTGTAAGAAAAACAAAACAACAATAACTGGAATTAATATTTGTATTAAATTTTGCATATTTAAAGCAGGGAACTAATATAAAAAACAAACACATTGCATCTATAACTGACCTATCTTTTTTGGTATTATTTATCTGTCACATATGACGAGGTTTAAAAATGTCAACTCACGCGCAGAGTGCTTTGCCAACATGACTGGTGCCAATGTAAATATAGATATTGGCAATGTCCCTCCATTTCGGGTGTCCCCTTTGTGCAACTGGTTTTAAAGTTCATTTTGGCAGAACAAAACTAGATCAGACTCTGGGTCCTCATTTGACCCAGGTCTTATCAGACCCTGACCCCTCATGACTCCCAGGTCTTATGATGAGTGTAAAGATCAACACATTTTAGAAAGATCAGGTCATTATATAATAGTTATGTGGGGGGGTGAGAAGAGGAGTTTTTATATTTAGTAGGGTACATAGACAAACAAGAATCAGTATTTATGTTCGGTTAGCCTCCATTATTAGAGTCCAAACCATGACTGATTGGGCCTTATTAAATGCATGTAAGTAACAGTTAGTCCTGGTTTGTTCCTGGTTTTGAACTGTCTTAAAACTGGTTTGCCCCGAACCTTTTCGTTTTGCTTTAGTCCTGGTTTAGTCCTCATGTATTCCTGGTTTACTCCTGGTGTAGTCCTGGTTTGGAAACATTCTGGCATATTAAATGAATGTAATTAACATTTAGTCCTGGTTTAGGCCTGGTTTTGAACAGTTTGCTCTTGTTAAAACCTGGTTTAGCACAATTTGTTTTGCTTAGGTGTGATTTAACCTGGGTTTGTACCTGTTTAGTCCTGATGTAGTCCTGTAGTGCTGGTGAGGTCCTGGTGAGGTCCTGGCAGGGTCCTGGAGTGGTCCTGATGTAGTCCTAGTTTAGGATAGGTTTAGAATAGGTTTTCACAGTTTCTTCTAGTTTGTCCTGGTTAAAACAATGTTTAGCCCAGGTTTAGTCTTGGTTTAGACTTGATCTAGCCCTGGTTTAGTCGTTTTTGTTTTGTCCTTGTGTAGTCCTGATTCAGTACAACATGATAATGAAATTTATCCTGGGTAAATTTGAGCTAGGATAAGACAAGTGTCAATGTCTGTTCTGTTGCATGAACAGGCGCAGAGGCACAGGGATCGTTCTGTAGATCTTTATTGTTAGTTACAGCAATACAGTCGGGTTAAAGGCAGCGTCCAGCAAAATTCAAAGCAGAATGAAGTGAGTAGTGTCCTAAGCGGTGTTTAAAGCAGAGTCTAGTGCAGAGTCTAACAGGGTGAGATTGTACTAGTGTTTTGTACTACTCCAAGAGTGGGGATTACAGAGTGAGGGTTACATGAGGGTTAAATTTAAGCAAAGTCGAACAAGGTGGGTGTTTTATAACCCTCCTAGAGTGGGGCTCCTGAGATGAGAGAGGCTACGGATAAGAAATGTGGCTTTGACCAAAATGACCAGAACATAGCTGTTATCTTCCCTTAGTGTGATATTTAACCACTGCTGCATGGAAAACAGAACGTTTTGCACCTTTGTAATAAAGTAATCAATGTATTACATTTGTATATTGTCCATGCAAATTCATGACAAAATGGATGTATTGCAGTTTCTTCTAATTTTTTTTAATCCTGCAAAAACATTAAGTATTTCAAGACTTTAAATTATGCAACCCATTGCATTTTTTTTTTTTTTTTTTTTTTTGTAGTTTATAGCATTTTATCAGTCTGTCAGTTTATAGCCTTGTTTATCAGTAATATAGCTGTTTTTCAAATATGGGGCAGTGTAGGTAAGTTTACGTAACAGTGGTTTACAGTTAACAGGATCTGTGTCAGTCGGAAGGCGTTACGTAAAGAGAATTGTATCCAAAACAAGAAGGACATCTGCTGCTCTGTGCCTGAGAAGTTTGTTTTCAGAGAATATGCTACCTGATGTGTGCTAGGAGCCGCATGTTGTTCATTTATTCAAACGTTTCCAGGATTTTAGTAAAAGCACAACTATAATGAGAACTGTAATGAATCATTGTTTTATTAATAGACCAGTTAAAGCCAGAGTGTTAAAGGTTCTGTCATGTGATCTGGTTTAGGTCTGGTTTAGTCCATATTTAGTACAAGTGGATTTCCAAATTGTAGCTCTTTAGACCTGTTTTTTACCTGGTATAGTCCTAATGTAATCCTGGTTTGTGTCTAATTTGAAACAGTCCTGACTTATTCCTGGTTTAATTCTGGTTCAGACTTGGTTTAGTCCAGTTTTAGTCCAGGTTCAGTCTTGGTTTAGTTCTTTTTCAATCCTGGTTTAGACTGATTTACCTGACCTTATTTATTTTTTTTTTTTTTTATGACCAATGCTGACACCAATTGTTTAGACTTCAGAGAAACCCATTGTCGATTATCTCTGCTGATATAGAGCTGGTTTTGATCATTTTTTCTATTCATGTTACTACAAACTCATCCACAGCTCTTTTCCCCCACAAACCTTTAAGAGAGCCTTATAGTCACGCTTTGTAGCCTACATTTACCTCTTGGCACTGATGAAAAAGCTTTGTGTGTATTCTTTAGACAGAAGGTCAGCCAAAACAAAAGTGTAAATATTGGGCCAATATATCAGGCCATTTCTACTTATGTAGTCCTGGTTTGGTTTTGCCCTTTTGTAGTCCTGATTTAGTCCTGTTTTCGACCTGGTTTAGTCCTGTTTTAGCCCTGAGTTAGTCCTTTTTAATCCTAATTCAGACTTGGTTTAGTCCTGGTTTAGTCCTGTTTTAATCCTGATTCAGACTTGCTTTAGTCCTGGTTTGGTCCTGTTTTAGTCCTGATTCAGACTTGGTTTAGTCCCAGTTTAGTCCTGTTTTAGTCCTGATTCAGAGCTGGTTTAGTCCTGGTTTGGTCCCGTTTTAGTACTGATTCAGACTTGATTTAATCCTTGTTCATTCCTGATTAAGACTTGGTTTAGTCCTGGTTTAGTTTGTATTTAGTCCTGGTCCAGACTTGATTTAGTCCTGGTCCAGTTCTGGTTTACACCTTATTTAGACCAGGATTTAGTCCCAAGTTGTTACTCTTCTTGACCACCACCTCAAAGTTTCCATCTTCGTTGTCAAAAAGCTTCAACATGATGGATTATTTTCAACAGTAATTAATCATATTTTATTTATAGACAGTAACAGCTAAAGAGTGAATGTTTTTTGGCTTGAGCATAAAGATACAGGTCTTTTGTGTGTAAAAGTTCAATTTCAATCAATGTGCAAATGCTGACATTTTCCACTGAAAAACTCTCTTAGAAAATTCCAATAACCCATCCAAGGTCCAGTAAGGTCAGTCTTTATTGCCCCCATAGGAAACCTGGGCTCTGCAGTTGACACATCCTTCAATGTCAGCCGTGTTAAAGCACTGAACCAGATCTGAGCCAGGTTTTTGGTTTTTTACTTAGAATTCCCCTACATGACAACAATTATTCGTGCTACTGATGTGGGAAATGACCGTGTGAAAAATAGAACATTTAAAAGTCCTATATTAAATTTAAACCTGACTCGTTGTTATGATGCAGTTACTTATAATGCAAGTTTAAGATAAGTTTAATGCAATACTGTGGAACATTCCAGGCACAGCAATAACATCTCCTTGCAAGCAGGTGGTGGACCCTCATGCAGAAATGTTACATAGTGCACCTTTAGACATATTGATTCAGTGAACAGTCAGTTACAGGGATATATTCACTATTACAATGCCATAAGTATGTCATGTCCTTACTGACTGTGGTCTAAACCAGCCTGTACTGGTTTAAATATGAAACAAATATCATGATGATGTTTAGTGAACCCTCATTATAACAAAAAGTTGTTTCCGGGACAACCCAGTGTTCTGTTGATTACTATGGAGTCCAGAGGGAAAGGGACGCAGGGAAACACTGGTTTGGTCCAGATGTAGTTCTGGTTTAGTCCTAGTGTAATCCTCGTTTAGAACTTATTCTGGTTAAGACTTGGTTTAGACCAGACATGGGCAAACTGTGGCCCGGGGGCCACACACGGCCCTTTGGGCTTATTAATCTGGCCCGCTGAACGTGACCAAGTTATATTAAAATAGGTAAGAGTTCAAAGTTGTTCAAAGTTTTTCTGCTGTATTTATTTAACTGAAATTTAACACATTAATTATTAATGTAATTAATGCATTTGGAAAACTATTTGTACAATGAGCCTTGCATATTCATGCTTTGCTACATGTTACAGGCCAAATCTCTAATGTAATATATACATATATATATCCTGGCCCGACCCCTCTGTCAAATTTTAGAACACATTGTGGCCCATGTGTCAAAAAGTTTGCCCACCCCTGGTTTAGACTTATTCAGGTTTTGACTTAATTTTACTTTGATTTAGTCTTAGGTCTTGTTTTATATTATTATTATTATTATTATTATTATTACTATGATTAGTAGTAGTATTATTAGTATTGTTATCAATACCAATACTACTACCGATAATAATAATACTTCCAAATGTTTTTGTTTAGCATTTGGATTAAGGATTGTCTGACGGGGCCTGTAAAAATGTTTAACTGCAGGTTAACCAGTGTCATCCTTTTTGCTCTGTATGCATCAGAGCGGTGCAGAGACCAGGACGCACATTGCTCATTGCTCCTCGTCCAGGATCCTTGTGCAATACGGATCACTGGACCCTGCAGTGTCCACTTTAGGACATGGGCCAGACGTGTGAAAGCTTAATAGTTTAATAGACAGCTGCTGTGGAATGCTCTAGGGTCAGTGGAAGACTTTTAGGAAACAGAGCTAAGAAGTCATAGGTTAAGAGTTTATATTTTATTACTGCTGCTTTGAAAACAACATGTTATTATCTTATCTGTCCTTGTTAGGCCTTTTAAAGCATTTTGTGGTTGTGCTCTCACAGAATAAATTTAACGCACCTGGTGAACAACTTCATTTGCATTTTCCCAACCTCAAAATTTGCGCATGTTGGCAAAATTTTGCACATTCATTTACTCATAGGGGTATCTCTACTACTCTCTACTACTTGATACAGGCTATCCCCATATAAAGAAAGTACCAAAACAACACCTGATCTTTTATTATGTTATTTAGTTTGGGGAGCAGCCCACATCTCCGTTCTGACCCCTCCTGTGGTCATGTGTCAAGTCCAGGCTATGATCCAAGACCAGTTCTACAGCAAAGACCAATCCCAGGACCTAACTAGGCCACGGAGAGGAGCCACGACCTTAAAAGGGATAGAGAAGAGGAGCTGGGACAGTCTGGGTCAGCTGATGGAGGTATAACTCTCACTGTACACCGCCCCTAGTGGTGGAGCAGGGTAGCACAATCATAATGTCCTCTTTAAATAAATGTCTGTCTCCAAGGGGTCTTATTCTGTGTAAAAGCTGCTGTTTCAGTTTTATGCAGCTGAAACGGAGACAGTCTTCCTTGTGATTTTAATGTCTTTCTTTTTCTGTAAAGCACTTTGAATTACTTTGTGTATGAATTGTGCTATACAAATAAACTTGCCTTTCCTATATATTTGATCCACAAAAAGCTGTATTGTAAAAAAAAATGACCTAATTCAAATTTCACCAAATTTAAGTTAGTAAAAACAAAAATAAATAAGGCTTACATCAATAACTACTTCTGTATTTTTCATCAAAATCTTGTTAAGTACATTGGAAAGTGTTTGGAACGTTTAGTGTACCTAGGCGCTACTTTAAGTGTACTAAAATCACTACAACTACTACTTTAACTACTAATTCTTCAGCTCTTCTACCACTAAACCCAACTGACCAATATTCATTCACATTCAAAATGGCAAGTTGTGTGAAGTGTCTTGCCCATGGGCACAACAATGACAACAATTTACTTGACTTGAGGTGGCATTGTCCAACTGCTTCACTCCAACAATACTTTGACAAATGTACTACTAGTTCCATATTTATCTAGTATGTTTTCATTGTACATTAAAGTAAGTAGTAACAGAAGTAACAGTAAGAGTAATTTTATAGATTGTTATCATTATTATTATTTTTTTTTAAATGTCAGATGCCATCCCCGATTCAGGGCCCAGGTTTACAGCACTCTTCACTTTCTCTGGTGGACTTAAACCTGGTCACTCATTCACTGGGCTCAAAAACAAACGTCATCACTGCGTCACTAGCTCGATATTTGTCAGATAATTGAGATCATTTGACGGTCCAAAGGAGAGCGGCAGCCATCACAACATGTTTTTGCACAAGAAAGATATTTTTAAGATTAGGAAAAGGTTAACAATCTGTAAACCTGTACATTTATCAACAGGGAAGATATGGACAAGTTGAAAAAACAAGTTGTGTGAGTGAGTAGTAGTAGTTCTTGTAATTGACACTGTTCTTAAAAAAGTTATGGATAGTCAATAGTCAGGATTTGTTAACTAGAACTGACCCAGGACTAAAACAAGAATCACTAGACTAAACTAGAACCTAACCAAGACTAAACCAGGACTAGGCAATACTTACGAACAATATCAACATTACTTTAGGACATCAGAACTGAGCCAGGTCTAAAAAAACTCATTAAACCAAGGAAAACCAGGCAGCTAAACAGAACTAATAAACCCAAACCAGGACTCAATCTGACTGAACCCAGAATAAAGTTATATTAACAAGATAAAAAAAAAGAAAAAGACTTTGCACTGCTTAAATTCCGTTTTTTTTGGTCCACCTCTAGTCCTGGTCAAGTTCCTGTTTAGTCCTGATCTAGTCCCAGTTTAGTTTAGACATGGAGTGTGTGGAAAGTGAATGCAGTCCAATTCAAAAATAACTAAGCCAGGACTAAATCAGGATTAACCTAAAACTAACCTGCATTGATACCAGACTTGAAACCAAACCTCCCAAAAACCCAATCCAAGTCTGCTTTAACTTTTACAAAGGTAATGTTTATTCATATGTACATGTATATATTATTCTATGGCCGATAAAAGGAGAATGTACAATGCAAAAAAACTTTAAATCTGTACAAAATTAATAAATAAAACCAAGACATCATTGTTAATTTACACGACTCACCAATGGGATAAAACCAAGAGGCAGTTTTTTGGACAAAATTCAGAAACTCCGACAGACAATGGCACCCAAACTCCACACGTCACTTTTTCATTTTTGTTGTAAACCTTTTTTTTTTAATTCACAAAAATGGTGAAAGGACACAAAACTACAAACTACATTTAGAGCCATTTTAAAAAACAAATTCCACACCAGGCTCACTTAAACCGATGAGAAGAAAGAAACTGCTGCAGAAAATTTCAGATTTGAGAAAAATTTGAAAAAAGTGAAGGTAAAAGTAAAGTGCATTGTTATATCTGGAATTGAAATGTGTAAATTTAAAGCAGATGCTGGGGGGTTATAAATAGAAGCAGAAGCAGACAGCAACAATGCTTTAAATATATTTGTACAAAGTAAAAAAAAAAAAAAAAAAATACACAATTAAATTGTGAAGAGATAATACAATTTTAAGCTTGTAATAAAAATAATAGTAATTATTTGCACAATTCTGTCTGCTACTTCAATACTAAAATTGACACTTTGTGTAGTTTTTATTTATTGGGTAATATTATTTCTGAAGTAACAGTACTACTACTACTCCTACTGCAGATTTGGATACTATACTTACAACTTTAAGTATCTCAAGTCAGTTTTTGAAATTAGTACACCCAGTCTTAGTAATAGTAGCAGTAGCAACAGTCGTAGTCATAGTCGTCGTAGTTGTAATCGTAGACGTAGTCATAGCAGTAATAGTCTGTGTCTAACACATCTCGCAAAATCTGCCAAATGAAGAATGGATCACATTTCTTGAAGCACTGTAGGCAGATCCCTAAGCCCACTCCATAGAGCCGCAGTGAGTTTTTTTTTTTTTAGCAGGTGAGGCCATTTAAGATCTCAGGGCTAAGTCCTGCAGTACCCGGCTCCTCCACCGGGTCATCCGGCTCCTCCATCGGGTCGTTCCGCTCCTTCTAGGTTACCTGCCTAGAAGCTCGCATCTGTGCTCACCACCTGACACAGGTAGCATGTCATAGTAGTAATAGTAGTAGTAGTAGTAGTAGTAGTAGTAGTAGTAGTAGTAGTAGTAGTAGTAGTAGTAGTAGTAATCTAAATGGGGCAATAGATTGAAAATATTTTTTTGGTTTTAGCCTGTCTGGTCCTCAAAACCTGATACATACAACAATCTTTTTAAAACTTGGGAAATAATATAATTTTTTTTTTTTCTTCAGCAGTTTCTTAAAATCCTGTAACTTTTTTAACCCCAATTTTGAATATAACAATTTTCTTTTCCATAAAACAGTAAACACGTCTCACTATGAAAGGCGTCCTCTTTTTTGGCACAAAATGTCAAAATGCGATGGACCTAACTGACGATTTACCAGGCGAAATTTTGTTTCTTTGCTCTAATATTTTGAGATCTTTTTGTTGGGTTCACAGTGGATCGCAGAGTTTTACTTTCAAGCTCACAGTGTTGGAACGCTCTGCACCTCTATTTTTTTGTTTCTTTGTTTTTAAAGTGTCAATATTGCATCCACCATCCAAAATAAAAAAACAGCGGTGAAGTTACTATGACCAGTAATAGACAAGAAAAATAAAGTGTCAAATTTCAAACATACTTTTAAGAAAAGAGGTTTATCATTGCCACACAAAATATTTAAAGTTTAAATAGTAGTAGCAGTATACAAAGAAAGGTGTAGTATCATGTTTATATTGTTTTTAGATCATTCAGGACCAATACAGCACTGCCCTCTAGTGGTAAAGAAGCATATCTACTGTATTATTTTAAAGGTACAGTATGCTCTTTTAGTGTCTGTCACCCACTGTCTCCATGGAGTCTCCATTTTATTGGTTTAGCTGAAAAATGCAAAATGTTTGATGACATACTGTGGAACTGATTCCAAGTAAACAACAATATCTCCATGGAGACAAGCAAGTGGCAGATCAAAACTATTATTTTGTTTAGTCAAAAATTGCAACAAAAAATGCATTGAAATGGAAACATCTTGAATAAATAAAAATTTGTGGCAATGACCTCTATAAATCAACTGTTAATTGTAAATTATTTTCAGCTATTTTGACTAACTACATGTCCCAGAATGTTTTTAGTGCGAAGCTGCTCCCAAAAGAAGCCCTTAAACCTGACTTGTACACGACGTCATTTTGTTAAAATTCTACAGGACAAAATCACTTCTCTTTAAAACAGCAAGGTGCGTTCAAAGACTGTAGCCGTTGGAGAAATAAAATTCAAAACAGGACAGGATAGATAGTTAAAATTTTTAAAAAGAAAGAAATACAAGCTAGTTAGGAGAAGCCATGTTGAAAAAAAAAAAAGAATTTGTCAAGTTTGTTTAAATAACGCAATAACGCATTAAACAACTTTCATTTTGTTTTAAAATGTTTCTGTAATTTTAATCTAAATTTTTTTATGCAACTTACCACTGTATTTTTCTAATTCATTTACATTTTCTTGAAACAGTTTATTGGTAATTCATTAGCAGTATCTGAGGCTAAAAGCTAAGATGACCCATTTTCCAACATGGCGTTTCCTATAGCAACCACAATAACAAAATTATTCATATTAGCAGCACCGTTAGAAAACCAAAATTTAAAAAAATGTAAAAAACAACAACATTGATGCCAAATAAAATGTACAAAGCAAAAACACACATTGTTCAAAATTGTGACCAAAAAATTATTAACAAAATGTCACAGTCCCTCGTTTCTTTTTTATATTTACAAGTTTGTTCGTCATGGCAACGTCCAAATGAAGTGTGGCTAGTAGTGGTTTTCGACAAAAAACAAAAAATTGGTACGAAATTGACACTTGGTTGGTTCCCCTCCAGTCTTGAAATGCAACAACTTGTTCAGTGCGTAAGAATCCATTGTAGAATCAAGTAAAAAGGACAAAAATGGTCCAGGAAATCATCAAAACTGTCTCCAAAACATTCAGATAGACTACACTTGTCTGACAGCATCAAAAAAGGCAAAACCAGTCCAAAAAACTTCCAAAAATCCACTGAGAATTCAGAAAAAAAAAAAAAGCTAAAATGTACTGAAATTCTTGGAAAGAGTGTAAAATCTGAATACTAACGAATAAAATTATAGGTGTACTACTTTTTTGGAGGAGGGTCTGCCACTTGTTATGCAGTTCTGCAGTTTGGCAATGAATTTCTCTATCTCCATGGAGCAATTTTCTTTTAAATTATTAATCTTTGGAATATTTTTGTCTAAAATTTTATGTTTTTAGATTTTTCCTTTCTTTTTTTACCAAATACTTGAGTAATATCATTTTGAAGTATCATACATATCATTTCTTGCATACAAATTTGGCTCCTACTTCAGGTCTTTTAAATCAGTATCTGAAATTAGTATACACAGTAGTAGTAGTTGTTGTACTAGTAGTAGGAGACAGTCACAATTACAGGTGAGATCTGTGGAGAAGTGAGCCTGCTCATAGCATGTTTTACCCTGTATTTAGAGCAATAAAAACACCTATAATTGAATAAATGCAAGATATGATTAATATCTTATGGAACATTCCAGGCTAAGCAATAACGTCTCCATGGAAACAAGCAAATGACAGACCCCTCCACAAGAAAAGTTACATAGTGCACCTTTAACTTTTACAGCTTAAAGTGGTTTTAAGTTGTTCGATTGTGGCTTTAAAAGTATATGTGCAATACATTTTTTTTTCAATAATTTGGGAGGATTTTGAAATTTTAACACAAAAAATGGCCATCTTTGTCCATACACAAACTTGAATTCAGTTTGATAATTTCAGTAGCATCCTTCTTTTTAGCTCACTGATGCCATTTGGGGTTAAAAAAAACATCACCAACTTCACAAAAATCCATCAACGCTTACTTAAAACCAATGCCTTTTTTCTGTAACATCACCTTCTTATTTCTGTCACTACTTCCCATCACAGCATCTTATCCTTAGCTGTGATCTGGACAGAAAGCCATGTTATTATTATAATTATAGTTATTATTATTATTTTGGATAGTTTTTGTTGTGTTCAGAAAATGCCCTTTGCGATCTTGAGTCCCTTCTGTTTCATTCGGGGCAGGGTGGAACTGGCCACGGCTTTGGCTCTAACTGGCCGCATGGAGCCGCGCTTCTTCAGCACAAAATCGTAGTTGGCAGTGGAGTTCATGGCGTAGAAGACATTGGCGTTGTCTGGAATACGGAGCTCTGTAAAAAAGAAACAAAAGAGATGAATAAAAGTCAAATTCAAAGATATGTGAAGCAAGCTGTACTTCTGTGTATCAGATGGCATTGCTCCTCCTATGTTCCGGTCGTGTTTAAAAGAGACATTATGCAGAATAGCCTTTCAGAGCTTTTAATCATGTTATGATTGTTTTCCTTTCTACTTTACTCACTCAAAGTTGTATTTAGAGTGATTCATGAAAGTCTGAGTAATACTTCTGTATTCAAAATGCCATGGCTCAGAAAATTCCAGTTGTCCTCTACCCCCCATATGCTCCCACTGTTCTGTGCTCGCGTCGTTCTGTCTGTGAAATCCCTCAGCTGTCCAGGCAGGATCCATAGCAAAAGAAAATCAAATTCTGTCAACTGAACAAAGGTTTTAGAGTGAAAATGTTTTACCGCTGAACCAAGTCGCCTGACTTCACCGGACCAGAATTGAAGAAGCCAGTTGGATGAGCAGCCAAACGTTTTCACTTTTGACAGAATTTAATTTCCTTTTCGCTGCTTGGTAGCATGTTGTGCAGCTATTCATAGAAGGTTGCGAGGTTCTTTGTTGTGATGTCTACACCAATGCACCACACAGGAGCAAGCAAAAATCAGTGCTGCAAATATCAACCTCAAGTCAGAAAACGTGTTTCTTTTGTCAATATTGTGATTTAAAATGTCCAATTTATAATATAGTTATATAGATTATAACTATATAGCTGACAGGCAGGTAAATTGTTTATTGTGAGGTCAGATAGATGTAGAGGGAAAATGAACCTTGTCAGAAATATAAATGTATAGTGGCTCCGGCTCTCATATGCGTTTTGAATGATATGGATTATAAACAGGAAGCAGAAACAAGTGAATAACCCTTCTGAGCCTTATGTTGGAGCTTATAGATGTTTGTTGTGGTATGTTTGTAATGTCTGACCCTTGTCCTCTGCAATCTTCTGCATGAGCTCGTAGTCCTCACTCTTCTCTCTCTCCAGGTTGTGTTTGATCATAGCTTTTCTGATCACAGCCGGAGTCTTGTCCTGACTCGTCACCTGAGCCACACACCGAGGAGACACAGGAGAGATGGTGTGAAAGAAGAAACATTTGACTACGCGCAAGTAGGGCTGGGGAATGTGGCAATAACATTTTCAATATGGCAATAACATTTTCTGATTAAAACAAATAAATATGGCTTATAATATTACATTTGAACATATGAACATATGATAGACATTTAATCAGTACTGTTTAACACATGAAATATTGAAATTCCACCTGCTCCAAGCTACATGCTTTTACTTAAAAGGACCTGTAGACTTCTCCATCCAACTGATCATTGACTATTTCAAATGAGTGGATTTTAATTTGCTCATCAAATCTTAGCAGCTTACATCCTAGCATTGTTTACGTATTCATGTACTGAATAGGGACAATGCGCTTTAATGAACATCTGTATTAAACATGACGGATTATAGCTACCAAGCTAATTTACACCCCCAGTCCCTAGGCAGGTAACAAAACAAGCTCAACATTTAAAGAACAAATTATTACAATACAAAGAAATGTTATACAGAAAGTTTCTGACTAATGATCACACGTTTAATTAGCTAGTTTTAGCTAGCTTAGCCTGTCCTCACCAGTATGCTCTTGTACATGTTGCCGTTCTCCACGTCCAGGCTGACACGAATGATGCAGCAGTCGTCCACCTGCTGGTTGTACAGGGGCAGGGACAGGGTGGAGTAGTTGGACACAGCTGAAACGGAACGTTTGTGGTGAGAGCGAGAGGCGGACAGAGGCGTGGAGCAGGAGGCAGAAGAAGAGGAGGCTGAAGAGGAGCCAGAGCCAGAGCCCATCCCAGACGTGTCCAGAGACGAGAGCGACGTGCACTCCCAGAACTGTTAAGATAACATATAGGGGGATAGGTCAGGTCAAATATATTTCTACTGACCGGTAAGCTCGCAGTACTGTAGAAATGAAATGTGCCTGCATACAGTGAGTTGGGAAAAAATATTTTTTCTGACAAGCATTTTTTTTTTTTTACCCCACAGACATTTGTGCCAAAAATCAGGCCACTTCAAGCTCTCTTACAAAACGTTGTAAGAAAGAGCCATGTGTGTCACTATATGACACTTTGGGCTAGAGAGCTGATCCAAAGGTTGTCCACCCTGTTTCACTTTTCTGTCTGAAAAAACTGTCCTAAAGTTATGCTGGGGGCTAAAACACTGATCCATATAAACACTAGTGATGTGCCAAATGGTTTGTGAGCTAGAAACTAATTGGATAGATCTATACCAACTTTCTCCATTGACGGTTTGAAGATCAGGTGTACCAGCTTAAGGAATGGTAAAACATCTTTATAATAAATGTATAAATGCTTAGTTACCGTCGAGGTGGTGTCAGCGACTGGAGCGTCTCTGCTCAGAGCAGAGACAGACAGCTTCACTGAGGGAGTGGACGTCTGAGGAGCAGAGGAAACAAGCTGTTAACTCAATCTACATTTACTATTTTTCTAAATATGGCATTGGACATGATTGCAGGAGTCTGTTTCTAAGTAATTCTCTGTAACTCTGTTTAGAAACAAGGTGACGAGCTGCAACGAATGATTATTTTAGTTGTCGATTTAAATCAGATTCTATTCTGCAAAATTTACTTTTCAGGGTTTTAAACTATGCTATAGCTGTTTCCCCTCAACATTTGTTGGATTTGCAGTGATTCGTGCATGCTTGAGCAATCTTTAATCGCTTATTTTCAAGACGTCATATTGCAATCAACCCCCATTTTCTCGGCTTCTTTTCCTAATCGTTAATAAGGATTTGACAACGTCACGTAACCATTAAGGTCGCAATGGCCGCTACTCGCTAGCGTGATGTGCAGCTGTCCATAGGAGGGGCTGATAGTTCCATGGCTCTTTGTTGTGATGATGTTTACGACAACATCAGTAGGGAAGGCTTACTGTCTGATGTATTCTCCAAGACTGCATCTTATGTGCGTGATAAGGTTACGCTCCCTCGTCATGATTTATGCTCCTTGGACCTTGTTTGTGGATCTCGATGGCCTCTTATCCAGCGGTGATATTTTTTTGCTTTTCAGCTACTTTCAGCTTAAACTTCCCCTACTGTTTAATGACAAAACCAAGTAAAGAAGCCTACAAGACATGTCCCTACGCCATCACGTAAACCTTCTGAGGAAGATACAGGTAGTAGCTGAAACATGTAAAGCAGGTAAACAAACGCTGCTGTCTGACAAAAAGAATCGCTAATTCTTAGTTTCAAACTGAAGACTTGAATGAAACTTTACCAAAGAACTTCAGGCATGTTTTAGATGTTCATAGTGAGTGAATATTTGTACCTTGCGTTCATGGTGTCCCTCTGGAGAGTCGGATAAGAAGCTGGGGTTGACGTCCTCCAGGTCAGACCCACTGGAGCTGACTGAGGTCACACTGAGAGCGTCCCCACTGTCGCCCCCACTCTGGTACGGCCGGTACTGCGCCTGGTCAAAGGACTTGGAGTGGGACGAGGCACTGCTGCAGCCCGCTTCTGTCAGCTGACGACTGGAGGACAAGTGAAGGAAACACTTTGTCAAACACAGATTGCATTTTCTATTCATAAACAAGGAATATCTTTTTCGTTTTGTGGACAAAGCTTTAGTTGTGTTTCTTTGTGCAAAACCCCAGCTCAAATTGTAGAAAAAGGTATAGTGGCAGCCAGACTAGAATGATTTATTCAGAGCTAGACCCATAAAAAAATAGTCAATAATAATTTCAATGATGGAAAAATCATGATTCATTGGATTTAATGTTGCAGCACCAATAGTCATTTATTTTACAGTGATAAGCAAGTACCAAGCCTCCCAAAACAGAAATTCTAGACACAGTACTTTTCAACTAGCATACTTTTACTCCTACTCGAGTAACAATTTTAGTGCAGTACCAGTATTGTTACATGAGTAAAAGTTGTGGTTCCTACTCCACCACCTCTGATCATTTATATGGTAAATGTTTGGTGTATGGTAAACTCACTCGCTCCAACGCTTCATGATGCCTCCGTTCTTTTTGGCCCTCAGAGTGTTACTGGCTGATTCAGACAAAGGCTCGATCTCACATGACAGGTTATAACTGATACAAAAGAAAGGGGGGAAAAAAAGAAAATACTTTGAAAAATGTGTCCAGAAATAAAGTAGAATCTTACATCATATAATATATACAACATACATAAATACAAAATACACAATGTGTTGCTAACAAGTTAAAGGTACAGTATGTAAGTTTGTGGAGGTGGTACGTCATCTGTATGATTCCATGGAATTAAAAAGTTAAAAACATATGGAGATAGACAAGTTTTATGCCATACTGTGGAAGACTATATCCAAAAGAGCATCTCCATGGAGGTCAAATAAGGGTACGATTTATGTTTTTTTTTTTTTTGTAGCTTTTTAGTGCAATAAACAAACCAAAATGAAGAAAACATGCTTTTAATGTCATCTATATTTTGGCTAAAAAGGTACATACTGTGGCTTTAACTACTTCTCCCATACTTCCCTTAAACACAGAAGCTTGCTAGTGTCACTTTTATTTTTAAATGCAGTGGATTAAAAATGTTGAACCACAAACTAGTTGGTGATGAATGGGTTACTATTTGTGTCTTTTCTGGTGAGTGATAAGTTTTGCGCTGTGCCAGTCCCACTCTGCCAACTTTCCTTGTCCTTGTTATCTTGGCCTATGTTTATCAGAGGTATAATAGTTCCTACAACAGAAGCATAGCCAGACAAGACTATCACAATGTGTTGAAGGTTTATGTCTGGAGGTGCTGGGTCCTGTACTAATAAACTTCTCCTGTGTTTGAACTTCAGCCTCATATCTTCTTCCAACTCTCAGACAACTTACATTTACTCTACAGTGGTGACTAATCCACTTCTCTGTGTATTGCCCAGTGCAGTAGAATACCCCTAGTCATAATAAACATTTTGTGTTTACCTTTCTGCTTCGGTGAGCTTCTCCACTCCACCGAACCACTCTCTGAAGTGGCTGTCCTGAGTGAAGCTGTAGTTGTTAGAGGCCAACTGCAGCAGTTTGATCTGAGCTATCACCTCAAACTCCTGAAAACAACAGGGTAGGTTTAAGCTGATATACAATTACTGCAATCTGGAGACATGGTGGATATGTGGTCTACTAGGGTGGACTCACACCAAAAGCAACAACCAACACTGTCCTGTTTACATTTTTTAAACTTTTAAACGTATGCAAATATGTTACACCGGTTTATAGTTAATATCTCTGTAATTACTGGGTCTTAGTCACATGAAACTAAAATATTTAATTAGGTTTGACATCTTGTGTGTCAGTAAAAAAATGCATTAATTATTGACAGATAAAAAGTTGTATTTCAATTGCATAAGCTTGCTTACAGTCTCCTGACATAACTGTAAATAAGATTACAATAATACAGTAAGTCTGAGGACCAAATTTGTAAAAAAAAACAAACAAAAAAAAAAAAACAAACAAAAAAACTGAAAACAAAAAATAAATAATATAATAATAAATATAAAATATAAGTAATATAATAAGTAATATTTGTTTTGAGAGTATAAGAAATTATGATATAAAATGTAATGAATGAATAATGCATCAGGCTGGCTTGGAGTTGTTTGTAGTTGCTTCCGTGCGCTAGCTTACAAAGAAAATCAATAGATGCCAGTCGCTAATAACAGTATTGTTGTGAGTCTACATAAATATTATTATAAAGTTTACTTAATCCCAGTTTGATTTACTAACACAGACCTTTCGCCTCTTTTCGAAGTTGATAAGCCCGTTCTAAAGAAAAAAAGACAACAATATAATTTATATTGATATGATTTTTTTTCCATTTAAATAAGAATATTTTTGTTTTTTGTAAATGTCGAACCTCTGTGTAGTCTTTCATGGCAGTGTCCATCATTACAAGGTCGGTCAGAAAAGTGCCCAGATACGGAATGGTCCCCTGCATCACGCCCTGGACAGAGAATGTTTTTAAATGCAGAGAAACTTTCACTTCTTCTCCACCAGGGGGAGCACAAGAGCTACCAACTAATGAGAATGCGCCATAAACAAAATTATCACAAATTATGGCTGAATTCTAGTCCCAAAAAGATAACAGGTTATACCAGGTCTCTCTGCTGCTGGTGCCTCCTCTGGGCTCGTTTTGGGTTGATTTCCAAAGTGGCAAATTTGGATGTGCCCTCCTACAAAAACAGAAAAAGACAACCAGTACTTAACTTAATTACAAGCTGAAAAACTGAAATGCATAATACAGTGCATATAGTGAACAGGGTGGGAGTTATATATTAGGGCTAAAGAAATTCTTGGTCAACAAAAGACAAATCCTGCTGATTGACAGTTGATTAAAAAGGGGGTGTGGCAAAAGCCCTCAAAACTATCACGTAACTATATGTATCTGACCTAAACTGCACTCACAAGACTAAACTTGCACAGGAGGATGCAAAACCTACTGTTTATGGAAAAAAAAAGCACAAGAAAACAATGTAAATACCTACGAAATACCAAATGTATATATCACAAACTTCTCTTTTCTGCTGTTGTCCCATACAGATCTTTATAATGTAAATAAAAGGATTAGTCGACTAATACAAATTTTCAACTGATAAAGACCTACAGCCCTATTAAATATAATAACAAAATGCTTGCAAAAGTGCCACTAAGGTTTGTGAAATAACCAAGATAGGATCCTAAAATACATTTTAAAAAAGAATCTAGAAAAGATTCACTCATAACTTGTGACTTTTTTACTTGGACTTTAACTGTGAATCTCTTAATTTCTGTTAAAAATATAAAGTCACTGGCAATTCAAAATAAAACCAACTATCTAAAATATTTGAAAAGGGTAGGTAAGTAGTGGTGAATGAAGCAGCCTTATGATGCAAGAATTGAGGAGTAGTTTTATCATCGGTGTAAGAGGTGTCAGAAGCAGATACAGACACACTGCTGACGCCCACAAACTGAAGAGCCAAACTTTAGCCTTATCTCCACCGGTTCACACCAGGGCTCTCCCCTATGTCATGGAATCCCCGCAACTATATCTGATAAACTTCACTGTCAAACTAATGTGTTCCACTGACGTCATATAGGGCTTTCACAAGAATTTGAATAGGTAGACCTGTTTCAAAATTTTCAAATGCTATCATATAGACCTAATTAATGTTGTCAAAAGTATCGAAAATCAGATACTAATCGATACTAAAACTAGCATCAAAACCAAATACTCATTTCAGCAGGTATCAACACTAAAAAGTCACATTCACAAGACAGAAATAAACGTTTTGTGAATCGCTTTAAAATTATTTTGGGTATTTTGGACTGTATCAGAACAAGTGTAAGATCACATAGACTATATACCCATGAACCACTATAGAACCTACCTGGACGACTGAGGGATTACACAGATATAAGGTCACATGGGAATATAAAAAAAAGTACTACCATTCCATGTTGAAAATCACACTCTATTTACTAATTAACAAGTATTTTAAATGATCATTGTATCATAATCAGTAATTGAGTCTATTCCTTAGTATTTAAACGAAGTCTGAAATAGTAATACTGTACTTCAAAAAAACCTGAGAACAATGGCCATATCACTGTAAAGTAAAGTTACATGTCATAATGAGAAAATACTGTTCCATCACATTGAACGATAAGTCGATATAGTAATTATCGTGACAGGCAAATATTTATCTACTACTACTATGTGATCGGTTCTACTGAATGAAACGAAACACACCAACCTTTCATCATAAAAAAGTGTGTTTTTCCCTGGATCGGATTTTTGTATAATCTCTATAGAATTTGATTTATGTTTCATACACTATTATGTGGGTGTTGATGATGTTTATATTTAGAATTCACGACAGTATGAATTTAACCTTGATTTCAATATTAAGGAAAATGTTTGATACTTTATCCCGATTTCAATCCCACAATTATAATAAAAACACAGATTTTTTTTTAAACAATAAGAATTTTCAAGACAATATGATATGATAAATACGATAATATTCAATTCAATATTACCATGTGATCTTATAACAGTTCTGACAAAAATCAAGATATACTGTGCTGTTCAGGAATGATTTCCCCAGTTTATGTAATTTTGAAAAGTATTGATTAGTATCTGGGTATTGATTCTTTTAACAAACCTTGTAGCAGGTATGTAATTTAGTATAAAATCTCACCTTCACCAGCAGCTCTCGGCTGAGGGAGTAGTTATTGTCGTCAGAGAAGATTTCAGACAGTTCACGGAACATTCGGAAACTCTCCCTGTTGATTGACAAAAGTTAGCTTAGATGAAACCGGGAATACATCGTAAATAATAAGTGTCTTTCATGTTTTTGAATGCACCGTGAAACTTCATCCCAGGTCCTCTTGAGTCGGTGAATGGAGTTACACTGTAGTGCTGATAAAATGGCTCTTAGCGACGAGAAGTTTTTCAAAATCCGACACTCCTGAACACACAAGCACAACACAGTCAGAACAAAATCATATCTTCACTGTAATGTCGTTTCCCCAAAAGGTAACATATTAACTTACATTAATTTCCTGATCCAGAACCATAATTACTATTTACCTAACCTCAATCTAAACTTTAACCTAAAATAACCCATACGGTATCTTTAAACCATGTTTTTAATCTAATATTCAGGTGGCAGTGGTCCAAACTTATTACCGTACTCACTTTCCTAACACATAATATTTAATTATTCATCATGATGAGTGTATAAGCTCTTTTCACAACTTCACAAGAGTTTTGTCATCACAACAATTCTAACAACAACTAGAAAGCAGCACACCAGCGTTACTTCCTGGTTTGTGGATGATAATGAAAAAAACGCTGTATTAGAAGCAGACACAGCGGTCTCATTTTGAACATGAGAGCTGCTTTTACAACTTTTTTGCAACTTTATTACATGGAAAAAATAAAATACAGCTTATTTAATGAACTGTTCATGCAAAACTAAGTGTAGAAGAAGTTTGATAAAATTGCAAGCTAAGCAAAAATACTCGGCTCCAGTATTTTTGTACCCGTGCAACGTCGATCCACCTCTCGAGCAGCCGGGCCCGCTGCGTGTGCTTGAGGCTGGGGTTGCTCAGGCAGGTGGTGATCACACAGTTGGTGACAGAGTTGAACTGAGCCACTGTCGCTCGGATGGTCGGAGCTAAGTGCTCTTTGCCCTTTTTGTCCCTCTGAGACCAGATACCGCCCAGACAGTGGTATGGCACCACCTTCTTAAATAGGTCCTAGAAGGAGAGAGGGGAGGCGTGTAAAACATTTGTGGTAATACAGAAAGATTTTGGCACTACGCTTTACTTATTACTAAAATATGCATCACAATCTTTGCATAAAAGAGCTTTCATGTGAGCTGTTTGCAGTGATATCTTACCGCATCCATGAGTGTGAACTGCTCTGCCACCATGATGGGGTCAAAGGACAGGAAACTAAAGGCCGGGAGTTCATCTTCAAAACCACTCTCCTCCTGCGTGGCAAACGGACAGCCAATGTGCTCCCCTGTGGACACAAACACAAATATATTCAAAATGAAGGTAGTAATATGCACTAAAACATTAAAAACAGGAAAATTGGTAAGTTGGGGTGTTCCCAGTATGCAGAGGTGAGTACCTATCAGAGTTTTAGACCTGGTTTAGTCCTGGGTAAGGCTTGGTAGAATATGACGAAAGTGCTTTAGACTTGTTTTCACCTTAAGTTTAGTTTGGGGTTAATATAGTATGGGTTAGAATCTAACCAAGGACTGTTAGATGTGGTTTAGTTCTAGTTTATTTGTGGGTTAGACCTGGTTTGGTTTTGAGTTAATGTCTGGTTTAGTCCTGGGTTAGACCTTGTTTAGTCTTTAGTTAGACCTGGTTTAGTCCATGGTTAATGCACAATGGGTAAGAATCTAACACAGGTGCTTTTCCTGATTCAGTCTTGGTTCAGTCCTGGTTCAGTCCTGGGTTAGTCCTGCTCTTGTCCTGGTTAAGTCCTGCTATAGTCCTTCTCTGTTATGTCTTGTAGCTTGTGCTGTGTGGTGTGTACCGTCGGAGTCTGGCTCACACTGCTGCCTGCGAAGGAAGTGAGCGAGCAGGTTGCGAGCGCGTCTCTCCAGGTCGGACCCGGGGAAGTGCAGGTGCAGGTAGGCTAACAGCTGGTGTAGGGACTCGTAGTGCGGAGGGCTCCAGAAGTCCTCCGAGTACTGGTCCAGCCACGCGCCCAGGATCGATGACACCGTACTGCAAAAGAGAGACAGTAGCATCACATGACCTGGATATTGCTAGATCTGTCATGATAATTACTATATATACACACACACACACACACACACATATATACACACTTATTGTTCAATAATTGACAGATGGAACAATATTTATTGTGAGTACTTTTTCTTAGTACTAGTAGGGACATTTAATGATTTTTCTGTTCTACGGTTAGATTTCAGCTGAAGAAGGCTGAATGACTATGATTCATTATAGATACAAACTAACTACTAAAGTGTTCGATTCTGATTTATCGTGTTTCTATTAAAGGGTCCATATTACACTGTTTTCTGATCTATGTTATAATGTTGTTTCTTCATCACAAACAGACCTAGTTGTGTTTTGTTTCATCACACACGTTTAGCACACAAATCCTGCCGATTTAGGTTGAGTTTTCCTATCAAACAAAAAACACTCTGTTCCAATTTTTGATGCCATGTGGTAATACAGGAAGTGCTCGACTGTGTTTTTAAACTCCATACACAATCCATCCATTTTCTTCCGCTTTATCTGGGGCCGGGTTGCACAGGCACCAGTCTGAGCAGGGTGGCCCAAACTTCCCTTTCCACACACATGTCCTCCAGCTCTTTCTGGGGAATCCCAAGGCGTTCCCAGGCCCGCCGAGAGACATAGTCCCTCCAGCGTGTCCTGGGTCTCCCCTATGGCCTCCTCCCAGAGGGACATGCCCGGAACACCGAACACCTCCCCAGGGAGGCGTCCAGGAGGCATCCGGAACAGACTGCCTGAGCCACCTCATCTGGCTCCTCTCAATGTGGAGGAGCAGCGGCTCTACTCCAAGCTCCTCCCGTATGATTGAGCTCCTCACCCTTTCTCTAAGGGAGTGCCCAACCACCTTGCAGAGGAAACTCATTTCGACTGCTTGTATCCATGATCTTGTCCTTTCGGTCATTACCCAAAGCTCATGACCATAGGTGAGGGTATGGATGTAGATTGACCGGTAAATTGAGAACTTTGCCTTTCGACTCAGCTCCTTCCTTTCGACTCAGCTCCTTACCACAACGGACCGATACAGCGACCGCATCACTGCAGGTGCTGCACCGATCCGCCTGTCAATCTCATGCTCCATCCTTCCCTCACTCATGAACAAGACACCGAGATATTTGAATTTCTCCACTTGACCTTCAGTAGAATTGTTTGGATGATTTCAGCCCTGGAATTGCTGATCACCACTGAACAAAGAGCAAAAGGAAGGTCCTAACTTGACTACCACTACATGACATCACAAGGTGGAACAGAGCATTTTGGGCTTGGAAGATGTAGACAGACTAATAATGCAGGATTATTCAAACATGTGTGAATGAAACAAAACAGAACTTCTGGCATGTTTTTGAGGAGGTAACAACATTATATTTATTTTTTGTATAATCCTGCTGTAGAGTTTTTCTGTCAGCGGCTTAACTTAGTCAATATTATCGTTTATCGTCTATATTTTCTACAGCAAAATATTGCACTTTAATAAATGTGTTATTGTGAAAGGCCTAAATAAAAAAAATAGTTTTATGAGTCTGGCAAGCAGTGTTTCTATGGCGTAGCATTTGTTAGTATATCACAACACAACAGGATTATGAGAAATATAATATTTAACATACACAAAAATGAGTTATAATTCTGCATGAAAAGATATACACTTGTAGACTATTGTAACACACTTCCATAACCCTTTCCTCGACACCCAAAGTAAAAGTACAATATTAGGTCATCTATGTTCATAGGCTTGTCATGATAATTCCTATATCGCCTTATCGTTCATTATGTGAAAGCTGGAACAATATTTTTGTGGCGTCCATATTTACCGTGTTTTTTATAAGTCTCTATCAGCTGGCATCAGTTAGCTAGGATGTGCAATACCCCAGCTTGTTGCATAAGGAAACATTACCAGCAGAACTGATAAGACAGTAACTGGATACATTTACACAAATAATGTATTGAAATTTTCAAATTCTTCAGAGTAGACTTTCACTTGCACTCGCCCTCTGACATAGTTTTACTGCCGTATGTGGGAGCGTATACTGTGTAGAGTTAATACAAACCACCTGAACTCATTTGTCTCCCTTATCAGTCTTTCACCCCTCATCACTCTACCCTCTTTTTTTGACTCTCTTTACTGTTCTCTTTCCCTGTATTTGCTCCCTTGCTACCCCTCCTTACTTCTGTCCCTCTCTCACCCTTCATCTTTGTCCAGCTCTTTCCTTCACTCTCTCATCCCCCTCTACCTTCCCTTTCACTCACTTTTCTACCCCATCTTCCCTTTCTCCTACACACTTCCCTTCATCTCTCTTTATTTTCTCTTACTTCTCTCTCCCTGCTCCTCCTTCCTACACTCTCACCCTTCCCTCTTTTTCTACTTCTGTCCTCTACCCCCTTCTCCCCGTTTATCACCATCTCTCTTTCCCTTACTCTTTCCTCCCTCTCTACCTTCCCTTACTTCTATGTCCCTCCCTCTATCTTGTCATTCCCTCTCTCTACCTCTTTTCTCTTTCTCCAGCTATCTTTCTCTCTCTAACTTCCCTTACTTCTCTTTCTCTCTCACCCTTCCATCTTTCTCTACCCCCTCTATCTTTCCCCAGCTCTTTTTCCTTCACTCTCTCCATCCTCTACCTTCCCTTACTTCTCTTTCCCTCTCTCTTTTCATCTCTCTCACCCTGCCCTCTCTCCTCTCTTCTCTTTTGTCTCCCACTCACTTTCTGCTCAGATTGATTATGTTCTTATCACGAGGAGGACTGCTGTGTTTTGTCAGACTATCCCAGTGAAATCACGTTGAAACCCTGGACTAGATCCACTCCTCTCTGTGGGGGCGGAGATGTGAGATCAAGTTTGGCACCAACACTGTTTGGACACCGCTCTCTCTTTTGATACTTTGAACAAACTTTGAAAAACTCCTACTCCCTTTCTTACGGCAATTCTCTTCTCAATTCTCTCTCCTTCTACATTCCCTTAGTCCACAAATATTTAGATTTTCTAAAGCTGGAATACGTAGTTAAAGAGGGGGTATTAGGCAAAATCAACTTTTTTGAGCTGTCTACCATGTTATGATGTTGTTCCCCCATCAAAAACATGCCTGAAGAGGTTTTAAATGTCACACATGCAGGCTCTATTCGAACCCTCTTTATGATTAGCTGTAGGATTCTGGCCAATGCTCAGCCCTCTGGCTTACGTTGCCCATGCTCCCACACGATAATCCTCCATAAATATACAAAAACCTGATACAAAATTGTACAAAGCAACTGATAAACTGGGGAGTGACTGGAGAGCAAAGAGGAGACTCAGGGTGTCAAAAACGAAAGTTAATATGTTATTTTCAGGGGAATATATCATTTTCAAAACAATAATAACATGGTGATCTAATTAGTAGTTAATACCCAATATAAGTAAAATTCCCCCTCTTCAAAGATGTATTGTGCTTTCATCTGTTATATAATCTATGGAATCTGTGGATCATGATTTTAGAATACAGAAATTTTAAATCGCAATATAGAAAAAAAAAGTCTGCACCTGCCCCTTTATAGTACGTCACTGTAACAACAACAAAGTGCTGCACTGCTGCACCATACTGGCGGGCCTGCCTATGGGTAGCTGCAGATCATGCTAGCAAACAGTGATTTGTGACTTTTTTTTTTCCATTTGTGCCAAAATGGCTATGCAATGCTGCATTTTGTTCATTTCCTCCTGCGTTCTTGAGGCGGCCTTATAAAAACACAGTGTTAGTCGAGCGTTCTTAGGAGCCAGGTCTGTGCTTTACTCAAACATGTGTGAATCACTCTAAATACAACTTTGAGTGGGTACATGAGATATATAACAATTTTGCACAATAGGTATTCATATTTTGAATATAACATACAGTATAAGAATCAAGTAAAGTACTTAGTGTATAATTGTAGGGCCACTTACTTTCTGAGCTCGGTGCACTCGTCCTGAGAGACTCTGTGAGCTGTGACAGGCACATTCTGGAGCTTGGCGTATCTGAAAAGACACACACAAAAATGAGTTATACTTCTGGATAAAAAAGATTATACACTTACACTATTGTAACACACTTCCATAACCCTTTCCTCAACACCCAAAGTAAAAATACAATATTACGGCATCTATGTTCATAGGCCTCATGATAATTCATGATAATTACTATAGCTACTTATTGCTCATTATATAAAAAACAGAACAATATTTTTTGGGGCCAATATTTATCTTATATTTATCTTATCAACCTAAGTATAAAAGTGCTTTATTCTGCTGTTTATTTATTGCAGCTCAACAATATTATACATTTAAAGTAGTTTTTGTTTAGCCTTGCTCCAGTGCGTGGAGTGGTGGAGAAAGCACAGAGGCAAACAATGACTGAAACACACTACTAACTGTTTTCATAAAGTTAAGACACAATTTTTAATACATTCATGCATTCCCAGTTTACTGATGTAGAGAAATGCGTCTACTCCACAGAGTTTAAAATGAACTTTGAACTGAAATCAGGCGTTTGTGCCTATAACAGTATGGGCTACTCATTTTACTAAAACATAGTTATGTTAATTATTTTTAAATTTAAAACTAATTAACAAAAAAAAATGTTTTTAAATACCAGGCTGTGTCGAGATGACCACTCTATTTTCTAGTTAAGGCACTATTTAGTATTTATTCACACCAGTTTTACTGGTGTTCAAATGTCCAGCTGGTAAAAAAGTGCACTCAAAATTTCCCACAATGTACTTTGAAAAGTAGTGGGCATCAGTGTTGTTCACTAGACTGGTCAATATAGACCACAATGCATTGTGACAGCTGGAAAAACAACAGTGACAGGTCTTTAACTGGACACAACATGACTGAATGAAGCAGATAGAAGCACAGGTTTATCACACTATTGATCCTTATTATGGATAAAACACTATTAAATAAATCATTATGGTGTAAAGTTGCTACTGTTAACTGCCTAATTTAGCTTGAGTTGTTTAAAGAGCAATAATTTCCACATCTCATCAAAAAAAAAAAAAAAAAAATCTGTTTACATGAGATCGAGCTTGACAAAAACTTATGGTTATTACTAGTCCATAAATATTTGTGTGCCAGTCAAATCTGATTATTCTGACAGAAATCAAGTTTTATTGGACTTCTTTCCACCCAGAAGCCAGAGTGATGTGACCTGAAAGCAGTGAACTGTGTGTCTGAATCGCTCTATGAATGAGGCACTAAAGAGTCTGCTAAAGAGTGCAGGGCAGTGGAGTGAATGAGGGGTTAGGAGCTAGGGGGGACATTTGGACACAGCCCCAATTTTTTAGGTTTCAAATTTTAAAGGTGGTGGCACACTAGGGAATTTCAGAACTGTTCCCTAGCAACAGTAGGGCAAAAGTCGTGTATGTACACAGAAATGAGTAGACAAATAAAATATAATAAAATGTATTTATTTTGATGAATTATTGTTTAAATTTGTAAAAACTCTTGGATAGAATTCTCCCTAGTGTGATCAATATGAAGCTCTCTAAAATAGAATAGAATAGAATAGAATAGAAGAAATTGTTTCCTATAATTTTCAACTTTTCTTCACAAACTGCTTCTTTATTTGTGTAAAATTATAATTTATATTTACAACTGGTTTTATCCCACCAAATAAAATAAAACTGAGAATGATCAAAGCCTGTTATATGCACACAGCCCTATCTATACTGTACCTATTGAGCAGCAGATCGAGCACTTGTCTGGTGGTAGCGAATGACCGGTACGTGCAGAGAAAGATGGTCACGTAGGTGGAGTCTCTGTCCTTAAATGCGGTCACCATGTACTCCACCAGCCTCTCAAGCGTCCCCGCTTTGATCGTCCGCACTTTACACGTCTCGTACAGGCTCAGGGCCGCCTCCGAGTCCACGCCCAACCACCGCTGACCCTTACTGGCCGAGTGGTGTAACTGCACCTTCCGCAGTGTGATGGTGAAGACCGCATCCTCCTCGGACTCCTCCCCGATCTCCTGAGTGGAGCTCTGTGGGGGCGAGACAAGAAAGAAAGCAAGAGTTAGACCTGGTTTAGTCCAAGTTTAGTCTAGATTTATTAATGGACTGTTTTATTGTATGGTGGTATTTCAAATGGTTTATTTCTGCATAATAGGTTACTTTTGCTTGAGTAACCTTATGATTAAATTAGGGATAGGCAATATATTGGTACTGGTATCGGCCGATATCAATACTAATTAGTCGATATTAGTTGATACTTGTTCACAGTATTTTCTTCTTGCTGCCCTAGTCTTTGTGTGCCTTATTTGAACAGCCTATATGAGCCAAAATGGAAAGAATAAAGCATTGTATGGCTGTATGCTTACACAAACATGGTAAATCCAACTAAAATACATTTTGTTATTATTTTTACAAATGTGAAAAGTTTACTTGTAATTGTTACTTTATTTAAGATACACCTGGGTCTTGCTACGGATTTTAAATGCAGAATATCGGCATTGGCAAAAATCGGTTATTGGCTACAGCAGTAGAAAAAAATTAATAAATTAAAAAATCCATATCGGCCCATTTGTAGATGAAAGATCGCTAGATTACTCAAACATGCATGAATGGCATCTAAAACAACTTCAGGAAAGTTTTTGATGAGGGAACAACATTATAATGTGGTAGAAAGCGCCAAGATGTCAATTATGCTTAATACCTCCTCTTTAAGTAGACTTTTTTCTGTACAAAACTCACCAAGATTACAGGTTTGTATATATTTTGTTGACTGGCTGAACAGTTAAGACCAGTTTTAAACAAATTTTATCCTATTGTAGTTGTCATTTATTTACGTTTTATAGCTTGATTCATATCAGTTAAACCTAGCTCAATTACAATAAAGTAATATTTATTTAAGGTTTGGTTAAATAAACTCCAGCTTTCTAAAATGTATTCTTGGTTAACCATAAAATTTATCCTGGTTTGAAGAAGTCTGGGCTACAATTAGGCGTTTGGCCACTTCAACAAAGGAGATGCAATAGAAATCTTTTGCTAACAATATGCTAGCAATTTAAACCCTTTTAGTATGACCTATAACTTTTATTTTTAAAACGCAAACTGCTTAACACTGACACAAACAGCTGAAGTCCATACAGTGGCCCTATTGACTACATTTAGAAACGCCAATTGATTCTAATAAGGTCCAAGTTCAAGTCATGTGAGTAAATGAAGAGAGGATATCAATAAACGATTTTAAACTACAAAATTGTACACAAGCCTTATAGCACTCTTTGTTTTTGCTGCATGGTTGGTCCTAGTCCTCCTGCTTTGGTAATGGTTTAGATCTGGTTTAGTTTTGGTTTAAACCTGGTTTAGTCTGGGTCTAGCCCTTGTTTAATCGCAGAAAGTGCCCTGTTATTATGTGAATGTGAAAATCTAGGCCTCTAGGCTCACTACTTGTTTAGTCCTGGAAGGCCCTCTGATTATAACATGTGTGCAACTCTAATGACTGTGATGAAGTAGAGTGGTCCTGGTTGGTACTTGTTTAGTCCAAGTGAAGTAGTCCCATTTTAGTGCTGGTTTGGTCTATGATTTAGCTCGTTTTTAGTCTCGCCTTAGTTCAGATTTAGTGCTACTTTAGTCTCTGTTCCTGTTCTGTTTAACTTTAGTTTTAGTTCTGGTTTAGTCCAGGTTTAGTGCTGCACTAATTCTGTTCCCTCTAAATCACATGACCAAACAGGATTTACTCTCTTTGCCTATAGCTCCCATCAAAAACACCATATACATCTCAAAATATTAGCTATGACTTGGTTTTGTAATGCCAATTCTTACTCTTTACTTTAGCTGTGATATAGTACGTGTTGAGATTCAAATACTTAAGAAAACTAAAATAAAATTTGCATGATCTAGAATTTACAATTTATTATTTTACCTCAATTTGAAATCAAGTACAAGTTAGTTCAAGGCAATTACTCTTTAATCAAGATTGAGATGTCTACTCAGTGATTAGCTTGGGTGTTTTTACTGGAGAGGTCTACAGCCAATCCTCTGCAAAAAGTTAAAAACAAGATACATTTTTGACATATTATCCAGCGCTATGGCTCCTTTGTTTGAAGTTGGTTATAGCCTAAATCCAAGCCCATACATTAGTCTCTGTCTCCTTCAGCTTACAACGTGTTTAGTGTGTGCTCTATCACTGTGGTTACCATGGAAACTGTGTAACGTGCAGACTGTGGGAAAAGACACACGGTGCTTTTACAGGGCGATCTGTTACTGTACTGAGGAGGACAAGACAAATAAAGCTCATCTTTAGTCCAGGGTTTGGGCCTGTTTGGAGCACTGAAGCTGTTTCGTAAGTTCAAGATCTGTCAAACTGGATTTCATCAGGATTTTGGCAAGATTGTTTCTAGTCATAAATTGGATTAAATTGGTTAGAATTGTCCTGGGTAGTATTAAAACCTCACATGTAACTTTTAGTCAAAAAAGCCCCCCAAAAAAAAGAAACAAAAAACTTTATTGCACTGAAAAACTTAAAAAACACAAAACTGACACTGACTCAATTAGGTCTTGGTTTGAGCCCAGTTTAGTCCTGATGTAGACTTGATTTGCCCTACTCTATTCTTGGTTTAGTCCAGGTTTAGTTCCATATTTAGTCCCAGTTTTAATGTGATTGTCTACGTACAAGTGTACAAGAGAACACACCCTTACTTGGCTTGTGTCCATAGAAACGTTGCTCATTTGGCTATAATATTCTACACTGCATAAAATGTATCTATACTACCTCCATGGAGAATGTTTAAAAAAATGTTTTAACTTTTTTATTTCCATAGAATCGTACCAGACATGCCATGCCTATTTGAATATATGACACAAACGATTTTAGAAAAGTAGTTGCAATATGATCAAGTTGTTAATCCAAGCCTAGTCCAGTTTTACTCCAGGTTTAATCCTTGAATATTTGTCTAATTGTATACAGGACATGAACAGGACAAGCTCTGAACAGCTGCAGACATGCACTGCTCTCGTGCACACCCCAGCTCAAATGCACACTTCCGGCTCACATCCACACTCACAACTATAGGCTCACAAACAGGGAGAGCAGTCAGAAATCAATGAAGCCCTACAAACAACCCATTCAGACACTGTTGTCTCGGGTTTTAAACATTAACATGTGCTCAAGGACAGTTCACTGTTGTTTGGTTTGGAAAGTCATTTAGAAGTATTAGGATTCTAGTGTAACACTGGTCTTGGAAAATTGGAGTTAACTATTTGGTAAAAATATCAGCAGATAATTGTGATTTTTCAGAGAAGCATTGTGACTGTAATTAGATTTATGTTTTAATAATCGGACTTCACATTTTAAATGTGTTCAGAAGAACTGACAAAAAGACTGAAATATGAACTGACAACTAATATAAGGATCATATCTGAGAACACGTTTGTACAGATCTAAACTACAGTGTTAGACCCTTTTAAGCAGAAACAGACAGAATATTTGATTGTTTGTGAGGAAAATGATAGTACTTTTGTAATTAATCTGGCAGCCCTATTGGAAACTATTTAAGTGTATTAAATAGTTCTCATTTTTTGTGGTTAATTTTAGTGCGATAAGTAAACCTCAACCACACGCACATCTGATACTGTAAATCTCACTTATTTCTTGTTACTGGCACAATCTCAAACAATACTGAAGTATTAATTTTTGTCAATATTTTCCAACAAAAAAAGTAGTTCCTGTGTAGTTCCTGTTGGCATTGCCGTTATGGTAATGCCAACAGGCACTACGCACCTGATTCTCAGAAAAACCCTTTACTATTTGATACAGACAGTAAACAGCGGACTTTGACCTCAAGTGCTGAATATAATGCATCTGTGCTGGGGGATTGATGCATGGGGCAAGACATTTTTTTTCTCTAATACATGGAAAAAAGTAGAGTACAGGCTCTTTAAGGACAAAAAAGAACATTATTAAAAACTTGGACACAGTAATTATTTTAAAATTCACCCTTTTTAAAATTTTCCCATCCCCAGAGATAGGGTTTTGATGTAAAACAAATACTCTGCAAGTGTGTAATTTGAAGCAGTGACTAAACTACATTTGGTGTCCAGTTTCAGAGAGACAGTGGGCTCAGTAACATGACAGTATGACATTTCTATTGAGTCCTCCACACGGCTATATTTAAACTGGCCCATATCAAAGACGAGTGTGAGATTCAGCTCATTACAATAGAGAATCAAATGAATAGGGACAAGTGAGGACAGCAAGTGAAAACGATGTCTGCTGTACAGTCCTGTAATGTGCATTTATTGTAGTTTCCATGGTTTCAATTTTTCCCCATATATTTGAGCATTTAAATTTTTCTCGCTCTGGTACAGATATATTGTGTAAGCAGCTCTTGAGGCCAAAATATGTCTGCTATATTTTTTAATATATGAAAGCTGGAACAGTATATTTTGGGCCTCAGTATTCATCATGAATACTGTTTCTTTGCAAAAATGAGGTTTTGAGTATTTTTGTTGTAATATGATAAGATTTGAGCAGTGAAGGGGTGAATAAATCTCTTTTATGGCCAATTATTGCTATTTATTTGTTGCAGCTCATGCCTTTTAATGAAACTGCCTATTTAAAAATGGTTTACTGACTGACGTTAAGTAGTTTCAATATTATCGTTTATCGCAATATTTCTCTATAATGATATATTGCGCTTCAAAATTTGTCACTGTGAGATGTCATGTTACTTGTTGTTACCTTTACCATGAAGGCAAACTCCGGTCTAGTCTCTGAAAATTGTGAACTCATCATGGTGAATAATTAGGATTCTCGCAATGCACAAAGTAAGTGGGGAATAACTTTGAACCACGTAATCCATTTAAAATTAACTTGACCTGCTTTTCATGTTTGTAAGACAGTAAAAATCTGGTAGAGCACCTTGGGCCGAATGGGTTTTCAAACTATGAAAGGAGAAAGTAGGTAAAGATCTGTCTAGTTCTTCTCACAAACCCTTTGGCACATCTCCAGTATCCACATGCATTAATTTGGATGGAGAAGTGGAGACGTGAAGCACGATGGACCACTCTTGTACAGCCAGTCAGCTCTCATCCCAAAGCATCATATAGTTAACTTAGATAACGCTTTGTTACAACTCTGCAATTGATAAAATGTTTTCTAAAGAGACGAAGACAGCATGTAGTGCTCTGATTCTGGTCACAAGGCTCAACTATAGCAATACACTTAATGAGGGGAATTAAATTGATTAATTTATAAGAGATTCTGTGATTCAGCCTTATGTTTTATCTAATTCAATTACTACAGCATCAGTGCTCCTTATTTTCTCTCTGAAATCCATATACACAGAACTAAAAATGCACTTGTTTAAAATTGCTTTTAATGTTTGATTTTATGTTGTAAATGTTGTGATATTTTATTCTTTTATTAACTGTAAAGCGTCTTTGAGTGTCCTGAAAAGTGCTATATAAATAAAATGTATTATTTTTTATATTATAGAACAATAACAGATAGCAGTCCCACATAAACATTTTCCTTCTTCTAATCCTGATCTTCTTTGGTTAAAAATAACTTTTGTTTATTCCATTTGAGGTCTACATTGTTTTGTCAGAGTATATTTTGGGAACCACAGTATGCCCATATATAGGCCTGTCACGATAATTACTATATATCGACTTAACATTCAGTATATGAAAGTTAGAATAATATTCTTTGGGGTCAAGATTTATCGTGTGTACTTTTTCTTTGCACTACTGGGCTATATAATAAGATTTAAGCTGTAAAACAGGGGTTTCAAACACATTTTCACCGAGGGCCACATCAGCAAAATGGCTGCTCTCAAAAGGCCAGATGTAAAATTACTCTAACTACTTTTTTAACTTGTTAATTAACTGTTTCTGTATTTGTTTCTGTACTTATTCAAGTTACAAACATTGTATATGCATTTGCCTAGATGTAAAAATATGGCTTTGTAACTGCGTATCATATAAAATGATGTGGTGGGCCACACTTGAGTTTGACGCATGTGCTGTAAAAGTTTGAATTAATAACTTGTATGTCTTATTACAGATATAAACTAAGTGAAGTGTTTCATTCTGCTGTTTATTTACTGCAGCTCATGATTTTTTAAGAATATTGTAGATTTACAATAGTTTTTGTGGTTTAAATCTGCTCTTGGTTTATTGTTTCAATGGCATAAATCAGTTTCAGTATTGTTTATCATCTATATTTACTTACAACAATATATCGAACTTCAAAACATGCTATCGTGACAGGCCTCCCATCTGGACGGATATAGATTCTGAGTGTCCAAACATTTGTAAAAGGAACTCTGAAACATCAAACCTGACCCACTTAAGCAGGAAGTGCGGTTACCATATTTGGACAGGAGCCTATTCAAAATGTAATGTGATAAAAAGTGTAATGTAATAAAGCCAGTGTGTCATATGACAAGAGTTACAGAGCTCCCAATAAACTGTGTGATGACATATGCAATTTGTGTCCAGGTTGTGGATACTTTCAGAACCATTTCAGCAGTGTTTCATGGACTAGACTTGGAATACACCAATCCGATATTGGTCTGGGATCAGCCCTGACAGTGACAAATTAGCTAGATTAGATATCCTGATTAAGACATAGGTCACGATAAATACAAGAAAATTAGCTCCCATCTAGCTGTAGTGCACATGCAAATTTTATCTCACAATTTCAATATCATACTGAAAAACCAAAACAAAAAACGGTCTTGCCACTAGAAATATAATAGGGCCTATAGTGTAATCCAGGGTCATTCTGACAAGGAAACAACATTAAAACATTCATTTTGGCTTATAATGTACCATTTTAGACATTGTATTTAACCATTTTTGAATGCTTTATCTTTGTTATGCACATTGTACAAATTTATACATGGAAAAACAACAACACAGGGCTTGGCCTGTCGTGGTAAATACTATATCGACTTATCGTTCAATACATTACAGATGGAACATTAACTTTTGGGGGGGGTCAATATTTATCGTGGTACTTTTTCACACTGGTGGGAAAAGTTTGGTAATTTTTCTGTACTATGATGAGATTTGAACTGTAGAGTGTTGAATTATGAATTTCTATCACTCATTGTAGACACAAACTACAAACATACCGGCAGATTCTTAAAACTAAAGAATTGAAATTGTTATCAGAACTCAAAAAGCTGGATCGGTGCATCCCTAAACTAGACCAGGACTAGCGTAAATCAGACTAGAACTAAGCCAGGGCTATTAGTGATTCCAGATGGTTATCAGCCCACAAGTTCAAGTTAAAATGTGTATAAGATTTTTGTTCATATCATGTACAAATGATCTAAACTTCTAAATATAAATCACATGATAGTTATAATTAGACTAGTAAAAATAAATTACAACACTTTTATTTTGTGAAACTGTCAGAAAGATTGGGGTTTTTTGCATGTAAATTGTAAATTATCTCTGCATTTTGAATGGAGTTTTCAGTGTTGACATAAGTAGAAGTATTGTTTTAAAACTCAGCACTACTTCCTGTATTTTTTGTATGATGCTTCTCAACGTTTTTCCCCACAAACCGCCACTTAACTGATGTAAAACTGTGATAAATATTTGCCACAGGTGCTATTCCACCAAACCAAGTCAGAATGAAAAAAACATGAAAACCTGTCATACACTCTTTAACAGCTGTAGCATTCTTCTGTTGTTGTCCGCTGCCCCTGGACTAAGTCTAAAAGTAGACCATTGGGGAAACTCCCAGTATAACCCCGAGCAGTGTATTCAAGTACGCAAATTGTCTTTTTCACTGGTAGCTTGTCATCAAATTACACCAAATTATGCTACCAACTAAATAATTGCTCTGTCTGCTAATGCACTGGAAAAAAGTATATCTAATCTGTATTACATAAACAAAACGAGTCTGTACAATAATGAATGAAGTACTGTAGTTATTGCCCATTCAAACTTTTGGCTTTGAATGTTCCAAGTGTCCCGTTGCCTTAGTGATGTATAATCTCTTGGTCCTAACACAATTACCTAATGCGGGGTAATCCTGATCCTGAAGTCCTACGCTTTCCAACAGTAAGAAGACAGTGAATGCATCGCTGGGGTCTAGTTACAAGAGAAAGGGTCTTCTTACAAAATCCAATAAATGAAATTGTGGGTGCATTAGCATAATGGATTTTAATTGAGCTAAAAAATGGTGGAATTATTAATAAGGGCTCTGGTATACTTACTGTCTGGGATAATTTGGGAGACAAACAAATCCTTGGTAAAAAACTGTTAATAGCAGGAGTAGATCAAAGTAGTATCTTTGTAGTGTAAGTAGTAATTTGCTTAGCTGTAGTAGATTTTGCTGGCTAGGCTACTTTAACTTAACCTGGCTCATGCCAAATTGATATGTGTAGCACTCCGAATTAGGCTCTATACATGATCAACCTGGGATGGCTCTTGCTCAAAGCGACCAGAAAATGCAGAGTGTCATGACGCGTATTTGAATCTGATTGGTTGAAGTGTCATGACAGCAAGAACAAGCTGAAAAATTAAACTTTGATTAAATCCATTTGAGAGAAAAGCACAGACATTGTCCCTGTTCACAAATGCACAAAGCTCTGACCTTCTGCACATTTTTCACAAACTAAATAGTCTGTATTTTATCTAAAACAGGCGTGGCCATGTTTGTTTCACTTGGGCACTTGGCCTTTGGCGTCTGTGATTGGTTCGATTAACTTTACAGTGGGAGTCTCTCAAGACGAATTCTCAGGAGTGTGTGAACTCACAAATAGCACAAGAATCCATCTAGCTGTGCAAGGTTAACTTTAATTATAATATGAGTAATATCAGAAGTGCAATATTTCCTCCTTCCATATCGGATATAGGCTGTGCTCACACAAAAAATGGGACTAAACCAGAACTAAACCAGGACTAAACCAGGACTAAACCAGGACTAAACCAGGACTAAACCATGACTAGAAAATGTTTCAGAAGGACCCTCACTCTGATGCTGAACTATGACAGACAAACCCAATAATGTCACTGATTTTATACAATGCACCAAACAGATTTCTAGCAACCAATATTCATTACAATTTAGAGATTGTGATTGTGAAGTGGTTTTCAGAACTTTAGCATGCTAACAACAACTACCATATTAATGGTGCCCTTCCTGGTTTCATAACAGTACAGTATTAGGTGTCTCATTCATTTAGCCTGTACCCTGCAGCAGTGTTTGTACCAGTTCAACTCTTTGTGTATCTTACTTAAAACCAAAGTTCAAGTTTCAAGTGCTAATAGAATGAATAACGTGTCAACCTATTTTGAGGCAAGCAAAGGTTCAGGTCAAAATTATTAACCCCTCTTAAATTAACACTCAGCACTAAAAATAACTTTTTATCCAGAGATACTGATAGAAGAAAGACATCCATATTTGAACTGTCCTGGTTTAGTCCTGGATAAGTCTTCCATGACAACAGCTTTTGTTTTGGCAAATTATACCAGAGAACATTTAAAAATAAATAAATAATAATAATAAACATACACTAGTAGCACAGCTTTTATGTTAAATATGCTAACTGCCTAGAAACAAAACTAATCAGCCACTTAAAAATGTTTTATAGCCACACACATCACGTTTATAATCGATTATCCACAACAAGTAAGAGGCCAATGAAGGCCAATGAACCCAATGAACCAACATTAAAGGACCTGTAACACATTTTTTTCCCATGTATTTGAGGAAAAATTGTCTTGCCCAGTACAGATATACTGTATAAGCAGAGTTAAACAAGTCCACTGTGTACTGTCTGCATCTCATAAAGTCTTTCATTGTCCGATAACCAGGAAGTACTCTGTTAGCATGCTAGTTGTCATGAGCATTACTTTGACGACAAAACTCCACTCTGGCCTGTGGAAATTGTGAAAAGCACATAAACACATTGCTGTAAATAATTAGGATGCTTGGGATGATTATGAATGTGCATTACACCTAAAGTATACATCTAAAACAAGATGCATTGGGATTGGAGAATGATTAAATAGTACATCAGACATCATCAATCAATTGTATTTCCAAAGATAGCAAAATGGTGCAATCCAAATCTCAAAACCTTGTATTGAAAATAGCTTTAGGGTTGCACCGAATGCCAAAGCAAAAATAGCCTTATAATACAGGATAACCCCCAGCTGGTCCCAATATCAATACCGTAAGTTAATAATGCATGAGCTTTACGTAGCTGCAGCTTAAAATGCATTGGGGAACTTAGCGTACTGTTCGGTTTGTGAGGAACACAGAAAAAAAAACAGAAATGTTAGAAAAAAAGAACAAGTCATGTTGTAACAGTATCTTAGAGCGGTGCAGAGCAGCGCCTGTCTGTCTGATGGACCACTGCTGTATCAAGAGCTTAGCCCGACTCAGCGTTTTTCACCACATAAGCTGTTTAAATGACATCAACATGCTTTCGATATGAGCCAAGAGGATTTATTGCTACCAGAGAACATGTCCCAGTTTACAACGAGTTATCATTTTAAAGGTTTACTACAGATTGTAGTAAACATCTTCTTGTGTTTTTAATAGTATTAAGAAAGCATTGGCCCCGGAATAGTAAAATATATTGTACTCTTATATCCAAATGCGGAATGGACTACATAGACCATGATCCTTTGCTGTTTTCAGTGGAGCCACATGTCATATGTAAACGTTAATAATATGAAATATGAATGAAAGAGTAAAGGCTTGTTATAACATTTTGGGAAAATATTATCCTCACCGCAATATAACAATAAATATATTATAGCAACCTAAATATTGTAAATACTGCTTGGTTTGAATAGAATAAATCTTAAGAAATTATATTTAGCTAATCCAAGTTTACTGCCATTTTACTTCCAATTTAGTCTACTTTAGCCCTTTTTACTCTTTATTTTCAGTTAATTCCAGCTGTTATAGTTTTGTTTTCATAGTTTGGTCTTCATATTAGCCATGACCTTACTTCCTAAACGAGGCTTATTTGCGGTAAATATAATATTAGCCTGTAACATATATTTATTTGTATTTATCCATAGTCCTTGTGGGGTCCTCGGGTTATTTCCATGGCTACAGCTAACGGTGATAGCAGCTATTATAATCACGATTTAAAACACAGTTACCACGTATTTCTACTGTTGAATCCCCATCGTTTACGGTACCTATTCGAAATAATCAAAAAACAACTGCTAAAGAAGATTACATTCACAGAAAAACGCGAACACTTTCCATTGTAAACCGCTATTTCTACCCGAACAGAACCACCGCTCCTCCCCGACTCCCCTCGCTCCGCTTTGCCGCAGAGGTCGCGTCCCTCCCGGGCCTGACATCGCTGCTGTCTCCCCTTCCTGGTTCCCCCCCAAACACGCTCACCTCCAGCAGCGGCAGATCCGGGTCCAGATGGGTGAAACTATGCAGAACCACGGGGCTAGGATCATCGGCTACCTCCAGCTTTACCCCATCCCAAATGCTCCGGACCTTCCACGACGAATCAAACATCTCCACGACCATCCCCGGGACATAGCCGGTGGTCACAGCCCCGAAAGCGGCATGGTGTCGGTGTGATTATGCGGGGTTTGTTGGGTGTTTTGTGGTGTAGTGAAAGGTTTAGCTCTGGTGGAGATGGATCACAGCTGCTGTTGCTGCTACTGCGGGGGAATCATGACTCAGGATCGGGCAGGATTCTCGCTAAACTCCGCCCACGCGAGTCAGAGCGTTCAAGGACCACGGAAACTACCACACTGTTACAGCGCGGCGATGTATTCAGCATAATCTAACCCGGACTAAACGAGGACTCAACCAGGACTCAATCAGGACTAAATCAGAGCAAAAACGGAGAAGCGCGGTGGATTATTAACACGATAAACTGGGTTGTTGTGGGTAAAAACTGAACGTGCCACCACGCAGAATCCTGTTGCTATAATGTAAACAAATAGAGGCGTAATCTGATGCGAAGGAAATCTGGATTAATCATCACAAATTATCACAACTATCCCAATCGTCCCTGTCAGCTGCAGTGATGGGATTTTAAGAACAACATTACACTGTACAAAACAAAAGTACAGCAGTGTTTGCACTATGGGATTTTTTCTGGTGGGTGGTCAGTCACCTTCTTGTCTCCATAAAGATTTAATAGCTTGTTCTGAATGTTCCCCAATATGGCATTAAACGTATATATATCCAGCATGGGTATGTGGTTGCTCAATGCATTGTTACTGTAAACAGAGCTACCTCTCCACAGATTGGACTTGTAACTTGGTCTGGAGGAGTCTCTTATTTGTTGCATGTTGGCTGAGTGGCTATGTTCATAGCAAGAAGGTTCCGGGTTTAATTTCCAGGTTGTCCGGACCTTTCTGTGCGGAGTTTACATGCATCATACGACAAATACTCCAGCTAAGGCAGTCCTGACCGAGCCTAGCAACAAGATCACGGAGACGGCTCCCCGGGCACGACACTGAGGCGCCCACTGCTCCTGACAGGTTGCCCCACATTGAAGGATGGATCAAATGCAGAGGACAAATTTCCCTACGGGGACAATAAAGTGTAACTCAATGGACACAAAGGTTTGCATAGACTGTATATCTAAATGGACACAGCTAAACTGTTAGCTGCCACATTTCAAATAGGAAGTGATCATGGGCACACTTCTGGCTCCATCGACTGGCTCCAATTCCCTTCACACTGAAAAAAATTGTTTAGATCTTAAAATGTTCATTTTAACCCCCTCTACTTGATCCCAAGTTTTTAATTTCACTATTTTGTCCATAAATCACGATCGCCCACTCCCTGCTAAACCAGTGATGAGGGTGGAAAGGGGCGTTATCTTTATCAGCCTTGCTCTGGATTGGCTCTCTGGTTGCTAGGATACTCGTGGTCAAAATTCCAAATGTGGAGCTCAGCTCCAAATTTGCTCCTGTATCTGTTAGGTCTAGACAAGCTTGATTTGGCTGGAGCTATGGGTGACGTCACATTCACTCAGTCCGCTTCTTTATACAGTCTATGGTTTAATGCCGTACTGTTGGAACATTCCAGGCAAAATGCCTGCCCCGTATACAGTGATTTATGCATAATTGATTAGCTTAGGGACTCCACTGCCTAAAATATATTGTAATGATCCATTGTGGTGGACTTCATTTGAGTAATAAAGTATGTCTTGCAGTAGACTAGGCTACAAATAAGCCTATTAAACTCCTTAAACACAAGTCTTTATTAATAGCAGACCTAGTGCAGAATATTAGGCTATACAATTCAATTTTATACTTTACTTAACACCCTTAATATACCAGAATGCAGATGTTTTGAGACGTAAAAATATCCCCTCTCCCATCAGCATTCTTCATTGTCATTTGTGGTCTATTTTATCAGAAAAAAAAGCACAAGCCCCAACAGAATACTGTCAACCAAACAATGGATCTCTTTTGTGTTAGTAAACAACATGGCTGCCACTGAAACCACACTATTAGAACATAATACGTTTTCAATAGAGGACAAATATTGCCTAATATGACAACCACTATGACAGAAAGACAGGTCAAAAGCAAAGAAAGCTATTGTGACGTTGTGATGAAAAGGACTTAGAAATCTGGGTATTATTACACTTTACCCCCTCTACATAAATAAGCCTGCAGCGTTTCCTCACAATGCTTCTAGGCTGAGTCATTTAAATGAGGAGCTCTAATAATAGCAGCAGCAGTAACAGGCAGGTCTCTGAAGGCAAAACGGAGAGGAGGAGGTCCCTGAACGCAGCACACTCTTATGTCATGCTCCTGTCTCACTCACTATGGCAGCAGCAGAGAGATGCTACAGGGTACAAACACTGAACTGTGGAGGGAAAAATAGCAATGAATGTTCTACAGTATGGCATTAAATGTATGTACCTTCATAAAGAAAAGCAGGTGGCATCACTAATTATAATCTGGTTTTTCAAACTTGATTTCGATACTATAGAGTCGATAATCCAAACTGATTCTTATACCATGATAATAAAAAAAAATCTTTCTCAGTAGATGTAATTTTTACAACATTAAATGGTAGTACTTTCTTTTATATTCCCATGTGGCCTTATATCTGTGTAATCCCTCAGTGGTCCAGGTTGGTTCCATAGTGGTCCATGGGTGTATGTTAGTCTATGTGTCTTATACTTGTTCTGATGCAGCTCAAGATCATTCTAAAGCTATTCAGAAAAGGTTAATTTCTGCCCTGTGAATGTGACTTTTTTAGTATGCTTAAATGAGTATCTAGTTTGATGAATGATTTTTGATACATTTGACAACCCTATAAATTACCTATCAGATCTGTGGAGAGGCAACCCCAGTCAGAGTGCATGTTTATCAAGGTATTTTTGAGAATAAAAACGTGTAATTGAATGCATGCAAAATAGCTATGTTTAATGCCATACTGTGGAACATTGCAGGCAAAATAATAACATCACAATCTTCTCTACAAAAAGTTACATAGTGTACCTTTAATGATTACATATGTGTTCAACTGCCACGTTAATGTATAATTGATTTGAACATTTTTTTGAAATAGTCTGGCAGTATTTTGAGTTCAGTTGAACCAAGCAGCCAATAGTTTTCCCTTTACAAGATTGGATATGGTAAGAAAACATTTACTCATGCCACAATGGGGCATTCTGGTTAATGCGATTGTAATTTGGTCTAAATTTTTTAAATGAATGATAAAAATCTAATATAGGCTAATCCACAGCGAGAGATCCATTTTGTGCAATTAAGGGTTTAACTACAGCACGTTTGAGTTCATTTTTTATCTTGTGCTGCCGCCTACTGGGCAACATTGGGAGTACATCACTTTTACTTGCGAGAGAGTGAAAAATTACTGATAGAATGTTGAGTTTAGAGTTGCCAGAAAACAGAGGCAAAGAGGAAGACCAAAGAGTAAGTTTATGATTGTAATAATGCTTAAAAATAAATTCAAATCTAGGTACTATACCAGTTTTCTATATTTATGTGATTATTTACATTATAGATTTTCTCTAAAAGTATCAAAATATTGAATAGACACGTATGGAAGGAAGAAACACAGAAAAAAATATTAATAATAAATAGCCGCCTGTTGCTCTGATCATTGCTTTGCACTCTCTTGACATTTCACTAATGAACCCTGACAAGGCAAGTGTGAAGTGAAAACCATTTCAGGAGACTTCAACATGAAGTTCATTGAGAAAAGGCTAAAGGTTTGTAGCGCTCTCAACAAAGCACAGGGTGGCTACTTTGAGCATATGAATATAAAATATATAAACATATTTAGTTATTTAGTTAGTTATTTTGGCTACATAATTCCATATATCTTATGATGTCTTCTGTATATAAAATGTAGAAAGTAGAAAACATTAAAAAACAAAAACATTGAATGAAAAGGTGTGTTCAGACTTTTGACTAGTAGTGTATACTTCATAAATAATTAATCTACACCTGTTCATTACTTTTAATTGTAGTAGTAAATCTGTTATACAAAAAGTCAGGTTGTGTTCAGTCAGTGACTTTGATTCCATAAAGCTGTCCATATACCAGATTATATTTTTGGAGTTTGGAGTTTTTTTTCGTCACATATTGAAGTATCATCTTCATAATAACCCCATCTGCTTCTTTCTCACAGAATGTTCTATTTGACTTCTTGGATTAGTCATCGGACATTCACTTCATTCTGTTCACTGATAGAGATTTGAAACGGCGTCCGCAGTCAGAAACAGGAAGTGTTGAAAACAGGTGTGCACACATCTGGAGAACCCCACATGGCCGCCCTCACTGACCTCTGACATTCACCTCACACAGCTGTAAACTACTGTGGGAAAATACAAGACCGAAAGCAGGGACAAACTGATTGATTTACAGGACAGAGAAGAAAACGCAATGATTTTTGTTATTAGTCGACAAAACCAGCAATGTGTTTAAGTCCTGATGATAAGTTGTCTTTTTGAGATTTATTTTATGAACGATTAATCAGACTGGGGTTAAAATGTGACAAATAAAGATGCTACAACATATCTAAAAAAATAAAAAAATATTATAATTCACAAAATGTATACTTCTAGCCCCATTTCTAATAAGACAACTGTGTTTGCAAAAAAAAAAAAACAAACTGTTTTCCAGCATATGAAAACAAAAACAAAAAATAAAATAAATATATAATAAATAAATTCAAAAGGCGTAAAAACAGTGGATGAAATGAACTCCAAATTAGGCAAGCCCACAAACTGAAGAGCTGTCCAAGTACCACCTGAAGGCGCTTGCCTTCAGATGGTACTTGGACAGCAGTCCACCTTGGACAGCAGTACCACCAGTACCACAGCTTGAGAAACACTGATGTAAATATCCGATTTCTTTACAAATTTTTAAGATAAGGCATTTTACAACAGCACATAAACCACAACATCCAAGTATTACAAAATCCTCTGCAGATATTTAACCCTCATTATGTTATACAGAACATAAAACAAGAGTAAACCCATCCTGACCTGCCTGACATGTCTCCTTCTTCTTCCTCTGTAAAAATCCAAGTGGACTCCATTCAGAATCCAGCGGATCCACCACATAATTCACTATTTCATTAATAATCAGAAGTTTACATAGAAGCAGTGAGCCCCAAGTTGGGTCCCCTGGGACTAAAACTGTTCTTGTCCCTGACTGGTCAAAACGGTGATCAATGTGTTTGCTTTGTTGATAAGTCTGTAAAAATTAACCACCACTGGAAAAAACAGTGTGTTACGAAACAGCCATAACATTATAACTTGAGATTTGAGGTCTAACATTAAATTTAACTTAATTTTTAGATTGACAACAAACACATTTAAAAATATTTTTTGGCCATGACTTAAAATATTCTCTACTGTGTTTTTGAGTGACAGAGAACCACTATCTTGTCAGCACACGTATCCTGCCACTAACTGTTGAAAGGTCCTTGTCTCTATATAAATGTTTTGCTTTGGCTGGAATATTCCACTGTATGGCATTAATCATACGTATTATGCATTTATTAAATTAGAGCAGTTGCAGGTGTTATTGTTAAAAAATAAATAAATACATAAACTGAAAAACATGTACTATACATTACTGTGAGTGGGGACACATATCCACAGATCTGACCTGTAATTTGGCCTCCCCTACTTGTGTCTATGGAGATAGAGAAGCTTGATGCCATACTGTGGAACATTTCAGGCAGAACCATAGCATCTCCATGAATGCATGCAGGTTGCGGACCTTGCACCAGAAAAGCTATATAATGCACCTTCAACAATACTCTTGTTTTTTTTTTTTTTTAATATAAATTCAGCGGAATGAGTTGAAGAGATAAATATTGAAATTATAATATTACTATTATTTATGAGACTAACTGAAAGGAATCCATGCTTTAAAATAGTTAAACCTGATAGTTAAACCTGACATTAAAAACGCAGGGCTTTAGTACAGTCACAGTGTTGTAATGGTGCTGTTTGAGTGTGATGTACTCCAGTGGATTTATGTCTAACTGTACAATCACCCTGACATTTATACATCCAGGAACATTAAAGGCACAGCACTGATTTTTACTGTCTTAAAGTAAGACTAAACACTGAATCAACCTTTTTTGCTGCGAACATGGTGTTGACAGCATTGTCAACTGTTCCTGCTTCTTTTTTGACAATTTTAGCGCAGTAGGTAAATTAGTACAAAATTTTCTGGTCAAAGTGTGTGCTGCCTCCAGTGGCCACTGTAATTTCAAATGTTATGTGGCATGACGCAGGACGGCCCTAAATAACACCAGGCATCTCTGATTACAAACACTTGGGAGCAGGGGGATCCTAATTATTCACTTTAATTATTAACAAGTGCATTCTACAACACTGAGAGGCCAGATTCAACAACTAGCATGCTTTGCGGTTTGTGATAGATTTGATGTGGCTGTTAACATTCAAGTCTGAGTCCATTATTAACCCTAGATAATGTGTGACTTAAATTGTAATTCATATTTCAAATTCAATACACATTTTCAATAGTCAAAGTTATTAACACGCACCAGAGAAAGCTGTTGTGGTTAGCTCATAGGATCATGTTTCTTTGACCCAGATTCTTTTGGGGTCAGACGAGGTCAAACTGGGTCAAAATACACCACAGTGAAACTGTCTCATAACTCTCTGACATTTTCAAGACTGCTGCTTCAGTCTTTTCAAATCACTGTGTTGTAGATGAACTAAAAATAAGAGCAAACATGTTTTGAAATGCATTCTTGTATTAATAATTCAAATGTATTAATTCTCTCAAATGTTAAAAGTACTGTACACAATTTATTTCATGTAATTTAAGTACATTTTGTCTACATCTAATTATAAAGCATTTTTATTGTTTAAGAACCAGGAAGTAAATCTGGTAGGCTGTTAGTGTGCTAGTTGTTGTTAGCATTACTGTGATGGCTCTGTTCTGGTCTCTGGAAGTTGTGAAAATTGCTTATAAAATCACAAGGTGCATAATTAGGATGCTGGGAATTAGGGGTGGAACAAGACAGAATTTTCAGGAGACAAGACGAGACATAAGATAATAATGATAATGAGATGAGATTTTGAAATAATTAACACTAACAAGTCACAATTTTGTTCAACTTACTTTATTTCTTTATTTCTCTTGTATATTGTGTTGTGAATGTGTTTTTATTAGTTGATATAGCCAAATTAAGTCATTTTCATCATATGTTTTTATAGCTTAAATGCATAAACAGACTTTGTTCAATATTTAAACTCACTGCATCACTACTGATTATTACAACATACTCAATATCAAATATATGTGTATTACACTACGCATTTTTATTATTTAAATGACTAGACTAAAGCTGTATCTGCTCCTGTTCTGTCGCTCGAGCTCCTCCCCCTCTCCCCCATTGTTGCTTGTGCTATACAGGAGGACAAGCACTTCTCTCACCTTCCTAAGTTATGGATGAAGAAGCCTAAATATCTCTTTGTGGATCTTTTTCAAACAATGTTTAAGTGAGAAAAACACTGCATGCTCTGTGGAGTCTGTGGGTGAATTAGATTCGTATAGGGTTGATTAAATTCTTTGGCAAACGTTTTGACCAACTTTTGGATCAATATTAGTGTCATCTCCACGAAATAAATACTGGGACAGAGTTTAAAGTGTTTTCTTTCAGAATATGTCTCTGTGTAGGAGTTTTTTTACCTACAGCTCTCTCTAATTTGATAAAGTTGTCTGTCTCTGATAGCTGTTTTCTTATGTTTCTCATCCAAAATGTATATTGAATATATATTTTATATATACTGTAATATACTGTATGAAGTAGAAAAGGTTTCTTGGGCTATAAAAAATAAATGAAAAAGTAAGATTTCTAAACCCTGGTTATAATAAACTGTTTTTTCACCCATATAAAATGCACATATTTCCAGAATTCCCATTAGGAAAGTGCGTAAGAAATGCAATTTAATCTCTGTTTCCATCTTAACGGATGTTGGTTACCTGGTTACGAAAGCTGCCTGTCTGCTCTGTTATAACACCACTAATCCTGCAGTGGGCATATTGTGCACAATCTTTTTGGTTTGGCTTTGCTAGAGACACACATTCTCTGTTATATATCTGTCTACAAAGGTTAGCAGGTTTAAATTGTAATAATGCTATAGATGTGTTTGCTAAAGCCTGCTGCCCCAGTCTTTACAAAAGCACTGCACTGAAGCTGAAATAGAATAACGGCTGAAGTCCCTCTGCACTGGCTCACTGTGCTGGACCACCGTAAGTTTTCACAAGTTCCTCACTAATGAACATTAGACAGCGCATATGTGTCTCTGGGCAAGTTATTAGTTGGCCAACATCTTTTGTGTTTTGCTTGAAACTCGCACATTGCTCTAGTGCTGCAATGCTTGACTATGCTCCTCGGGAAGACTTTGGGCCAAAAACAATCAGCATGATGGGATCATTTTAGCTTTGTTCATCACTTGTGTTCAGTCCAGTCCAATGCAGGTAGGCTCTAGTCTGATGATCACATGGGCTTTTATATTTGCTTTATTAGGTTCCACAGCTAAACATGTTTCCACCTTCCAAAAAATCTGTTATGCACATAATGCACAATCCACCTGACACGAGAATAAACTTTTATGCAAATTAACGGTTCTGAATGAGATATTTAGCATTTCCACCTCCTGTTAACAATGCGATACTTCAAAATGCGCATTAAAAACATGATGATGGAAACACAGATATAAACTACAACCATCTGGACACAGATGCTAATATTATGAGCTGTTGGGAAAGCAGTTGTTGTCATGTACAAGTGGGCGATATAGACAAAAATGAATATCTCTCTCTAAGTCTATCCAACAAACAGAGGTTTAAGTATGTAAGTATGGGACGAATAACTGTAAAATTCCCCATATAAATGCAGAAATATCACATTATACTAGACCTGTCACAGTAATAAATTTTGAAGCACTTATTCACTTTTCCACAGCTTAAATCTTATCGCTTTACAACAAAAATACCCCAAATCTCCCCATTTTGCAAAGAAGAAGTACTCACAATAAATATTGAGGCCTAAAATATATTGTTCCAGCTTTCATATACTAAACGATAAGTTGATATTGTAATAATCGTATTCTACCCTTATTTAGAATTCTTTTCCATAATCATTCTTATTAAGCTTTTTGCAGAATTGTGTATTATAAAGCAATATATACTTGATATTCCAATTTTACATATCATCAAAACAACATTAATGCTTTTATGTACGGTAGTTGATCTGCCTGCCTCTTTTGTCATGCAATTTCCTTCTCCGGGGGTTGGTTATTGTTGTTTGGGCGTTATCTGTATCTGTATAATGCTGATAATGAGCAGTGGTTCTCCTGCGACTTAAAACAAGACTGAGCATGTTCATAGGGAAAATCGAGAGAGACGCAACAATTCTACTGACAATTCAGATTTACTACAGACAGAGGCAGCATTATGGAAAACACAATAAAGACAAACTATGAAACTTTTCTGGCGGAGGGTCTGCCATGTTTGTCTCCGTGGAGATGTTATTGTTTTGCATAGAGTGTTACATATTACATTTCATTAATGAGGGAAGCAGCTGATGCCTGATGATGGGGCGACAGTAGCTCAGTTGGTACAGCATTTGTCCACTGAGCTGAAGGATGGTGGTTCAAAACCCACACTCGACAAAAACATTGGTCATCATTGGTAGAATGGTCAGATCCACAAACCCACAGGTTGGCGGTGCAATTGTCACTGTGTCCTTGGGCAAGACACTTAACCCACCTCACCCCCAGTGTCTGCATACGCTAGTGTATGAATGTGTGTGTGAATGGGTGAGTAGTTCCTTGAGGAAAAGTGCCTTGATGGTGGAAAAGCGCTATATAAAACGTGTCCATTTACCCATTTTACCATGCCAGCAAGTGGAGGTTCAGGTCAGATCTGTAGAGAGGCAAGCCTGCTTATAATAAGAATGTGATGGAATAAATTCATGATAGATAAGTTTAATGCCATACTGTGGAACATTTAGGAAAAGCAATAACATGTCTATGAAGTCAAACAGTTGGCTGATCTCCCACCAGAAAAGTTACATAGCGCACATTTAAATTACCCAAACAAGACAACAGTTATTGGTAACTATGACCACAATTCAATCAAATTGCGATAAAAATTTGCACACCTAATTCAGAGTGTGAGCAAAAATGAGAAGACATGTTCATATTTTTTGCCGTGTCCTTGGACAAGACCCCAATTTGCCCAAAATAACTTGTATTTGTTTACTTTGGTTATGAATGTCCAATCAGTTTAATCCAAAAAAAAAGATATCCACACACTAAACTAGATTTTCAACAGGTTTTGCAAAACTGAAAAATATCCTTGTTAGGATAACTATGGAGTTTTCGACAAGGTAAAATGACTACTTTGTTGTTGTAACTGCATTAGGCCTGGGCAAAGATTTTGAGGGATACAGGAGTTTGCTATAAGACTACATACTGTTTTTAAAATTAAGTGAAATTGTATAGAAATGTTAGTGTTGTGACAGCAGCGTAGTTCATGATGATCACTGTGTTCAGAGACAGTAAATCCCTGTTTAATGGGTCTATGGCATAGAGGCATTCAGGAGCTCTAATTATAAACAGGAGGTGGGGTTCTGTTCTTGACCCTGACTTTAAATCATGTCCTCAAAGACGATCAGTGTTTATACATAAATAAAGCATAAAACATATATAAGCTTATAAGCTCTAACCTGAGATTACCTTGTAGGTCACTTTTACTTTCTTTTCTAAAGCAGTAGCAATAGTTTTTATTCATATATTATGCAATTCTGTTTCCATTACCAACATAAGATGTGTTTTTGTAATCTAGGTACCGTTTTCATTTTTAGGGGAGTTTCCAGTATTTGAACTTGGTATCAATTCCTGTATTAATCATTTAAATGAAAAGAGAATTATAATGTTTATAAATTCCATCAAATACTAATTCTTTGAAGAATGTAGTTCATGACGCTACCCTGTAACTTTCTATAGTGCCACGCAATGACCTAAAAACTTTTCATCAAAAGAATAATGTAACTCCCACTTTAAATCAGTGTAAAAAATCTGGCTTTCTTCATGACTTGTTCAGATCATACCAGCTCCTGAATAGCTTTCTCTTCACAGCTTATCAACTTCATTACTACTTTTTGTAGCCATTCAATCTAATTCCAACCACTAGAGCCCTGCAAACTCTGATATAATTTGGAATAGAGAAATTAACTATCTATATATTTGTACATAATTAAATGTTTTATTACACAAACCCCTGCTTCACATTTTTGTCACCTCAAAATATAACAGACTTACTTTTTTGTATAGAATTTTAAGCTGTAGTCTGTGGCGTCATATAAGTTAATTATTGATGACATTGCATATTGCATTATTATGTGGTGTGTTAGTTTTGCTCACCAGGTCGTCAAGGATGGTCACGTGGAAATCAAACATACACATCTGAACGGGCTGGGCCAGGGCTCGGTGGAGACTGAACAGAGATTTCACCTCCATCCTCCAAGAAGTACTCCAATTTAAACTGTCCACACAACGATATCCAAAACACTAAAACATGCAAATCCGCCCATGGTTTCCTGAAGCTGGAGCTCCAACAATGTCACTTCTGGGAAACTTTCATCTTTCATTATAAAAAAAGAAAATTAAATTTAAAAAACAAAACAAAAAACTGTCTTGACTGTCATGGCTAATTTAACAATGGACAGTTTTTATGGTCCCAGGTTGGATAATATTTTTTTGAAATTAGAAAGCATGCTTGTCAACTAAAAGAGATTATGGAAAAATATTTTTTTTTGCAAAGGATTAAACCATTAATTGAAAATACAGTCACCAACTACAATCTTACTGCAATTTGTAATAGTAATAAGTGTATACAAACCTTTATCACCACTATGACTTCTTGAAAATTTGATAAGAAAAAAATGAAACAAAAATATCCATTAATGCGACAAAAAAAATTGTGTGATACTGAACACACTACGTTAATAATTATAACAGTCCATTTGTTCTCCGAGTATCTCAAATCCACACAGGTGAGAAAAAGTAATTAAGTCATAAATCCAGGTGAAAACCTTCTGTCCTGCACTTTCTAGTAAGAAGTGACTGTAATAGTATTAGTTGTTGTAGTAGTAGAAGTAATGGTAGTAGTATCTGTAGTAGTAGTATAAGTAGTTGTAGTTCAGTCTCGTATTGTTCCTGGTCTGTGACTGTCTGCAGCTGCCCTTCCTCATTTCACAACTCACTCAGCTGTCTCTCGCTCTCTGCCTCTTTCTCTCTTCTCTCTCTCTCCTGTTATGACGCAACGCAAGACCAGACCTGAGCCAATGAACCACAAACCAACCTAACACCATTGCTAATGAGGGCAGCTGAGGATCTAGAAATAGTATAAAAAGAAGAATACAATGTAGTAAAGACAGGTTGCGTACTAAATTTATGGTCAAATTAGATCATACATTGATTTGATTATTTTATTGTTTTGAAAATGCTGCATTGGCCAAAAAGAACATATAGTCCCCCCCTACCTCTTTACAGCGCTATCACAACTACAAAATCATCGTGGACTCCGCTAATGAAACTACTGCCACTGCATCAGGTTTGTCAAGTTGTAGTGTATTGTTTTGTATCATGCTTTTGTATATTTATGAAAAATGCTGTCTGGGAGCACGGGTTGAGCTTTGAACAGAATCGCACTGCTAACCATATGGAGGGTTTAAGAAGGGCTCAGTAGAGATCGATAAAATACTGTGACACACAGAGAACATGTAGGCTCCTCTCAGAAAGGCACTACCGCATTACCACAGATAGCAGCATTTAGCTTAGTTTATTAATGTAGCTGTTAGCGGCAAAACTAGTATTAGCAACATAGAGTGAATAAAGAGGGGCACTAAGGGAGTGTGATGTTGCCCATAATGTTCGGCTCCAGTCAAATGAAACTCATCGAGGCTAGCAGCTATAGGGGCAATTTTGGAGCCGAGATCCATATTTGGAGTTCTGGCCACAATTCTGGCCGCAAGTATCCACCTAAGAGCCAATCCGGAGTGAGGCTGTTGAAGGTAACACCTCTTCCCACCCGCACTGCTGGTTTAGTGGGGAGCAGGCACAATTAAACCTGTTGCTAACGCAAATTTTTCAATGTACAGTGAATTGGAGTTGATGGAGCCCATGCTCACTCTTTATTTGGAATGCGCCCGTTAACAGGTTAGCTATGTCCATTTATATATAACATCTATGATTAGCAATTATGGCCATGTATAGTATTTCTATATCTAATGTTATTCTACACAAAACCACCAAAACTGCATCACCTACATCCACATCTACAGCATTAAAGGCCCTGTATCTGATTTTTTCCATGTATTTGAGCAAAATGTGACTTGCCCCAGTACAGACATATTGTATAAGCAGCTCTAGAGGTCAAAATAAGTCATCTACATGCTCTTTCCATCTAATTATAGCATGCGTGATCACTCTGGTCTCTGAGAGTTGGGAAAAGCACTCATAAATTCATCGTGGTGAATAATTAGGATGCTCGGAATGCATAAGAAAAGTGAAGAATAACTTTGGACCTCTGCAAACAGTTTAAAATTAACTAGTTCTGTCTTTCACATTTAGTTTTTCCAAAAGTCTATCATAAAAATGAATGTGATATTCATTATCCAGACATGGGCGAGCACTGCTGAGCTCTATAGACCTAAACTTGATAAATATTTTACAATTTAGTCAAAGCAAAACCAAGAACGCTGCCTTCTTTCACTTGCTAATAAGCTGTTTAACTTAAAACATATAAACAGCCCAAGTGTATAGGCGCTGTGTGTGGATGTGGTGTCACTAAATAAACAGTGTAGACAGAGGGGACGAAGGAATCGCTGGGAAACGCTTTAAAATTCACTGCCCGTCTCAAACTGTGGAAGAGCCGTCACCATGGAAACACACAACCAAGCCAAGTCTGAAGAAATGCCATTGTCCTCCAGCTCTGGTCCTATTCAAAACACAAGGGGAATGATATACGTATATGCAGTGATTTTCAATTATGAGATATTGGATTGTACCTATAAGCTATACTAAAATAGGACTACACCAAGTCTAAGCTAGGACTTAATCAGGTCCTCTGTTAAATATTGATAGTAAGAACGTCCCCACAACAACTGCACTAAACTAGGCTAATCAAGAACTAAACCAGGTCTAAAGGCTACTATACTAGCACAAGAGAACACCCCACAAGATCCAGCCAGGAAAGGACTAATATAGAACTAAACCTAGACTATCGATATACTGGAGCTACCCCTAAAGGACTAAACCTGGACTAATTCACCACTAATCTAGGTACAATCATCTGTACTAACCTGGACGAAAACATGTCTAACCCATGTGTAAAGCACCGATACTTGTAATACAGTCTGAGAACAACGCACAAAAACTACTCTAACACAGGACTAAACCAGGTCTTAACCAGGTCTAACACAAGACTAAATCAGGTCTACCCATAAAGGACTAAACCTGCACTAACCCAGGCCTATATCAGGTCTAACACAAGACTAAACCAGGTCTACACCTAATGGACAAAACCTGCACTAACCCAAGACTAAACCAGATCCAACCCAAGACTAAACCAGGTCAAACACAAGACTAAACCAGGTCTACACCTAATGGACAAAACCTGCACTAACCCAAGACTAAACCTGCACTAACCCAAGACTAAACCAGACCTCTAACCTACGACCGTATGTGGACTAACCCATGACTAAACCAGGTCTAACCCAGGACTAAAACAGGTCTAACTCAGGTCTAAAATGCATTATAATATTACTTTAGATTCAAGGTGCACAGGAAGCCAAGGCAAAGAAATGGAAAGTCATTAATTATGGATTTTAATCACAGTAATAAACTATAGATGCAGGTCTAATTACAAATGTGCTTACGGCTCCACAATGTAAATCAGTGGAGCAACCATGCATTATGAAAGATTTATGTCTTCACTGGCGTTGTTACCCCAGCAATAAACTTGTAATGTTTATTTTGGGCTTATGTGAAATTAAGCAGAAAAAATATAGGCTACATAACTCACTAAGGTACATGTACATTCTCCAGTTTCACCTGTATATGCATGAGATGTCAGCAATTTAACCCACAACCTCCTTACTGAGAGGAAGGAACAGGATAACCACTCAGCCACAGTAACACAGAGGGCATGCACACTCGGGAGTCTAACCCACAAGCTCCATTAAGACTTGAGAGGCCATTTTGTTTGTGTTGTTTACAATGGAACATAAACTGTCCTGTTCTGTACCTGCTCCTCCTTGTCCTGCCTTTGTCACGAACAGGAAGTGAGGCGGTGGATTTCATGAGCACTTCCTGTCTGCTCTAAATGTCTGAATATAAAACGTTTGAATGATTGTGTAGAAGAGTAAAGCTGCTAATTAGCAACAAAGCAATCTAGACTGAACGAGAACTAAACCGGGATTTAATTATGTGTAAGCCAGCGCAACACAAGAACAAAGCAATGCAGTAACATTGGTGTGGATTTCTTTTTTTTTTTTCCAGATACTAATTGATACTAAAACTCGTACTGAAACTAGATACCCATTTAAGCTGGTATCAATTCTCAAAAAGTCACACTCACAGAACAGGAATGAACCTTTCCTGAATAGCTTTAGAATGATCTAGAGCTGTATCAGAACAAGTGTGAGACCACATAAACTAGTAAATTGTTAAGACAGCTGCAGTACATCAGAGCGCTGCTGCTCAGGTCCTGACTAGAACTATAAAGTACGAGCACATAAGTCCTGTGCTCAGGTCTCTGCACTGGCTTCCTGTAGCTCAAAGAATAGCTCTGCTTGTGTACAAGTCTCTTCATAGCACCAAAGTACATTAGCCACATGTTAGTGTCATATGAACCATCTCACACTCTGAGGACTTCAGGGATCGGCCTCCTGCTGGTGCCCAGAGTCAGGACTAAACATGGGAATCAGCGTTTCAGTTTTATGCAGTTAAAACCTGGAACAGTCTTTCTGAAGGTGTGAGACAGGCCTCGACGGTGACAATGTTGAAATCTAGGCCTCAAATGGTTCTGTTCAGCTGTGTATATGACTGAAAGGTTTTTAGTCTGCACTATTCTGTTTTAATGTCCATTTTATGATGATTATTTGTGATTATTTATGTCTTGATTTGTTTGTATTGTGAGTTTAATGTTTTTCTTATTCTATAAAGCACTTTGAATTCATTTGTGTATGAATTGTGTTACACAAATAAACATGCCTCGCCTTGCCTAGTTTACATAACATGACAATCACATTCTATTGTATTGTTTTTTATTGTCATTATGGTTTAATTACAATTAGTACTGAATATCGAGTCTTTTCCTTAGTCTCAAAATTGAGTTTGGAATTTCAGTATTCTAACACTAGTTTGCAGTGGTCCAAACCTATTTCTCACTTTCATAAGGCATTTCAACTATTTACTGCAATGAGTTTATACATTTATAACTTTCAGAGGCCAGAGTGAAGTTTTGCTAACAACAACAACTAGAATGCTAACAGCACACTCCCTGGTTCACTGGGACAAAACAAATTTTACGTTATTACATGGAACAAATCATGCACTGCCCTTTAAATGCATTTGTCTTCTTAACTGTTTTTCCAGAGTTGCTAAGTTACAATTTTGTGCATCACATATTCACTCTCTGTCACGGACTCTGATAGTCACAGCTGTCCTGGGACAGACAGAAACAAGGCAGCCAACACTACCAATCATGCCATATGTGAGGTGAGTAAAGTAAAGTAAAATGATACATAATAATCCCTCTTTAAGCTAAATTCTAAGCCTGAGCTGTCCATACGCCACATGTTGAGAATCTCTGAGGTTCTTTAGCGGAGCAGTTTGTGCAGCTGTGATGTTATCTGGTGTTTAAAGCACAGAGAAATGCCTTTGTCCCACTGACTATAGAGCCCCAGCACAATACAATACATCACTCACACAATACACACAATAGAGATACACTACCGACACAGAGGTCACAGACGAGAACAAAACACTTGCACTTGTGTTAGCAAAACACAAGTGCACCAGTGTTGCAGAGTTTAGGGAGGAGTGCAAAATTATTGGTGCGAAATACAACTACATATGACTCTTTTCAGATATCCAAAAATGCTTTTAGGGCAACATTGTGTCTTGGGGGCCACTATAACAAATCTGTATTCTAAGCAGTTGCACCTATAGTTGTATTCAGGTTGTGTTGCGTGTGTTCATGTATGTTTCTCACATTTGGGGAAAGAAACTGTATTCCTTTGACTATTAGACTGACTATTTTGATAAGAAATATCCAAAAATACAGAAATTAGTATCTTTAAAATGTACACTGTACACTGTAAAATGTACATGTTACTTTTCTGGTGGAGGGTCAGCCACCTTCTTGTCTCTATGGACCATCTTCCACAGTATGGCATTTGGGTTTATCTATATGGAGACAAGCTGTGTCTGTCACAGCACAAAAGCGCATTTTCAAGGTAAACACAGGTGTAATTGAATAAATGTAAGACACATTTGTTACATGTCATAAGGCCTGTCACAGTAATTATTATATTGACTTATCATTCAATATACGTTAGATGGAACAATTTTTGGGGGTCATTATTTATCGTGTGAACATTTTCTTTGCTCTACTGATAAATTTTGAATTATTTTGAAGACTTGAGCTGCAGAAGGCTAAATAAATAGCTCCTATGACTCTTTATAAATGTACTTAAGTACTTAAGTGTTACAGTCTGCTTTTTATTTATTGCAGCTCATGCAGCTTTTTAACAATATTGTACATTTCAAATAGTTTTTGTGGTTTAAATCTGCTCTTGGGTTATTGTGTCAAGTGGCATAAATTAGTTTTAGTATTATCATTTATCGTCTATAATTACTTTAGCAATATATCGCACTTCAAAATTTGTTATCGTCGCAGACCAAAATGCCATACTCAAACATGCCAGGCAAGACAATAACTTATTCCTGTTGGCATGACGAACCCTACACCAGAAAAATTACATAATCCATAGTTCACTTAGTTAGATTAGTACATCAAGTATATAAAGAGTACACATTGCTATTATGGGAATAGATGTAGTTGTACTATATAAGGCTTTAGATTAGGGCTGAATGATTTGGGGGAAATATCAAATTGCAATTTTTTTGGGGAAAAAATGCGATTGTGATTATTATTATTATTTTCTTATTATTATTGTTTTATTTTTTTATGTTGATTAGGTTTGAGATTCATGTTTTGATAATAAGATTCTGTTCAAAGTTCATACGCCCAGCAGAATTGACAAAAAGACTGAAATATGATCTGTCAAACTAATACAAGAATCACATTTCAGAATCAGAGCATGTTCGTACAGATGTAAACTACAGAGTTTGCAGTTTTATGCAGAATAAGACAAGATATTTATTTATTTATTTATTTTTAATCTTTTACCCTCTGCAGCCAAATTTTGTCACAAATGTTTATTTAAAAATGTAAGCTATGCATGCAGAACCTTCTCCAAAAACATACACTACTTAACATTAAAACTGAACAAAATTCCTCTGTGTGAATACAGCCCAAATATTGTGTCCTTCTCACAAATATAATGTAAAATGCAGGCGGTGTAGAGTGAGTGTACAGTTGCAGACAGGGCCGCGGGTGCTCTCTGCTACTCTGTTAAAACACTTCAACTTTCCAAGGACAGGCCTCCAGCGCAGTTACTCTCTCTTGCTCTGTCAGAGTACAGCGCTCCAGAAAGAGACAGCCCAAGGAGCAGAGAAACGTCTGATTTATGACGCGTTTACTTCAGAGAGGAGTGGAGAGGAGGGCTTAGTGAAGTCACAACACGAGGGCCTTATCTCTCAGCACACAATAGAAAAGGCAATATGGTGAAGAGAGAGAGAGATTGGGACTAGAGCTGTACAGTTCTCTAAAGGGAAAATAAAATAAACACCAAAATACAAAAAATACTAATACACGAATAAAAAATAAGACAAATCATAATGTTAAATGGTCACATTTTTCACCTTCAAGGCACTCAAAGCACTTTACATCAAGGAACCCATTCACATACATATTCATACACCAGTGCACACAGATACTGGGGGCAAGATGGGTGAAGTGTCTTGCCCAAGGACACAATGACAGCATTCATTTGTGGGAGCTGGAATCACACAATCAACCTGTGGGCCAGTGGATCTGATTGCACTACCAATGATGTTTATGTTGAGATACTGTCTCCCCATAAGGACCAATTTGATTTTATTTTGTCTCATTAAAAGCAACTAAAATGTTTTTCAGCATAAATAACATACACTAATCATTGTAATCATTGCTATTACTAACACTTACAACAATTAAAACAATTAAATTTCTTTCTCTAAAGTTTGGCCTCCACACACAATGCTACCAACAGAGGACTGGCTATATATAAAAAGACAGAGACTTAATCTCAATTAAAATTTGAGTAATTGCACAGCCTAAATACTGTATTACAACGTTATTTCTATTGCAAAAATATTAACCTACACATCTTAGTGGCAAGTAAGGTATCTGATTCAATATCTCAACATTTTTACATTACTGCTGTCAGCAAATAGTATCCAAAAACGAGGAAATTGGCTCCCATTTAGCTGCAGTGCACATGCAATTTTTATCTTACAATTTCAATATCATACTGTGCATAAAATGAACTGGTCTTGCCACAGAAAATATAATGCACTGCACTGTAATCCGAGACAAGGAAACAACATTAAAACATCCATTTTGGCTTATAATGTACCATTTTAGGCATTGTATTTAACAATTTTGGGACACTTTATCTTTGTTATTCACAAATGTATATATAGAAAAACAACAGAGGGCTAGGCCTGTCATGGTAAATCCTATATCGACTTATCGTTCAGCACATGACAGGTGGATATTTACCATGGTACTTTTTCACACTGGTGGGAAAAGTTTGGTTATTTTTCTGTACTATTATGAGATTTGAGCTGTACAGTGTTGAATTATGAACTTCTATGACTCATTATAGACACAAGCTAAACTAATTAAGTGTTGCATTTGGTTATTTATTTATTTATTTATTGCAGTTTGAGGTTTTTGGGGTGTTTTTTTTTACAATTTAGTACATTTAGAATACTTTTTGGGGGAGAATTCTGCTCTATGTTTTGTTTCAATATTATTGTTTATCATCTATATTTTCTTCAACAACATATCGAACATCAAAATTTGTTATCGTGACTGGCCTACAGAGGGCGCAAGAACTCAAAATCTACTGGTGCAATGAAGAGTGATCTCAATAGTGCAAAGAAAAATATAATAAATATTGACCCCAAAAATATATTATTTCAGATAAGCTGATATAGTATTTATCATGACAGGTCTATGTAATTTAAACACGGAGAGGTGCACTTGATGGACTACCACCAGATCAAGAGTTGAGCAAATTGTACCTCTGGACAATGTGACTAAATATGCAGAATTCTTCAAAATACTCACAAAAAAAGAAAACAGATTTTTCAATAAAGATTCAACGAAGATACTACACCTAAAAACCTCAACTTTGGTCTTTTAAATGTCTCCTCTTACCGGCTCTGCTCACACCCACTCAAGCTGAAAACTCACAAATTGATTTGCGCCTTTAAACATTTTGGAAATTCACCAGTTCATTAACAACAGCTAAACAACATCAGGTAAAATCTATATGTCAGGACATTCCACTGCTCTGAATCAAACCAAATGTTCCTTTAAGACTTCTTTGTCCAAGCCGTCTGGTCCATGGGATGTTTTATTAATGTTTCTGTCTTTGTTTATGAGCGCAGGCTAAGAGACAGGAAGTCACTCACTGCCAGTGCATCCAATCGAGTGGAGAACACACAACAAGAGACTATAAGAAAAGCAATAGTCATATCTGCAATTAAAGTAGAATTTAGATTTTAATGCTAAGGATGATTTTTAAAAAAAAACACTCTTTCTTTAGACAATAGAATGTGATTTTCAACATTAAATAGTAATACTTCCTTTTATGTTTCCATGTGGCCTTATATCTGTGTAATCCCTCTGTCGTCTAGGTTGGTTCCATAGTGGTCCATGGGTGTATACTAGTCTGTGTGTCTTATACTTGTTTTGATACAGCTCGAGATCACTCTAAAGATATTCAGGAAAGGTTCATTTCTGTCCTGCGAATGTGACTTTCTGGCCCTGCTTACAGTAAGAATTTATGTTTTTCTGTATTTTTTTTTAGCAATAAAACACCTATAATTGAAAAATGTTATATATATATATATATATGTGTTCAATGCCATATTACGGAACATGCGAGGAAAAGCTATAAAATCTTCATAGAGACAAGCAAGTGGCAGACCAGACCCCAACCAGAAATGTAACTGCATTTTATTTGGGCTTTCTACTTTGTGAAAGCCCAAAAAGAGGCACGACAAATCCCTACCAAAACCATCCGGAGCCTTGGAATTTGAAAATTTCTACTGAACAAAAGATAAAAGGTAGCTGTTAACTTGAAAACTACCACTAGATGACATCACAAGGTGGAACAGAGCATTTTGAGCTTTGGAGATGTAGACAGACTAATAATAAAGGGTTACTCAAACCTGTCAATGAAACTTAACACAACTCCAGGTATGTTTTTGATGAGGTAACAACATTCTAACATGGCTTAAAGCTCACAAGAGTCGATTTTGCATAATATAAGACCTTTATCAACTTACAAAAATAAAATCACTTAAGCACAAGTATGAAAAACCCAACACATTAGATGACCAAAAACTCTAGCATAGTCTCTAGCCTGTCATCAGTAGAAAGCACATATTAGTGATAAAAATAGCAGCAATGCGGTCTAAATATGGAGTGTCTGGAGCTACAGAGAGGAGGGAGCAATCACATAGGAGGCACAGACAGGTGCAGACCAGAACATCTGTCCACAGCTGGAGACTCAGGCAGGCTTTGAAATCACTCTGACACCTGCTAAATAAACTCTACGCTTATTACACAAGTCATTAGCATTATTCAAATGAGCTGAACCACATAATTAAATTACAGCTTTAATACCATAAATAGAAGAGAGATTTTTGGCTTAGTCCTAGTTTGCTAATAGAGGTTTCCCACAAATACAAGAAATTACTATTCAAGTAAGATAATTAAATAAATACCTTAGAATTATGTCTAGTTTAGTCTTAAAATGTTGCAATCTTGAATTAAATTATTTTATTATTAGTTTATCTTAGTAACATTTTTAAGCTGCACTGCCTAACTTTTTCTGGTAAAGGGTCCGCCAATGCTTTTCCATGGCAAATTGTATTACTTTGCCTGAAATGTTCCAACATATGGCATTACATTTATCTATCTCCATGCAAAGAAGCAGGTCTCCCAAGACCAAGTGACACGCTCACAGTACAAATGTATCTTTTTCAATATATTTTTCAGCAGTTACAACACCTCTAATAGAATGAATGAAACAATTTAGACAAAGTAAGAACATCCGGATAGATGCAAGCAGGTGGCAGACCCCCTACGACTTACTGCACATTTAAATTAGGTAGAGGCATAGTTCTTCTATTGTGAATGCATGTTTTTGCTTTTAGATTTCAATATTCAACTTATTTTGGGGTCTCGGATAGGTTTAGCTGTTTTAGTTTAGTCTTAATTCATTATATTGACTTCTGTTGAACCATGGAGTGTTGTATTAATCCCAAAATCCAACATTTAGCCTGATCAATTCCTGGTTAAATCTGGGATTATTAATCTAGATTTCTGTCTCAATAGGTTCCAGATGGTTTCACTAATATTGTTGCCAGATCTGCTTACTTTTCTGCTCTTATATTACTGGTTTTGCAAAGCGTGATAATGGTTTGCTTTTAGTAGTCATTGTTTATAATTTGATAATAATACAGGTTTTTTGTGATCCTGATTTGATCCACGGGTTTCAACTTCCTGTTATATGCAACGCTGTACAAACCTTTTATCCAGTTAAAAGATAAAAAATGTAGTTGTAAATTGTTAATCTCTATGGCAACGGTCTATCATTCTACTTAACTGAGCCCACCCAATAATAAAATGGATGCTTGTCATTTTTCTTTATGGATTTTTGAAATATTTTACATAGCACATTGCATAGTTATATTATAGACTCCATTATATAATATTACTGTATGTTTTGTTTAAAGTCCTTGCTATTACAGCAGCATTTTCATTTGAGCATTTACCCTATTTATGATTTTTATCACATGCAGGCTCTATTTAAGCCTTGTGCGTTACCCTATGTGCATTTTTCTTTATTTTTGGTGTAATTTAGCCATTATTTTGTCTATTGAAGATGCTCTAAAGCCAAGCACCACGCCTCATTAGCATAATTCAAATGAGCCAGCGTCCATTTAAATACGACCCCAGTGCACTCACCTGTTTTTCCAGCATGATCATTCTCCCAGTCGCATGACCTTCCTGGAGCGGTGTCCTCTCTTGGTTTCAGGCCGACATCGTGCGCCCCTTTCCCGGCCACAGCATCCCCCGAAACCCCGTTAACCTCCGCGCTCACTTCGCTACTTCTGGGGGGGCTAGTCAAGTCCTCGGCTAATTTTCCTCAAAAAATCGTTTCCCTTTGCCTTCTTTATTACCTGCATTCACATGAAAACATTACAAATCTGCTAATTCATCCACGTAAATGCTTTTTCCACGTATTATAAATGAGAGAAATCCAGTTTGACAGCGGTTAATGTGGGCTAGTCAACGTTAGCTCGCTAGCGCTGCTAACGCCGAATCAATTTTTTATTTGTCTCCTAGTCGCTTCATCTATCGCCCGCTCCGATCATGCCCATTCCCGGTTAAAATCCCTGGAAAAATCCCAGGAAAAACGCCCCAGCGACAGGGCTAATCCACAGTAAAGACCCCGAGCTGTCCCCAACTGTCATCCCAGAAAAGGAGAGTGAATCCCGGGGAAGATGTAGTGTGATTTGTCCGTAATGGATGCTGCTGATGTTCGGGGAAACCTCGCCTCCTCCGCTGCTCTGTTGCTGAGACTGGGGGCAGCACGCAGCACAAGAGACTCTCACAGCGGTCTTAAAGCTCCACGCACCCAACGACAGGGAATCACCGGGAATACAAGACAAGTATTTACCATTTTTAACAAAGCAGGAGGTTGAATTTATGCCCAATTTCTCATCATTCTGAGACGCATGGATAGACCTAACTGACTAACTGACCATATCTAAGCCAACTGTTAAGAGTCATATCTGAATAATTCTGTTGGCTGACTTGTGTTTTTTGGGTTGGGTTTTTACACGGCTGAATATTTTGGATCATATGATATAGACCTACAATTACAGTGATTTTGCAGCAGCTATCATGTAACAGGAAACAGTTGTACAGGCTGTAAGTCCATCATCATGGGACATTTCAGAGGTCAAACTGACTGCATCCACACACCCCACAGAACTGTTTTCTAGCCGCATTTAAGCTGCTTTATGCAGGGAGGTATGCAATAAGATCCAAAAGGCATTTTTCTTCTAACAGCTATGGTGTTGGGTATGCTCAGAAATTCAGAAAATAGGGTGGAAATGTTTACATTTTTTTTCCCCAAATGTAAACATTATTTTGACCATGGACTTTGGCCACATTAGGCTGCCAAGAGGGGTGTCCATTGTCCAAAAGTAGTACTTTAAAGTATATTTATGAAAGGAATCATATATACTTTGACCATTGTAATTCAAAAAGTTTATATCTGTTTCAATAATTACTACAGTCACTTGTGAGATGCAGGCGGTGCATGGAAGGCAGTTTTGTTTACTAAAGACCAGCTCTCTCCTGTCCTCGCGAGACTTGATGAGATTTTATGTAAAGCATCATGGCGGCCCGCTGCGGCAGAGCGTTGTCTAAGGTCGGATGGACTTTCCTGGACTCCCCGCTGTCTCTCCGGGCCGGGACCGGAGGCAGGCTGGTTGGGAACCGGGCCTATGGTACCGGGAGCTCCAGGGCGCGGGCAGGGCTGGCTCTGTCTGCCCGGACAGCGGCCACAGGAGGCGGACTGTTGGGCGCCTTTCTGCTCGGAGGAGGACTGGGACTCTACCACACTGTGAAGCAGTGGCAACAACAGCACTGTGCACAAGAGGAGCAGGCAGCACCGGTAAATATTGTACGAGGGAAAGTAGTGCATTACAAGTATAATTGCATACTAATATTTAGTGTTAATATTTTTCTAGTTAAATGCCACAGTACAGTATAGTACAATGACCACAAATCAGTATTTAAACTTTTCATAACTTCAATAAACAATATGCATAACACTTCCACCGCATAGCTGGATTTCATTAAAGGACCACTATGTAACTTTTTCGATGGCGAGTCAGCTGCCTGCTTGTTACCATGGAAATGCTATTGCGCTTCTTTGAATGATCCGCAGTATGACATTTAGCCTATCCATATCCTTGGGGATAAGTAGGTGATGTCACCAGGTTACATTACAGGTCAGATCTGTGGAGAGGAAACTCTGCTCACAGTATGAATGCATGATAAAAAGTTATCATCTTAGATAGATATATTCAAATCCAAACTCTTGTCAATTTCACTGATTCACCTTCGCTGTGTGAAGGAGAGGTTTCGTAGGTCTTTCCTTCCTGCTGCTGTCAGACTGTATAATGAACACTGTTAACACTGAACATGTGTCATTGAACATGTGTCATTCAACCATACCTATGTGCAATACTCAAGTCACTTTACGGAGATGCTACATTAGAGTCTATTTTTCTAGTCTATTTTTAAAATTATTTTAAGCTATTTATCTATTATCTTGTTTTATTGCATGTACCATTTTCCTTCTGTTCTTTAACTGTGCGGTGCAATATTGGAATTTCCCCACTGTGGGAACTAATAACGGCATATCTTATCTTATCTTAATTTAAGGCAAATACAATCAATCTCTCTATAGGTACGTGACAGAACTCCAACCTGAAAAGGTTACATGGTACTCCTTTAAAGTATATATATTTTGCGTTTACAAATTATATGATAAAATCTTTACACTGAAAGGTGATTGTTGAAAATGTTGAAGTGTAATAAATGTTTAATTCCCTGGTGCTTGAAATATAAAAATACTTGAAATATAGGCAGTACATGGGATAAGCAAATGTACATAAATTAGAACTGGGTTAGTAATATTACTGATTCTTCTCTTTCCAGGTGGAAGAGGGCACTATGAAGCTGGTCTTGTACCAGTACAAGACGTGCCCATTCTGCAGTAAAGTCCGAGCCTTTTTGGACTACCATGGGCTTCCATATGAGATCGTGGAGGTGAACCCCGTCATGAGAAAGGAGATCAAATGGTCCACATACAGAAAAGTGCCTATTCTCATGGTCAACGAAGAAGTGGTGAGGAGAAACACTGGACTAAACCTTGCCCTGACGTTATTCAAAAACTTTAAAAAAAAAATTGCAATATTCTGGGACTGGACTGTACAACTACCAGGGTAAACTATCTTAAAGCACCAGGTCAAGTTATTGGTCAGATCTGTGGAGTGGTGACTCAGCTCACTGTAACAATTCCTGGTTTTCAAGGCATCTTTGAGCAAATAAATGCAACATATTAAAGTTTAATGGTACTCTGTGAAACGTCTCAGGCTAAATGTTCATGGAGACAAGCTGGTAGCGGACCCTCCTTCTAAAATCATTGCATATTGCAACTTTCATTTATTCAACCATTTTCTATGCATATTAAATCAACTAAAATGAATGCCACAGTGTGGAGCTTTCCTCGCAAATCAACAACCCTCCACTAGAAAATCACATAGTTCAACTTTAAGAAGCCATCCAGGGGTTTTGTTCTAATTTTACATTTTTAAAAATTTGTTAAATTGCATATCATTAAAAAATATGCCCTTTCTCTTTTGCAGCAATTGAACGATTCCTCTGTCATCATTAGCTCAATCAAGACTCACCTCATCTCCAAGTAAGAGCCAAGTGTGTTCAATTACATGAATGATAATGAATAGGTTTTGACTGTACAAGGCTGCGGTAGTTGTAGTTTTGACTTTGTGGGTCTTCAATAATAACAGATTGTGTTGCTTGTGTTTTACAGGGATAAGTCGATGATGGAGATCATTCGCTGTTACCCTGAGCTGAAGTCTAAAAATGACAGTGGCAAAGATGTGGTAGAATACATGAACAAGTACTGGCTGATGCTGAGCGAGGCCGAAACGCTGCAGCTGTACCCAGAGAAGGACATGCAGAAGTGAGTTACATTTATTTATCTATTTGTTCCTTTTTTAATCTTGTTGTCTTGTATAGTTTAAAGCGCATATAGGTTACACTATTAATTTCAGTAAAATATAATTAACATGATTATATTCAAGATTTTACAAAAAATCTTGCCTAGTTTTTTATAGTTTGAAAATTTTGGTGGCGTTTATAATTTTACTTCCTGGTTGGACACAGAAAGCAGATATGACATAACTAGCTGTAATTCCATAATTGGCACATGTTGGCAAGGGCCATCATTGCCACTTACGGCTTTAGTTATTTTTATTATTCGCTTGTATTATGAAATGTTGTTCACTTCCTTTTGCAGAGAGGAGAGGAAGTGGCGTCAGTGGGCAGATGACTGGCTAGTGCACCTGATCTCTCCAAACGTGTACAGGACCACAGGGGAGGCGCTGGCGTCCTTCGACTACATCGTACGAGAGGGCAAGTTCGGCCCCTTCGAGGGATTCTTTGCCAAGTATGTGGGAGCGGCGGCGATGTTTCTCATCTCCAAACGACTCAAGAACAGGTAAGAGATAGAAAACGTTTTTTTCATGTTGAATTTCTAATATATATTATTATATTTTTTTTTTTTTCAGACATAACCTCCAGGACGACGTGAGAGAGGACCTGTACAAAGCGGTGAACAACTGGATTGCAGCCATCGGCAAAAAGCGCAAGTTCATGGGAGGAGACCACCCCAATCTCGCAGACCTAGTGAGACCCTAAGAGACATAAATTAATTTGAATCACACTCTATATATTTTGTTATAAGTTTTTTAATAATAAATTCTTTCGGCTCACATGACATACAGATTTAGGGAGTTGGAATAGTGCCTACCACTGGCTCCGGATGTAAAATTCCCATTCATTTTCCACAGACTTTATGAAAAATTAATACACTGACATTAGATATTAACAAAGTTTAGAATATTTCTAATAGATTTCACGGTTGAACTTCATTGAACTGGTTTGCAAAGATACAGGCTCCCCCTTGTGTTGAGAGTTCAGAATACACAGAAAAGAGCAGTTTTCATATGTGCAGAACCATTCATATAGACATATAATGCTTTTGTCTGTTGTATAGTTATAATTTATGACACCTATGGAAACTTATTTAATATTTTAGACATTTTAAATTGCAATATTGATCTAAAATGACTTACAAGAAACGTCATCATAAATAGTATCACGACAAAGTGCCGATCTGCCAGACCATGCTGTTGGCGCCTTTTATGGATAGATACAGTTCACAATAGCGGGTCATGGTCTTTACAGGTTATTTCTTTTTCCTGAGTTATTCTCTAAGACTGAAAAGACTGTTCCACCTTGTGTTGTCATGTGGTAATACAGCAAGTGCTTTGCTGTATTTTTAGTCTTTATACACCTTTAATAGAATCATTTGGATAATTTCAGCCCTGGAATTGCCAACATTTACTGAACTAAAGATAAAAGTTAGCTGTTAACTTGAAAACTGCCACTTCATGACATCACAAGGTGGAACAGCATTTTGAGCTTTGGAGATGTTGACAGCATAATCATAAAGGGTCACTCAAACATGTGTGAATGAAACAAAACACAACTCCAGGTATGTTTTTAAGGAGATAGCATTCTACCAAGAGTCAAGTTTGGTTAATGTGGGATCATTAATCTATATTATTTATTGCTATTTAGTTGTCATTTATTCCAACCTTATCTTTCCTCATCCTTTTCTCTTCTCCTCTCTTCCCAGTCTGTGTACGGCGTGCTGCGGGTGATGGAGGGTCTGCAGGCGTTCGACGACATGATGAACAACACCAAAGTCAAACACTGGTACAAACGAATGGAGCGGGCCACACAGAACCACGAGGGGAGGCAGTGAGACCAACTAAAGACTGGATCATTCATTCAACATCAATCATCAAGTAAAATCAAAGTTTCAAAGTGAAACAAAACTCAAGATAGTTTTACCTCAACTCTTAAACAATTGTTTAGTTGAAATGACTTGAAATCAGCATATTAATGTGGTTGAGTAGTTTTGACTTGCTTAGATTTATTTACTTGGTGGGTCTATTTGATTGGTTTCAGTGTATTTCTGACTTGTCTGATTATACTGGTTCTCATTTCAGATAACGTTTTTACAAAGATGGGGTGAAAAGATTTGTCCTCATACCATCCACAATTTTTTGTCCTATTTCAAGATAATCAAACCAGCCAAAAATGACATTAAAGAGGGGGTATTATGAAAAATTGACTTTTCTTTTGACTCTCTGCCATGTTATAACAAAAACATGCCTGAAGAGGTATTCGATATCATCCATGCATGTTTGAGTAATATAGTGATCTCTCCTAGGCCTTATTCAAACCCTCCTTATGGTTAGCTGTAAGATTCAGTCCAATGCTCCGCCCACAAGCCCATGCTCCCACATGGTCATTTTTCTTTAAATATACAAAAGCATGATTCAAAACAATACAGTAACTTCAAAACCTGATGCAGTGTGCTGTAGTTTCATTGGCGGCATTCACCCTGACTGTGTTATGTGAGTGCTCTAAATATGGAGTGACTCTGTGTGGAGAGCAAAGGGAGGGGAAACTCAGAGCATCAAAACTAAAGTGAAACTTTTAAAACTTGTTGATATGTTGTTCAGGGCGAATATAGCATTTGCAATCTAAAATATTAATTAGCAATTAATATCCCATAGAAGTAAAATACCCCCTCTCTAATCAAGTTAATATTGTTGGCCATACAAGCTTAGGTAGCTTCTTGGGAGTTCTTTTTTACAAAACTTTCATAGAAGTAAATTGTATTAACCGTTTTCAGATGTATTATAAATAAATAAGTAAATCAGTCTAGCATTGACAAAACTACTCATATCTACATTAATATCCTGAATTCAAGACATTGTAATTAAAGATCCACTATGTTAATTTTCTGTTGGAGTGTCTGTCATGTGCCTGTTTCTGTGGAGATGTTATTACTTTTCTCAAAATGTTCAACAGTGTGGCTTTACATTTATCTATCTCTATTGCTACTGCATGTCACAAAGGACCACGATGCGACTCTCCCTCGTCGTCAGTATGCAGGTTTTTCAAGGTATGTTTGAACAATAAAGAGATGGATAAGTTTAATGTCATACTGTGAATATCTCCATGGAGACAAGAAGTGCTGTACCCCCATAAGAAAAGTGCACATTCAAACCCATGTTTAGGCATTTTTACAGCGTTTTACAAATGCATATACTGTATAATACTTCCAGCCTATAACTGCCTGTCTCAAATACAGAACAGCTTTTTGAATGAAACATGACAAAAGCACTTACTGAAAACAAAATCATGAAGAAATACAGCTGTATGGCATCATTAGGACTATGAGGTACTGTATTACAAATAATAAATAACAGCAATTTACAATTGTATGTGCTTTGCAAATCTAAAACTTATGAACTGTACATTTTTCTGAATTGTGTGCCTCTCCAAAATGCCATTGCCAGTAGAGCTAAATGAATAAATATTCAAACAATGCATTTGTCTTATAGCACTAGCATAGCACTTTTCAAAATGATTTGACGAGTTCCTCTCAGTAGCACACAAGTCACACCAACACGTTCATAAAGGTAAACTGTGTGGTGTCTTGCCCAAGGACACAACAACTGTTTAGTTAGTGAAGTAAATTTAGTCCTCATATATTACTTCAATTAACTGTACAAATGTGCAGTTAGAATCATCTTCATGTCAGAAATCAAAATTATTTTAAAATATGGCTGTTGCTATGGTGAATGTTCATTATGCAACAAGTGTAAAAAATGTTGTACAAAGGTTAAATAAAAGTAAAAACCCAAGAGTCTGGTTGTTTATTTATCATAAATAAGAGGTTATGTGGTGGAAGGGCATCTGTCTTAAAATCAGAGGTAGGTAGTACTCAGTTACATTTACTTGGGTAACTTTTAAAAAGACATTTCAGAGTACTTTTCTAGCCACATACTTTTACTCCTTCGTGAGTAGTATTTTTAGTGAAGTAATAGTACTCCCATTGAGCTTTATGTTACGGTATGAGCTTTATGACGATATGAAATGATTTGAACATTTGTGTTTCTTGCAGTGCTCCTTCAAATATGATTTAGTTTGTAGCGGTTGTAGCGGTAGTTTGATTTAGTGGTCTATTATTTGAAAATACAAATTTTGAGCATTATTTAATCTTTTGTTCTTCAAATTATAAAACATGTTATGTTCTGACAGTTATTCAGTTAATCTTACTTGAATAGTATTTTCTTTAAATGCATTTTTAATTTTACATGTGTCATTTTTTGGCCACTACTTTGCTACTTCTATTTGAGTCATATTTTTGAAGTAGCATTACTCTTACAATTTTTTGCTACTGTGACTATGTGACTATGACTTTGTGAAACACTGCACACTTTTAGGGAGAATTGCTGTAGCGTAGCGTTTCTAATAGAGGTTATGCAGACAACATTTCAACCTTTGGAACTTTATTAGTGAGCGGAAACATTACATAAGGGTCAATCCCCCCCCCCACACACACACACCAAACCAGTTTGAATGTAATTATCCCCTGTAGTGATCTATAAAACCTAATATAGATTTTTATTTTTTTATTTTTTTTTTGATTATTGTAATTTCATTTTGAACATTGGTTGCCATTTCAAAATTTTGGTTGAGCTTGGATGTGCTATGAAAGTGGGGCAAAAATCTTTTCCACCTAGATAGGTGCAATGGCCATTCTACAGTGTCCCCTCAAGCACAAGCTCAAGCTCAAGCCTTGTTGTGGAATTTCTACAAGCACAACAACTAAAGAAAAAAATGAACTGAGAAGTTGTCTTGAAAGAGTGATTTATTAAAGCAATTGTGTGCACTGTGTCACTGTCACTGTAAGCTGTGTCACTGTCAGTACATATAGCATATTTAAACAGATAAGTAAATAATTTCATAAACCAGAAAACCAGTTTAGACCTGTTAAAGGAGCACAAGGTCAAAACACTTCTTGGGACATGGGAAAAGCAGTTTGTCTAATGTGCATCAGACAGTGGACAACAGAGCACGGTGTACTGCATCTCAAGGTCAAATGGATAAGATATAATTGAATTAAGAGTTAAGAAACTGGGACTAAGACGTCTGCATACCAGTACCAGTCTATGACATGGTACAAATGAGGTAAAACAAATACAAGAAATTGATAAGATTTTTAAATGTATGTACCATGTAATTGTACTTCACTGTATCTAATACTATATACGTGTGTCACGGTGATTGAGCACTTGCACTTCACAGCAAGAAGGTTTCAGGTTTGATCCCCGGGTCGTCTGAGCGACTGTACGGCAGCAGCTCACTGCTCTTGACAAGTTACCTCAGTGACATTGGTTGATTGATGGGTTAAATTCAGAGAATTACTTTCTTAAACGAGGATCAATAAAATATACCTAACCTTATGATTTCATCACTGGTACTTACTGTCTCTCTAATGGTTTCATACTGTAGGAAACGATATGAATGTATTTGTGAACGCTGATTATTTTTAAGTTGAACATCAGGCCTATTTTTTGCTCAGTCACAAGGAACTAAAGAAGTAGAATTTAAATTACAATGTGTACTTCTCATACTCTTCTTTTACTTGTCAGTCATGGTTTGATGTTCTACTTAAGTACTTGTGTTCAGTACTACAGACTAAATCAAACCAAGATTAAAGGGCTTGTATTGATAATGCCTTTTAATAGCAGCTATTTGTGGTAGAAAATGACTAAAAATGATATTGCTTATATTTTTTAAGATACAAGTGATTTGAAAACAACTGCCAGTGACGTTGTTAGGTGAGAACCAGGTGGAAACAACTACGTGTGGCCCAGAACCTTGTTTTTCTTTCACAGTGGGGTGGGCTAACAGTTCAAAATATGCGTGTCAGTCTTGGTTCAAAATTGGGTACAGGCCCTGAAACTAGACAAAAACAAAAATTGATTTACTAAAAAATTATTAAATCCAGGACTGAATAAACTCAACCAGAGTCTTGTACAAAGATGTTTATTTCTTGATGATTTTGTATTGCAGATTACATAGAACACCATGGTGACTTCATTATGAATATAGACAGAACATTCGTGTGCGGTTACATTTGGACATTTAGGACATCTGGACATAAGCAGCATCGACACAAAGTGCTACAGACATCGTCTCCTGTTTAGAATCTCACACTGAGTGGAAGCATAACGATTAAACAGTCTATTAATATATCATTAACTCAATATAGTGACATTTCATTACAATTGTGGATCTCAAGCTCAAGGGGGCACCAGAGATAGTGATTTAAGAATGATAAAGGGAATACAACCCCAAACCTACAACAGATAAATAGGGCTGGGTTCAAACTGGTTCTGGTCTGGTCCTGGTTTGAGCCCAGTTTAGTCCTGATGTAGTAGACTTGGTTTGGTCCAGTTGTAGATCTCCTGGTCTAGTCCTGGTTTAGATCCATGTTTAATCTCTGTTTAGTGCCAATTTTGATGTGGGGTGTTTGCATGAGTTTAATTGTATAAGAATAAATCAGTTTTATATTTTTAGCTTTGGGATAGTTTTTAACTTTGAGCACAAGGGGCAGTACATTTTAGTACTGTATATTCTATACCATTGTGAGATATAAGGGCCACAAAACCAAAGAAACCGAAAATAACTAAATAAGTCTGAACTACATCCTAAATAAGAACTAAATATGGTTCAAATGATAGAATATTAAAGGTCGTATATTGCACAAAATGGTTTCCTGTGAGCTTTAACCATGTCATAATGTGGTTACCTCCTCAAACACATAATTGGAGTTGTGTTTTGTTTCATTCAGGTGTGTTTGTGATGAGGAAAGATTATAACATAGATCAGAAAATAGTGTAATAAGGGCCATTTAACTCTGTTACATTTTGGGTAATTATCCTGAGATTAAAGTATGACTATAAAATTAACCACAAAAGTGCAGATGAATACCATAACCCTTTCTATCAGGTGATTTAATTCAGATTTAATTTTTTATTTTTTTTTAATTATAGATGGTAAAATTTTTTTTTTTTAAGTTTTAAACAACTATTTTGACCAAATTATTATATGCAAACTGAATTCCACACAGCTCACGAATCGAACCCAGGACCGTATTGCTGTGAGGCAGAAGATCTAACCACTACATCACTACTTTCAACCCTTCTCTCACAATTGTACAGAATTTTACAGAAATTTCAGATTTTTTTTTGTTCAAATCCACAACCTATTACAGACCTTAGCTATAAATTTCATCCACATTTTTTTTTTTTTTTTTAACATTCTACCAAACCCTAAAACAAGACAAATAAATAACCTCTTTATTGAACACATTTCTAATTTATACTTTTTAAAAACATAAGTTTAATATTTGTAAACCATATTAGCTTTTTCAAGAAATAATCACTTTGCTAATTTATGGAAGACAATGCAACACACGTTTTTCTCTTTGGGTAAACTAAGCTACATTTTAATTATTGCACATTAATAATGATATATTATATATATTTTTTTTATCACAGAATATTATTTGCTAGTTCAAAATACATACACTTTTCTCGGGCTATATGGCTATTTCATATATAATATAGTGGGTGATGTCTATATATTTGTTATGGCTTCTTCTCTTCAAGCTAAATGTGGTACTATTAATCGAACATTTTGCTAGTGCACAAGATTCACAGGTTGCACATGCGTTTAGTGATACGGGAGCACCGCTACAAGCCAACCACTATTTGATTTAGTTTAAATAAATACAAGATTAATAATAACATAAGAATTAGTGATGTTTCTAGAAATCGATGATAAGTGGAATAGCAGTAGTTAATATTTAAATTGATTTAGTCCTGATTTTGTCAACCTAAAAGCGCACTGCACAACTTTTCTTGCCCACCTGCTTATCTCCATGGAGATGTCATTGCTTTGCCTGGAAAGTTTCACGGTATGGCATTAAACATATTCATTTAGCTTTTATTACATTAAATTACAGGTGTTTTTATTGCTTAAAAATACATTGAAAAACAGGCATTCTTGCTGTGAATGGGCTTGCCTCTCCACAGATCTGACTGTTAACTTTGCCTGGTGGTATGATACTGCCTGCTTGTATCTATGGAGTTAGACAAGTTGAAGGCCATATTGTAGGCAAAGCATGAAATGGTATTCCCTCCGCCAGAAAGGTTACACAGTGCGTCTTTAACTTATTCAGAATTTTATAACTATTCCATTTATCAAATTCTGTAAAAAGATAATGGAAAAACAAACATTACACTGCAAAAAGGAATTACTCAGAATATTAATCTAGAGTAGTTTTGACTATTGTTGATGCACATTTATAACAGTGTAAAAAGAAAAAGTCACAGCTTACTTGGGTAATATGTATTATTCAACTTTGGGTGCTTTGTCCCACCCTAAATATATTGTGTATAATCTGTTCTAGTGATCTTCCCTGACTGGTTGCCCTCCTTAGGGATTCATCTCCTGTTTTCACCAATTGTCATAAGTTTTTCACCTGCAGATTATCATTATCAGATGATGTCACTTCCAGGTCCAACCTTCACAGCTGATCTTTATCTTTGTTTGTGTTCCTTCTTCCTCAAACAAGAGAGAATTACCTTTTAAAAGCATATGTTAAACCAATAAGTGTATCAAATATGTAAATAATGTAATCATAATCTAATATACCATAAGATTAACAGTGTATGTATTTCATTTTAGCGTAGCCTAGCCCCGCTTCTTACCTTAATCTACTTCGTACACTTTCTGTCACAGTTATAACCATAGATCCATGCTTACAGCCTTGTTAGCTTTAAACGACTTCAGTCTCTTTTTAATGTGAGATGTGTTGTGGCTTAAAAAGAGGTGTTCATTGTTTCCAATCAGCCGATGAACCTGGAAGTGACATCAGATTTAACAACTCTATAATCAAGTTAAATAAGTCAAAACTACTCAAATCAGTTCTAACATTCCGTGATCTCGTCATTTTAATGGTGGACGATGTAACTTTTCTGGTGTAAGTCTGCCACCTATCTGTCTTGAGATGTTATTGCTTTGACTGAAATGTTCCACAGTATTTTGATTGATTTGATTGATATCTTGATTAAGTCACTAAATGTATCTCTGTGAAAACAAACAGGTGACGCAACCAAGTCAAGGTACAGGCCAGATCTGTGGAGAGGCAACTACACTCAGTAAAAATCCAAGCTTTCTTTTGTATTTTTGATCACTAAAACCGCTGTAATTGGATAAATGCATGGTCAGGCAAAGTTACAGGTCAGGTCTGTGAAGAAGCAAACCTGCTCACAGTAAAAATGCTTGTTTTTCATTGTATTTTTAAGCAGGAAAACAGCTGATTGGATAAATGCATGATAGACACATACATTTATTGACGCACATTATAGGCAAAGCAATCACATCTCCCTGGAAACAAGCAAGTGACACACCTTCCTCCAGGAAAGTTCCTTAGTGCACCTTTAACACATTCAGTTGTGACTTTTTGCAGCGTAAACAGAAGATATGAATAACTGTTTTGGTCCAAGGCAGTGCGCGTCTGTCACAGTGATGCATAGAAAAGCTAACGTCTCTAAACTACAGTTGTTTAACTCAAAGGAAGCAAAGGCCACGAAGCAAGACACCCAAGAGTTTGACTGTCCCAGGGGCCCAGAGAGAGACAACTTTAGCCCAGTCCAAACCTGTCCCTTTAACACTACTAAAGCCATGAGGCCACCCTGTTCATCCTAAAGAACTCTTCAATTAAAGGTCCCATATTATGCTATTTTATTCTGACTGAACTAATGTGTATAGAAAAAAGTGAGTAGATTTTAAAAACACAAAGGAGCACATCCATGATTACCACCTGATGATGTCACAAAATGGAACCTATTTAATGCATTTTCCACTCCAGGCTCTGGAGAAGAAAATGCATTAAATAGACTTCAATAGTTTGCATAAATGATTTAGATTTAGTTTGCAAGCTCATACATTTGTATATTTGAGTGATTCACCATTTTTATATTGTTTTTGCTTAAACAACAACTATGCCTCTGTAAATGCCACTATTTTTTATGTTATAGTGAGTTTAATGTTTTATAGTGTTTTTTTTATTTTTTAAATTTCTTTTTGGTATTGTTTTTCATGTTTTTCAAAGGCACAATACCAGATTTTCACTGTCTTAAAAACATGAAAATAGAACTTGTTCATTTTAAAGAGTTTACAGTGGTCCAAAGTTATTATCCTAATTATTCACTGCAATGAGTTTTAAGTGCATTTCACAATTTACAGAAGCCAGAGTTATGCTGTCGTGGTAATGCTCACAACATTGCATTAGCATGCAGACAATTTATGTCCTGGAGGTAGAGCTATGACGTCATCACTTACATAATCCCACAGGCTCTTTGTGGAATGAATGCTGTGGAGTGATGTGCACGCAACGTTTAAATATGAACTGAACAAAACACGACTTCAGATATGTTTTCGTTAAAGGGACAACATTAGCTTATTAGCATGATGGTGAAATTAAAAAATTTAGTTAGCATAATACAGGACCTTTAACCTTTTGTCCTTCCTCTCCCTGTTTACCACGTGGAGTTGTTTCATTTTATCCATGCAGCGCGCAGAAGTCGAAGTCCTTGAATGTGTCCTGCTGCTCCTGGGTGAGGGCCGTGGGGGAGGAGGGAGGGGACAGCTCGGGCCTCAGCGCTGTGAAGTCACTGTCAAAGTTACTCACATCCAGAGACGCCTTTATCACGGGCATGAAGGGGGGAGGCAGCTTCTTCAGCAGCAGTGCGTCCCAGTCTATGCTCTGGAACACAACAGGTTTTCAGAAGTTGTGCTTAAAGCCATACTGCAAAACATTCCAGTTTTGTTCAAAACAAGAAGAAATAAGCTATCAATGAATGTTATGTTTATGCATAAATAGAAAATACTGGCAGTGTTTTTAAGCAGCCACATCTCCATGGAGATGACAAGTAGGTGGCCTGCCTCCAGAACAAGTTCAATATATTTTCAACAAATAAATACACCCATCTAGTCTACATACTGGAAGAAATGTTCCACAATAGGTCTTTACACTTTACCAAGTGGGTTTAGACCTATTAAAAGCAGTGGTAGAAAAAGCACTTAATTTTGTTACTTCAGTAGATTTTTTCATGTGCTACTTGTACTTGAGTATTTTTCCCCCTGTACTTTTACTGAAGTAAAAGTATTAAAGTGCCACTTTAAAAATAAACTTTAAAAAGTAAAAGTATTTTGTGCAGATTTTGAGATCTCATAAAGCTTCAAATCAACTGTTTTTCATATAGATGTATTCTGAGTCGACTGAATCAATAATTTTTTTCTAGCTGTTTTAATATATATATATATATATATATATATATATATATATATATATATATATATATATATATATGTATATATGTATATATATATATGTGTATATATATGTATATGTATGTATGTATATATATATGTGTATATATATGTGTATATATATGTATGTATATATGTGTATATATATGTATATATATGTATATATATGTGTGTGTGTGTGTGTGTATATATATATATATATATATATATATATATATATATATATATATATATATATATATATATATATATATATATATATATATATATATATATATATATATATATATCTCAAATTATGAATATGTTTAAAAATAAACCCTTGAGCCTTTTCAGCAGGTCTCAAACAGTAATAAAATGGTTTTCTGTCCTGTTAAAAAATGTAGTGGAGTAGAAAGTACAGATTCCTGCTCTCAAATGTAGTGAAGTAAAAGTAAAAAGAATCCACAATAAAACTGACTTAAGTACAGATATCAAAAATTTGCATGTAAGTACAGTACTTTTCTACTTTTTATTTTGTTACAATCCACCACTGAGTAATACTTTGTAAACAGAAACATTTTAAATTTGGATGGAGGCTGGACATACAAGTCAAGTGAAACATAATGGAATTTTAAATGGTGGAATTGGGAATTAGCCACAACTAGAACATAAGTTATATTAGGACCTTTGATAGAATATCATCATAACATCATATTGACCTCAAAGAACTTCTCCCCCTTGATCTCGTTGGCGTCTCTTTCTCCTGAACCGAGTCGTTTTAAAGGGTTTCTCTTCAGTAGCTGCAAAACAAGTGTGAAAATACAAAAAGGAAGTGGTATGTTACAGTGATTTGTGGATTCGCTTTTTTCAGACGAGCAAGGCCCGAATTAAAATCCGATACAACCTACTTGAGTTGGAGAAAAAAAAGGTCTTAACCCTAGACCTTAACCCATGCACATTTAAACTGATGGCTTCATAGGAAACAGCACAGAAGCTTTTAAGAGAGTTGGGGACTAAAATAGTCTGGATCAGTGAACATGCACACTGCACACAGAATATGTTATCTGTGAGTTGATTGTTCACACTGGAGCATAATTTTTATAGTTACCTTGTGTTTTAAACTCTATTGATAACATGGCCAAGTGCACAGAACACCACCGACTTTGTTCATTTGGTTTTGTAAATCAAATGCAATGATAAGGGATGAAGGTGCCCTCCTTGCACAGTTGTAAACACAAAGACCATGTGTAGGCCGGTCACGATAAATACTAGATTGGCTTATTCAATACGGAATGTTTTTAGGGGTCTATAATTATCATGAGGTCTTTTTCTTTGTACTAGTGGGAAATATTTTGTTATTTTTCTGTACTATGATGAGATTTGAGCTGTAGAAGGTCAAATTATGAACTGATTAGGATTCATTATAGCATATTTTTAAACAATATTGCACACTTAGAATGCTTTCTGCTTCATAGCTTGGTTTCAATATGATCGTTTATCATCTATATTTACTTGAGCAATATATCGCACTTCAAAATTTGTCATTGAACCAAGTGCCCTATAGTTAATAAATCAGAGCTACAGAACATCCATTAGGTGAGTCTTATTGTGCTTATTTGCCATATTACCTAAAGTGAAGGAGTATTTTGACCTGACCCACCCACGGCCGCTTGATGTGTTACCTTTTGCAGAGTGGCAACAGCGGTCGGGGGTATGCAGGATGGGTACTGGATGTCATCATTTACAATACTGTCAAACACCTCCTCCTCATCCTCACCGGGGAAGGGAGACTGAAAACACATAATAAGTACAGATGGTGTGATATCAAAACCACAGTTATAGAAAGAGAAGCCTCACCTCTCCCACCAGCATCTCGAATATGAGCACACCCAGCCCCCACCAGTCCACAGCCCGGGTGTAGTTATCATCTGTGAGGACCTCCGGGGCAAGGAACTCAGGAGTCCCACAGAATGTAGAGGTGCGGTCACCATGACCCATCCCTGAAACACCAAACAGACAAACAATATACAACTCCTCCTATCACATGTGCATTTACCCTCTCAATGAAAGGGATGTAATGGTTTATATGACAGTACAGGTGTATACAGCATATGAAAACTTGTTGATCAAATGCAGGGCAACAGAGGACTAAATTCTGTAAAATGGACAGTTTATAAGAGTGAATATGTTTCATCTATGTAGCTTCTTCAGTTCTGGTACAGCTCTGACAGGGCTGCCAGAGCAAATCTTTGAAAAAAGCTCAAAACGGGCAATCCCAGCTCCACAACAAGAAGACCAAAAGAAAAAACAACTAGCAAATACGTGTGTTTTTGTATATTTTTAATAGCATATTTTACATCAAGATTGGGATAAAAAATGTTAACAGCTTGTATTTCAGTCATTATCTGGTCTACTCAAAAACATGCACAATAGGAAAAATCTAGCAGATTACTACTAGAGTCCTGACCAAGCCTGTGAGATCCTGAGATGGGTCTCCAGGCACTGTACTTAACCTTAACCTTACCTCTTAATTAATTCCGGTGAAAACATTGACCTGAAAAAAAAACACTATAATGACATGAATGTGACAAGGCACGATATTCAAAATTTGCAAGCAACTTTCCAAAGATATAAGCTTAAAGTTGCTATAAAAAAAACAGACCTGGCAACTCTGAACTCTGATAAGGGCCAGTCCCTTATCAGTCCCTTAAATATCTCTCTGAAGGGATATTTAAGCCAGTCCCTACAGCGAAACTAACTCCTCCCTTCAGACGGATATTTAAGCCAGTCCAAACTACACTGAAACTAACTTCTCCCTTCAGACGGATATTTGAGCCAGTCCAGAGCTGTGTCAGAAATGAAGAAGTTACATGGACGAGTAATGAAACGTAGTGCTCAAAAGGATTGAACCACCAACTTTGTGGTTATCGTCTCACCTTCTTTACAGAGGCCAAAGTCAGTCATCTTGACGTATCCATCTCTGTCCAGCAGGATGTTGTCCAGTTTCAGGTCTCTGCAGACGAGACAGATGATTGGTTGGGTTTAGTGACATGACCTCACGATCTGTATATAAGCTCACCTGTAGATGATTTTATTCTGATGGAGGAACTCTAGTGCTAACACCACACAGGCCGAGTAAAACCTGCAACACAGCAGATACTTTCAATAGTAATAGTTAATACACATGCTAGTACACGCACTTCTACATGCTTCTATTTGTACTTTAATGAAAAAAAAATCTAAAATAATGGTTAAGATTTGCATATTCTTCTCCTCATAGTAGATGTGAGTCATCAGTAAAACTGGTCTAAACTAGGACTAAATGCGGACTAAACCAGGTTTTAGTCTGATCCACTGTGACAGTAGTCGTTTGTTATGGATCATCAGATCTAAACCAGGGTCTGAGTGTATACCTGGCCTGCTTCTCAGTGAAGGGGTCTTGGTGTGTACCTGGTCTGTTCCTCAGTGAAAGGATCAGTGTGGATGTGGATCATCAGGTCTCCTCCGGGCAGGTACTCCATGACGAAGCAGACGTGCTCCTCTGTCTGGAAACAGCCGAACAGATTCACCAGGAACGGGTGTCGGGACGCATTTATCATCTCGAAGATCCGCTTCTCACTCATCAGACTAAAACAACAACAAAGCAGGCCATGCCTCATGTGAAAACTCAGAACCCCCAGAATTCACGCACTGAGCTGCGGAGGCTGCACTAGCACTGATTCATGATTGACTGCAGGTGCTGAGATTTAGGTCGTAACCATTCAGAGTCCTTTTAGGTTTAACCCATCTGGATTTCAGCATTAAAACTGTAACCCAAATGAGAGACTTATATGAGACTCGTGCTGATTTTTGATTCAATTATCATCTTGAGAACCAAAACACAAAACTATAACATAAATAACATCATGTCCAGTTTTTGTACCTAAGAATAAACCAGCATTACAATTGTTATCAGTAAAAGCTCTGTTTGATTTGAACTTTACCTCTATCTGAAGAGACATGCTTATGGACTCTAAACCAGTGGTCCCCAACCACCGGACCGGGGACTGGTACCGGTCCATTACGCATTTGCTACTGGGCCACACAAAAACAGTAAATTTATCAGTGACCGCATCTTCTCCGACGTAACTTTCGCTCATCCCTCATAACATGCTAATAAGCTGGTCCGTAGACCCTGATAGGAAATCGCCACAGAAATCCATTTGATATAATGACAGATATATTATATCTGTGCTAGATCTGCTCTTATCACACATCAGACATGTCGCCCAGAAGTAGACTAGTGAAGCTAGTGAAAATGAGCCAAAAAAGTCTCTGAAGAGCTTTTTTGCAAAGGGCTATTTTGGCAATACCAGAAGTCCTACTTAAAATATGGGTTTGTCTCTACAGGTGACTCTCATGCGCCGAGTCCGCTCTGCGTAATATGCAGGAAAAAGCGAACGAGGCAATGAAACCTTCAAAACTGCTTTGGCACATGGAGACTAAGCACCCTGGATTGAAAGATAAGCCTTAAGAGTTTTTTGTAAGAAAAAAACATGAATAAGAAGGAAAGAAGAACCAAGCGCAGGGCTCCCACTGATTCAGGGGTGTAGTGAGCTATATCTTTTTATGCACTTATTTTTGGCATATTTATCTGCCATGCGTAGATGGCCAGTCCGTGAAAATAAAACCGACATTATTCAAGTCCATGGTGCAAAAAAAAAGGTTCTAAACTGCAAAATCTTACATAAGGTTCCTTTTATGGCATAGTGTAAGCTCACAGACCTGTCGACTTCATCCCGTGTCACGATCTCTTTCTTCTTCAAGGCTTTAATGGCATAAAGTTTTCCCTTTTTCTTAAATTCAGCCAACAAAACCTGCACGTAGACATATGCATTATGTTAAATTATATACTACAAAACACCAAGAGTCATGTAAAATGCACAAACTATCACCTTTCCAAAATGTCCTCTGCCCAGAACAGACACATATCTGAAATCTTCTCTGTGCATCCTACAAAGAGCACAAATGTATGTGTATATGTGTACAGATTAAGTATTACATAAAGTTTGATTTAATGTGCTTTACTTCAAAGCAGTTATTGGCTGGTCTTCATTTCCTTCTGAATCGCTCAGAGACAACTATAAAAGAAAAAAAAGCAAAAAAAAAACAAAACCTCATTACATACATACATAAAAACTGTTATAAGATTCAAGTCTCAAAGTAAATATGTACTGATATAATTTATAAAATACACTAAGATTAATAGACATACAATATCAATGAAGACTTTGTGAATGTTAATTCAATTAATTCACAATCCCTCTGCAATAGTATGGCACCTTTCCCCATTTCTGAACCACTTTCCATCACATTTTAATGAGATATATCTCATAAAAACATATGATAAGAATTAATGTTGTATGACTCTAAACTAAAATACCATTAAAAAGAATAGGGAAAAAAGTTCATGATATATTCATGAGTGAATGTCTAGTACCATGTTTTCCTGTAGTTCAGAGCCAGATGAGGATTCCCTGTCCATGCCGTTGGAAAGAGGAGGATTGTCTGAGATGCTCAAATTAATGATTGGAGGCTCACTGTCGACAATACAAATGGTAAAAAACATTGAATTTATGCAGTTTCAACAGAACAGTTAACAAGTGTGGTTTGATGAAGCAGACAGGAGCAATGACAGAGACACTAGGCTGTTAAAACACTACTACTATTGTATTGAGAAAATTACTACTTACCACTGCTATTTATAATCTCACCACTACAACCACTATCACAATTACTATTAATACAATTTGTACAATTATTAATACTAACTACTAAAACACACTGTGGAGCATGTACAAGATAGTGCTGCTATTTCTGCTACCACTTCTATTACTCCTACTACTACTACTTACTATTGCTGCTATTGCTGCTATTAATAATCTCACCACTAAAACCACTATCACAACTACTACTATTAATGCCATTTGTACAATTACTAATACTAACTACTGTGCAGCTACTACTTCCACAACCACTTCTGCTGCTACTTCTGCTACTACTACTACTTTTGCTACTACTACAGCTACTACTATTATTATTACTACAACCTGGTTTAGAATTAATTGTGTTCTGGCTTAGTCCAAGTTCAGACCCATTTAAACCAAAATATGGAACACATTATATGAATATGAGTAAGTTGTATTAGACTTCTCCAAACCACATTCACTGGTTGTCCTCACTTTGGCAGTGTGCTGAGGTTCTGAGCAGGCGTCTCTGTGTCCTGGTGGTTGCTTGTGGAGTTATTTGGGAAGACCTCTGGAGTGGTTGTGTGGAATGATGAGCTGAAGGTGGAGAAGGAGCTGTACTGAGGCAGAATACGCATCATGAGGTGTCCCCACGTCGCAAAGTTCATGTTCATCTGAGCCGCACGCAGGAAGTTTTTACCTGACAGAAAAGGTTAAAATGATTAGCCATGATATTACTTGTAAATGTAATATATTACACTGTTTATAAGTGCCTCAAGAAATAAAGTTAGTAACATTACCTGAGGATTACTCAAAGATGTATATAGAAGTACAGTTTATGGGATTACTTTGTTTGTAATATTGTACAAAATAATCAAATATGTGCTTCTGTGTTTAATAAACTGGCTCAAATGACATCACACTAGATAAAATGGGTAACATCTCCTCCACATGGCTGCTAAACCTATTTACCTCTGCATCTGAGTAGGTCACCTGACTGCATAAATAATGTCTATGGGTTTTTTACTTTTAGCTCTTTTTAAACATTGCTGGTATTTCTATACCAAAATGTTTTAAATCAATGGCAACACCCCCTCAAATTGCAGTAAACTTCACAAATATCTTTTAACTTTATTAAAATAATAATAAAATGTGATTATCTGGGACATGATATTGTTTGTTGTATTTCATTGATAATTATGTAAACATACATCAACAGTCACCGCAAGCGAGTTACAATATATAAATTGAAGAACAATCAAGCTAGTGTTTAACAGAGATAGACTGATATGGGTTTTTTTCATGGTCAATGGCGATACTGATTGTTTTGAATCCAGAGAAATCTCTGGCCAATAATCTCTGCCGATTCTTTTGGGCCAATACTTTCAGGTCATATGTAGGGCAGATTTTCCATAAATTTTGTATTTTAAATTTACTACGAACCACAAATCTTAAAGAGAGGTGTGTACTGTTTAGTTTGATTAGCTTTTTGCAAACAACAACAAAATATTGGCCCAATATATCAGCCAACAGATATATCGTTCTATCTCTAGTGTTTGATAAAACACATTTGATGCCTTGAGCCCAAACTAGAAAGGATAAAATCAGCACTGATATTAATATCAGCATTATATTTTCTACATATTGTCAATTCCTAGACTGTATGTATCAAACAGAGTGTAAGGAAGGAGCAGTGGTGAATCAGTGACAGGTGCAGCAAGGACAGAGAAGGCTGTGTTTATATTGGACTCATTCAGCAGGTGGTCATAATGTTCTAATGTAATGCCTTGTACCTCGTTCTTTTGTGAAGATGCAGCGCTGCCTCCTCACTTTTGGCTGACGTTCAATGATTGTGTCCATAAAACGAAGCTGAAAAAAATCAATACAAAATTAAAATTTTAGTTTTTATTAACTACTACTTTTATCAACTACTAGTAATCTTTGATGATACTAAACCTGCTTCATTTGAGTAGATTAATCAAAACTATATACGATAGGACAAAAATGTTGACTTAAAGCAACAATGGGTTTTGATACCTTTAACCTGTGTTTTGTGTACACTGTGTACATTTTATGTTATAAAATTCTACTTTTTCTCCACTTTTCTATATATTATATATATGGTCTTGATCGATTCTTTTGAACTAATTAATGTCTGTGTGCCAATTGTACGACATATGAAGATGAGGTTGAATGGTTAAATTTGACATGTTTACATGCAGGGCTGACATGTGTTTATTCTTGTGCAGAGTCAAAACATAATCATACAGTGCTGTGAAAAAGTATTTTCCCCCTTAACAAGTTCTTCTCTCGTAGCCTTTTCAGATAAAACAAACTTACTTAAATATTATAAAGATAAGACAAAGATAACTCACAAGTAAACACAAAATGCAGTTTTAAGTGCCGACTTTATTTTTCCTAAGGAAAAACAAAGCAATCTGAACCTACATGGCCCATATAAAAAAGTAATTGCTCCCTTGAACCACCCTTAGCAGCAACAACTGCAGTCAAGCATTAGCGATAACTGGCAATGAGTCTTTCACACCACTATGTTTTGGCCTACTCTTTTTTGCAGAATTGTTTTAAATCAGCCACATTGAAGGATTTCCGAGCATAAACCGCCTTTTTAAGGTCATGCCACAGCATCTCTATTGAGTTTAGGTCTGGACTTTGACAAGGCCACTCCAAAACCCTCATTTTGTTTTCTTTAATCCATTCAGACATGGACTTGCTGATGTGCTTTGGATCATTGTCCTGCTGCAGAACCCAAGTGCGCTTCAGCTTGAGGTCACGAACTGATGGCCATACATTCTCCTTTGGGATTGGTTGGTAGAGAGCAGAGTTCATGGTTCCTTCAATCACTTTTACAAGCAAGTACGACTTACACTACATCAAGTCGTCCAGGTCCTGAAGCAGCAAAGCCCCAAACCATGACACTACCACCACCATGTTTCACTGTTGACATGATGTTCTTTTTATCAAATGCTTTTATCATTTTATGCCAGATGTAACGGGATGCACTCCTTCCAAAAAGTTCAACTTTTGTTTCATCAGTCCACAGAATATTTTCCCAAAAGCTTTGGGGATCATCACGATGTTTTTTGGCTAAAGTGTGACAAGCCTTTATGTTCCTTTTGTCAGCAGTGGCTTTTGCCTTGGAACTCTGCCATGCATGCTATTTTTGCCTAGTCTCTTTCTTATGGTTGAATCATGAACACATTTACTGAGGCAAGTGAGGCCTGCAGTTTAGATGTTGTTCTGGGTTCCTTTGTGACCTCTTGGATCAGTCGTTGCTGTGCTCTTGGGGTAATTTTTGTAGGTATCTACTCCTGAATTTCTTTGGATCATGTATTAATGTCTTGGGTTCAATATGGCCGACTTCACCTTGTCAGACCGGTTCTGTTTAAGCGATCTCTTGATTTGAAAGGTCTGGCAGCAATCAGGCCTGGGTATGTAGAATAGAACCACATTTTTGCAGCACTCCCTGAGTCTCACCTGGACATGGAGTAATCCCTGTGGCTCCAGAACTACAGTCTGGTGCTGTTTCTCCATTGTTTCCTCCAGACGCAAAAACTTCACCGCACACATAGTCTGAGGGTCCCGGCAGAACACAGCCATCTCCAGCTCACGGGACTAAAAAAACACAAGATAAACATGTTGCCAATGCCACTGAGACAACCACCGTAGAGCACCCGGCGACCCATCCTCTCAAAGATCTTAATAAAACATCTGAAAAGGCTAGTTCGTACTCAGATACCTCCTGTATGTAACAGCACAGTCCGATTTATATTAGGTGCAGGCTAGGAGGGTTCAACTGGACAGGATAAGAAACAGCTAGGAAAATAATATTCTCAATATCCAGCAGAGGGTGAGTCACTGTGCCCTCTGCTGGCAGGTTGCAACAATGGGCGTTCTGTATGCTCAGGAATCAGAGCTGTATTAAACCTTTATTTTTATATAAACATGTATGATGCTGTAAAACATGCGACACCAGTGATAATGTGGTCCACGCATTGCATTCTGAGAGCTGGACTATTTGCATAATATAGGATCTTATATTAACTTATATAAACTAATCATCTATTGATTTTCTAAGAATTGTTCATTTCTGGTGCAAGCAAAGAGGACAAAAGACTGAAACATAGTCAGAAGGATTTAATGAGTTCCACACAAGTAAAGTGAACAATGAAGCAATGGACTCTCAGGAAAGGATAGGAAGAGAGTCCAGAGATGTGCCTGTTGACAGCTTTTATAGGGTCTCTCAATGTGTGTGTGTGTGTGTGTGTGTGTGAGGTGTGTCTTCTTCTGGTCATCATGGTGTCACACCTTTACCTTTAGGCAAAGTCAAACAATGTGATTGTTTTATGACCCTCTTAGGGTGGGGGTCACACAGTCCTTGGTGAATGGGGGCTACAGATAAGAATTTGCTTTAATCACAAGACCAGATCATAGGTGTTATCTTCTTCTTGTAGTCCCCAGCTGGTCTCCATAGCATCCTGGTGATCCCCCATGCATTCCATATCTCACTGTTGGGCACGTATTATTTACCTTAGCATGAGCAAATCAAGAAACCAGTTTGGAGTAGTGCTACACTGCTAGAAAATACCTTACAATTTAGAAATGTGGAAATGCAAACTGAAGTACATCCATGGGTATTTTAAATTGAAAAAAATATAGTAATACTGATTTTTTGTGAATTAGGTTGTCATTTATTTCTTATATGCTCTGAAGTGGCTTTTAAGTGACACCACAACACTGAACATTAGAATGCATATTCTCTCTGTTTCTCACCCGCTGCAGCTGTAAACAGAAGGTCTGGTCCCAGGTGAGCTTCCCCACTGTAGCCCACTTGGTCCGGCCAACAACTCTGCCATCCAGACGCAGCACTGCACTCACCTCTGGGGCTAGGACATTCACAACAGGGAGGAGAAAGACATTTTTAACCTTTTAGTTTGTTTAATTTTTGTTTATATTATTTATTTATCATTTATCAAAGCTTGACTAAATGTATGCAGACTCTGCTCTAACAGCACATTATGCTTATCTGAAAACCAATGCTTACCAGGTTACAGAAATAGTAGTACAATAGTATTTCAATACCTAAAGTTACATGGATGTTATAGTGAAGGGCTCACAACCTGCTTGTCTCCATGGATATGTTATTGCTTTGTCTAGAATGTTTCACAGTGTGACATTAAACTTATCCAAGTTACATAGTGCAGCTTTAATCTCAATTAGACCAATACCAAGATCAGTACTTTTAGTACACTTTTGTTGACTCAACATTAGTTAGTTATTAAACTCAAAGTAAAATAATTGTTTTGGATTTAATTATATTACCATGTACAGAATGTCAGAATATATTGTGTTCAATAAAATGGGACAACGTGAGCCGCTAGTGATCACCATGAAACACTGACCGCACTGAACAGTTGAGGCTCCATTTTGGGGACTTGTTTGCTGAAGTGAATTTAAGGCGGGCTCCAGTAAATCCTCACAGCTGAGCAGGGTGACTTCAAGTTTACCTTGACAAACACAGACAAATAAGTCTCTCAGTTTTATTTTTGATTTCATCTTATACAAAATTGAACAACCTATTCATTTATTAATTAGGCTTGGAAATGGTAAGATTTTCCCGTTCATTGTAGTAAATAACAAAACTAATGTAACAGACACTACTAAAATTGTGTTTTTAAAAGAAATGTATATAACAGTTTTATTTAAAATTTCATAAACCTGAACTAAGTGTGTCCCCAGAAAAATTGGACAGACATGTTCAAAACAAATATAGCTTTTAGTGCTACCAATTCTAATGCGGCTTATTCTTAAATACAAACACACTGGGCGGGTTGGTCATGTTGTTTGTGTTATAGTTTAGAGTTTTGGCAGAAGAGCTTCACATGAGCCCTTCATTTGGGCTGTCAAGTGAGAGACTGCTCAATGCTGAAATCCAGTTGGTCCCAGCAGCAGTTTTGACTGCACGGGACAGGGGCTGGCACTCCAGCTCCATCATTGCCTTGTTGGCTTTGCCCTGGCCGGCCCAGGTGACGAGGACTGGGCCAGAGACCACATGCGTATGGACCTGCAGGGAGCTCAAAGTAGAGTGTACACATAGTAACCTAAAAAAGAGCGGGCAGTTGAAGCACTACATCAGGACTTCAAGTAATGCTGAGAACAGGTCTGACAGTGACTGGTCCAAAAAGTGGCTCGGGCCACCGGGAAAACTCCCTGGTTTAAACCTAAAAAGGACTCTCTCTGATCTGAATGATCACTACCTAAACCCCAGCAGATGCAGCCAATCATGAATCAGAACGAGTGCAGCCTCTGCAGCTCAGTGAGTGATTCCTGGAGGTTCTGAGCTTTCACATGAAGTTAATTGAAAAGTAACTAATGATTAGTACTCTGAGTGTTTTTTTTTTTAATTTTATTTCAACTAACGTGAGATGGATATACATTATACATATACATTCAAATGTTTGTATTTGTAAATGCTGACTATTAATGCCCTTGAGCAGGGGACCTCCAGATTTGTTCCCATTACATCACAGGCTGTCTGTGTCTGATGTTTTGTTTTGGTTTAACTCTTCCAAAAACACAGATTACACTGGGATTATCGTCAGCGTATGCTCCACTCATGTCTGGCTACAAAATCATGATGATTGAATAGTTTAGTATTTAGTATTTTTGTTAGTATTGTTACTTACTTTATACACTCACCTAAAGGATTATTAGGAACACCTGTTCAATTTCTCCTTAATGCAATTATCTAATCAACCAATCACATGGCAGTTGCTTCAATGCATTTAGGGGTGTGGTCCTGGTCAAGACAATCTCCTGAACTCCAAACTGAATGTCAGAATGGGAAAGAAAGGTGATTTAAGCAATTTTGAGCATGCCATGGTTGTTGGTGCCAGACGGGCCGGTCTGAGTATTTCACAATCTGCTCCGTTACTGGGATTTTCACGCACAACCATTTCTAGGGTTTACAAAGAATGGTGTGAAAAGGGAAAAACATCCAGTATGCAGCAGTCCTGTGGGCGAAAATAACCACTCGTTACAACCGAGGAATGCAGCAAAGCATTTGTGAAGCCACAACACGCACAACCTTGAGGCGGATGGGCTACAACAGCAGAAGACCCCACTGGGTACCACTCATCTCCACTACAAATAGGAAAAAGAGGCTACAATTTGCACAAGCTCACCAAAATTGGACAGTTGAAGACTGGAAAAATGTTGCCTGGTCTGGTGAGTCTCGATTTCTGCTGAGACATTCAAATGGTAGAGTCAAAATTTGGCGTAAACAGAATGAGAACATGGATCCATCATGCCTTGTTACCACCAGGATAATGCACCATGTCATACAGCTCAAATAATTTCAAATTGGTTTCTTGAACATGACAATGAGTTCACTGTACTACAATGGTCCCCACAGTCACCAGATCTCAACCCGATAGAGCATCTTTGGGATGTGGTGGAACGGGAGCTTCGTGCCCTGGATGTGCATCCCACAAATCTCCATCACCTGCAAGATGCTATCCTATCAATATGGGCCAACATTTCTAAAGAATGCTTTCAGCACCTTGTTGAATCAATGCCACATAGAATTAAGGCAGTTCTAAAGGCGAAAGGAGGTCAAACACCGCATTAGTATGGTGTTCCTAATAATCCTTCAGGTGAGTGTATATTGGTCCCAAGATTGTATAAACTGAGCTAGCTGCATCAGAAAGTCCATATATGAATATCCCATTGGTCAATAAGATAACAGGAGAGAATAATATGAGTAAACAGGTCTAAACAAGAAGGGAACAAGGTCTGAACCATGTCTAAAAACCATGTCTAAACCCTGTCTAGACCAGATCCAAACAATGTCCCAAAACAGGTCCAGACCAGGTTTAAACCAGGTCTAAGCCAGGTCTAACCTAGATCCAGACCAGATCTAAACCAGCTGCAGAGTAGTCCAGGTCTAAACCAGGTCTACACCAAATCCACACCAGATCCAAACCAGGTCTAATACAGGTCTAAACCAGGTCTTAACCAGGTCTAAACTAAATTCAAACCAAGTCTAAACCCTAATCCATATCTAAACCATGTCTAAACCAAGTCCAGACCAGGTCTAAACCAGGTCTAAACCAGGTCTAAACCAGGTCCAAATCAAATCCATACCAGGTCTAAATCAAGTCCAAACCAAATCCAAACCAGGTTTAAACCAGGCGTAGAGTAGTCCAGGTCTAAACCAGGCCCAGACCAAGTCTAAACCAAGGCTAAACCCTTACCTGTCAGTGAGGCAGGTCTGATGGAGTGGTTGGAGGAGGAGGTGGAGAGGGGAGGTTCAGGTTTGTTTTCGTTTTGACTTTCCTTTAAAGAGTCATTTTCTTTCAGATAATTCTCCAACGACAGATGTAGCAAATCCAGCTTCTGGGAGGACTCCTGCAGCCGGCACTCAGCCTGAGCAGAAAACCAGAAAAAAAGTTACATATGTTTTTAGAATCTGAATTCATTGTTTTTTTATGGAAAAAATACAACTAAATAAGACTAAAAAGAGGTCTGACGAGGACCATGCAAGGACTAGGACTAAACCGGGACAATAAAAGCACTAAACTGGTATTAGGCCTAGACCATATCTAGACTAAATCTGGATCTTGTTGCTCTTATCAACATCTTGATAAATGCATAATCTTTATTTATTTTGTATTTTTTACTTTATTAATCAGGACTAAAACCTTAACTAACCAGGTCTGAACCAAGACTAGACCAAGATTAAGGTAAAATATGTAACTTTTCTAATGGGGGGTTTGTGACCTCCATGGAGATGTTATAGTTTTACCACTCCACTAATTGAATATACTATCAAGATACACAAGTTTAATGATGTCCCATCAGAAAAGTTAATTGAACCAGGGACCTTCTACTGTCTTGTTTTGTAAATTTATGGTATGGTTAAAGTGATTTTGACTACTGATTTCACTAAAACATAGGTGCCATGGGTGAAGTGCATAATTTTACTCACTGGGCATGCAGCTATAATGTTAACAAATGCTTGACATGTCTAAATTGCACAATAGTTATGATTTGACAAATAAACATATGATTTATTTTAAATTATGGTTTAAACTGCCAGAAAAACATGTTCCATGTGCATAAATTGTCCCTGAATTTTGGATGGAGTTTTCAGTATTGATGACGGAGGGATTCTGTTTTACAACCCACCCACGTCCTGTATTTTTGCACTTTTCTTCTCAACTTTTTTACTGCAAACTGTCACTTAATTGACATAAACTATGATAAATATTTACCACAGGTACTATCTCACCAAATCAAGTTAGAATTAGTAAAACATGAAGACCTGTCATATATATTTTAATGGTTTCCGTACCTCCTGCAGTGCCTTGTGGTCCAGTGATGCAATGCCCTGCAGTTGTCTGGCCACGTCTTTGGCCAGTGCCAAGGCGTCTGTCTCTCTCTGGATGTAGTGACGCAGCTCGGCCACACGGGGGTCCACACAGCTCAGCTCCCCCTCAGATACACCTACAACACACACATTTATACAAGGATCTCAATATAGAAGGTCTACAACTATTCAAATTAACCAGAGAAACATTGATTTGTGAGATAATTATGGAAAGACATATGATGCTTTTTCAGGGTATTTCATATTACACAAAAAGATGCATTTTTTTTAGAATGCATTAAAATTGAATGGAGATGGCCATACTGCGTATGAAGAAGCATGTGCGCTTGAAGAAGCATGTGATTTCAGAAAATAGAATCTAACCTATTTTTGATGCTTGACGTGAGCTTAGAAGTGCATCTCCGTCCAAATGTATAGAACATACAGTGCTGTGAAATAGTATTTGCCTCCTTACTGATTTCTTTCTTTTTCTGCACCTTTGTCACTCTATGCCATTTCAGATCAAGCAAACTGAAATATTAGACAAAGATACACCACAAATAAACACAAAAATGCTGTTTTAAGAGCCAATTTTATCCTACATGGCCCATGTGAAAAGGTAATCGCCCTCTAAATCTTCACTGTTGACATGCAGGCCTTCAGTTGTTTAGATGTTGTTCTGGGTTCCTTTGTGACCTCTTGGATCAGTCGTCGCTGTGCTCTTGGGGTAATTTTTGTAGGCTGGCCACTCCTGGGAAGGTTCACAACTGTACCATGGTTTCTCTGTTTGTGGATAACAGCTCTCACCATGGTTCGATGGATTCGTAAAGATTTAGAATGCCAAAATAAGACATGTCAATTTCTTTTCTTGTTATCTGCTCCTGAATTTCTTTGGATCATGTTTTGATGTCTTAGGTTCGATATGGCCGATTTCACCTTGTCAGACCGGTTCTGTTTAAGCGATCTCTTGATTTGAAAGATCTAGCAGCAATCAGGCCTGGGTATGGCTATGAAATTTAACTCAGCTTTCAACAATAATATGATTAAACACAGTTTCCCCATCATTTAACAAGGAGGATAATTACTTTTTCACACAGGATCATGTAGGTTTGGATAGTATTTTTTCTCTTAACAAAATCATCACAGAAAAACTGCATTCTATGTTTTCTTGGGTTATCTTTGTTTAATATTTAAATTTATTTGATGATCTGAAACAGTTAAGTATGACACACATGCCAAAAATAAGTAAGAAATCAGGGAGGGGGCAAATACTTTTTCACAGCACTGTATGTATTTATTGTTGTATTTGTCAAATTACCATCAGTACAACGTGTTCCTGGGTAAGCTATGTATCATCTAGAAGAGTCCAGGTTCAGAAACACTGTCAACTTGAGTTTTCGCATTTACTTTTAATTTAAATTTGTCTCCTTGAACTGAATTAAAAATAGGAGGTGGACAATATGCCAAAAAATAACTTACCAAGTTTACCTAACTAAAGCCACCTGCTCCTTCTAAGAGTTCACACTTCCCTGTGATTGATCACCCACTCAGAGCATGAGGTCGTCCAGGAGTAAAAGCCAGGGTCTTTTTGCTGTGAGCCCAGACAAGAGTGCTTGCAACTCAGCCACCACTGTGCCGGACTATAGACTTTAAAGGACACCTATTCTACAAAATGGCTTTTAGAGCTTTTTTGCTTGTTTTGTTTATAAAAAGTTGCTAACGTAGCTATCCACTTTGAGAGCCAATATATATATAACTCCCATGAATCATAAAGTCTAAAAATAGTATAGGGTGAATCATCTTTACTAAGCCTTTAAAAGCACTTACACCACCTAATGTCAGGATCAGATATAGAGACAGCTCCTCACTCACTGACTCTGATCAATATTTCAAAACCCACCGAGAGCCTCCAGTCTGGAAAATGTCACAAGAAAAGGTCTCCAAAGTATATTTTTATAACCTAAAACGAAAAGACATCATTTTCTATTTGACCTAGATTCAAATGCTCACTGGCCACATTATTAGGTACACCTTTGAATGCCTACAAATGCAAAGAGCTACTTCCAATGAATACATAATCATGTACTATGGAGATGTTATTACTTTGTCTGTGCCTATTCTCATGGGCAACAAAGAAGTGGTGAGGAGAAAGAGTGGACTAAACTTTGTCCTGGTGTTATTTGAAAACCTTAAAAAAAACAAAAAACAAAAGCCATATTGTGGGACTGGACTGTACAACCACCAGGATAAACAATCTTAAAGTTGCACTATGCAAATGTTTTATATTATTTTTTTCATCACCTGCTCGTCTTTATGTCTTTAACGTATCTATCTCCATGGGAACGAGCAGGGGATACCACCAGGCCAAGTTACTGGTCAGATCTGTGGAGAAGCAACCTGATCACAATAAGAATACATGTTTTTCAAGGTATTTGTCAGTGGGGAAAAAAAATGCAGAGTAGATATGTTTAATGCCACTGTGGAACATTTCAACCAGAGAAATAACATATCCATGGAGACAAGCTGAAAAATTACATAATGCACTTTGAAAGCAAAAAAGTCAACCACTTCTAAATTAGATTACCAAAGTAGATTTAAGTTTCTCTAAGGCCAATCTATCGAATGCATTAAGTACTAGTAGCAGTGCCGATACTATTGTTAGTTAGTAAACTGTTTTTTTGTATATTTAGGAGCAGTAGTATTAGCAGTAGAAGCTGTAGCAACATTAGTAGAAGTAGCCATAAACAGCATAAGTAGACGCATAAGGTATTTACAACATTGTAGAAGAGGTTATTGTCATGATGGTAATAATAGTACTAGTATTAACAGTAGTAGTATTGGGGGTGTTCCTTGATGGAAAGCATTTTGGGTGTCCATTGGAGGTAGAAAAGCACAGTATAAATGCTTAGCATTTAATAGAGGCAGTGGTAGTAGTAGTTGTCATCGTAGTCATAGTAGCAGTGATAATAGTAGTATTAGTAGTAGTGGGAGGTTAATAGGTGGTTTTCATGCTTTGAGCTTCCATTTGAGGTACAAAAAAGCTACATTTTTGTAGCTTTTTTTTTAGGGGGGGGGCAGGGGTTTGCTGTCCTAAGCCACAGGGTTTTAGAGGCCCAGAATTGGACCTTCATCCTATTAATTTATATTAGAGGGGGACTCATGTGAGGCTTCTAGCACCAAGCCCTGAAATTTCTCTCAATGGGCCTGGTGGTAGTAGTCTACTTAGTGGTAGTAATAGTCATAGCAATAATAATAGTCTATCTATCTATATACCAGTGCTGTGTCCCACAAAGTGGGGTAGCCTAGACAGGGCACACACTCCCGTTCCCTCCCTTCTTCCCCTCCCCAAACCCTCCCTCCTCGCGACTCTCCATCTCCCCCATCTGCACCAGCGTCCCCTCCCCACCACCATCACCGCTCTCCTCCCATTGCCTACAACCTCTGCCGAGGAGGCCAAGCCCGCACTGACGTCCACCCGCCCCCCCATCCATGCACCGGACAGCCGAAAGGGCAGCCAGCGTACCCGAGTCGAACACCCCCAGGACCCACCATAGACGACACGACGGAAGCAAACCGGCCAGACCCAGAGTGCAAAAACAGACCACCACCAGCACCCAGGAATCCTCCAGAGGACCACACAGGGACAGCCGCTGCACCCAGAAAGGGACAACGAGCACCCAGGCGCACCTCCCGTCCATCACCATCACCGCTGCTGATCTATTGTCCTATTTTCCCCTTAATAATAATAGTAGTTGTGTTATATAACTCCAATGCATTATTATTATTATAGTAGCAACAGTGTAGTATTAGTAGTAATAGTGGTGGTATCTGACGCACTAGATAGTTATAATCCAGGAGAAGGTGACTAGACCGAGGGGAGTCATCTTTGATTAGCGAGATGAATGACTTTGGTAATGTACGCATAAATGTCACGGTCTGCTATTTATGTGAATGTGAAACACTGAAGACGTTCTAAAAAGGAACAGGGATTTCTAAAGGGTAAGTAACTATTAACATTTGAGCTCTCCTTAAAATAGACAGAGCCATTAAGATAAATGTATACAGGCAGTTATCATTGGACACAGCTGAAAGTCACATGCAACATATATTTGGATGTTTAGGTCATGTGTGGACCAGACAGGTGGAATATTAGCAGGTGGTAGAGCAGCTGTCCTACCACTTTACCGTTGTATCTTGGGGCAAGACACTTCACATATTCTGCCTAAGTATGAATGTTGTATGAGTGACTGGTAGAATGGTGCATTATTGGTCATAATAATACAGTCATGATACAAAAATTCCAAACTTAGGAATAGACTTGATATTCAATACCAATAGCAAAATGACAATAAAAACACTCTTTAGATAGTAGAATGTAATTTTCCACATTATATAGTAGTACTTTATTTTATAATACCATGTGGCCTAATATTTGTGTAATCCTTCAGTTGTCCAGGTAGACTCCATAGTGGTCCATGCCCCCCCCATTTCAAATCCCCCCTTCATCTCCCAAATTTTAGAAAAAGTCATTTCCACAGTCATCTCAAATCTAACAGTCTTTATGGAAAATTCTAATCTGGTTTCTCCCCTCCCACAGTACAGAAATGGCTCTCATCAGAGTCACCTGTGACCTGCTGATGGCCTCTGAATCCGATTCCACATCCCTCTTCATTGTCTGTGTAATCCCTCAGTCGTCCAGGTCTGATCCATAGTAAAAGCCAAAGTTAAATCTGTCAACGTGACAAAAGGTTGTAGGAGTGAAACTGAAACTGAAACTGTAAACAGCTATTGTTTACAATTTCAGTGTAGTTAGCTCCTACCTTCAGATAGATATAAGGCAGTGTCCACCAGCAATCTGACCAGAACTGAAGAAGCGGCTTGAATGAGCAGTGAAACGTCTTCACTCCTACAACTTTCTGTCCAATTGGCAGATTTAACTTCGGCTTTTACTATCCCTCCTCATTCTTCTCGAACTTCTCTGCTGCATTCAACACCAATGACATCCTCCACCATCTCCACCACTACATATACCTGTCTAACACTGCCATTCACTGGTTCCGGTTATATCTCACTGAAAGGACTGAGTACCTGGTCCTGGGGAAGTGCTAAATCCTGACCCCACACTGTCACCTGCCGGGTGCCCCAGGGCTTCATACCCTTTTCACCCTTTACATGCTTCCCCTTGGGTGTGTTGTCAGCAGGTATGGAATAAATTTCCATTATGCTGACAAACCCAACTCTACCTCAAAGTCATCCCCTCTGGATCGCCCACTGCCACCGTCACCTGCTCCTGCCTGGATGAAAATAGGGGGTATGGATGAGCCAGAACTTTCTACAGCTGACTGGCTCAAAAAAAGAAGCCATTCAAACCAGAACCTCTCAACAACTTCACTCTTCCCTCATCACCTCCATTTCCCTCTTTGGCCACAACATTCCCCTCTCTCCCTCTGTTACCAGCCTTGGGGTCAAGTTTGACCCCATCTCTCCTTCGACAATCATGTCATCCACATCTGCAAAACCTCCTTCTTTCTCCTTCGTAATATTTCAGAGCTCTGTCCCTGTTTCCCTCCCAGCTCGTCCATGCCTTTGTCTCCTCCAGGTTGGACTACTGTTGGACTACTACTGTAACGCACTACCCTGGCACGGGGGGTGTGTTACAGTATATTCAGAATAGCTCTTCCAGGGTCCTGATGAGGGTGCGGAAACACGAGCATTACTCCCATCCTCCACCCTGCGCTGTCTTCGTGTTCACCTCTACATGGAGTACAAGGTCCTCCTGCACATCCACCACTGTCTCCACGGTGACGCCTCCACCTATCTCACAGAACTGCTCACACTACACAGCTCAGCCAGGACCCAGCCAGGCCAACAGCACCGTCTGCTCCCGCCCAGGCCACGACTCAAAGCCATGGGAGACTGGGCCTTCAAAGCTACTGCTCCCCGTCTACCAGACCACCCCAGACCACCTCAGAGCTCCACAGATGATGGATACTTTTAAGAAGGGTCTAAAAATCTTCCTTTTTAAAAAAAAAGCATACCTGCTAATTTTAATTTGATTGTTGTTTTACTGTAGCACTGTAGGATTTGTATTCAAATGTAAAGTGCATTATATATAAAAAGTTGTAGTTGTATTTTATTGATTCATGCATGTTTGAGTAATCTTGTATCATCCTCCATTTGAGGATTAAGTATTCAAAAAAGAGTGTCTTCTTTAAAAATAAAATGCATCTCTCATAGTAAATATGATCATTGTGGTCACCCCTCCTTGTCAAAGCCTGGTCTCGTCAGATCTCAGAAGCTAAGCAAGGCTGGGCCTGGTTAGTAATTGGAGACCGCAGGGAAAATCAAGTGCCACAGTGGGGCAGCAATTGCTCTAGTGCAAACTGTTGTTGTGTCCTTTGGCTTGCCTAACAGATACAGCACCAGTACTCACGCACCTCTGTGTGCATGAGTACTGGTGCTGGTTGGAGGGAGTGATTGGCAGCCTCACTTCTGTCCCAGGACAGACACCAAAATAAGTAATAAAAGAGTTAGTAACAGTAGAACTAAAGCTGCAGTAATGATAGCACTAGCAGAGTATTTTAAGATATAGCCTACTATTTTGCTACTTTTAACTAAACTAACTAGTGACATCAGCTATAGGACTTTGTGCTATAGCTTGCTCAATGCTATAGCACTGATGACTTGCTCAACAACCAGGTGAAATCTGACCTCCAACTTCTGAGCTCCTTTTCCCCCTAATCAATTCAGTACAATGTGAATGTTTGAGAAAAGCCGTCATTCAATGCTTCTATGGTGGAAAAAACATGACAAAACAGGAAAACAGGAAGTAAGTTTGAAAAAGAAATAACACATAAATAATACATTAATTTATATAAAATAACATTGTATGAATCAGTTTGGACTTTTGTGTGTTGTATATATATATATATATAAATATGTATATATACACACAAAACCTTAACCCAAGCACTTTTAGCTTGTTGTAAATAATAATAATTACATGTATATAGCACATTTCATATAGTAAACAAAGACCCAATGTGCTAGTGCAAAAAAACATACATATTTACAATGATTTTATTCTAATGCAATAAGTAAGTTAAAAAGAAATAAAATCAACCAAAATCTTGTGAGAATGAAAAGGTCTAGTTTTAAACACAGCAACAGAGTCAGCATTTTTATGGTAGTTGGCTGAGAGTTCCAGAGAACTGGGCCATCAAGGCGCCCTCGCCAGATTGTGATGTATTTGTGGGACTGTTGAAAGAATAAAGTAGAAAAGTAGTACATTAATAACGTGAATTTTAAAATGAAGGTATGAGGACATTTAAAAGGGCTGTACCCATTTTTTCATATAAGCCAAATAAAGTAGAAATTGTTTTACCTATGACAAATAGGTCATATTATAAAAACATGAGACCCCTGTGCATTGTCTGCATCTAATTATAAGCATTATATCACCCACAAACCAGGAAGTGTGTTGCTTTGAGACTGCTGCAGTTGCTATTTGGCAGATTTTATTGTTACATCAGATGTCCTCCCTTTTACAACTTACTATATCATTGGGCCTCGGGTGAGCAATCAAGGGATGAAGTATCTTGCTAAAGGACACAAGCTCCTATAGTGTCTACACAGTCTGCAAAATCTGGACCACAAACTCCTCAGTTGTGAACAGAATTCACTCAGTGCAGTGGTTCTTAAAGCAGACATATTGTGCTTGTGTCTGCTATATAGTTATATCTATTACACCCGGGAATCATTATCGTTATCATTATAATGTGCACCTACGATGGACAGCTGCACATTACACTCGCGAGCGGCGGATCACTGATTAAGAAAATAAAGCTGGAGAACAATAAAAGTACAGACCAGTGGGCGTGTACCGGTAGCAGTGAAAACGAAGCAATGAGTATACAAATAAATCAAACATGCATGAATCATGCTAAATGCAACTTGGAGAGGGTAAATGAAAAGGGGGAACAACTATAACATAGTTAAAAGGTCTGAGAAGTCGATTTTGCAGTAGGTCTGCTTTAAGTGTTAACATTCATACACCAGAATACTAATACTACAACTACTCATACTACTACTTTTCAGTACAGTTTCAGTTTCAGTACAACACATGCCACTACTACTTCTTGTACTATTCATGAATTTTAAAACCAGAGGGAAATAGCATCTTCATATTTGGATATCCTGAAAGTCATTTGACATTGTATCAATATCCTCCTGCTTCAGTTCTATTTTCACCCTGGGCTATTTTTAACAATGAAGCTATTCTGGTCCTCCTCCTTTTTCAGATGCTCTCTTTTATTTCTGGTAGGTTTGTGTTTAAATGAGCCACGTATCCTACTTTTTAAGGTGAGAATTATAAATGTGCTGCTTGGTGCTGACAGTAATAGAGACATTCACACTGCTTTGAAGGATAATTAATCTCTTTAATAAGCTTGCGGGCTGTGGAGGGCAATTTTATTCAAGGAAGAATACACTAAGGTTAGAGTGAAAGAGAAATAAGAAGGATTTTAAGGTGAACCAGGGTCAAAATGTAGCTTCTTTGAAGAATTACTGCAACATTAGACATTCAAAACGCTAAGGTCAGAAGGCCCAGGGGGTTAAAGCTTAAAGTAAAGAACCTACTCTTCCTATTGCCCAGCTTGTGTCATGTTCTGAGTGAGTGATAGAAGGATTAACCAATCACAGAGAAGTATGAATTTACAGAAGAAGCAGATATCTTTAATTGGTGGTTTTCTGATTCTGACTGTGTCGATGTCATACTCCCAGATGGTGGGCAAGAGCCAGGTTTCCCTATTGATTACATCGTATTTTCATTAAAAACATATCCAAAAGGTTGAATCTGATTATTAGTGATCAGACCACATAACTCACTATATTACATAAAAATACATTTGAATCATTTTAGCTGCCCTCATCTGTACTAAATATTATTGGCCATCAGAATGTTATGATGTCATTTGAAATCCAATACCTCTTAAAGGTATACATGCATTTTGTCAATTACCATTTCATTGGTGGAAACAATTAACACTTTGTTGTTATTGGGTGTTAAGTTTCAAAGAAAATCTCATAGTGTTGGTAGTTTATACCTCTATGAACATGAAATTCATGGGATTCTTAGTAGTAGTAGTAGCTTCCCTCAAATATTAATTGTGGAGTTGTTTATAATGTTCACTGCTCTCACTGAACAGAATCCTACTTTTTAAACATATGTTACAAATCTAATCGCAATATTTGTCAGAAAAAATAGCAAATAGTAATTTTTTTTTACAGAATTCTGTCTACGTCCAAGCCATGCTTAAGTTCTCTTTGTATAAGGTGAAATGAGTAAAAACAACAGAGGCCAACAGTATAAGCCAATCATTTAGTCGACTAAAAAGGGTGTGGCAAAAGCTCTCAAAACTATTACGTTTCTCTATGTATTGGACCCAAACTGCACTCACAAGACTAAACTTGAAACAATGTATTTATATAAAGACAGATTCAACTTGTGAATCATGAGTTTAATCTGCCTTTTGTCTATATGTATATACACTCACCTGAAGGATTATTAGGAACACCATACTAATACGGTGTTTGACCCCCTTTTGCCTTCAGAACTGCCTTAATTCTACGTGGCATTGATTCAACAAGGTGCTGAAAGCATTCTTTAGAAACGTTGGCCCATATTGATAGGATAGCATCTTGCAGGTGATGGAGATTTGTGGGATGCACATCCAGGGCACAAAGCTCCCGTTCCACCACATCCCAAAGATGCTCTGTTGGGTTGAGATCTGGTGACTGTGGGGGCCATTGTAGTACAGTGAACTCATTGTCATGTTCAAGAAACCAATTTGAAATGATTTGAGCTTTATGACATGGTGCATTATCCTGCTGGAAGTAGCCATCAGAGGATGGGTACATGGTGGTCATGAAGGGATGGACATGGTCAGAAACAATGTTCAGGTAGCCCATGGCATTTAAACGATGCCCAATTGGCACCTAAAGTGTGCCAAGAAAACATCCCCACACCATTACACCACCACCAGCAGCCTGCACAGTGGTAACAAGGCATGATGGATCCTTGTTCTCATTTTGTTTACGCCAAATTCTGACTCTACCATTTGAATGTCTCAACAAAAATCGAGACTCATCAGACCAGGCAACATTTTTCCAGTCTTCAACTGTCCAATTTTGGTGAGCTTGTGCAAATTGTAGCCTCTTTTTCCTATTTGTAGTGGAGATTAGTGGTACCCGGTGGGGTCTTCTGCTGTTGTAGCCCATCCGCCTCAAGGTTGTGCGTGTTGTGGCTTCACAAATGCTTTTCTGCATTCCTCGGTTGTAACGAGTGGTTATTTCAGTCAACGTTGCTCTTCTATCAGCTTGAATCACTCGGCGCATTCTCCTCTGACCTCTAGCATCAACAAGGCATTTTCGCCCACAGGACTGCCGCATACTGGATGTTTTTCCCTTTTCACACCATTCTTTGTAAAGTGAAATACTCAGACCAGCCCATCTGGCACCAACAACCATGCCACGCTCAAAATTGCTTAAATCACCTTTCTTTCCCATTCTGACATTCAGTTTGGAGTTCAGGAGATTGTCTTGACCAGGACCACCCCCCTAAATGTATTGAAGCAACTGCCATGTGATTGGTTGATTAGATAATTGCATTCAGGAGAAATTGAACAGGTGTTCCTAATAATCCTTTAGGTGAGTGTATATATACTCACTCGCCCACCCCTCTTTTCTGCTGTTGTCCCTAAGCCTGTCATGATAACAAGTTTTGAAGTTTTTTGTATTGTTAAGTAAATATATTCAATAAACCATAACATTGAAACTAACACAAAAACCCAAGAGCAGATTCAAACACCAAAAACTATTCTAAATCTATAATATTGTTTAAAAAAATCATGAGCTGCAATAAATAAACAGCAGACTGAAACACTTTAGTACTTAGTTTGCATCTGTAATGAATCATAGAAGTTATTAATTCAACCTTTTATGGCTTAACATCTTTCCTATAACCAAAAAATAACCAAAATTTCCCAGTAGTGCAAAGAAAATGTACACACAATAAACACTGACCTCCAAAAAATATTTTTTCAGCTTTCAAATACTGAACAATAAGTCAATATAGTACTTGTGATGGGCCTAGTTGCCCCATACATATTCTACTAATCTTAATAAAATAATTAGTCGGCTCATACAAATTTTGGACTCAATCGACTAAAGGACTACAGCTCTATTTCCTACCTTCCTGTCTGTCACCGTCTGTTTCCCTGCGGTTCTCATCATGGCTGCCCTCTTCAGTGTTGCCGTTGACGCCGGACTGGGCCACTTTGATGATCTGGAGGCGGATGAGTTCGATTTTGGAGCGGCTGTCCTGAAGCATCTGCTGAGCCGTGGACAACATCTGATACAAGGATAAGAACAAGCACAAACTGTCAATGAAGGAGCGATCTAATTCTGCTCCCTCTGCAGACATCAGCCATGTTAACAAGACTGTCAAACGGACACTAGCTTTCTTTTCTGTACAAACACACCGACAAAACACATTTTTACACATTTCTGGTATTCAAGTTTATTTAACATTGTGTGGTATGAAATGTTTCTATTTTTAGTACCAGATGAAGATTGACTGGATTGATTAGATTGGATGAAATAAGTAAGGAGAGTTCAAAAAGGACCCGGAAGAGCTCACAGGATTACTCTAACACGCATGGATGACATCTAAAACCTCTTTGAGCATGTTTTTGATGAGGGAACAATGTTATAACATGGTAGGAAACAACAAAAAAAGTGATTTTGCATAACACCCCTCTTTAAACTTACAGTTGAACTAGAAGTTTACATACACTATGTATACATACACTATGTATATATATATATACATATATACACTATGTATACATACACTATGTATACATATATATACACACACACATATATACACACACATATATATATATATGTATATATATATGTGTATATGTATATATATATATATATATATATATATATATATATATATATATATATATATATATATATATATATATTCATTACTTTCTTCAAAGTCAAATGTTTACATACAGTAAGATTATTATGCCTTTAAACAACTGGGGAACGCAGATGATGATGCCATGTCTTTACAAGCTTCTGATTATTTATATTTGTTTATTGACAACATTTTTAATTTAAGTTAATTAGAGTTAATTAGAGACACCTGTGGATGTATTTGAAACACACCTAAACACACTGTTTCTTTGTGTAACATCGTAGAAAAGTCAAATGAAATGAGCCACTATATCAAGAAGAGAATTGTGCACTTGCACAAGTCTGGTTCATCTTTAGGGCACCTTCAGGCAATTTCCAAATGCCTGAAGGTGCCACGTTCATCTGTTCAAACAATTATACAGAGGTATAAAAACCATGGGTATGTCCAGCCATCATACCTCTCAGGATGGAGATGGGTTCAGTTTCATAAAGATGAACACGCTTTGGTACTAAATATGTGTATCACCCCAAGAATAAAAGCAAAAGACCTTATAAAGATGCTGACTGAAGCTGGTAAGAGTGTGTCATTATCCACAGTGAAAGGAGGACTGTACCGACATGGGCTGAACGGCCACTCTGCCAGGAAGAAGCCATTACTCCAAAAGAAACTCAGATTACAGTTTGCAAATGCACACAGGGTCAAAGACCTTCATTTTTGGAGAGATGTCATTTGGTTTGATGAATCTAAAATTGAACTGTTTGACCATAATGAGCATTGTTACATTTGGAGGTAAAATGGGGAAGCTGTAAGCCTGAGAATCCGACCACCCCAACTGTGAAATACAGGGGTGGCAACATCATGTTGTGGGGTTGTTTTGCTGCAGGAGGGACTGGTGCACTTCACAAAATAGATGGGATCATAAGGAAAGAAGTTTATGTGGAAATACTGAAGCAAAATCTCAAGACATCAGCCAGAAAGTTAAAGCTTTGACACAAATGGGTCTTCCAAATGGACAATGACCCGAAGCATACAGCCAAACTGGTTATAAAGTAGCTTAAGGATAACAAAGTGTTTTAGAGTGTCACTCACAAAGTCCTGATCTCAAACCTATTGAAAATTTATGGGCAGACCTGAAAAGGTATGAGCAAGCAAGGTGGCCTACAAACTTGGCTCAGTTACACCGGTCCTGTCGTGAAGAATGGGCCAAAATTCCTGCCAAGAGAAGGAAAAGTGAGAAGGAAACCAAAACATTTGAGCCAAATCAAAAGGTTTAAAGGCAATAGCACCAAATACTAATGAAATGTATGTAAACTTCTGACTTTGAAGAAAGTAATGAAAAATTATTCTGCAATTTATTAAACAGAAATAATTTTGGTAATCCTAACTGACCTAAAACAGAAACAGTTTAGACTGAGTTCCTGTCAGACAGTGAAAAAGAAAATAAACAAAGAAAACATATGTGTCTTTTTATATAGTGTGTGTAAAGTTTTGGTTTTAACTGTATTTATTGGCATTCAAGTTACAGGTCAGATCTGATGACGGGCAACGCCACGAACATTAAGAATGTGTGTTTATCAATTAACTAAAAAAAAAAAACACCTGTAACAAAACTTCTTAGGTACATTTAATACTTATAGGGCAGAACATTCTAGGCAAAGCTAGAACATCTCCATGGAGACCAGTGATGTGCCCTACTCCAGAAAAGTTACGCAGTGCCCCTTTTAATATTTATTTAAAGAAATAAAAACTTTGAATCCCAAAACAGTCATTTTGTCTTCAGAACTGTCACAACCAAGCTGAAAACAAGGTAAATGTACTGTACTGTATTGTCTTAAAAATAGGGGTGTGCTAAAATATTGATACACCGATATGTATCAATATTATTAAAATCGATACGGTATCGATTCTTTGTTTCCTAGAATCGATATCGATATTCTCCCCAGACGTTATTCTTTACGGGTGAAGAGAAGCGAGAAGCAAGAGAAACGAAAATGTCAGAAAAAATATTTCAACCGCCTTCCTCCCTCTAGTTAGAAACATGCATTAATAAAAAAGCTCTTCATTGTGTTTTTTAATCTTCAATAAATGGAAGATAAATGCACCATTTAATGTTTGGGTTTTTTTTTTTTTGTGTTTTTTTTTTGTGAAAATTGGGTTGACCATTTAAGTAAGGTTGAAGGCTTTTATTTTTTTCTGAATCGTATCGTATCGATTTGAAATATATCGTATCGAATCGTATCGTATCGAAATGGCACTGTATCGAGATACGTATCGTATCGTGGACTGTGTATCGAGGTACGTATCGTATCGGCAGCTTCTTGGTGATACCCAGCCCTACTTAAAAACAACCTAAGTTGTTAAAATGTTGCATAGCCTTGATAAGAGCTTAAAGTCAACTATATCTAGCAATGGGAAAAGACCGCAAGCCTATACGTACTAATGCATTGTGTCCATAATTTCAATCCAACTGTCCACAGGAAACCCTCGAGTGCTTATGTCAGTGTAATATAATATGAGAGCATGAATTAACACAGTAACAGGCCCTAACTGGGGTCAACAAAGGGAACTGCAAGCCTGTAGCCTTCTTTAGAACAGTTGTCACAATACTTAAATTTCAAACTCGATTTCAATACTAAGGAATAGACTTGATACTCTATGCACTATGTAACTTTTCTGAAAGAGGGCTTGTCACCCTCTTGTCTCCATGGAGAGGTGCCTAGAATATAAGCCTGAATGACTTGGGGAAAGTTTTGATTTGCAAGTTATGCTTTTAAACTAAATTTTAAACGAGTCCAGAAGAACTGATAAAAAGACTGAAATGTGAACTGACAAACTAACACAGGAATCAGATTTCAGATCATGTTCGTATAGATCTAGACTACACGGTAAGCAGTTTTTGTGCAGAATAAGACAGGATATTTTGTTATTTGTGGTACTTCAAAAACTGCAGCGATTCATCTTGCAGAACGATTGGTTAAATTGGCGGAGAGACAAGCCTTCTCATAGTAGTAAAAAAAAAAAATGGCAAGGCAAGGTAAGGCAAGTTTATTAGTATAGCACAATTCGTACACAAGGTAATTCGAAGTGCTTGACAGAATAAAAAAGAGACATTAACATCACAATACAACAAACCGAAACATAAATAATCACAAACAATCATCATAAAATTAACATTAAAGAAGAAATGTGCGGAATAAAAACCTTTAAATCAAATGCATGTTTTTTTCAATGTATCTTCGAGCATCTGTAATTGAATAAATGTGAGATAGACAAGTTTAATGCCATATGTCAGAACATTTCCGGCAACATCTCCATGGAAACAAGCCCCACTAGGTTACACAGAGCACCTTTAAACTAAAAGTCATTATTATTCATGGTCTTGTGGGGCCCTGAGCTTGAGGTTAAAAACTATTGAACCAACTCTAGTATTATTCCAACTTCCTGTCACAATGAATCACTCACATTGATAGTCCTATTTTTGGAACATTTTCTTTTTTCTTGGATGTCCTGCCAACACATCCCTACTCGTTAATAACAAATAAAAGGTCAAATATGATCCTATAACTTATGGCCTCAAAATGCTATGAAGAAGGCAGTAGAATCAACAGGAAACTCCCCTAATAAAAAGCAAACAGACCTACAAATTCCTGCATTCATCTCCTCAAGTATCTGATTGGTCAGTGGTAACAAGTCACTGATGCCCACGCACGTGCAATAAAAAATAACCACGCTCACATCACGTGTTTACAACAGTAGGCACAGTATGACTTTGCAATTCGCCACTCACCTCTAGCACTACGCTGTCATGCCCCGTAGACGAAGTGAAAAAGATCCCGCATTGGCGTCCTACTCGTGTTGCGTTCTCCTCCACAACAAGTCCTCCCCCTGCGTGATTATTATTCACAATTTCCCGTCAAATAGTCCTTGCTACATCTTCACACGCGCTCCTGGACGGCTTCCTCCGAGTCGCGTGAACAACCGTGCGTCAACGACATCTCCAAACATCCCGAAATGCCACGCGCCTGCCCTGTCCTGTCCCCCGTTGACCGTATCGTTTTCTCCTGCAATGTGACTCCGTGCGCGTCCTATCCTATCCTCCTATATTATTCTCCAGTGCACGGTCCACCCCCGGCCCCCTCGTCGGTATTGGATGCTGGTGGACCACATGACGCGCCGATGTGCAGTGCTGTAACCGACCAAACACACACATGTAGGCGATAACGAGATGCGTAAATGCTCCTTTTGGGACGATCCGTAGCAGATGCGGGCGTTTTAGGAAATTTGTCACACCTGTCGAGATGGAAATGTCCAATTAAACGATGAAAATAATAGGCGTGGGCTCAAAGTAAGACGCTTCACCTTTGTTGACATTCACTGAATCAATTTGGGTTACAGAGTTGGTAAATTAGTTAAATCAATGCGTAAAACATAATTGATTGAACAAAATGATTTATTCTTGGTTTTATTTTGCCGACTAAAATTAAAAAAGATAACAGAAATACAGAAATGCAAGAATTCACTGTCACCTTGTTGACATTGAGGGGCAGTTCAAACAGAGTGCAACATTTGCCATGTGAACCCGCGCTAACCCACACAGAAAAGACACTAGTGGGGACAAAACGGACATTTCCAAAGAGATAGTGGGTTTCCCTCGCTGCTTGATGGTGTTATGTAATTCAGACACCGTCAAGGACTCCCATCCCACCTCCATCTCTGTCTCTCTCTCTCGCTCTCTCTCTGTCTGTCTATCTCTCTCTCTCTGTCTCTCCCTCTCACTCTGTCGCTCTCCCTCTCTTTCTCTGTTTCTGTCTGTCTCTGTCTCTCTCTGTATCTGTCTCTCTCTCTTTGTCTCCCTGTCTATGTGTCTCTCTGTCTCTCCCTCCCTCTCTCCCTCTGTCTCGCTACCTCTCTCTCTCGGTCTCTCTCTCTGTGTCTCCCTTCCTCTGTCTCTCTCTCTGTCTCTCTCCCTCTGTCTCCCCCCTCCCTCTGTCTCTCTCTGTGTCTTTCTCTCTCTGTCTCTCTCTTTGTCTCTGTCTCTCTCCCTATGTCTCTCTCTCTCTCTTTGTCTCTCTGTCTGTCCCTCCTTCTCTCTCTCTGTCTCTCTCTTCGCCTCTGTCTCTCTCTGTCTCTCTCCCTCTCTCTGTCTCTCTCTCTTTGTCTTTGTCTCTCTCCTCTGTCTCCCTCTGTCTCTCCCTCTGTCTCTCTCGGTCTCTCGCTCTGTCTCTCTCTCTCTCTCTCTGTCTCTCCCTCTGTCTCTCTCTGTCTCTTGCTCTGTCTCTCCCTCCGTCTCTCTCCCTCTGTCTCTCTCTGTCTCTCTTTCTCTAATTAACTCAAAGGTGAACGATGGTCGACAGAGCATACACCAGAAAAACAGAAAATTCACTCAATTTAGTTATGTAGCTTTTTATTTGCTTAAAAAAACAATACGAAAACAAATCAAATTACAAACCCTAAATGTATTTATTTTTTCTTTTAGCTACAATCAGGTTTGAACTGCATCTTCTTGGCCTTTATACTCATACATCTATTTGCTGCTACAGTGGCCTAGTACTCGGAATATGTAATATTCAAACCCTGGGGTTTGGCTGTTTACTAAGAGTTAATCCATCTGTAGTAATCATGTGCAGTACTGTAACATAATGTATTATTATTTATTCGTGTCCATATGCTGCACTGTGCATAAACATAGTCATAGCCACGGATGTAGATAACAGTATTGTAGCCTGGTATTTTGCTCTACTTACACAATGTTGAGTTAGATTTAAATAGCCTATTTTAAATTGATATTTATTTTTTTGACAGCATTCTCTGGCTGTTCTTGAAGTGTGCGTTGCAACAATAGAATGTCCTTGTTGTGTGGCAAATAAAGTGTTTTACCATAGGCAGTAATTGTTGCATAGAAAAGTCCATCTGTATCTAAGTAAAAAAAAAAAAGTTTGTTGGTTTGCAAAAACACAACAAAAAATAATTTTAAATTATATATAATTGAAATTATCTGTGGGATGGCTTGCTTCAGTGAATTTAGGCCATATATGTGTTATTGTCTTATATCATGTTGTATGTAGGCTGTAAATTTCAGTCAGGTGTTGTGTGTAAAAGAAAAAAATATAATTTTGTAACGACGCCTTCATTTGCATAAGAAAAAGGTAAAGTGATTTTCCTGCGTAAGAAGTTGTCAAACAGACGCTTTACGGCTGGATTGTGGGACAGGACCCAGCTTCACTTTTCTGCTCATTACCACTCAGCATCTTTTTAATGCGCCCCTGTGAATCGGCCCGGACTCCACCGCGGCTGTTTTTTTACTTTCTACAAACTTTCAAATCACTTTATAAAGTCAAATAAAATCCCTTTTAATGCTGCGATGAAAAGCCACGTCTTTTTAAAGATGGGGGCTGTTATTATACGCTTAACTGGCCCATAGTAGTGAGACCTATTTTGAGAGGCGGAGCTCGCTGGAGCCCAAAGCGTCCGACCGGGACTCGCTCGCTCCTCGGCGGCGGCGGTACATTGTGTGTGGACGGAGCGGTAGCACGTTGTTGTCTGGGCTTCTTCTGCAACTTTGCGCCGTATATCTCCCGATCCTCCCCAGCCTCCAGTGCTTTTCCCCTCAGAAATCTGCGAGCCAAACCAGCCTGCGGAAAACATGTCGGCCTCGGCGGCGAAAGCGAGTAAAAAGGAGGCAAACTCCAACCACGACGGAGCGGGTGACGAGACCTCCGGTAAGAAGAAGCTATGGGCAACGGAATGGCGGCCTCCCTCGCTTCATTCACCGCCATTTTTGCTTATCTTTTCTCACATAATTACTCTGCTAACTCATATGCAATTGAACCATAATCGATCATGCGTCTTGCTTTAATTTGCCTTATTCTGGAGTATTTTTTTCTTGCGATTTGTTATTTATTAGTCGCACTCACGTTGCGCGTATGGGGAGCTAGCACAGTTAGCACATAGCCCGCTGTTGTTCGTGTTAGCTGCCTTTTAGCATCACCAGCGTGGCCAGATGTGTCGGCATCTACGGACTTGTCCGGTCATTTTTAGTGATCGGTGTACTTTTTTTACTGTGTGCGTGTCCTTCCAATTAGACAGCCTTTGCCTTCTTCACCAGCTGGGTTTATTTACAGACAAACGTGTGCCTTTTGACCGAGTTAGCATCAGCCACTTGCTATTGTTGTTGTAATGTTACCTAACGCTAGCTGCGGTGTTATGCTTGCTAATTCGCGTTTAAATACCCCATACACGAGTGTTATATGAGTCAGAGTATATGTAATGTCCTTAATCAGATGTAGTTGGTCTATAGATGAGTGTTGGGGGATGGGTTGGCCGGCTCTCTCGCTCGCTCTCGGATCTGAACACGTTTATTGCGGCTCGCAGTGTGTTGTTCGTCCCACATTCAAACCACGCGGCCTTGTCGAGAGCACTGGCCGGAAACGGAGAGTGTCTGCGCCGCTAGATCTGCTGCGATTGGCCGCCGGGTTCTGCCTCATCTCCGGACACATACCCCGCTTTTGTCTAACAGATAAATGATGGAAACATAGATGACTTTGTCCGAAAGTTGCCATGCTGGAATTGCACGTAAACGTAACAATATTCATCTCTGCAATCAAAATATTCATTAATTTGACATTTGTCTATGTCCATGCGTTGGGTTATCAAATAAAACAACATTGAATGAACATTTACGCATTTAAACGTCAGGTTTGCAATATTTTCAAGAGATTCCTACTAGTTTTCTGGTCGTCTTGCAGTCTCTGTGCTTTAAACGCAAATATAAATATAATCGCAGCTGATTCCTTTTTATTAAGATATTTAAAGAGATGAAAATTATATTGGTGTAAATGTGAGTTGTTAATCGACAGTTGAACACAATTTGCATCATGTTTGCAAACGCATTTTTTCAGTTAGTACAGGTCAAAAATAATTTTTGATCTGGCACCTGAGGGTTTCTATCGTTACTATTCATTGCCGAACAGTGAACAATGTGTCATTGGTTAAAATGTGTGTTTACATTTTAGCCTCTTCAAATTTACATAGATGAAAGTGTAAACGGAGTCATCTATGTACATTTATGTAATGTTTGCTTCTTTCTAACAGATGTTTTATTAACTTTCAGAAAAAGAGCAACAAGAGGCTATTGAACACATTGATGAAGTTCAGAATGAAATTGACAGGTAAGTTTCACAACAACATATGCATCAATTTTTATTTTGAGATTCGCTGTGCATTTTGTTTTTTTTCTCAATCACCATGTCAGTTCACTTATTTCATCAAATCAAACTTGTTTTGCCAGAAAGAGGATCTGAATCTTAAATGCTATGGTGTTTTGTAGATTCCACGATAAATGTATTTAAATGCAGTATTGTTTTGCGCACAGGTTGATTGAAAGTGCCAGTGAGGAGATCCTTAAAGTAGAACAGAAATACAACAAACTCCGTCAGCCGTTCTTTCAGAAGAGGTCAGAACTGATTGGCAAAATCCCCAACTTCTGGGTCACCACATTCGTCAATCATCCACAAGGTAATACATAAATGTGTTTTTTATGCTAGAACTGGGATATATTGAAAGTAATGTTATTATAGAAACTCAACTTAAAAATGCCGTGGTGTCATTAATGTCATATTCCAAAAAAAGTTTTGTATATGATATTTGTAGCAAAATAACTTTTAACAAAACTATCATGGTTCCTGTTCTCGTCATGAAGTTGAAAGTATTTTTTGGTGTACTGATGTTGTAGTATCCGCTCTACTTGGTGAGGAGGACGAGGAGGCGCTGCATTACCTGAGCCGGGTCGAGGTCACAGAGTTCGAGGACATCAAGTCAGGCTACAGAATAGAATTTGTATGTACCATATATTCACTTTCCCTCCTCCTTTGTACCACACAGTCACTGTTCTTCCTCTTACACATCTCACTTTCTTTTGTCTGTTGCAGTATTTTGATGAAAATCCGTACTTCGAAAACAAAGTCCTTTCCAAAGAGTTTCATCTGAACGAGAGCGGAGACCCCTCTTCAAAATCCACAGAAATCAAATGGAGATCAGGGAAGGTCTGTACAATACCAAAACCTAATAGTTTGATATGTTTTGCAGCAAGTCAGCAGATGGGGCTTCGTATTGAGCACATAATACAATAGTGCTATGTGCACTATTTGATAGCATGGCTATGTCCTATAGTTGGTATTAAAGAGGCTTTGTCTATCTTTTTTCCATAATTTACAATATTGATATACTGTAAAAGCAGCTTGTGTGTGTGTTATCTGTAGCTAATTATAGTGATAGTGTTTTTATCATGCTTAAACCAGGATCTAATTCTGGTATACTCCGAGCATGCTGGTTGTTGGCATCATTATTCCTTGACTCTGAAAGTTGTGAAAAACGCTTATAAACTCATCGTGGTGACTAATTAGGGTGTTAGGATTGCATAAAAGTAAAATTATTCTTAACAGCTGCAATCAGTTTAAAATGTACAATCTCTATTTATGAAAAGGGCTATACCTTATTTTAATTGGTTTCAAAACTTAAAGTGTTATTTTATTATGAGCTTTGTAATGTGGGCTTATTTTCTATTTAAACATCATTGTCTTCATATTTCAACCCTATTCTGTATGTATGTATACGTGTGTGTGTGTTGTCAGGACTTGACCAAGCGCGTCAGTCAGTCACAGACCAAAGGTGGGAGGAAGAGGCAACACGAGGAGCCGGAGAGTTTCTTCACCTGGTTCACTGATCACGCTGATGCTGGGGCAGACGAGCTTGGAGAGGTCATCAAGGATGACATTTGGCCCAACCCCCTGCAGTATTACCTGGTAAGCTACCAAACACTTGTTGTCCAAACTGTTTATAAGGTCAGAAATAAGACTAGCAAAATTTTGGCTACCCCAGTTAGGTAGCAAGTGCTATGTGTTCTTTTTTTTCCATAATAGTACAACGTGCTGCTGACTTTAGTGGTAATTGGTATGCCAGTTAGTGGTTATTCAGCTATTGATAAGTATAAAACCTTAATATTACTAAAATAATAGTATAATAATGCAAATTAACAGTAATTAGGAGTTGTAATGGAAATATAATAGTTAATGGCCATAGAAATATTAATTGCTATACAAATAACAATGATGTAATCATGTATTTTTCTACTAGTTAACTAATCAGTAATTTTGTTAGTTTGTGGACTATAGAGGGTCTAAAACACATGCTAAAAAACTTTTTTATAACAAAGACATTGGCATTATTTATTATTAAACTCTCCAAAAATCACTGCTTTTTATCATTATCGCCATTTGTAAATATTTCCGATCTCAATCAACTAACTAAAGGTTGAAATATGATGACTGGAGGATTATGTATTTAAAACTGACTGAATTGACTAGTCTACTACTAAAATAAGCATTAGTTGCTGCCATAGATGTGTTGATTTTTATTATCTTTTTCCTGCGATTCTTGGGCCATATTTGAAGAGGTAAAATCTTACTACAGGGAATAAGTTCACACTGATTCTGAAAAGAACAGTCCTGTGTTGAAAACCTGGAGCACCTCCTTGTGAGCTTCCTTATGATACTGTTAAGCCACTGTATTCTTAAGCATGTAACTTTTTTCCCCAGGTCCCGGATATGGATGATGAGGAGGGAGAAGGGGAGGAGGAGGATGAGGATGAGGAGGGTCTGGAGGACATCGATGAAGAAGGTGACGAGGATGGAGAGGAAGATGACGAGGATGAAGGAGAGGATGGAGAGGTAACCTCAACAATTTGGTTTTTAGCATTTGGGAAATCTGTTTAGTGGGGGCCAACATAAGAACATTTCAGAATGACATATGGTACATCTCTATAGGGCTGAATCATTAATTGCAGTTGATTCAAAATCACCAAATATAAATGGACACAATTGGCAGATTGCAGAAGATGCAGTTTAAGTACCTTAATATTTACATAACCAACAAAAATCCCCTGCCTTATTCTGCTCAAAAAACACTACCCTGTAGTTTAGGTCTGTACAAATGTGTTCTGAAATGTGATTCTTGCATAAGTTTGTCAGTTCATATTTTTCTTTTTGTCAATTCCTCTGGACCTGTTTAAAATGTGAACTTTGAACAGAAACATAAATTAACAAATCTCAATCCCAATGCTTGTCAGAAAATTTTTTCCAAAATTGTTCAGCCCTACATCTTGACCCATGTCAGAATAGCTATGAATAATATGTTTTTAGTGCACAAAAGTCAGTGAGAGTTTGGGAATTCATTTGTATATTTTGTAATTGGAAAAATGTATAATTATAATTTTTCTTAATTCTTGTCTATTCTGCAGGAGGACGAAGGAGAGGACGACTAAACCCCAACAAAACCTCAATGTGTATTTCCTGTTTGGTTTTTCCACTCATTGTCGGGAGCAAATATTTTAATTTTATTTTGTTCATATTTTTTTTTTTTTTTTTTTTTTTTTTTTTTTTTTTTTTTTTTTTTTACCCGTTGTGCGCTTCGTTCAACATTCAGAAGCTTTCACACCTTCACCTGTAGTTGGTGCCATGTTTATTTTTCATCTTTATATAAAAAGGTCATTGGCACTTTGCCCTGAATTGTGAGTACCATCATCCTAAAATAAATGAAGTAAAAAAAAAAAAAAAAAAAAATTAAAGAAAAAAAAAAACCCTACAAAAACAGCACGACATCTTGAACTTGAGAGACAAAACAGAGCGTTGTCTATGAAAGTAATAGGCTATGGTAGCCCAGTATTTTGTAAATTTTAGGAGTAGTAGTATACAGGAGCAGTGACATTGTGTTAAGCATGTTAGACCAATGGAACTATTAACATAAGACTCTAAATTCAAGAACTTCCAAAACTTAGATGCAAGTAGGTATCACTGAACCCCGACCGAACCCCGACCGAACCCCGACCTAACCCCTTTCAGTGGAAGTGTGTTCCTTTATAAAGAGCCAGGTCTAAACCAGGACTAAAACGGGTCTAAACCAGGTCTGAACCCCTCATAAAAAACTGTCCTAATCTGGGTTTAAACCAGGTCTAAAGCAGGTATATATCAGATTTAAACTAGATCTAAACCAGGTTTATAGAAGGTCTGAACCGGGACTAAAACGGGTCTACACTAGGCTCAATTCATTTAGTGTAATTTATTTTAACATCTGACGCTTTTCATTTTTGTCATGTAACAAATTACCTCATTGTAGAAATAGCAGTAATCGCAGCAGCAATAGTACAACTTTGCACTCAAGCTCCTTCAAAAATATGGGAAACTACTCAATGTTGATTTCATGTGGTTTGGCTTGTTTATTGCTCCTGTCTGCTCCACCAAACTGACATTGTGCTGACCAATATCTACCATCGGAATTGTGAAAAAATATAAATGACAAAATACTGGGCTAACCTTTTTAAAATGGGACCGAATGAATATCGAGCCATGTTACCACCAAGCATTGCTTCACTTTGAATTAGTCTAAAATCTCTGAAATTAATTCCTTTTGGGAGTTATAATGGTTATCCATACGCTTTCTTGTTTGGATATTCTTACACCTGATGCTCTTCCCTCCATTTATTTTGAACAGGACTGGTATTAGTTGCCTCAGTATAATTTTGATTCATGAACTTACTATTATGCTTCCCCGTGTTTGTTGAGCTTCAAGTACATTTTAAAATCAAAAATGAATTGGTTAACATTTGAGACTCCTTTTAAGCTAAAAGTCACTGTAAATACTGTGAATGCAATACATTTTATGTTGGAAGAAAGCAACTTGACACCTCAACTTTGTACTATTGGGCATGGACTGTTTCACACGTTATTGTCTTGCCATTTTTTTATAGTTATTTTTAAAAACGGTAATATTGAAATTATTTAACTGGTTGCAAAAAGCTCATGGCGTAATATAAACTAATTTGTGTACAAAGTGACTTTGAAATGGTTAGTGGTAACATTGCTTATAGATTACTATAACGTCTAGCCCATTCATTCCCATTTTAAAATCTCTCCTATTTGACTTAAGCGATGGTGTTGTAAACTTCTAGCACTAGCAGCAGACCTCAATTTTCACTTCATCCCGGTTTCTTTTTGGGGCATTGATCCTGGAAGAACTGATTTTTTCCCCCTTTTTTGTGGCTATAGCAACAGACAGATACTCATTCCTTTTCACTTGTAATGTTCAGGTTCAGGGCGGGGGACAGCTGTTATATGGGGGAAAAGACATCATTTCTATTGGACTTTTTTTTTTGTTCATTGTATTGTTTTGCAGATATCCATGAGATTTGAAATGACATTTTTAATAAACAAAATGGAAAAAATAAACAGTCTTGCAGTTTTCTTTGAATTCTTAAAATTAGACCTGTCACAAAAACATTGAGTTACGATATATTGCTGAGGAATTAGTCTATAAACCATAATATTGAAACTAATTTCGTCATTGTTAAACTCAGACACTTAAATATTTGAGTCATTTATTCAACCCTCTACGGCTCAAATCTAATCATAGTGCAGAAAATGTTCCACTTGTACTAAGAAAAAGTACTCATGGTAAATATGGACTCAAAAATTATCATTCAATAAATAACTGATAAAACGTTTCTGAATAATCCAGATCCCTAAAGGTTTTACTACTTGTAAGTGGTCATCTACAAGTGTCCTGGATTATTTCACTGCTTAAAAGGACTACTCTTAAACACATCCCAACTATGAGCTCATCAGTGTGACACCAGAGAGCAAGCCATTGTACAAATCCATAGATTCATTTACCTATGCTATCACATCTTGTAAATGAGTTGTACTCCAGCTATTATGGGCATTTAGTGAAGCACAGCTCTTTAGCAGACAATTAACAAGGACAGCAAACGATTCACTTATAATTTACTGAAATTTAAGACTTGTAGCAGCAAAAGCATAATAGTCAAAACATTTCACAAGATTTTCAATTATTGCTTGTATGATCTAATGAATAAAAAAAAAAAACATTTTCAATTTCATAGAAACTGGGGATACGGCATTAAGGAGCCATGTCTTTCAACATAACTACAAGATATTTAACTTGTGTGGAAAGGACAATGGAACTGTTGGACTGTTATTATACGACTATATTCAATTACTCTCCTCAGAATGTGCAAATTCAATAGACACTTGAACCTGGTTCATGCTGAAAATACAATTATCATTACATTAGTGAGAAAACATCCTCAAAGTCCTGTCTGAAGAGTCCTACTGGAAAACTTGATGTAAAAAAAAAACTTGTTCAGCTGACAAATGATTTAGGAATCATTAAAAGACTTGAGGCAAACTCCTCTGTTAAAAGTGAGTGTGCTATCAGACCCAAAAACGTGCTTTGCGATTCTTCAAATCGGGATGCAGAGACTGTGGAAGGCCAGTGGTCCGGCTGGAACCCCCAACCTGGAATAAGACATGGCAATAGATAACAAAGCAATAATATTTTGGTATCCACAATAGTAATAAGTATAGATTAATTACTACATTTGCAATGATTTCCAGACAACAATTAAGTATTTATTAAATGGATTTTAAGGGAAGGGGAGGTTCAGGTCTAGCCCTGGGGTCTCATTTATAAAATTTAATGTGGAATTATTACTGAAAGTGTACATATGGACAAAACAAACCTCCTCAAACTGACTAGCTACTCTCTTCTGTCTGAACACAGATCTCCTGTCTCATCTCCGAAAGCCCAATTTTCACATCAAAGAAATTGTATGTAGTCTGCGCTTTTACCGTTTTTAAAAAAAAAAGGTACTACAAACACAATTGAACCTGGATTGCCAGTGCCTAAACCTGCAGAAAGACGCATACAAGTTTGTCTCATTCTCAGTATATGTACAGGACATAACTCACGTGAAAGCTCAGAACCTCAAGAGTTCACTCACTGAGCTGCAGAGGCTGCACTAGAACTGATTCATTATAGGCTACAGGTGTTGGGGTTTAGGAAGTGAGGATTCCTGATCAGAGAGAGTCCTTTTAGGTTTAAATCAGCTGAATCTCAACATTGAAACTCACAACCCGAATGCTTTCTGACTGGAAAATCAACTTGAGAACCAAAACACGACATTATGACATAAATACATTCGTACTATATCATAATAAATTATCGTTAGAATTGTTATCAGTAAGTGTCTTCTTATTTGACAGTATATCTGGACACTGGACACAATACCGGTCACCTTAAGCCATGTTTGCACTGTTGTTCTGATGTTGTTGATGTTTTTGTTGTTGTATATATCTACCTTTAAGTATTTTATTTTATTTTTAAGCATATCCTTTTTAACTTTATGCATGCCCTTATTTGTACTTATTCAGTGTTTTTATGTTGCACTTTATCCCCAAAGAAAGTTCCTAGTTTGTGAGCTGTGTTCACTGATAATGGCAATAAAGGTCTTCTGATTCTGATCCTGATAAACACAATCAATTTAACCTTTACTCTGAAGTGCTTCTATGCATTGTCTAAATTACCGAGACCCACCTAGGTGAGCTTTGCAGTGCGGGCAAGTGGCTATGGTCCATGCGAACCCCGGGAAAAACGAGAAGTGCCCATCAGCAGGCCAGTGCAGGGTCACGTCTGCCCTCCTGAACGTGATCACCTCAAACTGCCTTCCGTGTGGGTTTTCAAAGAGCTGCACGCCAATCCTCCTCCCTCTCGGCAGTGTGTCGTTACGGCTGGACAAAGCGAGACGACTAGGCACAAAGCGGATGTCGGAGCCGTTAGCCACTTCATAACCACAAGCTCTGAAGACATAGTGACCAGACAGACATGGAATTATTCATGAGGACACTCCCAGTTTTGAATGAATAAAATACCAGAAGTTCAATCTGTCAGACCACAACCAATCACACATTTACATACTGCATTCATACTGAAATGTGAGTGAAATGTCTTGCCCAAGGACACAATAATATGCATATGCCAAAGCTGGAATCTAATGGCAAACATATGGCTTTGCAACCACCAAAGTGTGTTTTTATTGATATGTGATATTTTGAAGCAGTGGGCGGAGATAAGGGGTAGGTGACATTTTTCAAGCATTCAACCCTCAAATGCAGGACTATGCAAGAGAACTCGGAGCTAATAATGAACTGTGTTATAGCATGTTTAAATGGTCACAAAGTCGATTTAACAAAAGAGCATATAATACACTCTAGAAAAACTATTAAGTACTTGCCTTACATTAGTATGTGCCAGTTTTCTAATACTTTATATACATTTTCATCACCCCCTAAAATATTGAGTCTATGCCCCTACCTGCATAGCATCAGTGTATCTGTGCTCATTCCGTTCTCGGCTCTGGGACCACATGCCTGCCCGAGCTGGAGACATGGATGGATAATGAGAAGGAACAGGACAGGGTACGGAGCGGGGCAAGTGAAGAACAGACCCACGCACACACGCTGCAACAGGTCGATCAGAGCTGAGCCCATGCTGCTACTACTGAGGCACATGGAAGGCTAAGCAAAACAATCAACCAATAGGCGGTATTCTGCAGTATTCATTTGGTCTCGGTAATAAATTATATGAAGTGAGATTTATTAACTTCAGGAAAGGATTACAAGCACATTGTGTAAACAGAAACAGTAAATTATTTGATAACTTAAGAACAAATTCAAAAGTGCTAATGAAGCTAAGCTAACCGGAAGCGCTCTACGGGAAAACAGGAAATGTGTACTTTTTGCTTTTATATAAAAAAAAACCAAAACAAGTTCTGATATTCTCACTCAAGATATATTCAACCTTTTATGTTAAAAAGATGTTTAAGTAACTAACGTAAAGATAATTAATTATATATATGCGTGTGTGTGTGTGTGTGTGTGTGTGTGTGTGTGTGTGTGTGTGTGTGTGTGTGTGTGTGTGTGTGTGTAAAATAAACGCACATACGTCTGTCGAAAGCTTTTGTGGTAACTAGGGGCAACGTGAAACAAAAGCCCACTTTAACCAATCACAGGCTGAGTGTGTCCAAACAAACCAATCAGCATCCTCCTCATTCGTTCGTTGATCCTGCCCACCGTAGACACAACATCAGAGAGAGAAGTCGAGATTTTGAATGTAACTTTCGCCCCGAATAATGGATCCGTATGAGCCAGTTTTTGGCCTTGCGGGTAGATAATGCATCCAAAGACTCCGTGAAGCTGTTTAGGGCGTCGGATAACGATGAATGACCGGGAAGCACCTCCTCCGGTTCACGTCCATGTCCATGAAGCCACTCCGATCCACGTCCATATGAAAAGAAGCCCCTGCACCAGCAGAAAGCAAGAGGTAACAACAGCTGATCCAGTGTTTCCCACAAGTTTTTACTGACAATATGTAAGCCCAAATTATCCACATTTAAATAATTTTATTTAATACAATTGCTAGTATAAATGTTGCTTATTATCAGTTTACTGATCAAGAAAGTACTGATTACAGATTAAATACAGTTACGTCTATATGTTTATGACAATACTTCAAGCATAAAGTATAATTTGTGGCAAATTAGCAGGTTTAATATTTATCATAACCAATACATAGTAGTAACTATTAGACAGAAGCTATCTTTATAATCAAAAACATGCTTAGATTAGACAAGGCATGTGTGTTGATGTTGATGGTTGAGAACAAATGTCTTTATGTAAATCTTTTTAAAGGTTTACAGACTGTAGGTACAGTAATAAGCAAATGCATAGTTTTGATTGAGACTCATTTGATTTTAGGCCCTATCGTGTTGAGATTGTTTTCTTATGTTTTTCAGGTGAAGACATTTGACCCTCACAGTAAAGATAGCAGAAAATCCAAAGCTCCACCATGGATTCCCCCTGGAAAAACTCCAACTCGACGCAATATAGACTCCGCTTATGATAGTCACGTCAGTTAAGGATAATATGGATTAAGTGCTTCTCCCCCTGCCATGTTATGTTATAAAATTGAATTAATAGATTTTTTTCTGAATCCAGAGAAGCCGATCTTTGCACCGCTCAGGCTCTGGTGTCAAAGACAGAACTGAAATGGAGGAAGAGGATCAGGACCTGGTACCTGTCTCTAGAAGTCTGGCTGTTTTACTCAAAGAAGAACAGGAGACCAACCGTAGACGCTCCAGGAAGTAAGGAGTAGTTTTTTCAGACAGCAGGTTTTCAAGGATACAGCAGTAGCTCAGGTGGTAGTTTTCATCCACTAACCAATGAACAAAGTAAAGTCACTGTGACTGTTCAAAACAGTATAAGACCTAAGCATTATTATTAGTATCAGCCAAGATTAATCGAAAACAACACAAGATCGCAATGAACACAATTGGTAATTAGCAAATCTCAAAGGCTGCAATTTTTGAAGTACAATAATTTCCTTCACAAACAACAAAATATCCTGCATTATTCTGCATAAAAACTGCTAACCCTGTAGGCAGTTCATATTTTAATCTTTTGTCAAATTTCTCTGGCATTTAAAATGTGAACTTTAAACAAAATCCTTTTGTTAAAACAAAAATTTCAAATCATTGTCTGGAGATCATTGCAATCACAATGCTTGTCAAGAAAATCACAATGTAATGTTTTTCCCAAATTGTTCAGCCCTAGGTTAAATGTGATATTTCATGTGTTGTTTTGGCAGGTCTGAAAGTGGAGCTCAGTCCAGAGACACAGATGAGCTGCTCAGAGCTTTGGTGGAGGCCGACATTGATGGAGCAGCAGTGACCAATCAGCTCTCAGCTCTGAGGGAGACACTGGACGGGCTCTCCACGGTACAAACATCTGACCCTCTGCATCCTGTCCTCTCTACCAGCTTTCCCTATTTCCTCTTTCACAGCACAACATCCTCTCACAGTTACTGTTGGCACAATATTGAAATTGCAATCATGGCTTTCTACCTTCGTTGACTGATATAGATTTCATGTCATGTTATTCTGATTTGTAGGTGAAGCGTTTGGGTAAAATGCACACCACTTCCCTGGATCGCCAGCGAGATTTACTATTGGAAAAGATTGAGATGTTTGCGAGCACCAGCCACAGCCTCCGAGCGCTGCTGCGAGAGTGGAGCGAGCAAGAGGTAAAAGTCAACTGGATATAGAATTTTGCTTTAGTTTTATACATCTTTCAAAGGCCATTATTGTTACTGAAAGACAATTATTAGGTATTATTTATAATTCATAATAGTTGTTTATTGAAAGGGTCATTCACTAGCTTTGTCTTAATAAAACATGCACAGCTGATTAATCTTAGACATTTCGGACCAAGCCTAGCTCAAAATCTGAAGATGGGTTTCTGGGCACTCCACTGCTCCAGTGGCATTGAATAATGGGTTAAAGGAGGACACATTTTCTCATGAGGACAATAACGTATACATTTATTTACCTTAAAACCGGGATACCTGATGTGCACTCTGCGGTAGGGAGAAGTGTATTTAAACTGTTTAACTTGTTTGTAACTCTCACAAATCCTTTGGCACATCATTAATATCAACATATGAGAAATCAAACTATTTTTATTTTTAGCTACAGAAAGCACACAGTGGTCACATTTTGTCACAAAGTTCTGCTTTTACAATATACACTAAATTTACAAAAAAAGTTTAGATACCTCAGTCTTAATTTCCAATGTGAGGTTTAAATAGTATTATTATTGTAATCACTGGCTTGTTGCGTTAGTCAAAATTGTTGGATGCAAACTTACTTCAACATATTCATATGCCACAGGCAACTCATCCGAGGGCTCAGATTTGTCTTCTGAACCTGTATAGCAATAGAGTTACAGCCAACTAAGCTGTGTTCCATTACAGAATGCTTAGAAAGAGGCTTAAAGTGTTTTTCTAAATAATAAATACATTCTTCACTTTGTATGTTTTGTTTCCAGAGAGAGTTGCTGCTGTGGTCCGAGCAGAGAGATGCCCTAAAGAAAAGACTCACCGACTGTGAAGCTGAGAACATTGTACGTGATCAAACCATTGACAGAATTTTTGGTTTTCTGAGTTTTGCACCTCTGAGGCTGCTGTAGTTGCTTATCTTGTTTTTATTTCTTCCAGAGACTTGCAGCCAAACTTTCAAACAAAGAAAAAGAAACGACAAAACTGACTGAGACTTTAGACTTAGAAAAGGTAACAAATAAACCTATCTCCATTTTTATCTCCATTTTTATAATCTAAAAATGACATTGAAGAATATATAGTACCCTATTCTATAAAATATCTTTGATTACCTGTAGGAAAGTAACCGCACTTCAGAGGAACTGTCTAAACTCCTGGAGTCGACTCGTTTACATCTGGAAACTCAACTGGATCGAGCTCAGATAGAAAACGCACAACTCACAGCGCAAATCCAGGTTGGTCAGGCCAAGTTACAAGTCAGATCTACTTGCAATTAGAATAATGTTTGCAAAGGTGTTTTTGAGCATAACACCTGGAATTGAATAAACTCAAGATAATATACTTAAGAACATTACAGGCAAAGTGATAACATCTCCAGGGAAATAAGGGAGATAATGTCATATTTCAGAACATGTTTGTACAGATCTAAACTACAGAGTTTTAAGTATTGTCTAAAACTGAAGTTGTTGGAAGATATTATAATATAGAAAAAAACAAGATATTTTTTTATTTCACTAAATGTCATGGTTAATCCTAATTTAGGTTTTTACTAATGTTAACTATTTAAACAAATAGTGCCCTTATGTTGATGTATCCCATAGTGATACAGTATATACAAATTTCTCTATGTATGTGATAAAGGATTATTGTTATTCATAAACATGACAATGTTTTAGTTTCTTTGTTTTTTGGCTGCACTGAAGTGGAGCAAAGGACCATGGTCTGAGTGAGGAGTGTCCAAACTATGGCTCAGGGGCCTCCTGCTGAACCGGCCCAATTGATCATAAGCAGTACTTTTAACAGCAAATAAAACTATTTCTACCACTATATCCTTAAACACCACATTGCATTGTGATACAGACCTAAAATTATTTTGTTGTTCAGAGGATGCAGCAGACCCAGGAGCAGATGCAGGTGGAGATACGTTCACTGACCGATGAGCTGTGGGCCGTGAGGCGTTTGAGGGATGATGAGGAGCGGGAGAGGAGAGAGCAGGAGACCGAGAGGGCAGAGCGGGCTGAAGAGGAGATGAAGAGACTCTCTGAGAAACTACACCAAAAGGTCTGGGCATTATTGGCATTTATTGTTATACAGTGACACTATACAGTACATGAAAATAAATAACATTCATCTTTATTCTGTTTTTAGCCTCTGTTTCAAAATATTTGTGGGTGTGTAAACCTTTAGCTGTTTAGTCAGTTTATCATTTGACGCAATTGTTTTGGCTTGAACTCCTGTGAGCTTGTGGAGTGCAGTGTGAATCATATCATTAAGATGCACTTAAGTTTTGACAGTTTATTTCAATGCCACACCCCATTTTAGTCAACTAATCGATGCACAGGGATGTATTAGTCAACCAAGAATTTTTTTTGTCAACTATCCCTAGATATTTTCTGCAATAGCTACTACAGAAAAAAATGTAACAACTGTTTTTTCTGACAAGCATTGTGATTGAGCTGAACAGAATCCTGTTATTAAAACACAATCTAATCACAAAGTTCACATTTTAAACACGTCCAGAAGAAATGGAAAAAAGAGTGAAATATTAACTGAAACTAATACAAGAATAACATTTCAGAACATGTTTTAAACTACAGGTTTAGCAGTTGAGGCAGGATAAGAGAATATTTTGTTATTTGTGGAGGAAATTGTGGTCCATTCAATTTGCAATTTCTATTCAATTACAATTCGTCTTGAAGCCCTAATAAAAGCTCCCTCTCGCTTGCTTTCTACCAACACTTCAGGTTTATCTGAATATTAGTGTGTTACATTTACTTTCATAAACTTGACCGATTTGTGTCCCCAGATATGAGGTAAAGATGTTGAAATCAAATATAGCTTTTACTGAGAACAATTCTAATGTTGATTTATTCTTATTTACAGAAACATTGGACATGATGACCAAGTTGTTTATGTTAAAATGTTTATAATGTGATATTTTGGTTCTCAAGATGATTATCCAATCAGAAAGCAGAATGAGCCTCACATGAGTCTCTCATTTGGGTTGTCAGTTTCAATGCTGAAATCCAGTTGGTTTAAACTCAAAAGGACTCTCTCTGATCAATTTTTTTTTTTTTATTTACATGAAAGTCTGATCTTGTGACCAGTGTAGTTCTAAACACAACAGCTGAAGGAAAGGTCTAATGCAGGGTTGTCAAACTAATTTCCACCAAGGGCCACATCAGCAAAATGATTGCCCTCAGAGGGCCAGATTTAACTGTAAGACAGTATAAAAATAACTAAATTAAACCAAATGTAATGCAAAATAAATATACTTTTTTGAACTTGTTTAATAAATACAGAAACAGTTACTTCTTATTCAGGTTACAAATGTTGCATATGCATTTGCATAGATGTAAAAAATATGTCATATGTAATTGCATATCTCCTGATAAATTGACATTTTAAGACAGTCATACCTTTTAATTTACGAGCCATATAAAGTGATGTGGCAGGCCACATTTGGCCCGCAGACCTTGAGTTTAATGTCTCCTATTCTTATTCCTGCTCGCTGTGGTTTGGTCTTGATCCACCAGGTCCTGGTACTTCACAGCCCTCCGCTTTGCTCTGGTGACATCCAGAGCAGTTGTGATTCTTCAGGATGTTCAAACCACGCTCCTCTTTCTTCGCTTTATATCTCAGAATATTTGTTTAGGAACGTCACCTAAAGAAAACTCCATACTAACCACCAAGTCTTGACCCTCTCTGGCTGCTGTGACTTTGTTGAAATGCAGAAAACACATAGACAAAAACTTATGTGCAGCCTGAAATTTTGTAACTCTTCTCTCTCTTCTCTCTTCATATATGTATGTATATATATATGTATGTATGTGTATATATATGTATGTATGTGTGTATATATATATACATATATATATATATGTGTGTGTGTGTGTGTGTGTGTGTGTGTGTGTATATGTGTATGTATGTATGTATGTATGTATATATGTGTGTATATATGTATATACACACACACACACACACACACACACATATGCCAGGTTAATGCTGCATTCCAGGTAACTGGGAGATTGGATATTTCCCAGTTGAACGTTACCAGTTCAGAGCCTTCCAGCTGAATTAACCTGTATATAACCAATATGTCTAAAGCTAAACTGTAGGCTAAAGAAATATAAAGATTAAACAATTTTCTATAACTTATTAAATAACATAATATTGTTAGATTTAATCAGGTACATTGTTTATGTGCTTATGTGCTTAACCTCTTGGATCCACTTTTTGTGGTGATTACATTGTTACAATACGTCACAGTTGAACTCGTATGTGAAGTGGGAATCCTCCCATCACCTCCCAGTTTTGCAAGTGGTGGATTGACGTTCCAAGGTATTTTTTCAAGTTGGAGGTGGGAAATATCCCAGTTACCTGTTGGCTTCACCATAAGTGTGAACAGAGCAGACTCGGCAATGTTCTGGGTCTGGTGTGAATGGGGGTCATTACTAAGTGTTCTGGCATCCTGTACCTGACAGTTTACTGGGAAATATGTCTGAATGGACTATAGATGTAAAGAGATGCCACAATCTAGTAACTTTTTCCCGTGATTGGGGCCATTTTTTGGACCATTGAAAAGTCACATTTCACAAATGTTTCCACAGATTTTAGATTTGTTATGATTAACTATTTATCATTGATATTGAATATTGAGTATTAAGTTTAGGATTAATATATATTCTTTACATAGAAAGTAAGACTTATTGTACTTTTGTTTGTTATATAGTTCTAATCTATGACACCTGTGGATCCTGATGTTTTAATTTGGACATTTTAAATCAAGGATGGTGATCTAAAATGACTTAATACAAGAAACAAGTCACTTCATTTCCAGGTTGGGAAACTGTGTTGCCCATTGGGAGCTGATGTCATTGTAAACGTCATCACTCTGGAGATCCATGCTCTGCAGATCCATGGATCGATTAAAATAAGATCACACTAGCAAGCATTGTTAGTTTTTTTTTCATTTGTGCCAAAATGGCTATGCATTAGTATTGCTAGTGAAAACCGGGGTACAGCGGAGCAATGATGTCTTGAATACAGGGGAATAAAGATTACTCAGACATGCATGAATCACACTAAATACAACTTCAAGGGGGTAAATGAGAAGGGTAAACAACTATAAATGATTAAAAGCTGTAAAATGTAGATTTTCAGCTCCAGTTTGAAGTCGCGATTGGCTAGGATCTAAAATAGGCTGTGTTTTATTTTGAGTTTTATTTTGAAATGTATTTTTGCTATGCCACAGTCCAAAAGCCCTGTGGATCCAGCAATGTGAAAAAATAAGTGAGAGATGAGCAAAACAAACCAACAAACAGCAAAATATTAAAATAACTCTAAATAGTCTAGGCTTATCTAAACTTTTGATTTTCTAATTGTGACCCTCAGTTGCAATTATTTTTACATCACTAACCTATTCTTAGCTACACATGTGAATAAATATTCTGAATTGTCTTTCAAGCCTGTAGTGTGTATGTATATAGTATGATGTGGTATCGTTTGAACTGAACTGCTCTTACACAGATGCTTCTCTTGCAGGAGCTGCAGCTGGCTCAGGCCTTGTCCTCGTCCAGTGAGTGGTGTGTTCGTCACAAAAACGAAGTCTCTGCCAAAGAACACTTGGAGCAGGAGATCCCAGTGCTCAAACGGTCAGTCAAAAGCCCAATTCACACATAGCTCCTAGAAAATTGCTACATACAAAATGCCAGAACACTCAACAATGACCCCCATTCACACATGCACCAGTCCCAGAACATCCGTACTGCTTTGACCCTGTTCTGGCTAAATGTAGGTAAATTCATGTGTCAGGCAGGCTGCTTGTGTACATGGGACTAAAGAAGACTTGTGTTTATTATACAAACAATAGTCTGATTGTGCTGGTGAAAATATACCTTACCACTACTAACACTACCACTACAATATTCTCCAACATCCTGCACTGATCACCATTAGGGACTTTCAGATTCTGGATTCCCTGGAGTCCCAGATGGAGGATAATAGTCAGAATTCCCTATTATATTACTTTCCCATGAAATAGCCAAAAGGTAAATGCATGAATGTTGAACCAGATCATTTATGTTAGTGACTAGACCCTATAACTCAGTGTAATGCATAACAAAAAAATCTGCATTTTAACAATTATTTAACAATATTTTAGCTACTCCCTCATCTGTATTAAACTGTATTGGTCTATTAAATGTTGTGATGTCAACTGAAACCCAGCAATTCTGACCCAATATATATACACATAAACAGTTGGAACCAGAAGTTTACATACACTATATAAAAAGATGCACATCATTTTTTTCTCACTGTCTGACATGAAATCAGACTAAACCTTTCCTATTTTAGCTCAATTAAGATTACCAAAATTATTTCTATTTGCTAAATACTAGAATAATGAGATAAGTTTTTTTAAAGTCAGACGTTTCCATACAGTAAACTGTTTGGGAAAACCCAGATGATGATGTCATGTCTTTGGAAGCTTCTTATTATTTATGTTTATTTATTGACAACATTTGAGTTTATTAGAGACACACCTGTGGATGTATTTGAAGGCACACCTGAAACACACTGTTTCTTTGTGTAACGTCATGGGAATGTCAAAAGAAATCAGCCAAGATAATTGGCACAATCTGATTCATCCTTGGGTGCATAAGTATAAACATCATGGGAATGTCCAGCCATCATACCGCTCAGGAAGGAGACAAGTTCTGTGTCCCAGAGATGAACGTGCTTTATTCCGAAATGTGCATATCGGCCCAAGAACAAAAGCAAAAGACCTTGTGAAGATGCTGTTTGAAGCTGGTAAGTGTGTCATTATCCACAGTGAAACGAGTACTGTACTGACATGGGCTGAAAGGCCACTCTGCCAGGAAGAAGCCATTACTCCAAAAGAAACACAAAGAAGCCAAATTACAGTTTGCAAATGCACACAGGGACCAGGACCTTAATTTTTGGAGACATGACTGTGGCCTGACCAAACTAAAATTGAACTGTTTGGCTGTAACGAGCATTGTTACATTTGGAGAAAAAAAGGGAGACGCTTGCAAGCCTGAGAACACCATCCCAACTGTGAAATACGGGGGTAGCAGCATGAGGAAAGAACATTATGTGGAAATACTGAAGCAACATCTCAGCCAGGAAGTTAAAGCTTGGGCACAAATGGGTCTTCCAAATAGATAATGACCCAAAGTATACAGCCAAACTGGTTACAAAGTGGCTTATGGATAACAAAGTAGATTTTCTGGGGTGAAAAGTAAAATGTTTTTAAAAAGTAAATTTTCTTGATCTCAATTGAAAATGTATTGACAGACCTGAAAAGTCATGTTCGAGCAAGGAAGAATACAAACTTGGCTCAGTTATACCACTTCTGTCAGAAGGAATTGAACAACATTCCTACCAACCGTTGTGAGAAGCTTGTGGAAGAATACCCATGTCCTACAGTTTAAAGGCAATGGTACTGATATGGGACGCCAAATCAGTCATGCCGCCACCCGTACCAAATACTAATGAAATGTATGTAAGGTTCAGACCAGAAATTAATGAAAAATTGCTAAATGCCAGAATAATGAGAGAAGGATTTTTTTTTTAGACAAATAGGAATCATTTTGGTAATTGTAATTGACCTAAAACAGAGTTTAGTTTGATTTCATGTCTGACAGTAAGAAAAAAAAAGTGTATGTGTCTTTTTATATAGTGTATGTAAACTTCCGGTTTAAACTGTATATTTTTTAAGCAATCTAGCACTAGATTTTTTAGAAAGGCCCCAAGAACAACAGTGGTATATTTTGAATGTTTTGGTTTAAGAGAATGCTGGATATGCAGCAGTTAAGCTTTTTTTGATGCAATACCAGACAGAATTTTGGCTGGTCAGGCTTGTAATTCCCAGCCCTACTCTAAAGAAAGTTAGCCTAAGTTAGGGCTGCAAGATGAATTGCAATCACATCAAAATCACAGTTTGAATGGACATAATTAGCAAATTGCAATGGTTGCAATTTTTGATATACCATAATTTCCTCCCCAAATAACACAATCTCCCGTCTTCTGCATAAAAACTGCTAACCCTTTAGTTTAGATCTGTAAAAACATGTTCTGAAACGTGTTCTTGTATTAGTTTGCCAGTTCATATATTTTTTTGTCAATTCTACTATTTAAAATGTTTGAACTGAATTATATTATTAAAACATAAATTGTAAATCTAATCACAATTGCAATGCTTGTCAGAAAAATCATAATTTGATATTTTTCCCAAATCTGATACGTGACTTTTCTTTTCAGTCGTGTTGATGAGCTGGTAGATCAGCTGCACTTGTCTGAAGAGCAGAACCTGAGTGAGAGAGAGGAGCTTCGAGCACAGATTAAACTCATCAGTGAACAGAACGCCGCTTTGAACACTGACAACTACAAACTCAAGGTGCGTTTTTCAACATCCAAATGACGGAGTTTACCAGCTGTCTTCCCTTTCAAAATATCCCATTTTTAAAAAGATAAGATGTCAATCTATCAGTTCTCTTTATGTTTGGCCTTTGGGGTTATCAGATTTATTTTTGTGTATGTAAACTCAGGCAAATAGGACTGAATTGTGATTTTTCTGATAAGCAATGTGATTGCATTTAAATTTGCGATTTATCTTTAAATAAAAGATTCTGTTCAAAGTAATACAAGAATCAGATTTCAGAACATGTACAGATCTATACTACAGGGTTAACAGCTATTTATACAGAATAAGACTGGATATTTTGTTAATTGGATATTTAATTTAATTTAATCAGATTTTCTGGCCACTTACGAGTGTGAAATGTGAAGAATTGTGTGATGGGTTGTTTTTTTAAGTGGACAATATTTTATGTGTGTTTTGTGTGTATGTTTATTTTTAAAAAATCAGTAGTGTTTGGAAAGAAAGAAAAAAAAAAAGACTTTTTTTTTTAATGCTTTCCCATGTCTTAGGGCGACTTGTCTGTATCAGAGGAGAGGCTCAGAGGGCTGCAGTCCGAAGCTCGAGGGCTCAAATCCCTCCTTAGAAAACATGAGAGCCAGGTGGAGAAATACAGGAAGAAGGTAAGGACTGTCTGTCATAATCATGAAGAAAATATTAATATACTGACACATGACACATTTTACAATCCGAATGGTTTATGGATTGATGCAAACAAGACTCAGCGGTCTCATTTTGACCCTCAAGAACTGCTTTTACAGTATATTTAACAATATAACAATATAAAAATTATATACACTTTAAACACACTTTTACTGTCTTAAACATTTGAAAAACAAAACTAGCTAATGGTTGCATTAGTTCAGTTTTTCCTCACTTGCTGTGACTTTAAAGCTAACAACAACTAGCATGCTAATGCATACTTCCTGATTATTAAACTACAAAACGCTTTCTAATTAGATGCACAAAGCAAGCAGCAGGCATATTCTGACCTCAAGAGCTACTTATACAATATATCTCTATTGGGGCAAGTTAAGCTCAAAAGAATGAGAAAAATCAGGTAGAGGATCATTTATCTTTTGCAGTTCCTGTTAGTGGGACCTTGGGATCTCCATCTCTTGCTATATTTACTGTATCTGAATTCTTGAACCTGTCTGATCTAAGTAATCCCTCACTTGTATCTCCTTTTTCCCTCCAGCTGCATGAGAGTCGGTTGGAGTCGGAGCGGTTTGTCCAAAAGTTGGAGGAGGCCGAGGCACAGAGCCGAGAGCTGAAGGTGCAGCTGAGTCTGGAGAAAGAGGGGCAGAAACTTCACCTCCACAGCCGCCTCCGAGAGCTCGAGGACCTGCCCGAGAAAGTCCGACAGACTGAGCAGCGACTGAAGGAAGCGCAGCACAGCGCAGAGATGTACGAGAAGAGGAACATTGAACACACCACAACACTTACCCAGCTACGCCTCAAGGCAAGACACAAAACTTCCATCCATCTTTTTCTGCTTATTTGGGGACAGGTCATGGGGGCAGCAGTCTAAACAAGGATTCTCCGACTTCCCTTACCAAGCTCCTCCAGCTCCTCCAGAGGGACCCCATGATGTTCCCAGGCCAGCTGAGAGACAGCGTGTCCTAGGTCTTCCATGGGGTGTCATTCTGGTGGAACATGCCCAGAATGCCTACTAAGGGAGGTGTCCAGGAGGCATCGGATGGAGGGATGATGGAGGGATGATGGAGGGAGATAAAGAACTTGTCACTCTATTTCCTGTCTGCGTAACTATACCCACAAATATTAAGCAGATTTGTCATTGTCTGTTCATTTCAGGTGGAACAGCAGGGGACGCAGTTGGATCTGGCTCAACAGAGAAACACACTTCTTCAGAATGAGAACAACAGCCTCCACAAGAAAACACAGGCTCTAGAATGGTACCAACATCCTGTTAATGTTTTATGAATGGCAGGAACTAGTCAGAGTCAAATTCTGTCAAGCTAATTGGCCTTAGTAGTATCTTATTCAAAACAATCAAAATGGCCTTGCCGGCTAAAGTGGCAGATCATTCACCCACAAAGAGTCCAGTTCAGACCAGTGCATATTGCTTTTCCTAAGTAATAATGCAATGTGAATAAATAATAACTAGTAGTGGAGTCTGTGGTAAACCTGGCCATGCTTTTGTCAGCCTACCGTACCCTAGGGTAGCCTAAAATCACCAACCGTTGAGTTGCGTTGTATTGAAAAACAGCTTTGAGTGCTGTAGGACTATATTTACGCGGGATCCAGAATACACACTTCTACAGTATTTTACGATGATGTGAGTCTGATCACCGGTGAATCTTCCGAGTTCAGAGGGGCATGATTGACAGGTGAATTAGCCAGTTGGGGACATTAAAAAATATGTCTGCTTGTGAGAAAAAAAGAGAGGAGGTACATATAAGTGATAGGTGACTAATGAATGCCTTTGTTTCACTTGCGTCACAGAAATAAACTAATCTGATTGTACGATCATGTTTGGTTCTGGCTCGAGTGGGGAGCAGACTGATATCCCTCTATATAAAAAAATACAGAGAGATATCATTCTGGATTTGCTGGGCAAAGACTATATGAGACTAAACTTATTCCATTATTGTCTGCTCTATGTCAGTAAACTGGAGGAGCTGAAGTGCCAGTCCACAGTCCAGTCCCAGGACCTCGTCTTGAAGGAGGGTTTGGTGTTGAAGCTTGAGAAGGAGCTAGAAGAGCGTTCCCTGGAGGTGTCTGTTTTAAACTCCAGACTGCAGCAGAATCTACAGGACGCAAAGAGACAGGCAGACGAGGAGATGCAGAGGCTACTGTCCAAAGAGCGAGTTTCCCAGTCCAAAGCCTTAGATTTACAGAGCGAACTGAGCCGAGCCAAAACAGAGCTAAGTCTGCTGCAGCGGAGCAAACAGGAGGTACACACAACAATAGCAATTCTAAAGCACTGGTTCTCAAACGTCTTACATCAAGTACCAAGATAAACAGTGTCTCCTGTAGATTTGTATTAGTTTACAGTCACTCACATGATTTGTTAAATTGTTTTGTTGTTTTTTTTTCCTAACAGTTACTATGAGAATACAATGAGAAAATGAGAAACAAAGTGTGATTTTTGTATTCCTATATATAGCTGAGGTTGTTTCTAGACTATGGTTTAGACTAAAATGTATCCATAGCGCCATAATTACTTTGTGTCTGAATATATCAGGCCTAAAATTCCCTAAAATGATACTAAACCATTCTAACAATTCTAAATAAGGATTAACCCAAAAAAGGACAAGGAAATGAATAGATTTGCGTCTAAATAAAAATATATACTCCAACTGCAGAGGGCCCCAAGTACCACAAGAGGCAGCTCGCGCACCACCAGTGGTACAACCAATTTGAGAAACACTGCTGACACTGTTGGCACATTGCTATCTGGATTACTCTATTGTACTATGAGCTAACTCTCACAAAATAGCCCCAGAAGCAACACATGTAAAATGTAAATTCTGCTTAAAAAATAAAATCTCCAGTGTAGAAATTGTCCAGATCTTGGACTAGAAACTTAAATACCTATAACTGGGGGATCACAGACCTTCTTTAACTGCTCTGCTGCAACATAAGACCTGAGATAAATTAACTCTTTGCTAGTTAAGATGTGCAGTATGTCATTTGTTTTTATTCTCAGATGGAGCGGCGGTTCCAGGGGCAGTTGCAGAACCTGAAGGAGAGACTAGAACAGAGCGACTCAACAAACAGAGCTCTGCAAAACTACGTCCATTTTCTCAAAACATCGTATGGAAATGTGTTTGGAGAATCTTTGATGCCGAGTCACTGACAAAGCCGCACATTACTCAGCGTATGGTGCTCAGAGACACTTTTGTGCCAATGTGTTGTTTCTATATTGTGTTTTGTAGCCTGTTAAAATGTATTTATGAGTGATAAATAAATGGCTTGCTTTTTAGGCCCGAGCCCCTACAGGGCGTAGGGCCTATGCTTCCGCAACGATGAGTGCCTGGGCGAAGCCCAGGCACTCATCGTTGCTAACTGTCTTGCCGAACTTGTGCGCGCAGCGCACAAGTTCGGCTGAGGTCGCGACCTTGCCCTGATTCCACTATCCCAGCAACCCATGCCGCAGGCATGGGCCATCTTTATTACTGCTAAAATGAATGGAAGTCAATGGGAGGTCAGTGGCGGGTCCCGACGTCATGGCGAATGACGGGCGCGTTCAGCGCCCGTCATTCGCCATAGACCCCACGGTGACGTGGGGAAAGTTGAGAGCTTTCAAAAAAACGTATAATTTGTCATTCTAATGTTTTCGGATATATTGTTTTTGCTAAAAATATTATTATTTTATTTTTTTTTTTCTTCTGCTCTTTGAGCAGGAATTTGACCCCCTGAACATATTCGAAAACTCACCAAATTTTGCCCAAAATTCAGGTCTGCTGAAAAATTTATTTTTTTATATGGTGCATTATTGGGCATAAAAAAATGGCGCGACAGCGCCACCTACAAAAGTCAAAATACATTGCGTCAATGGGAGACACCCCCGACGTCAACTTTTTGTCGTAGATCCACCAAATTCGGTACACACATTCATCAAGTGATGCCAAACAAAAAATATTATTATGGCCACGCCCTCTGACAAAACCGGAAGTCGGCCATCTTGGATTGAAAATTCCGAAATGCCAAGTCAGCGTTTTCGTTGACGTCGCATTTTCGTCAACTCCTCTGAAGGCGCTTCACCTGCAGGGCTGAAAATCACTGGACATCATCTAGACAAGTGGGGCATCCAAAGTTATCCAATTTACGTTGATCCCTATCACGGTTTCCGTGCGGCGAAGCCGCAAAATTCCATCGGAATTTTTGCAATTTTCAAATGTCAAAATTTGCTCCCGTTTGCGCATACAAAGTCCGATTGGGCTCAAATTCAAATCAGTTGTAAAACTTTTGGGCCTAAACCTACTCATTGTGAAAGAAACAAAATTGGCGCGATAGCGCCCCCTACAGAATAACAAATACATTTGCATGGAGGTCCCAAAATTTAGTTTTCCCAAATGTTACGAAATTGCACACAAAATTCCAGTAGGTCATCCTGATCAATAAAGTCAATCAGACCCATGACGTTGTTTGTACCGTGTTGCCATGATGATGCGCCAAAGTGCCCATGTTATCCTAATGGGAACGCTCCGAATATTTCCCATTCATGAGAAAAACATTAGTTTCATGGAATTAAGTGAAATTTGGCAGAATTACTCATCATGTCATCCTGATCAAAAAAGTCAATCACACCCATGCCATATTTTTCACTCTGTTGCCATGGCGATGCGCGAAATACCCCATGTTATCCTAATGGGAAAATGTACTAATTTTTGGACATTTCAAAGTCTTATAACAGGTTCAGACCTTCAATGAAGAATGTGAGATTTGGCACGTTGATTCTTTACATCATCCCCATCAAAAAAGTCTGAGGTGCCAAGTTTCTATTTTGCACGGTGTTGCCATGGCGATGCCTGGAAAAACCCATGTTGGTGCATTTTATGTATCAGTGCTCCCAATGTCTTTTGACTTTGTTTGGTGACAAGTGCAGCCCAAAGCCACAATAAAACAGAGGCATGTGGCGCGTTAGCGCCACCTACAGGGAGTGCCGGGTCGGCCGAGTGCGAAGCGCGGCCCGCGAGGGCCGTTCGATGCCGCTTGCGGCTTTAATTGTTATTGTTGTCATTTTGGTGTCTTTTTTATTGTTACCAGTACACTCTACCTCTACTTGAGTACAGTTTTGTCTCTACTACTTCCACAGCAATTGCATTTCAAATTGTATCATTATTGAATGCTGCCTGATTGATTCAGTCAGTCCTCATATTGAGAAGATGGTTGCAGAAGTGTCTTGCACAGGGATCAAACCACCAACACCAACAACTGTAATACTGAACATCAGTGTTGGGAATCTTACTTCAAAAATGTAATTAGTTATAGTTACAAGTTACTTCTCCCAAAAAGTAACTGAGTTACCCTCTCAGTTACTTTTTGGGAGAAGTAACTAGTTACTAGGCAAAGTAACTATGCCGTTACTTAATTTGTTAAAACAATAAAAACACAACAGATGTGAACCTTTAACATTTATTTCACTTTAACAGATTGTTATTATATTGCATTTGTTTAAAGTGATTCATATCTGACAACAGCCTGGAAACTTTCAGTCACATTTAAACATATGTCCATATCAAATATGTCTCAGTATTTTGTGTAAAGTTGGAGGAGGAGGCGCCGTGCGTCAGGGCGTCACGTTTCTGATCAAAACTCAACTCGGACCCAATCAGCTGTCAATGTACGTGTGACAGGACACCATTTCCCATCATGCATTGAGCGTTTGTAGTCCATGCAGGCGCCGCAGTCGGTGGAGAGCTGCTGCGCTCGCTTCGCTCAAAAATTGCGGCCGTGTCTCAATTCGCCAAATGCACCGCTCCATGTTCTGTTCAAAGTGCGGGTCGAAGTACCGACTTTGGTTAATTGAGACACGGTCTGCGTCGGCCTCGCTCTCACGATATTATCTGCGCTCGCCTCGCTCATCTCAAACAAGCCTCTCACCCCGAGCCTCTTTCACCAAAGAAACACAACAGCTGCAGCTCCTTGTCTGAGAGATGCTCTGATGAAGAGCAGAGTGAACTGAAGTAATAGTAATAGTAACGCGCCACGTTTTACTGTTAGTAACGGTAACGGCGTTAGGAGGCTGGTAAAAGTAATTAGTTAAATTATTCCGTTAGTGAAAAAAACAACACGTTAGTAACGCCGTTATTCCCAACACTGCTGAACATACAAATACACACTTGTAACTGAAGAACACTATTCTCGTTTGAAAGTCTAACAATCAGTAAGCGTATTTCATAACCAAAGGCATGTTTTAGTACATTGTAAATTAAAGCGTGATATACACACAGTTCATTGTACATGGTCATTTGAAGTATGCACTACAGTAATACAATGCCATCACCGGACTTAAGAAAGAAAACGGAGTTTAAAGTCAAAGCGGAACCATAAACCATCACTTTTTGTATCTCGTCGGACTGCGTTCAAAGCGGTCTCGGTGCGGTTCCGTTGCCGCTAAAACACATTTTTAATTTTTGTTTTTGTTTTATTGTATTCCCCCTCTATATCAAAATGCAATCAGACAGTCTTCGATGGGAAACGATAGAAGCCCTGAAAAACTCTCCAAAAGGAAAACTTCACTATGATCCCCACTGGCCTGAAAGAGATGAGGTGAGCAATGTTGAAGTTTGCTTCTGTTAGCTGTTTGGCTACAAGCTAACAAATTTATAACGTGGGTATATTCACTAGTTTTATTATTTAATTTTCACAGTTCTGAAGCGCGGACATTCGGAGCAATATATTTATTATCACCCAATTGTTTTATGTATATAAGTTAGGCAGTAACATATACCGCAGCAATGTATTTTTCTAGCATTTTCACTTTCTATTGAAACACTAGAACTGGTTTGTTTACCTTACCTGTTCAGTGTGAATTTATAGTTTTAAAGTTGTTTATAAATACTTCATATTCGCTTAGTTTAGGACACCCCGACGGTAATTGTTGTGTGCTATGAAACTAGATTTTCACATCAGGATAATTTGACCAAAAGTTGAATATTCAATAGACAATAATCAAATATTTCACACTAAAATATGTAGTATTAATGGCAGCAGTGTTAAATTGGCAATTACGAAAAGTTTATTATCAGACTTCTCGAGTTGTCAGATTATTCAAATGACATGCAAATTGCAAATTAGTTGTTAGTTGTTACTGATGAATGAAAATGACATCCTGACATTTATTTACAGTTGAGTGCTCTGTAATTCTCATGAACGTCCGGGATTTCCAAAGTCTGACTGCGGCAAAGTCTGGCATTACCTCTAATCAAGTCTATTCTTTAGTAGCAAAATCCAGTTTGAAATTTGATTGTGGCAACACTACTTCAAATTACAATGTGAGTAATCTGATGCACTACCAGTCAAAAGTTTAGACAAACTTTGTTTTGTCGACAGCGCCGCAAACCTTTGGCCTTCTCTCAATGAACTTCATCATGAAGTCTCCTGAAATGGTTTTCACTTCTCAGCTGTGCCTTGTCAAAGTTCAAAGCAATGGGTGACAATTTCTCATTTAACTAAGGCTAAAATTTTTGAGACATTCCATATGTGTCATTCATTGTTTTGATGTCTCTAGTGAGAATCTACAATGTAAGTAATCATGCCTGGTACTGTATACCATTATCAGATTACTCACATCAGACTTTGCTGTGTAAACATCATTTTAATAATTGGGCGACTCCACAAATCTTATAATAATCAGATTTGGAGTGTGCATGTAACTGCAGCCAACCCATTTCCCTGCTATTTTTATCTAATTCCAACACTTCGAATGGCGATAGTCATTTTTAATGTTACGATGTAATCGAAAAGCCAGCAGCATTACAGCACTCACTCCTTCTCTTATAGGACATTTTGGCAGGTTACCAAGAGCCCCCCAGCCTCTCCTCTTACTCTGCTGTTGTGGTGGAACGCCTCAGTTCTCTCCAGTTACACAAGTCCAGGTTGAGCTCTGGATCCGGCGAGTCCAGTCCGGGTTTCTCTGAGGATGTCCATAACTCTTTCTCCTCCTGCTCCATCCTCAGCCTCAACAACAGGAATAATAATGGGCTTTCTACAGTGTCCTCAGCATCCTCCATAAAACAAGACATGGAACAGGTGAATGGACTGAAGTTTTATTACTATTTTGATTAGTTTTCGTTTTTATTAGAAAAGAATAATATAGTTTGTCTGTCACAAAATCACAAAAATTATTTGTTGTGCTAGAAATTGACCAATATGTTTTTTTTCATTGTTTAGAATCCAGAACAACTGATGTCTGAGCTCTGGCGATATTTTTTTCACAAACCACAAAAAACCCTGATTTTCTTTGTATAAAAACGAGTTTGGATCTGTACAAACATGTTCTAAAATATGATTCTTGTAGTAGTTTGTCAGTTCATATTTCAGTCTTTGTTTCATTCTTCTAAACGCGCTTATGATATAAACTTTGTAATTAGATGTTTTAATAACAGGATTCTGTTCAATTGCAAAGCTTGTCAGAAAAAAAAATGCTGTTTTTCCAGATCATTCAGTGCTATTCCTCGGGTCTTTTATTTACTTTTTTGCAGTGTTTTTGCTAATGCATCTCTACGGACTTTTGGCACATCTGACTTGTAATATAAAGTTTTAGACGTTCAGTCCCGTGCTCTATTGTGGCATACTTCAGATCATCTCTTGTCACAGCTGATTAGAATAATAATCTGTGCCCTGTTTTTAGGTGGTGAGTGAACCCTCCACAGAGTCAGTGCCACTTGGTGAAGCGGTGCTCAGTCCTCCTCCGACCTCAGGGCTCCTTCTGGTATCGTGCAAAGAAATAAAAACAGCTGGACAGATCATCCGATTTCAGGAGGAAACCAGGGAGAAAGCCAAGGTCAGGGCAAAACTGTGCATGTTTTTCTGTGCTAATACTTACAGTTTAATACTTGGTTTAAAGAGAGGTTTTGAGTTTCTGTCATGTTATAACATTGTTCGCTCATTAAAAGCATGAGCCTGAATGTCATCCATACATATCCATGAGCGATCTCTACCAGGCCCTATTCGAACCCTCCTTACAATTAGCAGTAAGATTCTGTGCAATGCTCGGCCCACAAGCCTACATCACCCATGCTCCCACATGACAAAGCACAATTTTTCCCAAAACCCAGTTATGCCAAACAACAGTCACTTTGTGTTGGTATGGTATTTTTTTTATTTGTATAGAGACACTGCACAACAATACATTAACCAGTCACAAGAGAGATGCTGGTGCTGGGTTATAGCATGAATGCCCATTTACACTTGTTAGCGGTTATGCTCGCAAATGTTGATTTTTGTTTTGATATTTTTTTTATAGTCAGGGCAAGGTTAGGATCGAGGTTAGGGGTAGGAACAGGTAAGTTTCACGTTTTGGGATAGGGTTGCTAGCCGAGTGTCTGTAACTTCTTAGACAAAAGAAAATTATAAATTAATAAAAGTATTAGTTAACTGTATTTAATGGATCACAAAAAATACTGTGAATGTCACTGAACCTTAATATTTGCTGTAGTTCCATTTGCAGATTATGGAATTAACTATAGAAACAGAGAATGTAGTCAGCGATGATTGACATGGAGCTCTAAGCCCTGCCCCTGTCAGGAAACTGTTAATGCTTGCCCCCCACATGCTACTCTACAAATTATTATTATTTGTGAGTGGAATGAGAGCTTACTCACCATTAGTTACAATATTACTCAGATTACACAAGTTTATTCGAGCCTATTAGAAGTAAATTCAGTCGTTTAAGGGTCTTACCTAACTTCATATTTTTGTACCTAATGTGCTGTGTGGTGAAATCTGCTAAATAAGAAATACTGTAAAACATAACCTTCATTTTACATAGCATTTCGCTGGTAATAACCAATGCAGAATCTACTCAGGGTCACCTTTTTTACATCCGCCCAAACACAATGTTACTAAGAATCATGGGAAATCAATTGCCCAACACTATCCCTGACACTTGATGCTGTGTAATGATGCATTTTCAAGAGGGCTATAAAGAATCTACTCCACTATCCCAGACAGTTGTTTCTGTGTCAAAGTGCAATATCACAGCAGTAGAAAGGACTAAGTGGTCGGGGCTAAAAGTTCAAACTAAAACATGTTCCCGATGGTTTGAAGTTAAGTACAGGACATTTAAAAGGCAACAAAAAACAAAAAACCTAACTGAAGTGTATGTGTCTATGTGTAGCTGGCGGTGCGTCGGAGACAGGAGGAGCAGGACAAGCTGGTGGCTGCGGTGGTGAGCTCAGAGACAGAGCAGCTCAAACGCTTTGAGGAGCTGATGGAGCTGAAGCAGAGACAGGACCAGCAGAGTGAGCAAGATATGATGGACAGAGAGTGAGTGCACACATGCACACAACATAGCGAATCTATGTTAGCTTTACACTAGAGCAGAGGGTTCTACTTATAGACCAGGTATAACATACAGGACCACATTTGACTCCAGAGTACATTGGAACAAATTACATCCATAGGAGTTTGTTTGGACATTGTGGTCGTCTAAAGCATAAATCATGACAAAAAATTATGAACTCATGCATTTTTTTGGTCAATGATATATTCATTAAACTTACCAAAAATGTTTTGTAAAAGTACATTTTAATGGTAATATTTGTATGAGCCATATCACTCATACGTTTGCTAATCTATTATCAAAATATTGATAATGCCAGTGTAGGTTTCCTCCAGGTGTTTCCCCTACCACTAAAACCATGTACAATAGTGTCCTCTGGGACCAGGACTCCCCTGAAAAAGAGATTCTTAATCTCAGCAGGATTATCCTATAAAGGTATCCAATAAAGGTTAATGAAATAAATAAAAGCTAAATTATGTAATTAACACATAATATAACAATAACATAATATAACATTAAATAAATGCATTGATTAATAAACTATTTTTGTCATTTCAGAACAAAAGAAAGCATTGGGCGACAAGAAAAACTTAAAGAGGAACAGCGACATCGAACAAAGGTATGAGACCATTTTTATGTAATTTAAGGTGACTTCAATTAACAAGTTCTAGTAAATGAAACAAAGACGACTCTGCAGTATGACATGGTTAAAAGGTTCTTTTTACCATAATATGGGAAAGATGCATCATTAAATTGGTTAAATTACCCAGTTACCCCGCAACAATACATAAAAACATCTTCACCCATACTTTGTCAAACTGTCATTACTCCCTCAGATCTTAAACCTGCGTCTCCGTGAGGCTGAGGAGCAGAGGCTGAGAGAGGCCGAGCTGGAGAGACAGAGGCAAGCTGAGGGCAGGGAACGCCTCCGGACCTTAAACTCCATCCAGGAAGAAGTCTTACAGCTCAACCAGGTCCTGAACCAGGCCCTGAACACCCCCAAAGACCCTAAAGACCCCAGAGCCCAAGTCCTTGTCCAGAGCCTGGCTGCCCTGTGCCAGAGAGGGAACCAGCTCTGCTCCCAGGTGTCCGAGGTGGTCCGGAAGACTGCGGAGGTATGGGATTAGAGTCGTCGTCAATCGTTGCTAGCAAGGACTTGCTAGAGTCCTCAAACTGGGACTAACCATGAAAACTATTAGATTAGACTTTAAATGTAGCGTGCTATATGAGTCTTTATTTAAGTTAATTCAATGTTTTTGAGTGTGTGTTTTGCACAGCCAAAATGGTTATTGTTACATCTCTACTGCCTTTATAGATAAATTGCTGCTATTGGTGGTTTTCAGATTCTAGATCTTGATAATGTCATAGTCCCAGATGGGGGGCAAGAGAGACACATTCATATTTATTAGATTGTACAGCAACACATTTTAACAATACTTATTTTAGCTGCCTCCA